>JACGCM010001686.1:0-600000 GCA_014058105.1 Kingdonia uniflora | reverse complement strand
ATATACAGGACCTCCAAATCATTACTTTCAAGAAAAGAAAGATCCCTTGGTTTCTACAGACAGAATGGCAGAAGCTGAAGCTCCAAATCAATATCACTTTTGAATCAATATGGAGGGAAAGCAACTTCTTACCCAATAAATTGGAAAGGAGGGGATCCAATAATACTAAACCTCATATAGAATGGAGTGATGACAAACCAGATTACCTGAACAGAGTTGAAGATGAAGCAGCTGAATATTTTAGATTTAAGTGATTAGTCTTGTAATTCTTTGGTACTTGTAAATTTGTTCTTTACTTCCTTCATCCATGTAGGAGGAAGCTAGTTTAGCTCAGGGCCTAGATAAGTTCCTCCCCTTTTCTTGTTATCCTCTTTTTGTAATATATCTAAACTTCTTGTAATTTTCTTTCCAGAATCGAATACAGATCATGGTTTTAAATAACCGTTATAACAACTGTTATAACATCGTTATAATGGTAATGTCTTGATCCCGTTCCATTCTAAAAAATAATACTCGTTATTTACTATTATACACCGTTATTTTATGCCATAATGGTTGTTGTTACCGTTATAACTGCGTGTTATTTTCAGTACTCTCTTTTTCATTTTTACCAAAGTTATATACCGTTATATACTGCTATAGCATTACTATAACATTGTTTCTAGGAGCACGCTCCCTACCGATAAACGAGCACATCTTAGGGGGAAGCTCTCTTAACGATCCTGGAGCCACAATGAAAGTAACTTATAGGTCAGAGACTCCCCCTATAAATAGGGAGAGAATATGATCCAAGAAGGGACCTTTTTATAAAACCTCCTCCTTCATCTACAAAACCCTAGCAGCTCTAGAGGACCCAGAGAGAGTTGAGTGGTACCCTCCTCTAGTAAGATGTGTCAAGCTTGAAATTAATAATCACGCATTGTCATCCCTGAGAGGACTTCTAGTACTACAATTGGTGCCATTTGTTTCCTCGCGATTGAACTTTACACAACAGTACAAAGATGGTGGCTTCCACGCGAAACCAGACCCAGGAACAAGCGATGACAGAGATGCGAGCTGCACTCCTGTAATTATAAGAACAAATACTGGCAAAAGAAGATCAAATTTGATAGCTCTAGGTAGCTAACGATAAGATGATAGAAAATCTCGGTGCCGGACATCAAGCGCCAGCTGGCGCCCTGGCGGCATCTAAAACTGTTGGAGATTCTACGCTACATGAGGAGGTGCTCAACGACCCAAATATTGAAACCCATCCCCATTTACCACTGATATACAGGCCGATCTACGGGCCCCAGACCACCCCAGTTTACAACCTATATTTGTTGCCTCGAGGGACAGTACTATAACGAGTTGTCTAATAACCTCGGCCACCGAGGCCACCCATACAACAAGTTGGCAGACAACGACCACCACTACCACGACCAATACGCCAGCTTAGCCATACCGGCCTACCATTACCTGGTCGGTATGCTCCACAATACCAGGGTATTAGTCCCCCTTCACCTACAATGTACCCCGGGGCCTTGTATAATAATTATCATGAGAACCCTCCTCAGTAGAATCAACAATACAGCCTTGACAACCCATCCTACTCACCTGGGTACAGTCATTAGCAGTATCAAGAAAAGGACCATACCTACAACGGCCTATTTAGCAAACGGTACCAAGGAATACCTCAGTTTTGACAACTGTACAAGCCATACGAAGATAACTACTATGACAAGTCATTAATCCGAGGAGGACGAGGCTCAATAAGGGACAAAGGAAAAAGTGACCACCTGCCCTTAATGGCTGCCTCTGTCGAGGCATTGATCAAAAACATGCAAAACAATTACCTGGCTAAATGGTTAATGAAGGAGACTCTACGCAGGATACATAACACCCCATTCACGGAGGCCAGTGAGAATTATGTACCAGGATAGAACTATTCTAGGCCAAAGATAGAGGCCTTCACCAGAAGCCAAGACCTAGGCCAACACATCTCAAAGTTTTAGTATAGTATTTACCTGTATCACCGGATATGCAAGCACATGCGTTGTCTATTCCCTTTGACCTTATCAGATGGGGCCCTTACCTAGTTTCAAAGCCTTGAATCGAACTCAATATCCACCTTCGAGCAACTCTCTTTGGCATTCGTGGAAAAATACATACACAACCAGGAATCCAAGAAGTAACTAGCGGTGCTATTTTCTCTAAAGCAGCAGGTTAGTGAAACCATCAATTCTTTCCTGAAGAGGTTCGAGAACAAGCTAATACTCATTGAAAGGGTAGATTCCTAGATAGTTTGCTTATCATTCATGGGCGCGTACCTATCTGGTTCAAAATTACGCAAAGCTTTGCACATAAAAAAGCCAGAGACACTAGAAAATCTATACGAAGAGGTACGGTAATACCATAATATGGAAGTGGACAACCACACATCTTCCTCTTAAACAACTGCTCTTCTCAGTACTGCCTCTACCCCGATACCAGTCACGCATCCAAAAATGCCCAAACATCCGAGAGATATGCCATACAGGCAGCATAGATACGACGATGGGAGGAACAAAAGGAGAGTAAACAAAGACCCTCAAGGTAAAGTTAACCCCCCCTCCAAGAAGGTAAGCCAAAGGTCGAGCGTTAGAAATGGTACTTAGTCAACGAACTCACTATTACACGAACGGACCTTCTTGTCATTGCTAGGAAATAGCAGACTAAAGAAAACCACAACCAAAGGTCGATAGTCCTGAATGACCATATTGTGCTCATCACGAAGTTTATGACCATAAAACCGAGAAGTGCTATGACCTAATCAACATGACTGAGACATGGTTCAAGAAAGGGGTGTTATACTCAGTACTTAAAACGACCAGTCCAAGTAGAAGATTTGCTCCCTTACAGGGCACTAGGAGAATCAACAATGACTATACAAGTATAGGGTCACGTGGTAGTCTATGAGATGATACTGGGTGACATACACTGGATACAATCCCATAATGCCATCTCTAACTCTACGAGGTAGTATTACCGAATAACTGAGAATCAGAAAATAACTCACGGGATCACGACAATTCCAGACACGCATCACTGGCAAGCAATCTACTTCATAGACAATGACATGGGGTTGGTATCCTATCTACATAACGATGCCTTAGTCTTTTGGATCATGATCGGGGGAGTCTTGGTCAAGCACATGCCAGTCGACTCAGGAAGTGTAGCAAACATCCTCTATCACGATGATCTAAAAAATATGAACATGCAAGATTGTATGATACCCTCTGTAGTATCCCGGATTATATATATATATATATATATATATATATATATATATATATATATATATATATATATATATCATCATGGATCATTTTTCATTATCATTTTGATTCATACCATTATGCATCCATTTTATTTCCTATCATCTTGTCTTGTGCTGCATTATCTCCTTAGGTTTTGTTATTATTGAGTAGAGGAGGTGTGTGGCTTTGGGAGACTAGGGGCTAGTTTTCCTTTGAGGGTGTTTAGATTTTTCCCAATATCATTTGAACGAGTTGGCTAGTCTCCTAGAATTTTTATCTTGGATGGCAAATTCATTCGAACGAGTTGTGGGTCGTTCAAACGACTTGTCGTTGTCTATAATACCATACTTCTTTATTTCTTTCTCTTCATTTCATTTCTCTCACCGACACTCTTGTCGACTCAAGCCCTAACAAAATCTTCTCCTCCTCCCTTCACCTCCTTTGCTACCCTTGTTTGATTTGGGTTGAGAAATCGTCACTTCTGGCTACCTTGATTCAGTTCTAGATGGAGAGAAGCTTCTTTGTTGTTCTAGAGAGAAAGAGGCTTCCTTACCCGTCTTTGATAGCCAAATTGTCGCCGTTCCTTTGCCGATCGTAGCCGCGCCTTTTCGGTGAGTTTTTTCTCAAATTCCTCATCCATTAGATTTCTGTTTGGCTAAAACCCTTGTGGGTTAGGCTGATTTAGGGCTTTTGTTTGATTTAGGTTTAATTGCTGGTGATTGGGGGTATTGTTGAGCTGTGGCTTAGGTTTTATGATTATCGCAGGTGTTGGGGTTGGCTGCAATTGATTGTTGGATGGTGGTGATAATTGTTTGTGTTACTGATTCGGATATGGTGCTGATTTGAATTCAGTTTCGGGTAAGAATCCCTTGTTGGACTTATGATTGGGTTCTGGTCCTTGGTAGTGGTTGATGTTGTGGTGTTCCTATTCCTTTAAGTGACTTATTCGAGTTCCAGAAGTTGATTCGCAGAGCACTTTACCGTTGGGGTGCTGTTTGGATATTTTCTGCCGGGTTCGTTATTATCAAATTTGGTATATCAAGGCTAATGTCCCTTTATGTCTAAATTCCTTACAAATATTACCTATGTTGATTTAGAGAGACACTAAAGACATAGATGTTTTTTTTCCTAGTATATAGTCCAGATTGCAACCTCTTTGAAGTTAGTTATTATCTATGTTGGATATGTTAGTATAGTTATTTAATTATGCATATTTGGACTTCAAGAATGGGTTAGGAGTTGTTACGCTAGTTCTCGCGGCTTCATCCTCGAACACTAATGGCGTAATTACTCTTGAATTGTTATAGAAGTTGTTTATCATTAGAGCTTGGTATCCTAAGGCATGTAAAGTTGAATTTCTCTATTATCGTTTAAGGAGCCGTGCATGTTTTGTATTCTCGTAGCTTTATCCTTGAATGTCATTTTGTCTCTTAGAGACTGATGTTGTTTTGATGTTGTGATGGGTTAGTCACTGTGCATCTGTTATTTTGATGTTGTGACGGGTTAGTCACTGTTCATCTGTTATGTTGACGTGTGACTGGTAAGTTGCTGGCCATCTAGTTAGATGTCGTAACTGGTTAGTCACTATTGTTATATGTCTAGATGTGCAACTGGGTCACTGTTCATCTGTGTTAGGATTGTTTGCCACTCGCTCAGGTAGGTGGTTATCCTATATGTGCTTGCCGTGTTAGCGGCTGCAGCGTTTTGATCTCTGGTGGATCTGTTTAGATCTGCAGATCATATAATCATTTCTTCTTATATTATTGAGATCAGATACATAAATTCCCTCCAAATTGGCTGATCCCCGATAGGTTAGGAGGATTCCTAACTCGGGTTGAAATAGTATGGTGAGTTCTGGCTGAGATGATATCATACCTGAATACCCATCCTGGAGTATGGGATGGTATGAGATAGTTCCCCTCTGGTACCAGCACTATCCTGAGAAGTTGAAATACCTTAGAATTCGAATAGTATGAGGACGATGGCTCCTCGGGTTGAACCCCTATTCACTCTGATCAAGTGGTAATATCCTAGCCTGGTCGAGCTTGAAACAAATTGAACCCCTTATATCCAACAATGAACTCTCATATGTCTGAGTCTTTGCGCTAACGGTTGATCAACCAATTATAATAAGATTTAGTCCATCAGTTTAGCTTCATATATCATTCCAGCATTGAGCATCTGCATCATCATATCACTTCCTCACATATTATATTAATCTTCGCTTAGTAAGACTGTATTTACTTCATTTCTTGCTACTTAAATATGCTATATTTTTACTATGCTTCACCATGTGCATCGTTTCCTATTCTTGTTAGCATTAGCTGTATTAATACAGCTTTTAGCCTTGTTGGGTATAGTGAGTTGTGGTTTGCTCACTCTCGCTATTTAACCTTTCAGAGGTGGAGTAGATGTAGAGTAGTTGTTGTGGACTACAGCGGAGCTCATAGTTTAAATTATCTATTACTGTAGGTCCATAGTTGTATATTATTGTTTAGTTATATTCAGACTCCGTTGTTGTATAGTTCTGAGATATTGTATCATATTTTAGCTTTGATATGTATATTTATGTCGTTTGTTTCTGCTATTTTATTCTTTTTACTCTGATGAATTGCTATAAGTGAATGACTGAGCCTAAACTTTTCTATGGCTCGATCGTTTGTGGGGGAGATTCTTTAGATTACCCGAGCTGCACGCCCTAGAACTCCTGTTAATGATTTAGTTTTAAATCATTAGAAATTTAGGGCATGACACTCTCCAAAACTGAGATATTGGGCTTTAACAGGTCTACTGAACGAGCCATCGAGGAACTCGTTACTCAGGTTCAAGGCGGACCCGCCGTAATGCCATCAACCTTTGTCATCGTCAACTGCCCCTCGGTTCACTATAATGGCATCGTCGGATGGGTGTGGATTCATAAAATAAAGGTAGTACCATCTTCCTACCACCAGGTAATACATTTCCTAACAAAGTTTGGAACATAACATATACGAGGCTGCCAGGTCACCGTTCGTATTTCGTATGCCAACTCTTTAAAAAATTTAGTCGCCCTTAGGAATTTAAGAACGAAAGGGAAAAGTTTTAAAATTGGAGAATAACAGCGAATAGGGAATGGGCCCATGGCGATGGACTCGTCCCCTACTTTTGCCCACCCAAATAATATGGAAATTGATACACAATATGCCTCTAACCAAAATGATGCAATTATAAACTCGTCTAACAGATAATAGACACCACCTCTTGTAGTGCCGATCGATAAGATTAACCTTGACAACCCTATAAAACTACGTATATTAGCTCACATTTGACAGGATAAGGACGCTTAGACCTTATAATCTTCCTCCAATGATATAAGGATGTATTCGCCTGGTAGTTCAAGGAAATGCCAGGCATCGACTTTGGCATTACCTGTTATCGCTTGCACGTTAATACCAATGCAACATCTGTTAAACAAAGGCCACGACAAACAGTCCCAAGACTTCGAGAAGAAATAAATGATGAGATTCAAAAATTACTTAAGGTAGGATTTATCATACCCGTAGATGGTCCTCGATGGGTAGCAAACGTGGTGGTAGTCCCCAAGAAGTATCGTAAAACATAAGTATACATTGATTTCACTGACTTAAGCGGAAACTGTTCGAAAGACAGTTTCCTCATTCCCCTCATAATAAGACTAATGGAGTCCATGACCGACCATTAATGAATATTCTTTATGGATGGTTTCTCTGGGTACCACCAAATACCTTTGGTTGTCGAGGACCAAGAATATATTTCCTTCACCATAGAGCATAGCTTGCACTGTTATACCGTGATGCCCTTCAGCCTGAAGAATACAGGATCCCCATACCAGAGACTGGTCAAGACAATGTTTGAAGAGCAATTGGGTAAAATAGTAGTCTATATTGATGACATGCTCGTCAAAAGCAAGCTAAATTGCGACCATCTATTTGACCACGGGATCGCGTTTACCATGTTAAGGCGCTACAAAATGTGCCACAACCCTGAGAAGTACAACTTTGTTATTTCCTCGGGGAAGTTCCTAGTGTACTTGGTCACTTAACAAGGGATAGAGGCCGACCCTGACAAAATATGAGCCATAGCGTGCATGCCATCACCTCGAACATTGAAGCAAGTTCAGAAGCTCCTAGGTAAATTTATCGCGCTCGGATGCCTCATTTATAAAGCCTCATATAAATGTCAACCATTGTTTCAATATATCATGGAAAATAAGAAATGTGAATGGATCGAGGAATGCGAGGTAAATTTCTAGGATATGTTAAGATACTTGGCCACACCCCCAATCATCAGCGTACCTAAGGAACACGAGCTCCTGGGATTGTACTTGGGCAACACAGAGGAATCAATCAGCGCAATCCTCATCAGAATTAATTTAGGAGGATCTAGACATTCACCCTCTTAAAAGATGCTATTTTGTTCGAACGAGGCTTGGAGCCATTCGAAGGAGTTTGAAGGAACAAAAGACCAATTATGACAACCTCATATTTTAGGCATATTTTGGCAAGTCGTTCGAATGACATTTGGTGTCATTCGACAACTGGGTTCCCAGAAGAGCAATTGTGACTAACTCATTTTTTGGGCATAATTTAGCATGTCGTTCGAATAACATTTGGGGTCGTTCAAACGACTGGGTTCCCAGAAAACCAAATGCGACTGCCGTAATTTCTAGTCTTAATTGAGCCAGTCGTTCGAACGACCCATGGATTCATTAGAGCGACTATCGTGTTTCCTTCGCTATACTTCAATACAGTACCATCTCATTCGAAATCATCACCATACAAAAGGGAGAATACATAAAAAATAGATACCAAAAAATAACAACAACAACAACAAAAAGCAACAACAACCCTCGATAATCGACCACCACCACCACCACTACATTTCAGAGAACCCCCTATTTGCATAAAGGGCAGTTCTTATAGAGCCCCACCTCGTCCTCAACTTGGTCTTCTGCATCCACCAGATCTTCAGCCAGGCTCCTCAGAAAGTAGTACCGATTACTGACGCTTGGGTTCAGCCATTGCAACACCCTCCACCAATGCGCGTACGGCATCCCACAGATTGGCTCCTCTGGCTCCAGCCCGACTAAATCCGGCATCACCCAGTCCAGACCCTGACCGCCAAAAAACTTTTCCTTCAACACAATCGTCTTTTTCCGTTTCATGCTTCCATCCTTTTCTGGTACCTTGTGTTTGGTGTGGTTTCCATGCTTGGGTTACTCAAGGAAGAAGATGAAGATAATTCAATATCCCCCTAACACCCCCAATTTATACTTGAATTAGGGTAAATTTAATACCTTTTAATCAACAGTTGTATTAATTACCATCCTTAATTACTCTATACGGAATTGACCACATTCAAACAATCAACGGTCCAACTTCCCATCCCTAACCGTTTCTCTCAGTACATACCATCTACACCAATTTTCGAGGCCCCTGATAAGAGGGGGTGAATGTAGTAGCCTACTCACAGCCTTCTAGCCCCGATGAGTGGGTTAGAAAAATCTCTCTTATTAAATCACCTTCGACCATCCTGTAACTTGCCTCTATTCGATCTATCTTTTAAACTATATATATATCATCAACCATTAAAAATCTTCGCTAGAGGTCGTAGAGTAACCCATTCTAGGACTCCACGTAAGTGTGTTAGTATAGTAATATTGTCTGTTATTATATTATATGCTTGCCTAGTCCCCCAGTCAACGATTACCCTGTGGTATAAGAGCCAGTTTCCCTACCTACAAAACTTGGCCCCTGGATTTGGACTTACTGAAGTTTATGAACTGTGTGGCATAGTTCATCCAGAGATCTGTGTTGTCTATCATTGTCATCTAAATGACACTGTCGTTCAGCATCGAGTTCCTGTCAGAGATCCTCACGCTCAATGTGTAGCTGGTTAGTATGACGCCCCTCGGCCTGAGCGAATTGTTGGCTAATGAGGGCAATTTAGGCGGCGATACCGTCGGCGAAGTTGCCAATAATGGCAAATATGGAATGAAGGGTGGGGGCTATTGAATATGGTTATAAGGTAAAAGAAAATAAAAGGGATTGGAGTGGTGGGTATAGCACAGACGGCGCCAAATGTAGGGGCGTGATTTCGTAGAGGGGAAATTTTACTCTTACACCTTGAGAGTTAACTTTGACTAGGGGTTTTAATAAATATATAAGACAATAATAAGAAAGATTACTTCACTAACATACTTGTGTAGCGTCCATGAATTGGGATCCTCCACGACCTCTAGTGAGGATTTAAATAAAAGATTGTATATATATTGATTTATGTGATAGTTTGAATTGAGAGAAGGTTATAAGGTACATGAAGGTAATGTTGGGAGGGTTTTAGGTGGAGTTTTTCAAACCCCTTTGCAGTATTTCCTCTTTCTTATTTAGAAGATAGAGAAAATGGTGAGTCACCATGTGAGGTCAGATTACATGTATATCCTTTGGGGTAGTTGTCCTGTACATGAAGTCGATTCTGATACAGTAGTTGTCAAACAGCTTGTTTTCACTATTCTATTTGGTGAGTTGGCTGTCAGGTGTGCCTGCCTTCGACCATGCATTACTATGGTCGAAGTCTTTCTGGAACTGGTGCTGGGTTCTGGTGCTGACCGACTCTCTTTGGCTTTGAATATAGTAATAAGCTTCGATAGTGCCTTCGAGGGTTCGGTTAGTCTCATAAGGCTTCGCGGACTTCCTATGCCTTTAGTTCCTTGCTAGGCTTTGAGTCTTTTAGTAGGCTTCGAGTATTCGACTAGTCTTGGGAGGCTGCGAGTAGGATACTACAACTTCTGTGGTATGAAATTGGTGTTAGTTTGAGATAGATAGATGACAAGTAAAGTTTTGCTTAGAGGTTTTATTTGACTTAATTAAAACATATAAGGTGATTAAGTTAAATAAGTTATGTTTGTTTTTTCTTCTGAAAAATGACATATTGGTAAATGTAATACCAATTTCAATGTTTTGAACAAGTTGGGAATTTTAGATTATTCTCGAGAGTGTATGTGGGGTTGCTCATAGTCGTTTGATTGGGCCTCATAGCCGTTCGAACGACAATCAATTTTTTTTAACCTAAACATTGACCCAGTTACAACCTTTATTTAGTTTGCTTAAATCCATTTGAACGGGACTCATAGTCCTCGAATGACGATACAGAGGTTTGCTTTGAGATATCGCCTTAGACCGTTGGTTTTGCCTCGAGATTATAATAAGTCTCATAAGTATATAAGGGAGCTAGACTTTGGGTATTTGGTAGCCACCCCTTGGTGAGATCTATTTATGAGGAATCTTTTAAGAGAAAAACCTTAAAAGACCTCAAATTGGTTTGTGATTATAACCTCATATCATTAACTAAAACATTCAATTAATTTTGTATGGACGTAGGAAATTTGCCAAACCATGGTAAATGTGTATTTTCTTGTGATTGTGTTTATTTCTTTAGTTTGTTCATCGTTAATCAGATCGAATTGGTGGTTAGCTTCTGTGGTATGGCAACATAATTGGTATCAGAGTGAGGTTGTATCCTCAGTAGTTCTCTAAATTTGAGATAAAATCTTGTCTCAATTTTACTTTGTTTTCAATTTGATTAATGGATAAAAATCGAGGGAACAATGGTAGAAGATGAACCAAGTTCTTCAATAATGGAATAACATAACGGTTATGTTTAACAATGCCAAAATTGAAGTTGAGAAATTTAATGGCATAAATAACTTTGGCATGTGGCGATGCAAAGTTATTGATGTACTTAATCAACAAGATTTAGATAAGGTGTTGGAACATAAACCCGATGAGGTTAAGGATAGTGTTTGGAAGAAGATGGATAAAAGGGCATGTGGTCAAATTTGGTCATGCCTAGCTCAAGACATAAAGTACATTGTGATGAATGAAACATCGACGAAAGAAATTTGGAGGATTCTTGAGGAGAAGTATTTGGTGAAGAACATCTAAAATTAACTCCATTTTAGAGGAAGCTTTACCGCTTCACGATGAGACAAGGGATTTATATGTCGGAGCACTTAAACAATTTCACCAAGTTACTTACCAGTTTGGCGAATCTAGAAGAGATTATTGGTGATGAGGATAAAGCTCTATTGTTCTTAAACTTGCTTCCCGAAGAGTACAAACATATTATTATGACGATAACCTTTGGGAAGAGTCCTTTACAATATTTAGATTTGACTACGGTGGTGGTAAATCATGAGTATAGAAAGAAGGACAAATCAGAGTTCGATAAGTCAACATCTGAGGTGTTGATGGTAAGAGGAAGGTCTACGGATAAGAAAAAATCAAGTGGTAACAACTCTCGATCAAAGTTTAAAGGTCACAGTGTTATTCACAACAATTTGGGAAAAGACCAATGTGTATTTTGTAAAGAGACGAGACATTGGAAGAATGAATGTCATGTGCTTTTAAGGAAGAAGAAAGGTAGGAAGCTAGCTCTTCAATAAATGTTACTGAAGAACGTGGGGGAACTAAAGGTGTTGATTCTAAATTTCTTTTACTATATCAACTAGTACTTGTATTGCTGATTCTAAAGAATGAATTATGGATTTGGTGCTACTTATCATATTTTTCCCAAAAGTGGTTGTTTTCCTAGTTTTAAAAGGCTGGAAGGTGGAGTTGTGTTGATGGGAAATGATGATTCTTGTCATATAATAGGGACAGGTACCTCTAGTCACGCTATTCCTCTAGGGGACAACAATAAACGTATATTAGCTTCGGGCTTGATCCTATGCCGGAGGAGGACACCACTCGACTCTTTCCAAGTTTCTCTCAGTCTCCTTGGTTTGGCTTATCGTCTCTGGAAGAGAGTCGTACAAGAGGCAGTCGAAGAAGAGTAAGTTTCACAAGAAGAAGAAGAAGAAGAAGATCATCCTTTGGGTTACCCCCTCCCTTCTATTTATAGGGAGGGTAAAACCTAGGGGCGCCCCTGCTCACATACCCTGGAAAATCCCTAAGCTATCCCTTCAGGGTCGTGGGGTTAGGATGCCGTTATTGTGGTTCTATGGTTGTTCAAGGAAGCTCGTGAATGACCTTGCTAGTGTGTTCCTACTCTTG
Organism: Kingdonia uniflora; assembly: GCA_014058105.1. Classification (NCBI taxonomy): domain Eukaryota; kingdom Viridiplantae; phylum Streptophyta; class Magnoliopsida; order Ranunculales; family Circaeasteraceae; genus Kingdonia; species Kingdonia uniflora. The sequence goes on along the minus strand of JACGCM010001686.1, from coordinate 587,651 downwards.
GTGGTGAGGTCGCCCAACGACCTCCTGCCTCTTTGCTAGTGGGAGCGTAGAAGCTCATGGAACGACCTTTCCAGAGTGTTCCTACTCTTGATGGTGGGTTCACCCCGTAACCTCCCACCTTGTTGCTAGTGGGAGTGTGCTCCTACAATCGCCCCCCCCCCCCCCCCCTCAGGTTATGCTCATTAGGAGGGAGAGCTGAGGTGGTCTGGTTGTATGTGCGGGGGTTGTCATATTGGGAGGTGTGTAACAGTATGCCTGTCAGTGCCTTGGGAGGGGAAATGAGTATTTATTATGTGGAAAGGCATGTGGTATGACTGTTGCCACCATGGGCAACGTGTTAAATCATTTTTGGGGGCCCAGAGTCATAATGATAACCGTCTTTCTTATGTTCCACTATAAAAGGAATGAGAAAACCATTGAATTCCTCTCTCTTCTGGTTTGAACTCGCCTCCAGGGAATAACATAATTTTACGCATTCGTTGCGGTATTGGAATAGGGTCGATCAGAGTGATTTGGAGTTGTGTGACCGTGCGCATGGGTTTACCGGTAAGTTTCTGTTAACTGGCCTGATTTAAGGTGATGTCCCATATTATAACAACTGTAGGAACTCGCTAAGTACCTTAGATAACCGGAAGGCATAGTGCTAAACGGTAGGGAAGTCGGCGTTAGTAACCAGAAGGAGTGGACTAACCGTGACACCAGGGCAAATCAAACTATTCGTTGCGGAGTCGTGGTTAGGCTGGCAGCCGTACCAGGGCAATGAGGGCAAGGGGCTGCGTGTCCTTGGGGTTCCCCAATAAGCTAAGTAACCAATATGCCCTTCGTACTTTTAGGGTTAAGCCTGATGTTTGTACCTGGCTCATGCAGGGACGTACGGGCACTGAGCACAAGTCGGTATACTCCGTGAGAGAGAAAAGAAAAAAATGAGCTGAGGGATGGTGTTATCTGGTGAGGAATCCTCGACGGAGGGTTCCACGGCCGTGTTGCCTTGTACCGTGCCCGTGGAGTGGGAGGGCAAGCATGACCATAAGGCGGGAACGTCGGTTCCATGAGATTTGGGGGCGGAGTCGCATCCGGATTTCATGGTGCAAAGAAGAGTGCCCGGGGACTTGGCCCACAAGGCTGCTATTAGTAAACAGGAGATGGGGGCCTCAAAGATCATCTGGTCTTACCCCAGCGAGCAGTAGTTGCCTATCTCACTGGCTAAGTTCGAGAACCCGGGTATAAAAATAGATTACTTGGACGAGGTCAATGATCAAGCTCTGGCTAGTGGCAGTAGTAAGTGGATATGGTTGGTCTGCCAGACGTTAGCACCCAGCCAATGCATTGTCTATTATGGGTAGTTTAATGCAGGGTTGAGGTTTCTATTAGATGATCTGACGAAAATGTGTCTGAACTCGTTTGGGCGGACGCTGGGACAAATGAATAGTAATTTTTGCCGTGTGATGACAGGGTGTCGACTAATCAATCTGTCAGTGCTGCCTCACTATAATGTTGGGTGCAGGGACATTATGGCCGTGTACAAGACGGGACGTTGTCCACGTCAGTGGGATATAGTCCCCGAGGGTACGGGGAATGAGGTTGATGAGTCTGGGGCGCTGGATGTACCGTCGTCGCCACCCATTACCTGTTCCCATTCGCGAGTGGGCCGTGAAGAATGGCAAACCCGTACCGTAGCTAAAGCAAGAAGAGTAGCGGCCAGAGTATCCCCTGGCAAGGATGGTGAGGCTGGCCCAAGGTGTCAGAAGATCATGCGCACTTGTGCATCTAAGTGGAGGCATTGGGACTATATATCTTGTAAATCGAGTGAGCCAAAGATTTTTAAGTTTCCAACGAGTGGTAACTACTGGTGTCGTCATCTAATCCTAGTTACCGGGGCCTTTGATTTTGATGGTGGCCCCAAACGTCGCTTGTATCATAATGTTTTTTACACGAAGTGTATGTCCCTCGTATTATACTTGATAATTTAACGCTTGCATCCTTTGTTATTCGTGCTAACTAAAATAGTTGGTTGTTTAAGTACAGGTGTGATGTTCGTTAGGGTTACCTATAAGACTTCTCGTTTACGTGTGCTCGATCTGAAAAATAAAGACTACCACGTATTGACAACAATTTTGAATGGTACCTTTGACTCGGACAAGTACTGGTTGGCAAAGAAGTATATCGAGCCCCGTTTACATGCAACGAGCAATACGTACTCCGTGGAGGGTATGAACAACAACAAATCATCTGAGAGTGTAGGGATGAAACCGCAGTTTCTACTAGGGATGGGGAGGGATACATCTGGCTTAACGCCGGCAGCACCCCTCGTATTAGGACAGAGCCCTAGGCTGAGGAGTATTTGTGGTCATACAGAGAAGGATTCCCCTCTTCCAAAGTGACAGAGGACGGTGCCAGTCGATCTGATAGAGGAGGAACTGGGGGAGCTATACAAAGAGAAGGAAAAGATATGTCTTGCAGAGGCACTGAACGATCCCCGGGCTTGCCGTGCAGCGGCTGTAGCAGCTGTCCGGGTAAGTCAGTACTTAATCGTTTATACGCACATTGTCATTTAAGGTGTTGAAAGTATATTTTTTATTTTATGCAGTGTACCCTTACGCTTGAGGCCGTATTACTCCGTGGTGAGAACCTCGCCAGCCGTAATGCTGAGTTAGGACAGTGGCTCGAGGAAATGCAAGCAACGTAGAAGGAGCTCGTAACGGAGACTATTCATCGTGAGCTAGTGGAGCACATGAAGAACGTGACCACTGAGCTCGAGGAGCGACTGAAAATTGTAAATGAAGAAAAACTAGTGGTCGAGGGTGACTTGGAGGTGACCCATGAGTGGCTAAAGGCGCTGGGGCTGGAGAAGGAGGCAAGTGAGCAAGCACTCCATGACCAGCTTGCTGAGGATAAGTAAGTGATGGATGGGCTACAGGGTCGTGTTGTCGAGCTAGTGGAAGGCAACACGCGTTTAGAAGATGAGTTTCACCTTTCCACCAAGTGGTGGGTGGCAACGGTGGCTCTGCCGTTCCTAGCACTGCATCAAACCCAAGATGTTCCCGAACTGCGCCATCTGGGTTATTCTGAGTGACAAGGCCCTCTGCCCCTCAAGGATAGGATGGACATTACCCCCAAAGAGGAAGCTCAACTGGAGGAGGATGAGAAAGTAGTTGTGGAAGCCACTGCCCAACCAACAGTGTAAATGGTAATGTCATGTTGTAAGGCCCGTAGTGGCAAAGATGTGGAAGAGTTGATGGTTATAGTTATGAGCCTATGGTATTCGTGGGGCCCTTATGTGGGCGTATGTGTTGTAAAACTATTTATGCTTATGTTCGGAACAAGGTAGATGTAGGACATATGTATTAATAGTGATGTGTTAGTTGTGCCTATGTTTGAGATTGTTAGGCTTGTAGGCCCTGAATATTAATTATTTGCCCTATGTGGGCCCATCCCTACTAGGATCTATACCACAAGATGACAGTTGTCCCCGGTGTATTAGTCGTTATCGCGACCAGTCTGTAAAACCGATACCAAAAATTACCCCAAGGGGTCTTATTTAGTGTAGTGTTGGGGCACGTACTCGTTAAGGCTGCCCGTCGGACGAGGGGGCCAGTATCACTGAAGCGTTATGGCATTTATTAACTCCAAATGGGAGTTCCAAGGAGGCTGATAGGGAGTGGGGCCACTTGGGGAGATGACAGCGTTCAAGAGGCGCATTAAATGAGGTAAGGGGCTGTTGGTTTTCCCCAAAACATTTAATGGCACCCACGCATTTAATGACACCGGAGGCTTATAAGAGAGCTCTTGGAGGGGCAAACATGATCAGAGCTAGGAGATTGATAGTTGAGGATCAGACTTTCTTAAGGAGAAGATGTAGACCCGATCACAGGCACGATTCGAGTCACGGGTTGTGACGTGGGTAGTGTTTTACACTGAATATTATTTTGGGAATCGTGGTCTTGCAAGGAAACTGTTAGTACGGTCCTACGTCGATCCTGCTTCCCTTCCTGTTCCTGAGAGGAAAACACAAGAGAAACGCTGGTTTTGGTATATCATTTTGTGTGATCAAGTCCAAAATTGTGTTAGTCGTGAGGTGGTACTGCGGGCAATGGCCATAGACGACGTGAAGGTGGTCAGCTGCAAAGGACCAGGCTACAAAAGTTAGGAGAGGCCATGCCCTTGTTGTATGTAGTTTTGTTATAACAACCTCACATTTTATATGTTTCCCGTTGTCATTGTTTGTATGGAAATGTAAGGGATTGACAAACGTGTGCAATTCAATGTAGTAAATTTCATAGAACTCGGGCGCATTAATGTATGCACAATCGGAGTGACCGAGATAGGCGCCTAATGGTCAACCATCGTGGTAGGTAGCCCTTGTCAAATAGAGATTCGTCGTCTTCTTAGCAGCCTTAAGAGTATGCGGGGGCGCGAAGGACCCAACAAACGTTATGTTCAGTCCACGTAGGACTATGTAGTCATCGCCACGTTAGCGACCGTTAACGTCTACTTAAGCCGAAGTGCCCATCAAATTTATAAGTGGTCTTTGTTGGACTAAATAGTCGTTGTCGCCCGAGCAACCGTAGCAGAGTCGTTAGGCGCGAAGTGCCCATCAAAATTTTAAAGTAGTCCTTGTTGGACTGAGTTGTCGTTATCTCCCTAGCGACCGTAAGAGTGTAGTTAGGCGCGAAGTGCCCAATAAAATTTTTAAGTAGTCCTCGCTGGATTGAGTAGTCGTTGTCGTCCTAGCGACCGTAACAGTACAGTTAGGCGTGAAGTGCCCAATAAAATTTTTAAGTAGTCCACGCTGGACTGAGTAATCGTTGTCGCCCTAGCGACCGTAATAGTGTAGTTAGGCACGAAGTACCCAACAAAAATTTTAAGTAGCCCTCGCTGGACTGAGTAGTCGTTGTCACCCTAAAAACTGTAATAATGTTGTTAGGAGTGAAGTACCTAACAAAATTTTTAAGTAGTCCTCATTGAACTGAGTAGTCGCTATAGCCTGAGCGACCGCAATAGTATAGTTAGCGCGCGGAATGTCCAGTGGTGTGAGTGTATTTTTCCACCTCAAAAACTAACCTTATTCTTTACGAGGATGTCCTACATCAAGGATACCCCCATTCGTATGAGTGCATTTTTACTTCAAAAAATGACCCTCTTCTTTGTGGACGTCCTACATCAAGAATGCCCCCAGTCGTGTGACTGCGTTTAACTTCAAAAAATAACCCTCGTCTTTGCGATGACGTCCTACATCAAGGGCGCCCCCAGTCGTGTGAGGGCATTTTTATTTTAGAAAATGTCCCTCTTCTTTGCGAGGACGTCCTATATCAAGGATGCCATTAGTCGTGTGAGTGTGTTTTTATTTCAAAAAATGACTCTCATCTTTGCGAAGACGTCCTACATCAAGGATGCCCCCAGTCATGTGAGTGCATTTTTACTTCAAAAAATGGCCCTTGTCTTTGCGAGGACGTCCTACATTAAGGACGCCCCCTGTCGTGTGAGTGCATTTTTACTTCAAAAATGACCCTCATCTTTGCAAGGACGTTCTACATTAAGGACGCTCCCCATCGTGTGAATGCATTTTTATTTCAAAAAAATGACCCTCTTCTTTGGGAGGACGTCCTACATCAAGGACGCCCCCAGTCGTATGAGTATGTTTTTACTTTAAAAAATAACCCTCGACTTAACGAGGACGTCCTACATCAAGGATGCCCCCAGTCGTGTGAGTACATTTTTACTTCAGAAAATAACCTTCATCTTAGCGAGGACATAGAAGAGTATGGGGTTGAGACTGGAAATATATAAGAAGAGTAACTGTACATATGTAAGGTATCGTTACTGAACCCACTTGTAGAGGTCCATGGCATTCTAGGAGGATATGAGCTCCACTTCGTCGTGATTAAATAGGAAGAAGGCGTTGCTGTCCATGACACGGGATATAAGGTATGGGACTTCCCAATTAGGCTAGAGTTTTCCCTTGCTATGATTGTGAGACATAGGGAAGACTTTCTTCATGACGTAGTTCCCTTTGCGGAACTACCGAAGAATCAGCTATTTGTTATAGTTTCTTTTTAGTGTCTCCTGATACTAGAGCATGTGGGAAGATGTTTCCCCTCTAGTTTCGTCTATCAAGACGAGGTTCTTAGCAAGGAGTCGGTCGTTGATCGTACTGCCCACAATCAGGATCTCATAGTATTAGCGATGACTTCGGTAGGGAGTACTGTATCGGAGCCATAAGTGGGCAAAAATGGGGTAAAGCCCGTACTCTTCTGCGGCGTCGTTCAGTAAGACCACAGAACATGGGGTAGCTCGTCTACCCAGCGACCTTTGAATGCATCCAAGAATTTACTGATACCATCACTTATAGTTTTACTAGTGACCTGGGCCTGCCCATTTCCCTGAGGGTACCTGGGGCTGGAGGAAAGGATTTTGATGTTATAAGGTCGAACAAAATCGGAGACTTTACTTCCCACGAATTGTGTACCATTATCAGTCATCAGGACTGCAGGGACGCCGAATCGTGTAATGATGTGTTTCCATAGGAAGGCGATGACCTCTTCTTCCCTGATATGGGCAAGGGGTATCGCCTCCACCCATTTGGTAAAGTAGTCTGTCGTGACTAGCAACCATTGGCATCTCCCACTCACCATTGGCAGAGCCAACGATATCCAATCCCTATTTTACAAATGGCCAGGGGCTGGAGACGGTGTGGAGCTCGATAGCAGGTGCATAAATCAAATGCCCATGGGATTGACATTTGTCGCATTTTTTAGCATACGCTATGAAATCTTGGCGCATCGTTGGCCAGTACAATCCTTGTGTACGAGCACGATCGGCCATGGAATAACTCGATGTATGGGCGCCGCAGACGCCTTCGTAGATTTCTACAATAACTCTGTGGACTCTTCCCCCAGTGATACATGTAAGGTGCGGAGCATACAGGCTTGTTCATAAGAGTTCACCATTAATGATTGTGTACTTGCGTGCTTTGTTGCGGATACTCTCGGCGGCCGACCGGTTAGTGGGAAGAATATGGTGCTCCTAGAGGAAATCAAGGAGAGGTTGGCACCAGTCGAGGAGGGCAGAACGATCGGTTTGCATGGTCCTTATCGGGGTCTCAAGCATGCTTGGTTTATCAAGGAGTTTTGCCTGAATTACCCAGAGTCTATCGCTGAGGTTGGCGCCAGAGTATCGATTTTCACCGTGGTGAATATGCTCGAGGTAGACCTTTCGAAACTAAGTCAATCACTGTTTCAGGGTTTCCATGTAGCCGGACATTCTGCCGTTGGCCTGGAACGTCCCGCTATGATGGTTTACAATGAGCTGCGAGTCGGCAAAGATGGAAATTTCTTCCACGCCAAGAGCCAACGCTGAATTACTCCAGATAATAATGCTTCGTATTCTGCTTCGTTGTTACTGAGTGGGAAGTTGACCCATATGGCCTTCTCAATTTTTTCACAAGTAGGAGTAACCAGCACTATTCCCAGACCCGAGGTGATAAGCCATCCATAGCGGCGGGGGGTAGGGGGTGAGGGGCGTGGTGAGTCATGGGGGGGCAGCGACATCAGCGGTCAGGGAATAATTGGTGGTGCGGGCGGTTCGCGAGGTGGCGCATACGGATGGTGATGCGATATGGCCTGGTGATCGCAGGCTTAAATGTGGTTGAGGGGCAGCGAGCCATTCCTTTGTGCTTGCTCATGAGGTGTGGACTCGCTGATCGATGTGGAGACCACTGGACCATTTGGCGGCAGTTGAGTACTAGCGACTAGGGTATTGCGAAGTGTATTAATAGAAAGTTGAAGTTGGCATATCTGATCGACCTTGGGGGACATCTGTTCCTGCAACTGCAGCAATGTCAGCCTCATCTCTGCCATAGCTTGCTCCTATGATTGATTATGTGTGGAAGCTACTATCGTTGCTCGGAAGATGCTGAGGTGAGGAATGCAGACGGCACCAATTGTAGTCTTGCTAGTCCTCTAAGGGACAACAATAAGCGTATATTAATTTCGGGCTTGATACTATGCTGGAGGAGGGCACCACTTGACTCTCTCTAGATTTTTCTCTGTCTCCTTGGTTAGGCTGATCGTCTCTGGAAGGGAGCCGCACCTGAGGTAGTCGAAGAAGAGTAAGTTGAAGAAGAAGAAGAAGAAGAAGAAGATCCTTCTCTGGGTTACCCCCTCCCCTCTATTTATAAGGAGGGTTTAACATAGGGGCACTCCTGCTCACGTGTCCTGGGAAATCTCTAAGCTATCCTTTCAGGGTCGTGGGCTTGGGATGTCGTTATTGCGGTTCTATGGTCTCTCAAGGAAGCTCGTATAACGACCTTGCCAGAGTGGTCTTACTCTTGGTGGTAAGGTTGCCCCGTAACCTCCCACCTCATTGCTAGTGGAAGCGTGCTCTTACAGTACCATTCGTCTTAAGTTGCATAATTGTTTGGTTAAAGAAATTGAGTAGGTTCAGTATATTCCAACTATGAAGAAAAATGTTATCTCAACTGGTTTACTTGAAGCAAAGAGGCTACAAGGTTGTATCTGAAAATCGCATTAAGAAGGTTCTTAAGGGAGCAATGGTGGTTTTGAAGGGTCAAAGAAGAAGCAACAACTTATACTATTTAGATGGTAGGCTGTTCTTGGGGGGGTTGCTACTACAGGAAGTTTGAAGACTACTTCTAGAGATACCACTAGACTATGTCATATGCGTTTAGCGCATACGGGGGAGAAGTCTTTGAGAGTTCTCGCGAATCAAGGGCTATTGAAAGGTGGTACGGCATGAAAGTTAGATTTTTGTAAATATTATGTTCTGGGCAATCAGACAAGGTGAAGTTTGACATGGCTATCTATCGTACTCGTGAAATCCTTAACTATGTTCATTAAGATTTATGGGGACCCTCCCGGAATGTAACAATTAAAGGTAAACATTATTTTTTATCATTTGCTGAAGATTTTTCGAGGCGTGTGTGGGTATATACCATAAGGATGAAGGATAAAGTCTTATAAATATTCATGAAGTGGAAGAAGTTGATAGGAACTCAAACTGGCAAAAATATTAACTTACTCTATTCAGATAATGATAGGGAGTATACAAGTGATCCGTTCTTGCAAGTATGTCAGGATGAGAGAATTATTCGATATTTCACCGTTAGGTAGACACTACAACAAAATTGGGTAGCATAGAGCATAAATTATACTTTATTGGAGAAGGTACAATGTATGTTGTCCAATTTTGGGTCGGGCAAAGCGTTTTGGGCTAAGGCTTTGACATATGCATGTTACATAGCTAATAGGTTGCCTTCGGCTGCAATTGAAGGTAAAATACTAATGGAAGCTTGGTCGCGAGAACCTGCTACATATTATGATACTCTTCATATTTTTGGGTGTCCGACATACTATCATGTCAAAGATGGCAAATTGGATCCTTGAGCAAGAAAAACTATTTTTTGGGTAAGAAGAAAGGGGTGAGAGGCTACAAGTTATGTGATACAAAATACTGGAAGATTATTCTGAGCAAGGATGCCACTTTTGATGAGACTTTTATGATGAAGTGGTAGGTCTTTGAGCACGAAGAGATGATGACAAGCAATATTTTGTAGCGGGTAGAGATTGATCCGTCTTCATGTGATCCAGATAGTTCTGTACCAAAGGGGGTATCATCTACTGGTGTGACAATGGGTGATGAGCCAGATGATGAAGATACAGACAAAGGTGGATCATTTTGTAGTACAGATAAGGAGACTTCGGTGGTGGAGTCAATTACAACTAGTAAACCAAAGATGAATACAAGTAAGCTGGGATGGGTTATAAAGGATATGACACTTCCAAAGGCGAAGGCCATTGTAGCATAGGCACTACCGATCATTGAAGAAGATGTTCCTTCTACTTATAAGGGAGTTATTTACGGTTCTGAAGCTAACCATTAGGATAGACCGATGATGGAAGAGATGTATTCTCTTTTAATGAACGAAACTTGGAAACTATTGAAGTTGACTAAGGGAAAGAAGTTGATTGGTTATAAGTGGGTCTATACAAAGAAACTTGGATCTCAAAATGATGATATACGCTTCAAGACAAGACTAATAGCCAAAGGCTATGCTCAAAGGGAGGGGATTGATTACAATGAATTTTTTTCTTCAGTGGTAAAACACTCCTTAATTCGTATCATTTTGGCCTTGGTAGCGTAATTTGATTTGGAGTTACAACAACTCGATATTAAGATGATATTCTTTCATGGGAATTTGAAATAAAAGATCTATACGACTCAGCCGAGTGGGTTTAAAGTTGCAGGAAAGAAAGATTATTTGTATAAGCTGAAGAGATCATTGTACGATTTAAATCCAAGATAATGGTACAAACGGTTTAATTAGTTTATAATTAGGTAGAAGTACAAGCGGAGTCATTATGACAACTGTGTCTACTTTTGCAAGCTACGTGACGGGTCCTTTATTTACTTGCTTTTGTTTGTGAATGATATGCTTATGCCGTATAAGCACAAAGCGAGATTGATAAGTTGAGGAAGCAAATAGGTGAAGAATTTGAAATGAAGGATTTGGGTGATGAGAAAAAGATTCATGGTATGGAGATTCATAGAGATAGAGAAAAGGGAACGATGCGTCTCTCTCAGGTGACATACATGAGGAAGGTAGTTTAGAGATTTAGTATTGATGGGAACACCAAACTTGTAAGTACGCCCCTTGTTCCTCATTTTAAACTTAAAGCTACTATGTCTCCAAAAACTGATGAGGAACGTGATTATATGAGTTAAATTCCTTATGGTAGCATTGTCGGTAGCTTGATGTATTCGATGGTATATACTCAACCAAATATTTGACAAAAAATTGGGATGTTTAGCAGATATATGTATGATCTGGGAATAGATTATTGGTGAGCTATCAAATGGATTTTACAGTATATCAAAGGTACTGTAGATATTAGTTTGGAATTTCGTAAGCAGGATTCGATTGATCACTTTTGTGTGGGTTATGTGGATTTTAACTATATGGGTGATTTGGATAAACGACGGTCTACTACAGGGTATGTTTTTTATTGTGTGGAGGACTGGTTAGTTGGAGATCTGTGCCATAATCAACGGTGACCATATCTACTACTGAAGCAGAGTATATGGCAGTTACTGAAGTGATTAAAGAGTCCATTTGGATTAAGGGTCTATTGCGTGATTTGGGCATTAAGATGGAGCATCTTAATATGTTTTGTGATAGTCAGAGTATTATCTTCTTGGCAAAAGATCAAGTTTATCATCAATGCATGAAGTATATTGATGTACGTTATTACTTTGTCAAATATGTACTCGAAGAAGATAAGATTTTGTTGAAGAAGATTCACGTGAGAAATAACTCGACTGATATGTTTACAAAAGTTTTTTTGGGATTAAGTTCAATCATTGTTTGAACTTGGTCCAAATCCTTCATATGGATTGATTTGGCCCCTAACGCTGATATTAGGAATTACGGGCGACTTGATCCATGGTACATAGGCAACCATTGTTTTGGTATAGTCGATTTCGTCCTTTGGGACATTTGCTTTAGTGAGAGGTGGTTCAATTTGTTGGGTTGGCGAAGTTTGGCTTAGATCTGAAGAAATCTTCATCGAGATGAAGAATTGTAGGGTTGCTCATAGTCGTTCAAACGGGCCTTATAGCAGTTCGAACGAGACTCAATTTTTAGGGAAAAACTGATCCAATTACAAACTTCTTTTGGAGGTTTATATTCTTTCGAATGACGATGCAGAGGTTTGTTTCAAGATTTCATTTAGACCGCTGGTTTTGCCTCGAGATTTTAATAAGTCTCCCAAGTATATAAGGGAGACTCAGGGTATTTGGAAGCCACCCCTTGGTGAAATCTATTTGTAAGGAATCTTTTAAGAGAAAAACCTTGAGATGCCTCAACTTAATTTGTGATTGTAACCTCGGATCATTGAATAAAACTCTCTCTCTATTTTGTGTGGACGTAGGCAATTTGCCGAACGACGTAAATGTGTGTTTTCTTGTGATTGTGTTTATTTCTTTAGTTTGTTCATCGCTAATTAGATCGAATCGATGGTCGGCTTCCGTGGTGCGGCACAACGGTGTAATCGCTTAATATTTATCAACAAATATGAGCACATATAAAGAGAAAAAGATATTCCATTAAGGCTCCAAAATGCCAATATAGATGTAAACAATAGCTATTAAAGTATGGAGTTTCTATATGTTATATAGGAGACTTCTCAAGCTTCTATCTCTCTCTACCAGAAACCCAAGGGGCTGGTATTGTAGTTCGGTGGTGACCCAACCTATTACACATGGGGGCCCACCTTCGGTGATGTGGACTATAACACTCCCTCTTTGGGCTATCCAGAATCGATGAGACGATTGTCTCTACAATACCAGCAAAACCCATAGGGAAAAAGGTTGTGAGTATAAGGTAAAGCCAATACTAACATATCCCATATCGGTGTTGGATGCGCTGGTAATTGTATACCTCATTAAGACCTTGCACGGTAGACCTAATGGGAAAATTTTGGAACTCAGAAAGGTGTACATAATGCATATGTGCGATCACTAAGAAGTGATAGTGGAGGGTCTCCCTCTGGAGAAAAATCTCCATCCGAACTAAGCAAACTTAAACTCCAACATTCTGAACTTGCAGACAAGCTCCTTGAAAATCATCGTTTTGGGAATGAAGATGTTTTTGCCGCTGGTGCATAGTCATTGCCTTATTTCAAGCAACAATAGATAATAAGTGTGAAGGTGTTCGTCTTATGTACAAACATAGCAACACTTCCCCGAATACAATATATGAATGTGTATTGGTCTTATGTAAAATGCAGCTAATACTACCCTGTTTACAATAAAAATTTAACCAAACTACTAGATGACATCACTTTGACGAGGAACATACTTCATTAAGATCTAACGTCTTCTGAACCTGTAAATTCCTGTTTGCCTTCTTGAGGAAGAATCAACTCAAGTATAAGGTTTTACAGTGATAATATAATATTGAGGTGGTACTTCATGACCAACGAGTCTTCGCTTTCAAGCGGAGGGCGGAATATGGCCAGATCTCACTTTAGTGAGCTCATAAACATGTGCACCCTCAACAACTGAGCTGCATTCATCCGAGTGTGGAGAATGTATTAAAATTTTCCTTGTATATGTATAAGCAAGCAAATACTCAAGGTATTCAATCTTCAAGTGGACACATAACTTTATGGTTTTCAGTCTAAATTTCTTCTTCAAATATTCATAAGTTCTCACAATCTCTACTATAGATATGATCTCTATAGGAGACTCGATGAACTTCAGGTCATCGACATATACAGCTATAGAGTAAAACAAATCTAGTAGCTTCATTAGAATGAAGGCTCATGGGCAGATCAGGTCGTTTATGAACACCATGTCCATCAAATACTTAATCAACCGACTGTACCACAGGTAGTCCTAATTTTCTATGATCCTTCAAAGATCTATCCAATTTGATTGTGTACATATGCTCTAGGCATATTAATGCCCCATGCATTAGGACTACCGTACTTCCTACAAGTCCTCTAAGGAGCTGCTTATTGATGTTGGTACCTTATTTCCCATGAAGATACATAATTGCAATGTAACTACATCTAAATGATGCATGTCTAATCCAACCGGGACTGACAATTAATTGAGTTACTCAAAGATAGCGATTGCCAATCTGAGATACTAACATAATGTGATTGTGTCAGTCATTGGGGAGTAAGATTCATCATAATCGAAGAGTCCATTTTCTTGAAGAAACTATGTACATCTAGTTTAGCATACAACCTCCCCTGTTTCCTATATTATATATGATTACCACATCCAACAGGCTTGTGACACTATGTCACCGGACTTTAGGTCCATACACTTTTCTTTAAGTTAGTTGTCAACTCTACTAGGATGTTCTACATGGCCAGTATGAAGAATCCTATACTAGAGTGACCGCGAAGGTTTATTACCGATAACTACTTAGTAGCGATCAATATTTTACACTACGTATATACATAATATTGAGTCCCTCTGGTTTCAACAATTACATGTACCATTTATGTGACTGTCTCTAGGAAAATAACAGATCGCGAAGCTACTTTTGCCTTATTGATAGGTGTGACTACTTCATGAGTGCCGACTACACCAAGAGTCATTAGTTCCCTTACCGCCCATTCTATGGGTATGACTTTTCATCCACATCAATGGTATAAACTATGTGCCAACTGTATGTCATGCATTATGCGGGCTTGATTCATTTACAGGATCAGCTCAGACTTTAATCCTTCAAGGATACCTCAAACTGTATTGGCGCATTTACTAATGTATATGTGACTTCGTCACTTACAATGTGTCATTGAGTGCTTCAAGGAAACTAAAGAGCAATCCATGAAAGTGGAGTTCATGTTCATCTGTCACCTCTATATAAAGTAGGGAATTAAATAAGACAACAAGGGTGTTTACTATAAGCTCTCAAGCCGTTATATAGTCTATATGCTTCAATAAGTGAAAAGTTCAGCGAAATAGATTCCAATAACCATGTTAATACATAGCCCGACGTCATAGGTTTCAACTATTATAAGATAAGTGATGAATGATAACCTATTCATGTCCCCAACAATATTGAGGGTCTATCTCTGCACATATATAAGTACTCCAAGAACATGTACTGCATATTTCAGGGTACATGGATGGGAGACATAGTTGGCTACAGGCCAGTACTAGTTACAGGGAAATGATTTGTTGGTATGAAATCAGTCTCATCTAATCAACTCTAATGCATAAAACTGTCTCTGAGAATTTTTGAAAGTTTTGTATGCCTATGTGGCTAAGAAATCACCAAAGATTTCCAAATTAGTGACTATGTCAAAAACTTTAGGGTTTGCATATGGGAAGACTGGATGTCCATCATCAATCCCAATCAATAATCAAAAATATCAAATTGTTGAAGAAACAAGTTCTCCCCATCCATCAAGTCAACAGGACTTGTCGAGTAACCAGAGAACGTCGCCCAGTATCCAATGATCAATATGTAAACATGCAACTGCATTGTTCCTAGCCGCTCATAGGCAAATTTGAGACCATCTTCAGAATGCGTCTAAAATGACCAAAAACCACATTGTGGATGAATAAGTCAACAGGTGTTCCCCAAGGACGTAAAAGAAAAATTAGTAGTAAAGTCCAAGTTACTTAGGTCAGTTCCAGAAAATTGTTCTCGAAAGATGGATTGGAGAGTGACATAGTCTGCTCAATAATAATCTATATCCATGTATGAATCAAAATACTCGATTGGCAGTAAGAACTATTTATGTAAAGGTAAGGGCAATCATAACACAAGTCATGTAAAGGGCATGTAATGGCGGATTTTCCAAAAGGAGAATATTCGCCAATACTTTTAGAGAAGGAGGTGTAAATAGTAAGCTATAACACTGAATTTTACGTAGAAAGCTCAGACTAACCTGAGAAAAACCACGACCTCGTAGAGGGTTTTGGGAGAAAATCCAATAATATGCTAACTATTACAATATTGAACTGTGGGTAAGAGTAGAAAGATGCTTAGAGTAATCGTGGATCGGTCTTTTTTCTCTCTGGTTGTCTCTCGTCCCCCGTCTGCATTTATAGCATATACAGGCGGGGTTTACAAAGTTTAACAAACGGTTTCCTATTCCGAAGGAGGTGGGCGATCGTGGCGGATCTTCAACAGCTTCGTTGACTGAGTGTATCCACTAGTTCTGTAGTTCGAGTCGATAACTCAATTGTGGCCTCGTTTGTCGAGTCTTGTTCGAGATTAATGTTCGTTGTCTGTATATCGCCTGTGATGGATCTTCGACTAACATCTTCAAGATTGTAGTCGAGAACTCAACTGTAGTCTCGTTTGTCGAGCCTTGTTCGAGATCAATGCCCATTGTCTTTATATCGTCTGTAATGGATCTTCGACTAACCTCTTAATGCTTGTAGTTGTCGATGTTGGTAAATACGCTATTACAATCGCCCCATTCTCGATGGAAACACTTGTGTTTTTGTTGAGAATAATCTGCAGAATACGAAAAGTTAACAAAATGTTAAGAATGGTTGCCTTCATTTCCTAAGTCAGATGCATTGAACTTGGACGTGGTGTTCCCGAGGTAAATAAATGCTGCAATAAATGCTAGTCTTTAAATATTGGGAGAGGGATGTTCCATTGTCATTTGAAAATGCATGTTGTTGTTTTGTTGGGAGGAGGTCTGAGCGCGAATCATGGATGGTAAGGTATGCGATTCGGGAGGTTTGGGATATCGGAATAAAGTGTTTTCCGTTTGTGGATGGTTATGTAGTGATGTATTTGGCCGTAATGTCATAATCAGAGGCGTTGCTGTTGGATCTTGTCGTCTTGAGAATGGTGTTATAGCGGTGTTTGCCGGTCAGGAAGGTAGTCCCCAAGGCAGGTATCAGGCGAGTATCAGTGTTGTTATCAGAAGGCATCTTCTGACTTCAACTTTCAGTGACTTGAGATTCATTCAGGATCTCAAAGAACGTGACCCTTTCATCAGATAAAATTATGAGCAGTGTGGCTGAGGTTGTTCTGGAAGATCAGCATTGTCTTGGCAAAGATAAATTTTTGAGATCCAGAACTTCTTGAGCTCCCAGAAACTTTTGGAGGTTGCCGAATGAAAGACTTGAAGAACTGTAATCGAAATTGTGTAATAAATCGATAAAAAAATGTAACTGTAATTGTTAGATATCGAATTAGAATTATGCCAATTGTTAAATGTACTCAAAAAGTTTATGAATAAAATGAAATTGTTCGAGATCTATTTTCTGTATGTTGATTTGAATCGAAGTATATAGCTAGAATTATCTTGTCGAATAAGATTGTTTAAATTGGGGGTCCTAGTATGGTTGTCATAATGACTGATGTGACTAGGATTTCGAGTTCCAATTGAATTGATTGTAGCATTAAATGCGTAGGGATTATAAATAGGGACGTTAAATTGTAAATAGGCAGGGTAGATTGGCGAAGACCAGGAGTCAGACCCGGCGATAGATTGCTTCTCGGCGTAATGAAGAGATGTTTCGCGCATTGTTGATGCGCTACTACGGTTGCTTGGACTTGTGTGCTCCATTGTTGCCCCCGTGTGAGGCGAATTATGAAGGGATGGACGAATCTGATGCTTTCTTCTATAGAAAGGATTTTCTTTTTCATTGCAGTCTTCAATATATGGTGTATTCTCTTGGACGGGAAGTAATGATTGTTCAGCGTGCGAAGGGATTGGTGAAGGAAGGAAAGACTCTTTAAAACAAAACCTTGTAATAGTTTCGAGGATCATATGAATGTAATTTATCGAATGAGATAATGTGAAAGTTTTAGCGTGATAGGAATTTTCTTTTCTTGTCGAAGTATACGTAGTCGAATGTATATCTTTACTTTTTTCAGGAAGGGGAGATTTGGAGGTAGTCGAGAGGGGTAAGTTGAGGCGAAAAGGTCGGGATCGCGAACCGTCGGAGGTAGTTACACGTAATCACCACGTGGTGTCTATAAGTAGCCCTGCAGTGGCCAACTCTTCGTATTCCTAAACTTCTATAAAATTTTCTTCTCCTCTGCGAGCTGTCCAATCGCTTATTGATTTCTGTCTACAATTGGGAGGGAGGAGATAAGCTTGCTGATTGAAAGGGCCAAACTTGCCAAGGAGAGGAACGTAGAAGCAGCGAGGCTACACGGTAAGTGATTTCCCTTGTGTTCTGATTGATGTTGAACTCTTTAAACTCGTTGTAGTTTTGCGCAAATGTTTGAGAATGTGTAGAGTAACATGTGTGAATCGTTTGGAAATGAAATGTTTGAAATAATTGTTTAAATCGTTGAAACATACACTACAAGAAAAATGGGCAATTGCCACAGATAGCTTTTAATTTTTGCCACAGTTTTATCAGTGCCGGAGAAGCCACTATTTTATCAGTGGCTAATAATCCTTAGTAGTGGCCAAAAGTGGGTGAAAACTCAAATCTCCATATGTTTTTGCTTGCTCCCGCCTCTGTTTCGCGCGAAATCCATTTTTTCTCTCCTCTCTCTACTCGATCCTCCTCTCCTTCACTGATTTGCCAAAACAAAAGTTAACCCTTCACCTCTTCTCTCCTTCACCGATTTTCTTCATTAAATTGATTTCTCTGAGTTTACTTCATTAGTTATGAGTCTCCTTCACTAATTTAAGTTCGCCTTCACCGATTCTTTGTTGTAGGTGATTCTCAGGTACACTTTTCTCTCTCTCTCTCTCTCTCTCTCTCTCTGATGGCAATTGTTGAAGAATGGATGGAATTGGCTAATGGTTGTGTTTGTTGCACTGTTCAAACATCGTCTGTCTCTTCAGTCTCCACTCTCCTCCTCAACCGAAACCCTAGAATTCAATTGAATCAATTCTTCAGAATCTGGTTTGGTTTCTCAGGTATGGGTTGTTTATTCTGAAATATTGTATTGTAGAGTGATTCCTAATGTGTTTACTTACAATGTGTTGATTCATTGTTTGTGCAAAGTGGGTACTTAGCAATCATTTGCAGCTTCTAAAATTATAACCTGCATTGTTTTAGTGATACCATTTTTTCTTTCTAACCATTGGAAAATGATACCACCTGTTATTTTGTATATGTTGCTCATTAATCATTTCATGTTATATTGTAGAGTACAAAGGATTGCTCCAAAGCGGGGATGACTTTGTTTGGCGTGTGGATTCTAACTTCAACGGCCGATTTGTCATTGATGTCGAGTTTCTCGACCTGAAGATTTCTTCAGTCAATGTGAGTACCTATAGAGAGTCACATGTTTGTTTCTCTTTATTGCTGCTGTTTTCACTGTTTAAAACAAATATCAAAAACACCAAAATCCACTCTTATATCAATAAAGTCAATACTTGATATATTAGTACATTTGGCGATATATCTTCTTTTTCATCAAGGTAATTAACATGTATAATTTGTAATTTCTTTGATTGGATTTATTTTTGCTGATTTTGGCATATTGTGTTTCTTGGGTTATGCCTGTTTTGATGAATTGAAATTCGGTCTTTGTTGATTATATGGTCGCTGTTTGTTTAGATGAGATTCTGTGGTTGGGTATCAAAAAATTCTTGGATTTATGTAAATACCCAACAAACTAGAGAAACCCCTTGTTGAACACCCTTAATTTCAATACGCTCTTTGTAACCCCAAATGATTTGTAATCCCAAGATTAGGCTAATTTAGCGCGCTTGTAGGGAGAGTAATGTAGCATATGCATTTGACATGGGGGTGAATCATTTTAGTTTATGATAATTAGATTTTCGGACTGTCAAAGATTTATCCACTACTATGGTATGAGCAAATTAATATGATTTCGATGGTGTAAAGCATTTCTTTGGTGTGAGTCTCGAGCAGTGAAATCGAGACGAATATATGGTGTTTGTTTAAACCTATAGCCGTACTGAAATCATTACTAGGACACTACTGCGCTGGTTAAGTCTTGAACAGGAGGGGTTGGATTTGCGATTAGGGGAACACATATGCTGAAAAGTTTAACCCAGCCCCTTGCCTTCCCTGTAGCTAGGCTAGCAATACCCAAACGACTAAAATAATATCAAGGCATTGCCACTACCAGGCAAGGGGCTCTTATAGACATCATTACTACGCCACATTTTGTTTTGCCTCATCTTTTATGTTGCCACTTCTCTTCTCCGGCTCAAAGCTATTGAAAGCATAGGCTTGCAGCCAGCTCTACTGCCTGACAAAGAAGTGGTCATCTGACCCGTCAACAGTTGTAGGACTAGCTTGTTTAAAAACTGTGGCTTGAAGTTAGCGCGAATTTCTACTACAAAGTTACGTCTCTACTAGCTTGTTAAACATGGAACACATGTGACTACCTAGTGAAGCCGGTTATGTTGAAGGAGTTAAAAAATATATGGCAACACGTTATTAGGAAAACTCGGTTTAATTCAAATGATCTCAATGTTGCAAAGTCTAAAGCAAACCAGATAGAAAAATCAAAGAAAGGGCAGAAAAGGTATAGTACTGAGAGAGAAGATGAGTCAGAAGATAACTCTGAAGAACATTATACATCTAAAAAAAAACAAGGGTCTCTTGGTCTCAGCCGCTACACGACAAGTTTCTCGAGGCCCTCAAAAAGTTAGGAACAGAGGCAGTTCCTTTAAAGATACTAAAATATATGAATGTCCCTGGAATTACGCGCGAAAATGTTGCTAGTCATCTTCAGAAATTTATAAGCGCTATCAAGAAGACGGATGGTGACCAGAGCAACATGAGCAGTGTTTCTAATGGAGTAAATGGATATACATCAAGTACTCCCTTTATTGCTTTTAGTGGCTATCCTACTCCTGGAATGATTCCATTCACTCATCATGCTCAGAACCCCAGTACAATTACAAATTCTTTTGTTAATCCAAATCCACTCTCAGTCTCTATATATCCGTGTCACGGAATTATAAATCAACAACTTCCAAGGTTTCACGAAGGATTGGATCAAAACTACCGAAGCGGAACAATTCCTGGGATTGGGGATGTCGCTTCCAATTCTCTAAGGACAAGGAATCATTTTCACCAATCACAACTAAATGGGTCAAAATACCAATCATTTACTCAGAGATCCAGATTTATGAACGATTATGCAGATAGCTCCTCTAACGTTTTGGGTTATAATGCAAATAATGGAACAAACCAAAGTAACTCTCAACTACTTGATTATATAGAGAATCCAAATATTTTTGGAGCCCTACCAGATTTTATCGGTTCTCAGGGTCCATTATTTAATAACGCCATTTCTACTAATTTTAGCGGAGGTGTTCTGAATGATTCAGTTATTGAAGGGCAGCACAATCTTTTTCCAGGTGTTCAAAATTCAGACGCGGGGCATCTTATGGAGAGTGCTGACAGGGACAACAATTTTCTGCAGAGTACTTCCAGCTCTAATGATGATCACGATGAACTAAATGCAGTATGGAATCAGGGAACACAATGCAGAAATAAGTCTCATGAGAGCGACATGAATTTCAGAGGATGAAATTGGAACCCATAATAAGGTTTCAAGTTCCTATGATCCTCCAATGGAATTGTACTATAATTAGATTTTTTTAGCAGATTTTTATTTTAGATTACCTGAAGAGGATTTCCCCCCTCTTCTGTTGACCAATGATTTTTTCAAGTAAATAATGGTGGTTAAGAGATATATTTTTCTGAAAAAAAAAGAAAAAGAAAAAAAGAGCATAAAAGACCATGTGAGATTATGCAGTATTCTACAGAACATTCTAGATATATTAGTAGTACTGGAACCCAAGGTTCTGGGTATGATACCATTCAGCAGCATAACTCTCCGTCAGAATATAGACCACGAAACAAGTCTGGTCTCCCAATGGTATCTAAGAATGTTCAGCAACAGTTCATCTCTGCTAACGTTCAACTGGAAGAGAAATGGTATACTAATCCCGAAGAACTCAATGGAAGTGATTCCTCATTTTCGTCAAGCATCTACTCTCTTGGAATTCTTCTCTTTGAGTTACTCTGCTATTTTGAATCATTGGAAGCGCGTGCCATAGCAATGCTAGATCTTCGCCACCGGATTCTTCCTCCAAGTTTTTTATCAGAATATCCTAGGGAAGCTGGTTTCTGTCTCTGGCTCCTTCATCCGGTACCCTCATCATGGCCAACAACAAGGGAAATTCTGCAATCTGAACTAATATGCAAATCTTAGGAGTTTTCACTGGGAAATCAATCATTACTGTCTGTGGATGAAGATCTGGCTGAATCAGAGTTATTATTACATTTCCTTATATCCTTAAAGGACCGCAGAAGCAAGCTTCAAAGTTAGTTGAAGATGTTGGATGCTTACAGGAAGATCTCGAGGATGTTGGGAAAAGGCACATGCTTATAACACAAACATCTTCTTCAAAAGACCCTTTGCACTTAGTGACATATCCTCGAGCAACATCTCTATGAAATATGATTGAAGCAAGGCTAATGAGAAATATTGATCAGCTTGAAAACGCTTACTTTACCATGAAATCACAAGGTCAACTTTCAGATAGTAGTGAAATGGGTCACACAGATAAAGATTTACTGCAGAACCGAGAAAGATGGTTACCGGTGCAGAAGGAAATGAACCAGAATCCTGATGATCGTCTTAGAACGTTCTTTGATGGTTTATGCAAGTATGTTCGCTATAGTACTTTTGAAGTACGTGGGACTTTAAGAAATGCAGATCTCCTTAATTCTGCAAATGTAATTTGCTCTTTGAGTTTCGATCGGGTGAAGATTTCTTCGCTGCTGCTGGCGTTTCGAAGAAAATTAATTTTTTTGATTTCCATAATCTTTTGGATGATTCTGTTGATATTCATTATCCAGTAATAGAGCTGTCAAGCAAATCTAAGCTTAGCTGCATTTGCTGGAGCAACTACATCAAGAACTACTTAGCTTCAACGGATTATGATGGCGTGGTTCAGATATGGGACGCAACCACTGGTAAAGGGTTTTCTCAGTATGCAGAGCACCAAAAAAGGGTTTGGTCTGTTGACTTTTCTCAGTTGGACCCCACAAAGTTAGCCAGTCGAAGTGACGATCACTCAGTGAAATTATGGACTATTAATGAGAGGAAATCTGCCAGCACAATACGAAATGTTACGAATGTTTGCTGTGTTCAGTTCTCTCCCCACTCAGCCAATTTATTAGCCTTCGGTTCTGCTGATTACAAGACCTACTGCTATGATTTTCACAATACGAGAAACCCTTGGTGTGCATTGTCTGGCCACGGAAAAGCTGTTAGCTACGTAAAGTTTTTAGACCCTGAGACACTTATTTTTGCATCTACTGACAATACCCTAAAGCTTTGGGATCTCAACAAAACGAATTCTAGTGGGTTGTCAATAAATGCTTGCAGTTTAACCTTCAGAGGTCATACTAATGAAAAGAACTTTGTTGGTTTGTCTATTTCTGAAGGATATATAGCATGTAGTTCAGAAACGAACGAGGTTTACGCCTATCATAAATCTTTTCCTATGCCACTTACTTCTCACAAGTTTGGATCTATTGATCCCATTTCTGGGCAGAAACCATTGGTGACAATGGACAGTTTGTCTCAAGTGTCTGTTGGAGAGGAAAATCAGACATGGTTGTTACTGCCAACTCCAGTGGGAGCATAAAAGTGTTGCAGATAGTGTGAAGAAGACATTATCAAGTTCAACTTGGAAAAGAAAATACGAAAAACCAGCTTATTACTGGAGAATCTGTCAATGTCAAAGATGGATATAATTGCAGTCTTTTCAAGATATGTCAACCAGAAACTGGGAGGAAATGAAGATGAACACCAACCAGGATAGCCTCATAGTTAGTTGGATTAGTTTTGATTCTTGGCTCGCTTACTCTAAATGTTTCGAGCTTGCGAAGCAGTTCTTTGTCGTTATCTCTTGCAGATAATCAAGATGCCGAGTTAGAGGGGGAGCTTGGTGCTATCGAATCCCAATATAACCATTGGTTTGAAGAACTTTCAATGATGAAAAGGGAAGCCTTAGAAACCTCAAAAAATAGGTGGAATATAAAGAAGAAATTACATGTTAGTTAATTTTAATATTTTTTGTTTGTAACAATGAGTATCCTCTTGGATTAATAAGTTGTTTTGCGGGTAAAAAAAAATTAGAACAGAGATACAAGAACAATTGTTGTGATGAGCCCCAATTTTTACATTACCTTATAAACTATGTAATTTCCTTAATCGTATTTCTTTTGTCCATTCTTTCAAAAATTACTCTAGGGAAACACAACTTGCCACACTTGGCGCATATCTCTATCTCTTTCTCTTTCAATGTTGTGACCAAGATTGGGGTATTAGGTTTCTTCTTCTACTGGATAATTGGGTTTAATTAGTAAACCTTAATTGAAGCAAGGCTAATGAGAAGTATTTTGTACGAGCAAGCTCGTATGTGGATAATAAAGAGTCATCCTTCCTATGATATGTGGAAAAGGTATATATTTAACATATTTACTTTAAAAATTTTAGCTAGCATTTTTTATACGTAAATATATTTACTATGATATACAGTAAACATGATGATTTCTTAAAGCGTCGTAAGCTAACCGTGGGAAAGGGTGTAAACTATAAGATTTCTAGTGAAGAAGAGTTTATACCGTGGGTTAAACAACAGGTACTTGTTAGTTTTGTTATTTACTATTTTCATAAAAAAAATTATGCAATTAGAAGAATGCTTTAAACTTGTTTATCAATTGGTATTGTTTTGTAGCTAGAGATCGATGAAAATGATGATGATTTTAATGATATAGTAGGTGGGCCAATTGGTTTTGCTACGCGGTACAAAAAGTATTGCGTCAATGGCTTCTTATTTGTCGTAAAAGATTACGAGGCAACGAAACAATATCAGAATAGTGGGGTTAGCACAAGTTCCGTGACAACTTTTCAATCTAGTTCTAAAGATAAGAATCCTCTAGATGAAAGTACGATATATTATGGAATTCTGACGGACATTATCCGACTTGAATATCGTAAAGGTTATAAACCTTTCTTATTTAGGTGTAATTGGGCTAAGGTTACACGCCAATGTGTTAAGTGGGACAAGGATGCAAATTTGAAATTGGTAAATTTTTCAAACTTAATTAGCTCAAATAAATTTGGTGATGAACCATTCATTCTTGCAGAACATGCTACACAAATATTTTATTCCAAAGATCCAAAAGATCCTGATTGGAACGTGGTCATAGAGGTTCCACCAAAGGTCTATGTTGAGGACGAAGCCTGTCTTTCATCTGAGGAACACTTTATAGGAGATTCTGATATTGGACCGGGTAATGATACACTTATTCTCGATGATGAAATGCCATTTAATGATTCGGGTTGCGTAGTTCCTGTTGTTGAGAAGTCCAAAAAACGAAAAAGGGTGAGGAAATAGCTGGTTGTCATGCTAATTTTAGAATATGAACTTTTTTAGTTAATTAGCTCTTGTTAGTTTTCCTTTTTGTAAACATGCGATAGGGTTAGTTACTTTTTTATAGACGTAACTAGCTTTTGATGCTTAAAATCATGTTTTTTAGTTTATTTTCTATTGAAAGATATGAATGTCAAGTATTAACATGTATAAAATTACCTATTTTACGCAATTAGGTAAACCTTTTTTAACTCCGCCTATGCAAAGTTGTTAAAGGTTTGCATAGCGGGTTCCAAGCCCGGGTAAAGGAGGAGGGAAAGAGGTGTGAGATTATATACTTGTGACTGGCCATATGTAAACTATTTATTCATATTGATTACTATGTGTTTTAATATATGTGCTCACTTTCTGATGGTCATTATAATTTATGAAGGTTGGAAATAAAGCAAACATCAGAGGGAACTCAGGAAGCCCTTGGTCTGGTCGAAGCTCGAGTTATAGCAGAGATGAAGATGGTACACCATTTGAGGAGCTTCAGGTATAAGACTGAAGTCCAACACATGAAAACTTGAAGTGTTGGTAGGCAGCTGTTTTGTTGTTTCCTTTTGCTCAATTTTTGTTGAGGTTCTGAACATGCTTTTGTAATGTTGTTGTAGCTTGAAGCTCTGCCAGCTATAAGAGGCACGGATCAGTTGGGCAGCAACTTCAAAGTTTTCCCTATCCATTTTCTGAACAAAGATAAGCGCTTGAGATAACTGCCTCTGCATTCTTTTCCAATCCATTTTCTGGATAGCTCAAATCTGCTGGTGTAAGTATGTTGCTTTCTTCTGTCCCATTTTTTATGAGGTTCTCAAAATCTTTCATATGCATCTTTATGTGAGTTGTTGTTGTGACTGTAAGCATCTTTATGTGGCCACTACAAGAAAAACAGGGTTAGTAGTATTTACTTTCTTCATGATCTTTTTTTGTTTATTTTTTATTTGATACAGCCGGTTGTTTTCTTTAACTAGTAAAATTTGCAATCATTGTTTTGCAGCTGAATTAGCAGGTGAAACCTCTGATGCAACTGCAAACCATGAACGGTCAAAAAGGGTTCCACAGATGGCTGAGATTGATGATCTTCAGGCTCCTTGTAACCTTCCATTTGCACCTCTGTGTATCAAGGTATAGACATTAATAAAAAAAATGTCCTTCCAACAGTCCCCCTTATATATAATATTACACAAGGTGGCATTGTAGCACATCTTATCCACTGATGGAATTTTGGCCATTGGTCACTCTCTTTCACTCGATGAATCTAGCATGACCGGAGAGGCCAAGATTGTAAGTTTTGGTTACTATCTTTTAGTATTGTCATCATTATCAATATCCACAAAAGTTTTTCCCCTTGGAGATGAAAAAAAGGGAACATTGTTGCTGTAACTTCATACACCATCCTGGCGATGTCCAATAATTTAGTGTCTTCTATTTGCATCTGAAGCCGGCATATATATATATATTTTTGCAGTGTCACAAAGATTGGAAAGATCCGTTTTTAATGTCTGGATGCAAAGTGGCTGATGGTTACGGTACTATGCTGGTAATTACGATATGCTATTTCTCTTTTGCATTCTCTCTCTCTATATGTGTGTCCATATATGTTTTTTTCCCTTAGACTTCTTAGGTTAACTATCGTTCTTTACCATCCATTTCACTCCTTTCCTGAAACTGTATGCAGGTAACTGGAGTTGGAATAAATACAGAATGGGGATTGCTTATGGCAAGTATTACAGAGGACACTGGTGAAGAAACTCCTTTGCAGGTTTATTTCTTTCCTTCTACATTAGTTATGTCGGTAAATGTAAATTGCCTTATGGATGTCGTGGATGAGTTGCTATAGGTGCGATTGAATGGAGTGGCAACTTTTATTGGCATAGTTGGACTTACAGTAGCCGTTCTTGTGCTTGTTGTACTTTTGGCAAGGTAATTCTGAGACCAGTATCTAAATTCTTGCTTTATATGTTATATGTGCCCACTAAGAAATATTGAAAACTATATTTATGTACCCAGATACTTCACTGGTCTTACCAAAAATTCGGATGGGACAGTTCAATTTATCAAGTGGAAGACAAAGCTTGGTCCTGCTCTTAATGGAGCTATTAAAATTTTCACTGTTGCGGTGTGTTTTTGTTATTTCCTTTTTGAAATATTTTGACTTTTGAACCTCTCAGGGTTATTTAAATTGGACTTAGTAATCAAACTAAGGTGAGTGTCTTTTCACTTTTCTGCTTACTGTAATGACTTTCGCATTTCTACATACCATTATGTAATTTATGTTCTGTTGTTTGGCTTCTATATAGCCTTGCTTACTCAATGCGAAAGATGATGGCAGATAAGGCCTTGGTATGCATCTTAATTACTTTTTTCTTCTTCATTAACTATCTTATTCGAATAGGTTTGCATTATTAACACAATTTTAATACAGGTGCGGCGGCTTTCCGCTTGTGAGACTATGGGCTCTGCAATGACAATTTGCAGTGACAAGACTGGAACATTGACCTTGAACCAGGTCGGTTGTTTTGAGTCCTTTTTCAGTTCCTTTTTCTCTCTCTTTCTTTTGAGGCTACAAAATATGTTCCCAAATCTTACTACTCATCAACCCACCAACATCTCTCTTTATCTCTCTCTCTCTCTATATATATATATATCACCGCCAATATGACCATTGGAGACTGAGAATTGCTGTCGATCTCCACCCCATAGTGGTATACTAGTTGCATATTCATCCTGACCCAAAACTTTTAAATTTGGTGTTTGATTTTACTCTCCTACTACAGATGACCATTGTTGAAACATATGTTGGTGGAAAGAAGATTGATCCACCAGAGAGTACATCATTGTTGTCTCCCACTATATCTTCTCTGCTCAAAGAATGAATTGCACAGAATAGTACTGGCAGTGTTTTCACTTCTGAGGTATGTTTGATACTATATATCAGATATTTGTGTATATATGTATTGGATATTTCCCTATATTTTATCGCAATTGATTAATTTAAACGTCTAACTTAGGATATTGTACTCAAAATGAAAGAAACACTTCTGATGTCAAATTTACTTGTAAATCTTTCTCTTCTTTTGAGAATTCTTGGAAACTGTCTTCAAGTCCTTCAGGGTCTGATTGTCCGACTTTGAGAGCTCCTTCAAGGTTTTCTTGATTGCGTGGAGAGTCATCTTCTTTATCTAATTCATTCAAAAGAAAATTGGCAAACAGTATCATGTAAACAGACTGATAATAGCCACTGTATATTCCTTATATATGAGACAATAACAACAGTAATAACAATCACAATCTGACAAATGAGATTCGGGAAGAATAAAAAATAAATGCAAGAAACGAACTCCTAAAGGAAGTTGTGAGAGTTTAATTTCCTCTGCGGTAGTACTAGGCTAAGTTCAGCAAATACATTTGTACCTGAACTTCCATGCATGGCTCGTCAAAGACTTCCATAGCCTATACAATTGGAGATAATTATGGCAAAGCATGATATGATGTGGTAGAGAAGAATTTAAGTAATAGTCTATTGGGCTGACCATGATGGTTTTATCGCCATGTAATTTCCCAACCCGCATGGTTCGGCGTGTAGGAACCCTTTGGACTGCGCCGTTCTGGACTGTTGTTGACGTGTCAAATCCTTTTGGAGTGCGAAGTTTGGTTTGGTATGTGATTGTAATAAAATCCCATACCACTTAAAAGAGTTGGAATATTTTGCCGGTCTCGTCTGGATATTCACAGACAGGCCACACAGGTGAATTCATGTGAGACTCATGGCCTGAAACATGCCCATATAAGCATATTTAACTGTTTTGTGAAAGTGTTTAGTTGCATCTTTAACTGCTTTGAGAATGCCTGGAGAGCTTGATTCAAAAAAGAATGTCATTGTATTTAAGGTGGCTGTCCCAACCATTTTCTGAACAAACTTGAAGTGTTGGTAGGTAGCTGTTTTGTTGTTTCCTTTTGTTCAATTTTTGTTGAGGTTCTGAACATGCTTTTGTAATGTTGTTGTAGCTTGAAGCTCTGCCAGCTGCCAACAAAGATAAGCGCTTCAGATAACTGCCTCTGCATTCTTTTCCATCCATTTTCTGGATAGCTCGAATCTGCTGATATAAGTCTGTTGCTTTCTTTTGCCCCATTTTTTATGAGGTTCTCAAAATCTTTCATATACATCTTTATGTGAGTTGTTGTGACTGTAAGCATCTTTATGTGGCTGTCGTATTGATGGCCAAAACGGAACAGTTGATGGCCAAAAAGGACGGTCTTCGGACAATACGAACAAACATAATGTTATGTGATATACTTATTTAAGCAATTCAACATAACAAGTATTTAAATAACGCGAGGGCGGTAAAATTTTGGAGTTAAGTTATTCCTTAATTAGGATTCTCTACTTAACCATGCACTTATTTATAGTGCAAAGAAGAAGAAGAGATGTCCACGTGCATTACCTGGGGATAAGAGCGGCAGGGGACTCCGCCAATTCAGCATGAGAGGTAATCTTTTCTGTCATCCTTGGCTCATTTATTTGATTTATTATTATTGTTTTTGATTTAATAGTTTCCATGTTAGATGTAAATTGTGGTGTATTTTTTATTATCGGGATGAGTTAATTTTCATTTAATGTAACGGGTCTTGTATTTCTACAAATTTATTGCTAATAACCTTGTGTTCTAATTTGGTTATGGTTTTTTTATGTTTGTAGTCTGTGAAAAAGTGGAAAGCAAGGCTAGAACAACTTACAACGAGGTTAGCAGCTTGAGTACTCTCTCTCTCTCTAGCTATCTATGATTCATCTTTGAGTACTATTCATTATTTCTTGTGATGCTCTGTTGCATAGCAAATTCCGTAGCAAATTCTCTGGTAGGGGTGTGCTTTGAGTATGGCCCATATTCATTTGGAAACATATCTTCTTTTTCTGTATATTTTTGAAATAAAATATATTTCTTTGAAATAAATAAATTATTATTATTATATGTTTTTGCCACGGATTTTTCCGTGGCAAAAAAATTATAATTTATTTATTTATTTATTATATGTTTCTGCCACGGATTTTGTAGTGGCAAATGCAAGATTTTACCACGGATTTTTCGGTGGTAAAAACATTATAATTTATTATTATAATTTATTATATGTTTTTGCCACTGATTTTGTAGTGGTAAAATTAAGCTTTTGCCACGGATTTTTCGGTGGCAATTTTTTTTATCATTTGCCACGGTAAAAGTCGTGGCAATTAATAACTTTTTTCCACGGAAAAATTCGTGCCAAAGCTTTAACCACCCCATCTAAACCCACGACCCTTGCCATGGTAAAAACAGTGGCAAAAACCCTTTCGCCACTGATATTTCGGTGGCAAATACCCTTTATTCTTGTAGTGATATTGATAATGGAGGAGTTGTGGTGGAGACTGTTGATGGGTGAATGATACGTGGTAGACGGAGTGTGATTTGGTGAATTTGTGTAGTTTGGTAAGTAGTGCCGGAATACGAGTGATTCGGACGTGATTTTTTGGGCTTTGAGTCGGAACTCTGAATTTGAAATGGCTAGGTTGTTATCGATTTTGGCGGGAAAATCGTAACTGTTTGTATTTCCTTCGAGAAGATGGACATGCTGTAAAGAAAAAATAATTAGTAACTATAACGAAGTAAGTTTAATATGTTCTCGATGTTCGAGAGTTAAAAACCACTTATGCATACTCGTGAATTGATAATTCACATTTAAATGGTCATTTGAGATATGCCACTAGTAAGTAAGAAAGAAAGTGTTGGAGAATTTCTCGACAACAATAGACTGAGAAAGTTAGTCTATAAGTAATTGAAACAATGGAATGAATTTGGTAAACGAAATAATAGAACGTATGTGACATGTATAATGTTTATAAACTGATTTAAAAAACTAGAATATGATTTTTCAGGTTCATAAAAAATGGCTAAACCAATTTTCAATGCTGAAAAAGAAATAACCGTAAATCTTGTTCATGTTGTTCCTCTGCAAGTGGATGTAACCACTTGTGTGCAGAGGTTAGGTATGGAATACCGTGTTGGGGAAGTGGTAATGTTGGGCGAGCAAGTACTGAATCTAGACATGTCGAAGTATCTGAGGACGAAGGTACCGAGACTGATGTTGATCAAACGCCCTAGTCTAGTGGTCGAGCTGGTGATGGTCAGGGTGATGCAGGCGATAGTAAACATCTTGGTTTTGGGGAGGGAAAAGAAACAGCCAAAATTCTTAGGTTCAAAAGAAAATATGGTATTTCCAAGGATATAAGCCTGAAAGAGTACGCATATGAGATGGATGACCATAATGTTCCTCTTGGTGGGATTTGGTACATCGAGAACAGATAAGGGTTTGAAGTTACCTCTTCGGGTTGATCAAAAGAAGTTGTTAAATTTCTTTGATGTGGCTCCTGGGCAATTCAACCCGAATGTATATGACTTGTTTCTAGTATGTGGGGCATTAAATGGCCAATTGAAAAAGAGATGAGGGGCTATAATAACTGTCGATGATATTTGCGTATACTACACTCTAAGAGTAAATTCGGCTAGAGTAGGTTACCGAGATCTAGCGAGGTTTGCTAAGAGACCTCTGTTCTATGACATGATGTCGACCGTTGTGAAGTATTGTGATGAACGGCTTTTAATAACAGGGAACTATGAGTTCGATGTTAAGGATCATGGGGAGCCTTTGAGAAGGAGAGCTTTTCATCTAGGTAAATAGTTGTTGATATATACTATTGTGAATATGGTTAATTGTTTATATCATACTTTCATTATTTGTATTGCAGATTTGAAAGAAGTTGATAGGAATTCGAGGGTTAAAAGAGCAGTTATACAATCTCAGGAAGGGATATGTTGGGAGGATTGACGAGTTGGTAGCTGACCAAGAGGGTTTGAGTGTTTTATTTGAAGAAGTTGGTTTAAAGAGGTTGAGAACAACAGGAGCAGTAGTTTCGACTATCGATGGAAAGATGTTTGCAAAGAATAAGAGGAATTCTGATGTTATTTTGCCATTGGAGAATCAGTCGTTGGCCGGTTATACGACTGATACAAATAGTGAAATAGATGCTTTGTGCAATGTTCCTTCGAGGAAGGGGTCGAAGAAGAGGGCAGTGCCTAGTGACGCAGTGGTTGATTTACATGACCCAAAGCGGCCTTCTCGAAAGAATGGCACCGGAGAGGGACAAAAGATGGTGACTCGAGGTTCTGTCGATAAGCCTCCCCTTGGATCGGCAAGTGGTACTCTAAAGAAAGCTGTATTCGTTTCGAAGAAGAAGGGTGCAGATGATTCCGATCCGAAGTATGTGGTTCAGTCTGAAGTAGACGTCACGGCGAACTTGGATTTTGTTGCTATAGGTTCAGCTTTGCTGAGAGATCGTCTAGAGGATTGTATGGTTAACTTGGATAGCTTAATGAGTTTTTTCGGTGATGGGAAATCGAGTTTGAAGAAGGTGAGAAATTTATCTTGTTTACCGAGGTTAATGAAATTAGTTCCTGATATGAATACTTCTTTTATGAAACTGTTGCAGATTAAGGAAATCATTGCTGAGGCTAGGCCGTACATTTTGAGTGCTGGGGACATCGTGAATAAGTTGAAAGGGTACCAGCTTATTGAAAAGGATTTGACTGAGGAGAAGGAGAGATTGATTAAGGAGAAAGAAAAACTGAATGCAACGCTAAACAGGTACAAGTTAGATGCTGATAAGTCGAAGAAGGTTGCGGTAGTTGTGGTGAGGAAGGAAAAAGATGAGGAGATTACGAAGTTGAAGGAAGATTCTGAGGCGGCAAAGAAGGCAGCATGGGTGGAGCGCAATAACGTTATGGAGGACCTTCGGCAAGAGTATCTTGCAAAGTTTGTGAACCTCAGGAAGAAGTTAGATGAAGACTATGAGGATGAGCGTTCGAGGAAAGAATATTATAAGAATATCGTGAAGGAGAATATGCTTCCATTTATTGATTCAAAGGATGAATCAGCTATAGATTCGCCCAATGCCTAGGATGATCGTGAGGGAGTCGAGGAACCAGTGCTTACCATTCCTGCTGGTGTCGAGACCGAGGAGCTACTTAATGAGTTGCCAGATGATGTTATAGGCGAAGTAAATGTTACCGATCTTGCAATGTAGTAAGTTTACTTTGCATTTAATAGGAGGTATAACTAATGGCCAGTGGGGCTAAGATAATTTAATGTTTTGTATTGGATAAAGTTTGTAAAAATGGCCAGTAGGGCTGATACATTTTGAGTAACAGTAGAATTTCTATCGAAGTAAGTAGTTTTACATAGAAATTATAGTATATGTATCGATTAGAAATTTGTGTGCATGATAGTGAAACAAATATGAAATTATTGTAGTGAAAAGGTAGCCATAAGGCAAATAGTAACGACTACCAGGTATTGTTCTTTATCGGATACCTGGGTTTAAATGTGAATGAAACGATTCAGTTGGTTTGTAGAAATGTAGGCAAATGGTATTTCCTGTATTTGGAAATTCTTTGTCTTGTAGAAGGAGTTTAACCCGGACTCATATTTTTTGAAGTGTGGTCAATGTTAAATGGACACCAGGTGTTTGCTCCTCAATGGGATACCTGGATTTGAAAGAACCAATCATAAAGATGTTGGTTTGTAGAAATGTAGGCAAATGGTATTTCTTGTATTTGGAAATACTTTGTCCTGTAGAAGGAGTTTAACCCGGTCTCATACTTTTTAAAGTGTGCTCAATGCTAAATGGACACCAGGTGTTTGCTCCTCAATGGAATACCTGGATTTAAAAGAACCAATCATAAAGATGTTGGTTTGCAGAAATGTAGGCAAATGGTATTTCATGTAATTGGAAAACCTTTTGTAAAATGAGTTTAGCCCGAACTTATACTTTGTAAAGTGTGGTCAATGCTAAATGAACACCAGGTGTTTGCTCCTCAATGGGATACCTGGATATGAAAGAACTAATCATAAAGATGTTGGTTGTAGAAATGTATAGCCGTAGTGCTGATGCATACTTAAAAAGTATGCAGCGATACTGCGTGTAAGGAATGAGAATGCGTATGTAAGATGTGACGGTAGAGAAAGATGTAAAAAATGAGTTTTTATTAATTGTAGTCAAAGTGGTACATTTTTATCGATAAAACAATTTGAGATGTGTTGTATTCCAGGGATATTGAGGCTGAATTTCATCCTTTGTCATCAGCCAGTAAGTACCACTGTCCGTCTTGTCGCTGACGATGTAGGGTCCTTCCTAGTTTTCGGATAATTTTCCCAAATTCTTGGGTTGAGTACTATCATGTATTCGACGAAGGACAATATCGCCTATGTCGAATTGTTGCTTGCAAACTTTTTTGTTGTACGCCTTTCTGAGTTTATCGTGGTATCGTCCCAAGTTTAGGACTGCTTGATATCGAGTTTCCTCAATCCAATTAAGGTTGCAAAGCAATCCTAACTCGTTTTCTTCATCTGTAACATTCTTTCGATTGCGGGGTAGGTCGAGGTCAGAGGGTATGACTGCTTCAGTACCGAAGGCCATCATAAAGGGAGTGCAGCCAGTGGAGGTTCGTGGAGTAGTTCTGTAAGCCTAGAGGACACTGAGTAATTCTTTGACCCATCTTCCTTTTTTCTCGTCTAGTCGTTTGCGTAATCCTGATTTGATGCTTTTATTGATGGCTTCTACTTGACCATTTCCTTGATGGTAGTAAGGTGTCGATGTAGAGAGCTGTATTTTGTACTTTTGGAGGAACAACAGAACTTTGTTACTGATGAACTGTTTGCCGTTGTCTAACCTTATCATTTGTGGACAGCCAAACCTTGTAATGATGTTTTCCCAAAGGAACTTAATAACTGCATTGTCTTCGGTGTGGCAAAGTGGAACTGCTTCGACCCACTTGGTAAAATAGTCTGTAACAACGAGGACGAACTTTCGATTTCCTGATGCTGGGTGAAAAAGACCAATAATGTCGATGCCCCATCTTTTGAATGGCCAGAGAACATTGCTGATATGTAAGTCGAGTGCAGGACTTTTGATGTCCTGTGCATGTATTTGGCATTTGTAGCACTTGCGGACGAAATTTTCACAGTCTTGTCGTATCTTCGGCCAGTATAGTCCTTGAGTAAATGTTCGCTGTGCTAAAGAACGACCTGATATGTGTGCGCCGCATATTCCTTCGTGCAACTCTTTGATCTTGATGTTGGCTTCCTTTTGAGAAATGCATTTGATGAGAGGTCCGCTCCCTGTTATTCGGTATAGTAGTTTATCCTGAACTGTGAACCGTGTACATTTTGCGAGGAGTGAACGAGCTTGTTCTTTATTGCTTGGGAGAATGTTGGAATTGAGATATGTGAGAAATGGTTTTCTCCAGTCATCTTTGTCTTCGTCTTCAGCAACTGTGATTTGCATAGTAGTCGTAAAGTCTAGGCTCGAGTGTTCAAGAACTTGGATTTCGAGCTGTCTGCTTTCGCTGTCTTTGAGCATAGCGGCTACGTACCCCAATGCGTCTGCATGTCTGTTTTCTACTCGAGGGAGATATGAGATTGTTGAGGATTGGAATTTGAGCATCTTTTCTTTGACTAGAGCTGCATAATCAACCATTTTTCCCGAGGTCTCGAAGGTTTTATTGTAATGATTGGCTACAAGGAGACAGTCGACGTAAACCGCTATGTCAGTCGCCCCAAGTGTAATTGCAAGGTCTAATCCATGAAGGATAGCTTCGTATTCGGCTTCGTTGTTGGTAGCATGAAATTTGAGTTTTATTGCTTTCTCGATTAGATGGTGTAACGAGGACTATTCCAATCCCAGATCCTTGTGGTCCTGTTGATCCATCTGTGAAGAGTCTCCATCCTGTACTTCGTGACCAGGCATCTGGTTTTGCAATTGCGTTATCTGTAAGTGCTTCTTCAAGTTCTTCCCATTCTGGGTCCTCGACAGGAAAATCTGCTAAAAAGTCAGCGACTGCTTGTCCTTTACAAGAAATCTGGGTTCGAAGGATATGTCGTATTCTCCAAGAAAATCAGACGATTGTTGAACTCGTCGAGACTTTTCTTTTTTCATTAGGACAAGCTTCAGAGGGTATTTTGTGATGACTTTGATAGGGTGAGCCTGGAAGTAAGGACGTAGTTTCTGCGAACTGTAGACCAATGCGAGGAGTTATTTTTCTGTTGATGTATAATTTCGTTCAGCAGGCATGAGAGTTTTGCTGATGAAGTAGATTGGTTTCTCGACGCCATTGTCTTCGCGAATGAGGACAAAACTGATTGATTAATCTGTTGTGGATAGATACATTGTAAGTGTTTTGCCATCAGTTGGAGTGCTCATGATCGAAGGGCGTCCCAAGTATCGTTTAAGATCTTGAAAGGCTAAATTACAATCTGGAGTCTATGTGATTTTGTTTGGCCTTCTTTTTGAATGTGGGGTGGGATTACCACGAAGAAGGAGATACAGAAGCTTGCATCGATTAGAGGACGTTGAAATGAATCTGTGGAGGGCGGCGATTTTGCCAATGAATTTTTGAACATCTTTTTTGTTTGAGGTGATGGCATTGCCATGAGTGCTTTGATCTGTACGAGATCTATTTCGATACCTCTTTTGCTAACCAAATGTCTCAGAAATTTGTCGGACCCGACTCCAAACTGGCATTTATCTGGGTTGAGTTTCATTTGGTAAGTTCGAAGGATGTCGAAGATGGTTTGGAGATTAATGAAATGATCTTCGCGTTTTAAGCTTTTGCATATCATGTCGTCGATGTAAACCTCCATGATTTTTCCCAAATGGTCTTTGAACATTCGAGTAACAAGTCTTTGGTAGGCTGCTCCGGCGTTTTTTAACCCAAAAGGCATGACTGTATAGCAGTGCAGGCCTCTTTCGAAGATGAAAGTAGTTTTTTCTTGATCTTTTATTGCGAGAGGAACTTGGTTGTATCCTGAGGCTGCATCCATCATAGAAAGAAGTTTGTGGCCTGCAACTGAGTCGAGGAGTTGTGGTATCAATGGGAGAGGAAAGTTATCCTTCGGTGTGAATTTGTTCAGTTCTGTGAAATCGATACAGACTCTGATTTTCCCATTTTTCTTCGGTACTGCCATAATATTAGAAACCCATTCTGGATACTTGGCTTCGCGAATGAACCCAACACGAAGGAGTTTTTCGATCTCTCCATTGACGGCTTCACGAAGTCGAGGAGTAAGGTTACCGCGTTTTTGTACGACTGCTTTAGTATCGGACAGGAGGTTGAGCTTGTGGCATGCGATAGCTGAGTCGATTCCAGGCATATCTTGAAAAGACCATGCAAAGACATCGACATTCTTTTTGAGGAGCTGAATCATTGTCTCTTTCTCGTCGATTGACAATTTGAAACCGATGAATGTATGACGGCTGGGGCCATTGATCTCAATGGAGTCGACAATCTCAGTATTATACTGCTCGAAGGTGGGGTGTAACTCTTGTTGTAACTGTTATGCTTTGAGTAATTTTTGTGCGTGAGAGTTTACCTTGGTGTTTTCGCACATTCGTGCGACTACTTGGCTGCCTTTGATCTCGTAAATACCATGGTCAGTTAGGAAGTAGAGAGAAAGATGATAAGTTGAGGGAACTGCTTTTATCGAGTGCAGCCAACTTCGTCCTAGAATACCAAGGTATTTGGATTCGGCGTCGATGACCAAGAATTTGACGAATGTTGTTTCCGATCCTGCTTGTACTGGTAAGGTGATTTCGTTGGTGGCAGATTCTTTCGAACCATTGAAGCCCGAGATTGTCGTTGTTGAAGCTTTCACAGAATCTGTGAGACCCAGTAGTTGTATTGCCCTTCGGAACAATACGTCAGTGGCGCTTCCGGTATTGACAAGCATCGTGTGGAGATAATCTTGTCCTACCTTTAGCATTAGTACAAGTGGATCATCGTGGGGATATGTAACGTGGCTAGTGTCACAATCTTCGAAGGAGATGGAGAACGGGCGTTTCGATTTGCTGGAACTTGGAAGGAGTTTCACTGATTTGTCTGATGAGGTCATTTTGCAACAGGACGTAATTCGGTCGTCTTGCTTTCTTTTCTTCCCCTTTTCTATCTCGATCATGTAGAGATGTCGAGCTTGAGATTGTCCGTCGACTTGGCCAAGATTGTTCCTTGCAGCTTCGTCGTTAAGAAATTTTTGGATATCAACCACATAATTGTAGAGTCGCCCCGCTGATATAATGCGGTTGAAGATACGAATGAGTGAATAACAGTTATCAGTTTCGTGGTTGTGCACATTATGGTGCTGACAGAAAAGTTGCCCTGGCCTGTCGGGGATTGCCTGAGCTTCTTGATAAAATTCATCACCCTTTATTACTGTGAAGATTGCTGAAAGAGTTGTTGTCATAGGAGGTAGAGTTGGAACCGGTTTGTCTATCTTTTCTTCTCTCCTCCTATTGTTGTCGTTGTTCTTTCCACGTGGTTTTTCTCCTGTCGTGCTGTCTTCTTTGGTTGAGATGGTGTCGAATCAGAAGAATGGATCACGGCAGAGCTCTTCATCTTATCTTTCTTCGACCTTTCAAGTTCGATATAGTTATTAACTACATCTATCATTTCTGGTACTCTTCGAGGTTTGTGAAGGGTTAGTTCTTCTCGAACTTTGGAGTCGATGTATAATGCTGAAGTGAATGCAGGAACGACTATTTTTGGATCGGAATTACCAATTTTTTGTGCCTCTTGTAAGAAGCGTTTGTAGAAGTTGGCTAGGGACTCCTTCGCTCCTTGTTCGAAGAAGAAAACGGAATCCACGGTAATTTCTCATTCTTTGGTATGAGCGTAGTTGGACTTGAAGAGGCGCTGCAACTGAGTGAATGTGGTGATAGAACCCTCAGGTAAAGTATGAAACCACCGGAGGGGTTCTTCTTTCAGACTCATGTTGAACAGCCTGCAAAGCATGTGATCGAGCTTCGAGTACAATCCTACTGAAGCTTTGAAATGTCGAGCGTGTGTCAGAGGGTCGGTGAGACCAACATACTGGATGAACTTCGGCATATGTAAATTATCTGGAATAGCCATGGCTTCGAGATCCACAGATATGGGATTTGTTTCAATTCTGTCCAATGCAGATATTCGACCAGGGACTTCTGAATTAAAGGCCCTAATCCGGGTATTGAGGTCATCCAGAGTGATGTACTGCGGTGGTTGAGCTGGGGCGACTTATACCTGGGGATCAAAATTGCCGTGTCCCTCAGGTCTTAACCGCTCCCTCAGAGGTCGTCTCGCCGGCGGTGGTGGAGAACGTTGGTGAGTACGATGACTTCCTACTGTAGATGAGGAGGACGCAAATCCAAAATGTCGAGAACCTCCTTCGGGATTTCTTGACCTGGACCAAGAGACTCGTGTCCGATCTTCCCTGGGTTGTTCTTCTCTGTGGCTTGCTCATGAATGGTGGTTACTGTGAGCCGAGGGTGGTGACACGTTTGCTCTGCGCAAGTTTTCCATTTCTTTCTGATGCGTCCGGCTTTAATGTTTCAAAGCTTTCTTCCTCGCATCCCTTTCGACTTGGAGAGCTTGAGCATGAATTTTTTGGTCTTCTATCCTCTGGATCCGGCCACGTTCCATCTGTTTCTGTAACTCGGCCACAGCATCGGGTAAGTCGACGGTCTCTGGTGCGGGATTTACCTCCTGATTTCTCAGGGTAGAGGTGCTTCGGAGATTCATGTTGGTCATTCTGTTTCTGAGGTCTCAGTTTGGTAAAGAGGTGTGGATTCCCACAGACGGCGCCAATTGTAATGGCGAATTTTCCGGAAGGAGAATATTTGCCAATACTTTTAGAGAAGGAGGTGTAAATAGTAAGCTATAACACTGAATTTTACGTGGAAAGCTCAGACTAACCTGAGAAAAACCATGACCTCGTAGAGGGTTTTGGGAGAAAATCCAATAATATGCTAACTATTACAATATTGAACTGTGGGTAAAGAGTAGAACGTTGCTTAGAGTAATCGTGGATCGGTCTTTTTTCTCTCTGGTTGTCTCTCGTCCCCCGTCATATACAGGCGGGGTTTACAAAGTTTAACAGACGGTTTCCTATTCCGAAGGAGGTGGGCGATCTTGGCGGATCTTCAGCAGCTTGGTTGACTGAGTGTATAGACTAATTCTGTAGTTCGAGTCGATAACTCAATTGTAGCCTCGTTTGTCAAGTC
Organism: Kingdonia uniflora; assembly: GCA_014058105.1. Taxonomy (NCBI): domain Eukaryota; kingdom Viridiplantae; phylum Streptophyta; class Magnoliopsida; order Ranunculales; family Circaeasteraceae; genus Kingdonia; species Kingdonia uniflora. The sequence goes on along the minus strand of JACGCM010001686.1, from coordinate 547,640 downwards.
TTGTTCGAGATCAATGTTCGTTGTCTGTATATCGTTTGTGATAGATCTTCGACTAACATCTTCAGGATTGTAGTCGAGAACTCAACTGTAACCTCGTTTCTCGAGCCTTGTTCGAGATCAATGTTCGTTGTCTGTATATCGTCTGTAATGGATCTTCGACTAACCTCTTCATGCTTGTAGTTGTCGATGTTGGGGAATACTCTATTACAGGGCAGTTTCTAAGAGGCATTCTATAGATTCTCCAGGAATGTTATGTGCACTCAAAGAATGATGCAATTTATCTAGCTGAATCTAGCAACGATGTCATGGGCACATACTCAAACTAGCTTACTCTAAGAAGCATAATGTTTAAAACGTACAAAGTCAAGTGTTGAAACAAATCGACATTGGATAAAGCTAATAAGATATTAAAGGTCGATGTACTCTAACTAGGGCTGTCAATGGGTCGGGTCGTCACGGGTTCGGGTCAAAAAAGTGCCAACCCGAACCCGACCTGTTTACTAAACAGGTCAAAAAAATGGACTCGAACCCGACCTGCAAATTATCGGGTTGACACGACCCGACCCATTTAACCCGCGAAACTATCGGGTCAACACGAGAACCTGTCAACCCGACCCATCGAAATTCAGAGAATCACAATTCAGAACAGAAGTTCATACACCAATCAAAAATAAATAAATCAGAAGTTCATACTTCATCTGTTCAACATAGTTCATACTTTTTTTTCTTCAAACTTCATAGTTCATAGTTCATACTTCATACTTCATACTTCATACAATATCATTACTTAATCAAAGATTCAGAATTCAATAATTCAGATTATCAGAATTCAAAAGATAATACTAAAAGATAATACAAAATTACAAATATACAATACTGCAAGTCTGCAACAGCATCAAAAAAAGATATACTCATAGTCTCATTCATACTCTGCAAGACTGAAACTACCCTAGTTCATTCATATATACAACAGTGAATAGTCAACAAAGACATGAAGAAAATCAAAATGCATCAGTGTATCAGTGATTCAGACATTCAGTATCATAGTCATAACTGCATATTGCTCATGCAGTCATGCACTCAGCACTCATGTTGCTACCTGCTACCAGCTACCTACATAGTGCATTACCATTTACCATATTACCACACAAAGTCACAATTCACAAACAGTCAACTCACAGTCACAAGTGTATCATAGACTCATACTCTCATACTCATAGTCACAAGTCACAAGTCACAACTCACAAACAGGCAAACTGAAATAGTCAATGCAAAGTCAAACACCACTTCCACTTGGTCCATTGCCGCCATTACTTGCACTCTCTGGTGATTCTTCCACGTCGTTAACTCCATGAGAAAATTGTCCTATACACAGTATATAGTATATACATGTCAAATAAAATATTTAGAACACAAAGTTAGATATGACTAGGTCATAAAAATGACAACTTAGTTCATACTTACCAACATCCAGAAGTGACAACTCTTCACCAAGCTCCTCTATAGCCGATTCCACAACATCCTCAACATTTGAATCCCCTACAAAATTTATTTATAAAGTAATGAGATCACTATCAAATAAACAACGATTATTAAAATGCAACAAAAGAATACATAAAATCAATGTAAAATGAGATCACCTCTCTGAGATAACCAATCACGGGTACAAACTAGAGCCTCGGCACACGCAAGTTTTAAAGCACTACGGAATGGATCTATAACTCTTCCACCAATGCTAAAAGCAGACTCATAAGCTACAGTGGATATCGGGATGGCCAATACATCACGAGCCATCAAAGCAAGCTCGGGATATCTAAATTGGTATGACTTCCAAAAAGAAAGTATATCGAAATCCCCGCTTAAACTAAACTTAGGCTCCTCCAGATATTGTTGTAGCTGAGACTTCACCGGGGCATGCTCACTCTCGTCAAACATCTCAAATGCCTTAGACATTAGACATTAGACATTAGAGCCATATAAGAATATCTACTAAGTCATGTTAGCAGCTAGCTATATACAGTCAATCATACTCATTAGTCATTACTCATAGTCTCTAGTCAACTCAGTCTAATACAGAATCACATATGATATTATAGATTAAAGTATTAAGCCAAAATGAAATAGACTACACTACAGACACTCAGACAGTACAGAGGCATGCTAGCAGACAGCCATACATACTCAATCAATTAGTCATACTGTCATACAACTTACAGAGTAACAGAATCACAGATTACAGTCATTAGACTCATTACTCAGTCTCATACAGAATCACATATGATATTATAGACTTAAGTATTAAGCCAAAATGAAATAGACTATAGAGTACAGACAGTACAGACTACAGAGGCATGCTAGGAGACAGTAATACTCATTACTCAGTCTAATACAGAATTACATATGATATTATTATAGACTAAAGTATACAACAAAAATGAAATAGACTACAGACAGTACAGAGTACAGACAGAAGCATGCTAGCAGACAGTCATACATACTCAATTAGTCATACAGATTACAGAGTAACAGAATCACAGATAACAATTACAGTCATACAGTCATTACTCAGTCTCATTAGTCATTACAGAGGCATGTTATTGCTAGCAGACAGCCATACATACTCAATTAATAATTTAGTCATATAGATTACAGAGTAACAGAATCACAGATAACAGATTACAGTCATTCAATCATTACTCAGTCTCATTAGTCATTACAGAATCACATATGATAATATGATATTATAGACTAAAGTATACATCCAAAATGAAATAGACTACAGACAGTACAGACTACAGAGGCATGCTGATGTTAGCAGACAGTCATACTACTCAGTCACTCAGTCTAAATGTCTAATACAACATCACATATGATATTATAGACTAAAGTATTAAGCCAAATGAAATAGACTACAGACAGTACAGAGGCATGCTAGCAGACAGTCATACATACTCAATTACTCATAGCAAAAGGTATAATAAATTATTAATACCTGCATAACTTCCATATCCAGATTTGACTTCATGGAACTAGAACTTGAATTAGGAGTTGGCTTGGAACTAGGAGTTCCCTTGGAAATATACAAAGCCACATAGATGTCAAAAAGTTGATTCAACTTCTCCTTGAAGTCTCTAAACTTCTGATTTTCCAGCCCATAGATCTCATTGTAAGCAAACTCTACAAAAGCAAGTTTGTACCTAGGATCTAATACACAAGCCACAACAAATATAAGGTTATGCTTTGACCAATATTTCCCAAACTTAGTCTTCATTTGCGATGCCATGGATTTCATAAACTCATCCCTACCCTTCATAGCTTTTGAAATATGATGTTGAACCGAATAAACTTGAGGAAAATATAAATTTGAAGTGGGGTACTTTATCCTGGAGAAAAGACATGTCACATTATAAAATAACTTCAAAAAATCGCATATCTTCCCAACTCTATCCCATTCATCCACGGAAGGGCAACACTTGTAGTTAGAATCACTCAACTCTAAATGAGTAAAAGCCTTTCGGTAGAAAAGAGCACTATCAAGCATCATGTAAGTGGAGTTCCAACGAGTTGGCACATCTTGCATCAAACCCTTGTTAAAGGGTAATGACGCTTGCCTAACACAATCCCAAAAAATTTGTTTCCTACGTTGAGAACCCCTAAAATACCGCAGACTCTCCCGAACTTTACCAACCGACACATCAATCTCCTTTAAACCCTCTTGTACAATTAGATTAATCACATGAGCACAACACCTTGCATGAAAAAACTCTCCACCGAACAACAAAGAATCACTCAACTTTAATTTACTCTTAAGCATCCCAACAAAGACATCATTAGACGAAGCATTATCTAGCGTAATAGAAAAGAGTTTCTTCTCAATGCCCCAATCACAAAGTAAAGTGTGAATTTTCTCACATATGGTCAATCCGGTGTGAGGAGATGGTATATAAGAAAAACTAAGAATCTTCTTCTCTAAAGTCCAATCGGAATTCACAAAATGTGTTGTAATTGAAATAAAGCCATCCATTGTAATAAAACTCCATAAATCAGATGTCAGACTAATTCTTCCCGCTACCCCACGCAACCCAGTCATAACCTTCTTTTTCTCTCTTTCGTAAATCTTGATAACATCTGCCCTAGCTGTATTTCTAGACACTAGCTTCAACTCCCTATTAGCAAATGTCGCATAAGTGAAGGCATCGCGAATCCCCTCATACTCCACAAACTTGAAAGGGAGTTGATGCCTAATTATTGCTAGATTCAACATCTCACGAAAAACAACAGGGTCAAACTTTGCCGCCCTCAAAGACATGGAAGACTCGGATTGATACAAAAGCATTTGTCCCAAATCACGTGTTGTAGTCTTCTCACATGTTTTGAGATGGCGAGAAAGATTGCCGGTCCCATGTGAACTAGCAGAAAAATAAATGGCACCACATTTCTTACACTTAGCCCTTTCTTTATTATCCTTGCCAACAAAGATTTCAAAAAAAGCCCAAACATGAGAAGTTAGTTTTCGCTTACGATTACCAGGTTTCCTAGCAAGTGTGCCAACACTTTCATCTCCAGTTCCAGCCTCTGACAATGGGCCATCAATCCCCTCCATCTCCATGTCATCTCCATCAAGATTAATGTTGATGTCATTATCATTATCTAACTCAACAATTGGATAATCCATCTAGAAAAAAAATCAGATTCAAAATTATAAACAATTATCGAATATGACAAACAAAATAAACACCTCATCACATAAAAATTAACTTCTAATTTATTAGTAGATGTTAAGCAGTTAAGGCAAACGCCATTACAAATTACTTCCAAGTCTAATGAAAACAATTACAATTACAAATCACTTAGCTAAGAGTAATACAATTACAATTAGAAGTGTTGCCCAAATAAACAAAGCACATACAAGATTACATCCAATAAAAGCATATGTGAGATAGTTGTTGTCCCAAATCTTAGGTCTCATAATCTCAACTTGTTTTTTTTCATCAACTTGTTCTCCCCCTTGTTCTAGGTCTCCTGCCCGAAGGCCACCAACTAGAACATCCTCCCATATAAATGACTTGCATTGGTTTTTGAATTGGGGACAACGATAAAAATAACGACCATTGTTATTCTTAGTGTTAGCCCTATAACGCCTCATGTACCCAGCCCTACAAGTACAAGGAGGTCCAACTTGTGCCATTTTTGCAAAAAGCCTAAAAATAACCAAAATAACATTTAACTAACAGAGATCACCAAATCACTAACCAAACTAATAACAGACTCATAATTTATAAAATTTGACAGAGAGCAACATACCAATGTAAATAGTAAGCTGATGAAAAGTAACATTACCCTAATATTTATCAAAGAGCAACAGACCAATGTAAATAGTAAGATTTGTAAAATTTGACAGACAGCAACAAACCAATTGTAAAATTTGTAACATTATCCTCTAATATTTATCATACAAAAGATTTGTAAGCTGATGAAAAGTAAGCTGATAAACTGATGAACTTAATGTAAATAGTAATCATACTGATGAACTTAAAAGTAAGTTGATAAACTGATGAACTGATAAAAGTAAGCTGATAAACTGGTGAACTTAAAAGTACTAACCTGAATTGAAGTCTGTTGAAGCTTGATGAACTGATGAACTGATCTAGAGTGATGTGGTAAACTAAGTCAACAGATGAAACTTGAAGTCTGTTAAAACTTGAAGTCTAGAGTGTAAGAGTGATGTGATGAACTGATCTCTGATGAACTGGACCAACTGTAAATCGAGGGTGAAGTGATGAACTGAATCAATCAACTGTTGTCAGAAAGTAAAACTTGATGAACTGAATCAACTGTAAATTACCTGAGAGAGTGAAATTTGATTACTTGATGAACTGATGAACTAAATCGAGAGAGAGTGAGACTGATGAACTGATGAACTTGATGAACTGATGTCATGAACTGATACTCTGAATCTCTGATAGTGAATTAGTGATACTGATAATGATATAGTCACATGAGAGAGGACTCAGAGGAGGGCTGGACTCTGGAGGCTGGAGTGGCGGAGGAGTGAGAGAGACTGAGAGAGGAGGAGCCGAGGAGGGCTGCTGGAGTGGAGGCTGGAGGCTGGAGCGGCGAGGAGGTTTTTGTTTTGAGGTTAGGTTAAGTTTTTTACATATTTATAATATGTGGGAAAAGACCAAAAAGCCATTTAACATAAACTAAATTACAAAAATTAAACGGGTTAGCGGGTCACCCGTGGGTCAAAAATTGAAACCCTAACCCAACCTGTTTCGTTGTCGTGTCTAGCGGGTCAACCCGTTTATGACCCGAACCCGCCAAGGGTCAACCCAAACCCGTTTATAGCAGGTCGGGTTCGGGTCATGTTAGCGTGTTCGGGTTGGATTGACAGCCCTAACTCTAACGCGGTTAGAACCTTGAAAGAGTGAGACATGACAAAATAAAGGGATTATAGAAAATGAATGTTGAATTATCTTCAGGCTAATTCAAGTGTGACTCCATGGATGCACAATGATTTCTAATTTCTGAATTTGACCTCAGGCAAAAACTTTAAGAATTTTGTGGGGGTGCAAAAATAAAACCATAATCAACCCCAAGTAACATTCAGATGTAATGCTATGTTGAGATTTCTTTCTTATTTTGTTGATTTTACAAAAGGTGGGCACCACATATACTGCCTCATCCTTGATTGCGACTTCAGATGCAGCTAGGACCTATACCAAAGGAACTAATAGTATTGTACTTTATGCACAGGCATACTTATAAGGTATGAGCGAGTGTTTCATGCACAAGCATTAATAGAATGCAGGCATGTGTACAAAACAGATGCATATACGTTTAAGCATAATAGCGTATGCTCCAGGCATAGCGATGTATGCTACTAGCACAGTCAAGTACTTCAAGCAATAAATCATGTATCTATTTTAAGTGTACTAGGTACGATCGTAGTTGTGATTCTCCCGAAAAATCGTTGTACTGTGTTTTGCTTCTGGTAGATACATTATTAGTTCATAGGTCTTAGAAAGGATCACATATTCTATGCTACTATTACGGAAGTACTAATAGGAATGTGGAGATTACTGGAGTTTAATAATTATACTCCGTGATCATATCTCAACAAAACTTCTAGTTTGAAGATCAAGGTGAGGAGATACAAAATTGGAAGGTTCAGGGTGCGGAGATCAAATTGAGACGTGATGTAGCAAGGTTATACGTTATGCTATTGTTCCAAGTCTGAATATGATATCTGCAGGATATTGATGTTGTATCTCCCAGATATAAAACTTAAGCATAATGAGTGAATTATCTGGGCATTGAGTTAAGGTGTACTATTTACTGGAGATAAAGGTGTCATGTGAAAAGATGAAAAAAACATATGTAACCCCTCCCCTATTTTGAGATTCAACTCAAAACTTTACATGAACCCATATGGCTAACAAAATAAAGATGGAAAAATATACCGCGTTATATACTAATAACCGGATTTATACGAAAATAGGATTATAATTTCTAATTTACCCTAAGAATTTCTAGGGACAAACTATATTCATCAACTATTTTCGGTCCAAATTTTATATTTTTCCTAACACTATAAGCATTTACGTAATTGTTTAATCGAAAAATTGCATCAATTTTTGAAACAATCAACAATATGAAATCCATCTTCTAGGTGCCAAAACGTGCATAAAGGGAGACTTCATAAAGGATTAGGTGATCAGTGATAACACTTAGGGATGACCCCGAAGTCCCCGGGCTATATGTATCAAAATCCTTAATATGTAGCGCTATTTAAACCACTTATATCTTAATATGCTATAAGTTTCCAAAACACTCAAGTGTTTAAACTATTATATGCGATTTTATTTTAGAATTGGAGATACTATGGACATAAATTACGTTCTAACAAAAAATACCGCAAATTGAGAAATGTGAAGACAAGTCTAGTTCTTACGATTGTATCATATGTCAAACACGCAATCACACGCTCACTATCAGTCTTTAAACTGTGTAAACACAGTACCTAAGGGGCGGGCCATGGAAAGCCTGGGTCGGTGTTGCCTAAGAGGTGATTTACACAAGTTGAATGGACTCAATTAGAGACCTGGAGTATGACACAGGGATAACCAGAAGGTATGAGGGTCAAGCCAAGGTGACTTTGGCTACAAACTAAAATTGGGATTTAACTCGCCCTCAACCTAGTTTAACACTCGGCTCAGTCATGGTTGGGTACTCGGCTCGGGTTCGGGTCCACAACACATGAACCCCACCTCACTGTGTGACTTGCAGTAAAAAGTCAAGTGAAAGTCGCTTGAGTGTGCGCTCAGGGTTGGCCCTTGATTTTGCGGATTTGAGCTTAAAGACAGATTCACATGAATTCGGTATGAACTCTAAAGATCTCAAACTCGGGCCCTAGGCCTTGTACATAGATAATCAAGATGGATCTTAAAGCTATTAGGCCCTAGATCTATGTGCTCAAATTGGTAAAATTTGAGTCTGGATCAAGCTCCAAGCTTGAATTGGACCCAGATCAGACTCGAGTTTGAATTCGGTGGTTCAGGTCAGCAGCTGGACCTGGACCGGTTGGCGTGAGCCTGCAGGATCGGGTTTACAGTGTTTAACTTTACTTAGGGTTATGACCAGACTCAAATTTAGGTTTTAGGCCGAACCCTAAAGATATTGGGTCTGATCCGGACTCGGTGTCACTGTGTTCTGTCAGAACTCCAAGTTTAGGTTGGAACTCCATCGTGATAGACACATGGGTCAACTATAGCAGGACTGGGTTCAGCTCGTGCCTAGCACATGGTCTTCTAGCTTGCGCGGGCTATACCTGTGCTAGTACGTAAGTCGCCTAGCTAAGTGGGCACGGCGTGGTCGCCTAGCTACTCTTACGGGCAGGACTATGTATAACATGGGGCCTGCAGTTCGTGGGCCGGCTGGACCTCGGGCCTAGAGCGTGGGCCGCTGGCTTTCAGGTTGGACTCGTGTGTGTGACGAACACGTAGGTCCTACCTAGTAGGTCAGGTCTGACCTCGTGCCTAGCATATGCAGTTCATCGGGCAAGTAAGCTAGGCCTACCCAACATAACTAAAATGATTTGGACCGGGCCTCTACGCAACGAGCTTCGGCTCAGTCGGCTGGGCCTTGAGCTTTATGGCTCGGTCTGCCTAGCGAGCATTGGGCTCTAACCGATCTCCCTTTAGCACAAGCTCAACTAACTCAGACCTTAGGAAATACAAACCCATGTAATATAGCACATAAAAAACCTATTATCACATTAAAAATATATATCAAAACCTATGATCTAACATGAATATGTATACAAAAGCCACATCTAGCATGGAAAAATCATATATAATTCAATTATTAGGGTAAAAAGAAATAAAACCCTTGAACTTACAAATTAGATCTAACATGGAATTAAGTTGAAACAAAATTCTACATCATAAGATCTAAAACATGATAGTTGTAAACATACATCTAAGATAATCATAAGATTAATATAACCATATACATAATAATCAAGGTTAAACATGCAAAAATCGTAGAGAACAAAAATCAAACTCTACTAAAAGCATACTTACATATAGATTTAAGTATGAGTACTACAATATTTAAATTTAAACATACATACTACAAGATTTAATATTATTAACCTGGAAAAGTTGTTCTTTTAGGTTTACTTTGCTCCAAGCTAAGAAAACACTAAGAAAAACCACCCAAAAATTGCTCCTACGCGAGTCGAAGAGATGCTCCATAGTAATCGTCTAATATCTATCAACCAATGTACAACACATATAAAGAGAGAAATTCCATTAAGGCTCCAATTGCCCAATAGATATATAAGCAATAACTAGCAAACTAGGGAGTCTTTATATGTTGTATAGGAGACTCATCAAGCCCCTCCCTTTCTATCTAGCCGAAATCCTAGGGGTATAAGTAGTCCGGTGGTGACCCATCTCACTCCATGTGAGGGACCCACCTTGGGTGACGTGGACTATAGCAGAGAGATTTTACTTAACTTGACGGAGTGCTACAGATCTTTAAGTAAAACATTTAAAACCCAAATAAACCCTTATTTTATCTTTCTCTTCCATCCCCCATTTTCTCTTTGCGTCCTCTCTCCAACTTCATGCCCTTTCCTTCTTCTTCAACTTTGCATTGTCTTTCTCTCTCTCTCTCTCTCTCAAACTTACCCGAGACCTACTCTGAAATTTTGACAAAAGAAACAACAACAAAGGATTGATGTTGAAAAGAAACTCATATGTATATCTCTTATCAAGAATTGGTTGTTTGATTGTCACCAACAAAGGCTTGATTTTCTGCTTGTTCAAAAATTGGAACTGAAATCTAAAGTGGGGAACTGCAGATGATAAAGGGATAAACTGCATATATCAATGTGGGATGGTTTTACAATTTGAAATTGTTAACCTCCAATAATTGGTTATTTGAGATTTTCTTTTATTGTTATTGGTTTTACAATGTAATTCGGATTTTTTTCAATTGATAACGGTCCTAAAAAGTGTTGAATGGTATATATTTCAGATTCTCGAGTTTGTAATGATGGTTTTTGTGCTCAAAATCTTAGCTTGAAGCTTTCTGTTGCTTTTATTGGTTTTGTTTTCTTACCAAATGTATCTCTTTTTGGAATTGGTAATTACATCTTATCTCAAATGATTTGTCTACAAATGAATGTCTAGTTCCAAGTTTACATGAAAAAGGTATTGGATTATTTAGCTCAAATTTGTGTGCAGAAGGCTTTTGCATGCTAGGCACTATTTTTGACGAGCGTTAACTTCGTATCTAGTTTTGTAATGGATATTTACGTTAATGTACTAAGGATAAATTTTCAACAAAAGAAAATATATAACTCATTTACATTGTTTTGTAATGGATATAATTGTAGGCAAGGCTCAATTGAAAACGTTTCACAAAAAACATAGAACATGGTAATTCTGACAATAACTTAGTTTTCAGATAATTCAAAGTTCAGATTCAGCAAAAAAAAGAAACGAATTTTTTGTGGTTCAGATTCAACATTTAGACTTCAAATTCTGCAACCAAACTTTAGAATAAGTAATCAGAATAAGTATTCACATTCAACTAAAACACAAATAGCCTCATGGTAATTTTTTATTATTTTTTTGTTGTTGTAAAAGGTAAGCAAATTTATTGAAGAAATAATAAGAGATTACTGACAAGTCCTGTAATTCTTCAAATAATAGCAAAGGTTTATAACATTACATTATTAAAAGAATTAATTAAATTTAAAATATTCCACCAAAGGGACCTCAATCTTGTGTAAGAAGATAGGTCTGCCAGTATGCCAAACTTTAGTAAGAGGAGCCATTCTAGCAGCTATGTTTATAGCATTATCAACACTTAAATTACACCCCCTCTAGGAGTGTTTAAACCTGATTTGAAGCTTAAACGACATGTGTTCTCATCTAGCCCTTCCCATAGATTTTTGTTATTAATAAAGGCATTAATTGTAGCTTTAGAGTCAAAAACTAAGAACACCTTTAGCTTGTTCCTATCCAATGCAGTATTAAGAGCAGACATGCTACTACTACATTCAGCATAGTATGATGTTGTAACACCGATGTTTACCATAAGGACCCCCAAGAAATCCCCATTGTGAGCTCTGAAAGTAAAACCAGTGCCAGTTGTATCTGGATTACCAAGGCTTGATCCATCACAGTTTATCTTGACTTCATCATACCATGGGAGCTCCCACACGCAGGATCTAATCCTGGGAGCTTTCCATCTTTTAAAACCAATTTATAAGTTGTTCAGGATAGCCATTGCTACCGGTTATTGTTCATAAATCCTTTAGATCTGGATGCAATAAACCCATCAAGATAAACAGAGTACATGTCGGGGACACCAATAAAGATCTGATTATTCCATGGACCAGTTCGCCAATGACGTCTAGAGCCATTCTAGGTGAATACGTGATGACTTGAGGAATACCTGCCGGATCAAGTTCAAGAGTGAAATCTCCAATAGAGGGATCTGAATTACTTTTCCATGAAGTTAGCTTTAGTTTCTCACCTAACATTGGGTTAACGCCAATCTTCATAGTTGGCAAGAGTGTATGCGAAGGATACTTGAAACTCTCCCGCACGACCCTTCCACTGGAGTTTATTTCTTGCAACACAAGATTCCCTTAATCCAACAGCTGGACTGCTGTATTATAGGCGATATCCATGATATTTGAAGTTCACATAACACTCTTTCTTCTATCTAAAACTACCAAATTACCATCATCTCCGATCATGAGAACTCCTGAAGAATCACTTACGGGGTTTTCTCTATTGGCAACCCATACAACTCTGTTGTGGAATATTGTTATACTAGATTCTGACGTAACGGTAGCTAGAGTTACAAGGACTAAAGAAGCCTAGTTGAAAGTTTCCAACAGAAGCAAATGAAAATTTCAGGGTCTCAGATGATTTCTATTGTAATACAAGGATATAAGGTATGGAATACAAAATAAATACCAATGGGGAAAATTTTATTAAGTTTCTTCCAATACCCATTACCTAAAAAAAATACTTGGTGATTGACAAAGCAAACTAGGGAGAAACATGCAGCTATTATAGAAGAGACGAGAGCACTAAGGCACGCACTATCACGCATGCTAGGCCGTTATGCTCAATAATTAATTAGGCATTAATTGTGTATAGAATCAATAATTAACGCAATCTAGTTATTCTAAAGTTATCCTTGGGACTGATTTTGTATCCGCTCCGATCTGAATGAGAAGAGAGAATATATAATACATATCAAACTTTACAACAAATATGCCAATGCAGATGACATACGTTAACTGGTACCACCAGTATTTGCATCTATCGCTCAAAGAAGGTGGTCTAAAGGAGGCACCAGATTTTCAACATTATTGGAAAATATAATAAATAACTAACTCAATGAAATTTTCTTTTGTAAAGGCAGCTCTAGGACTGATTTCAATAAGACATAATAGGGGGGAATATGTTGGATTTTGTAAATAAGATAATGGAGTTACTGTTTGAATACTTTGATGAATTTGTAAAAAGAGAGAATGGAGTTAGGGTTTCAATACTTGAGTGGTTTACGAACTTGTCCAAATGGGTTGAGACTTTTCAATTTTGAGTGGCCTAAATTGTAGTACAACAGCAACATGAAAGAAAAATAAAGTAGATTGAGAGACAGGGTAAGTATAGAACTAAGATAATACGTAAAAAATAAATTGACACAGGCGAACTTGAATGTATTGTGACGTAAAAATGTACAAAACATTACACATCCCTTTTAAAATATAAAGAGACGTGAATACCCAGATCGTAGTTCCTTGAGCATTGTTACAAATAGTATACATGGTTCACCCGACAGAAAAGCTAAAAACTGAAGCATACATGAAGCAACTTAGGCCATAATTGTGACTTTCCATGACATAATTGTTTAAGCATACATGAAAGAATTAGTCTTACGGGCAAAACGATCTTAAAAAAGGAAAAAAAACTGAAATAAATGAAAGATCGAACACTCTTAATGGCAAAGAATTTTACTTGCAGGCAATCCAGTAACAACATATACGGCTTTTTTAGAACCTGTAAACATCATCATAAATAAACCATAAACAAAATTAATACTAATTAACTTAGAATATTCAAATCTGTTTGATACTATGTGCTGCTTCTTAGTACTTCCTAAGATAAAAGAAGATGGTTTGAACTTGAGTACTTGATAGGCAGTTAGCTAGCTAAGGTCGAAACATCAATGGTGTTGTGATCTCTTTCTTATCAGTGGTGCTATATATCATGACCATAAAACTTTTACCTTTATATATATATCAAGTGAAAGATGTAAGATATTACCTTTCCATTTAGAAGTTCCTCTAGCTGTGCATCTACATATTTAAACTTTTAAGGCGAGATGAAAGTCCAAGGCAAACCTGCACCATTGAGAAGTCAAGGGAAGGAAAAAAATACAAATTAATGGATCTTGAGATGTAAGAAGAAAAGTATTCACATAAGCAAGACTAGAGTAGACATTATTAAGAAAGCCTACTTTTTCACGTACTTAATTACAAAAGTGAGACGAAGACAATATTATGATCGCCATTCATTGTTCGGAATAGTCAAAAACATTATTATCACAAACTTTCAGCCAATCTACAATCCACAAATAATAATTTCAAGGGTAAAGTACATAGGCGGAAAAAAAATACGTAAAGAAAAGATCTCTAATTGTAGCTTAGGAAGTCAAAATCAATAAAACAAATAAAGAGAAAACCTAGTTAAAACTAGAGTTAGAAAGGTGATCAGGAAAACAAATCATTTAAAATCCATCAAACCAATCAATTTGATTTGTGGTGTAAGGACAGTAACCTACGAAGAAGAAACATTTTAATTTTCTTGTAGACTCAATCATTTTACATTCTCCATTAGTTCTTGCATCAATACAGTAGGGTGTTTATCATGGGCCTGTTATTATGTCGATTGTTTGCAAGGATGTCTATATGAAAAGTACAAAAGTTTCACATGTGCTTCTTTGTTAGGAAGTTCTATATTGGTTCGGACTCTCCCAAGGGTAATTAGTGTACTAGTGGAAGACAGATTACCTACTTGTCCATAACCTGGTTACTTCATCTTCTATTATTGAAAAGTGAACGAGGGACTAACCCCCATGATAATCATAAAGATAGGAATATAATATGTACAAGGAAAAAACCTGAACATCATAACCCACAACCAAGCTTACAACAAAAATCTCAGAAGAAGCTCCACCCTTAAAGTAGGTCCTAGAGAGTACTAAAACAGCTACAGTTGCAGCTACAAACAGAAATTGAAGAGGCCAGCAATCAAAGCCAAAGACCAGCTAAGGCTCACCGCACAAGAAAAAAATTAAAGGGCCTGCAGCCACAAATCAACTCGGAACAGAAACAGCTACAACTCCACCCAAGCTAATACTAAATCCAGTACAGTCCAAGCATCGCTAGACATACACATCTGCAGAAGCAAAAGGGTTTTGCAGTCATGACCTCATCACAAAAGAGCAACAGCTACAACTTCAACCCACCAGCCCAAAATAAGCATCACTAAGATTTGACCAACAACAGCACCAACAACAACCAGGCAAAGAGACAGACATAGCTTACTCACAGGCTAATGGAGAAAAAAGGAGATCCAGAAAATGAAAGCCTAATCACAACAGCACCAACAACAGCATGACAAGTACAAACTACAACTTCTCAATAACAAAACTAACAATTCTGAACAACAAGCATCTTTTCAACAACATGGATCTATCCTTGCCCAGATTTATATAGCCCACTCTCCCACTATCTAAACCCAAAGCAGGTTTTCGAGATGACAACACCTCAGCCTGGGAGCTCCTTTTCTAATAGTAGTTCTGGGAACTCATCTTCTGATAGTTTGGAGTGTCGTGTCTAACAACTCTGAATTTAGTTAGCGCTTAATATTGTCATACTATCTAGCTGGCCAAGTTACCTCAGTCTTGGGCATATTATTTTTCAATAGAGTTATATACTAGTTGTAAATAAACTGAGGTTATTACATTTTGTGAATAAAACTACTACTATTATGTTCGTGTTAATATTGAGTTTCTGACTTGATCCAAGGTTGAATTATGAAAGTACTTCGATTATTCTGCCCTTATTTGCTCGATACCCAATAAGTTTGTGATTTTTTTTATTATTCTTGTTATTTGACTTCATGTTTTCAACCAAGACTCAAGAGAAGCACTCATGTAACTCTTGCAAAATTAGAATCAAACTCAGAAATATATAAATCTGTAATCCAGGAAAAATTGTCATGGCTACCAAAACATATGATAGGGATTAACCCATACTTTACCCATCACTAGTGGTTCCAAAAGGTTTTACCTCATTGGATTAATACTACAATGACTGGCCCTAAGGACTTACATATCCAAGTTCCTAGTAGATAAAAAAAAATTAAGAATAATCGTGTAGTGATCTAATTGCAACCCATTTATGCTACTTACCCCTGTAGTGATCAAAATACAATCCTATTAAAATTAAAACCCTGTAGTAACCATGTCAAATCCCTTTAAATAAATTATAAACAATCTCTCAAATTGGACTGCAATCCCCTTCATATCGAGCACTAGCAAAACCCTTAAAACCACCCCGTAAACCTTAAATAATTGTGTTGAAACCAAGGTTTTCAAATACCCATTTTCATGCTCCTTGCTTTCTACTATTGAACCCTAAAGAGCAAGAAAATAATTAAGAATAATAACCGAGAATCCAATATTGACATTGATACTTGAAGAATTACTACTGACAGGGATAATCACTGTTTTGTGATACCCATTACTTTTCAGTAATTCTATGAAGTATTTATAGAGTTCGGCTTGGAGATTTTAATCATGGCAACAATAATTATATTTCTTTACAAAAACAGTAGAGAGAGAAATCAAATAAATCAAAGGATGCCAAGCAGTAATTACTTCCAATCAAGCAAATCAAAAGTTACCAAGCAGCAAATCATACAGTAATCACATTAAATCAAGCATACCAGCAGTAATTATAAAAACCTCTAAGTAACTTCAAGCATAAATAAATCAAGCAAACCAATTTCAGACCTGAGATCAAAAATCGCTTGCTACAATTTCAGATAAGAGAATAGGATTAATGAGTTCAAAGTTCTTACTCAAATTTCTCCACTGGGTTGGTGGCTCTTCAAGTTCCAAAACCTAGCGATTGAGAAGGGATACAAATTACAGAGAGACTTTTGTTCCGTTTTGAAGTAGAGGGGCAAAAAATCTAGGAAAATCATGGTTTTCAAAAATTATTAGGAGATTTTTAGAGGGAATTTAGGTGGTTTTAGAGAGGAAATGGACGGGACACAATGAGAAATCCCAAATCTCAGTTTTAGAGAGGGAAAATGGCTTGTGAAAACAAAGATAAGGCGAGGATTGGAGCGTGAAAGAAAAGACCGAGCTCTCTCCACTCTATGTATGAAAAATGACCGTATTTTGATAATTTTGGCCATCCCAAATATGTGACTAAAAAATTCAGTTGTAATTTCCAGCGAAAATTTCTTAAATTCGCATAGTGTTTATTCCATTTTCATAATCCTCCAAGGCTGCATACCTGTTAATAAATGGACAAAAATAAAGCCTAGTGATTAAACAGATTTGAGATATGATCCTGAGAAGAAGAGTGAGTGGATCACATACTCATGGCCACAGAGGGGTTTGAGGAAACGAATCTTGAATCCAGATTCATTGCATACTACATATTCTTTAAGACAATTTTATAGTCTTTCTGTAAGCTGTAGTAGTTTGACATGGCACTGCATTGTCATTCCATAAAAATGAGAAAAGAAAGAGGATAAATTGAAAGTCTGAATGCAAAGAGAAAAATATAATGCATTACAAGCACTTAGAAGGCATATATCAACATATGAGACTACGTGATAAAATGGACATTATAGAGTGATAATAGGTGAGGTCTGTAATGGAGTTAACATACCCGGGAATCTGCCATATACTGGATACACACAGAAGGGCTGGTACTCTCAAACCTCTTCAATGGATACCACCTGTGGGAGAAAAAGTACAAATTAATTGTGGCGATGCAACAAAAGCCATATGAAACCATATCCACCATCCTGGGATCACCCGAAAGATAAAAACCACGAAAAGCCAAATTAAACCATAAATAAAAGAAGTCAATTTTTTTTGTGCTTGAAGTTTATAGTTCTGGACGTCAAATAGGCAACGATACATTTTGGTAAGAAGTATAACGTTACTGAAAAATATGGTAATTATACAAGGTTACCATACATTTTTGGTGAATGTGTAATGTTACACAATGAAAATTTGGTCATCTTTCATACTTTCGAATTTTCTTTATGCAATTTAGAAATGCCTGCTGCAAGTGTTATTTATAGGTAATGACTATGAGAACTTACTGGTTTTGGAACAATGAAACCTGAAAGAAGATTCCAGAAAAAGTAAAATATGGAAGAAACAACAGCTGCTAAGTGAGGCGAAGGTGTTAGAATGACCGTCATCACCCCATAGAAGGTAAAGTAGGTGAATGTGAGAAACATGAACAACACGTAGAGAAAAAAACTCCTGCAAAGTAGCATTAAAAGTAATGAGATCGACAATTATAACTGATATGTTAGTGAACAAAATAAATAATTTACAGGGGATATAACAATGGGAACTGGACTTTTATAGAGGTGCAAGGAACCAATGGACGGATAACAGAAACAGTAGATGTCGATTTTGCATAAGATAATAAGAGAAGTAATACATACCCCCAGATATATGACTTCGCGAGAGGCCACATAATTGCCTGGAAATCATAGGTAGAAAAGGATCCCAGCTTACGCTGCGCATAATTCTTGCATCGATTTTGCACAACTGCAGAAATCAAGGTTTTTTGTTAAACATTAAGAGCTTGATCTTACAAATACAAAAAAAACTTCTCAAAGATAATCCCTCCCATGTTATAAACCTTCTATATCAATTATGGATTTTATTATAAAGTAAGGTTTAAGACTTAAAAAGTAAGTATGAGCATTCCCAACTCTAAACATAATTGATCATTTTTTCTTTGGATTGCAAATTTGATATCCCAAATTAAAAGCACACCAAGTCAAAATAGAGTAAACCATATCAAAATTACTGTAAATCAAAGCAACCCAGTTCAAAAGTACTGAAACTAAAACACACCAGAGAGTGATAATTACCTTTGAAGCTCAAACAATGATGAAGTGTTTGATGTGCAATTCAGCAACAAATTTTGGCAGATTAAAGCAAAGAGAGCTCGAGATTGAGACCTCAGAGTAAAGACAAGCTAAGACCAAATTGAAACAATAAAACCCATAAAGATTGGAGTTGGAGAGAAAGAGTGAGAGAGATCGATTGGAGAAATTGAAGTTTGAGAAAAGGAAGAGAAGAGAAGAGATGGTTTAGAAGTTTTGGGAGTGTTTAGAGAGAGAGAGAGTAGGAGAAGATCAGCTAGGGTTTAGAGGGAGGGAGGGAAGTTCTGGGAGAGAGAGTTGAAGATCGATTCAACAGGAATCTAGCAGTTGATGATGAATAATAGTTTTGCCATATGATTTGGAGTAAATTCTGAAACAATGATGTCCTACTAAAATTTGGTGGGACTTAATTTTAAATTCTATGATAGATCCTACCAATCTAAATAATAATGGACTCATTTGGAAAATGAAGGGCTTAGATCCAAAGTTGGCTCATGAGTGATTCCTTTAGGTGTAGTTATAATTTTTTAGGTGAGGCAAGGTGAGGGCCCCGTACTGAAAATAGAAACCGTCTCTTTGCAAGGGAGGTAAAAGACACCAGAGATAAATAAGAAATAGAGAGATACTCTCTAGTAAATATTATTACTAGCTTTGATTTTTACAAAAAGAGTCACTCTTAATTTAATAACCGTTAAATATCCATCCAAATACAAGAGAGGGTTGTCAAATCCGGACTCCTAAAATTCGGGAGTTTGAGCGGATTAGTACTCTGGCAAATCGTTACTATATCTTAATCAGGAAGTTTCTAAGTTCGACTTCTCTCCTATATATATTAGAGGATATGTTATTAGTAACACATCTTACTTCACAAATCTAAGGATCTAAGAAGTACAAGAAGAGGAAAATATTTGCCAAATTCCATATCATCAGGTACTACTTAGTTTAAAATTTGATATTCATTGTTGTTTGCATGTTACCTAGGGTTTTTTTTATTAATGGGTTGCTTTTTTCCCTTTTGCTTTCTATTTGATTTAAATGCGTATATGTATTTTCTTGGAGATTATCAATGGGATTAGGTCACCCTTTTTGTTTTGTATATAAGTTAGGCCTAGTAGCTTAATAGATTCGATTTGGTATGCTAGGCAACCTAGGCTAATATGTCAGAGCAAAGCTCTTACTAAAATCGCTTAGGTCCGTTCAAGAACTTACATATTTTATTTTACTTGATTTGCTATAGAAAGTATTTGTTACTTATCTTGTGATTAAAAAGATGGAACAGATGATGCGGCTTCAATAGTTACTTTGTGGTTATAGATTTTGAGGCAACGTGTGACAAGGACAAGAGTCCTAATCCACAAGAGATCATCGAGTTTCCATCAGTACTCGTGAATAGTATGAATAATAAAATAGAATCATCTTTTCAGACATATATTCGTCCGATATTTCATCAACACCTTACCAATTTCTGCAAGGATCTGACTGGAATACTGTAGAAACAAGTTGACAACCCTTTTAATGCACGACAAGTGGTTAGAAGATATGGGTATTAAGAATACTAACTTTGCAGTGGTGACATAGGGGGATTGGGATTGTAGCACAGGAGTCAGAGGTCATTTCAAGCGGATTAGGAAACTTGATTACTTTAATAGGTGGATAAATTTAAGAGTTCCATTCAATGAGGTATATCGTGGGGTACGGTGCAGTCTGATAGAAGCTGTCGAGCTGGCTGGTATACCATGGGAGGGTTGTCCGCATTGTGGTTTGAATGATGCTAGGAACACTGCCCGCCTTCTTATCAGCCTCATGTCCAGGGGCCTTAGGTTTTCAATAACCAACTCAATGGTGTCGCTGCAGAATTGTACAGCTGCAGAGGGATGCGTGTATTGTTATTGTGGGGTGAAGAGCAGCAGATGCATGGTAAGGAAACCGGGTCCAAGGTACGGGTTTTTCTTCTTTGGGTGTGGTAACTGGACTGCTACAACAGGTGTTATACTTACTTCGAATGGGTTTCTCCCTTACGTGCATAAGACGATGGCTGCGGGTGAAGAATGATTACCACTAGGAAACATTTGAAATAATTTTTCGTAGTTTGTAGCAAACTGTTTCTGATGTAAACTAATTACGTGGAAGCCAATAATAAAAAATAACACCAGTTTTAATAGACTAAATATAGAGAAGATGATCAACATGAGTTAAATGAGTTTTTCGGTAGATACCAATCATCAGTGGAGCAGAGGGGTAATAAATGTGTGATCCCTAGAGAAACTTCAAAAATAACTCCAAAACTTGGATTTATTTTGATGCAAATTGTTGCACCAATGTCAGTAAACTCGTATTTTAGGTTTTTAAGGTATTAATTGTTAAGTTGCATTGCAGAAACCGACCACCGATTTGATCGGATTACCAATGAATAAACTAAATAAATAAACATAATTACAAGAGAACGCACATTTACCGTGGTTTGGAAAATTGCCTACGTCCACACCAAATAGAGAGAGTTAGAGTTTTATTTAATGATCTAAGGTTACAATCACTCACAAACCAATTTGAGGTCTCTCAAAGTTTTCCTCTCAAAAGATTCCTCACCAAAAAATCTAATCAAGGGTAGGTACCAAATACCCTAAGGTGGTGTTTTTTTTGAAGTGTTGAATGCTGAATGTTTTGAAGTGCTGAATGCTGAAAAATGAAGTATTGAATAAGTTATGGTATTTTTTTTCTAAGAAATATTAAAAGATGGTAAATATCTTAAATAAATACATTTGTTATAAAAGAACACAACTTGGAGCATCACCTAAAAATTGGCAACAGTACATCTCCACTATAAAGTACTATGACACCAAAAAAGTATATTCATAATTTATAATTGACAAAATGGACATACAAAAGGCAGCATTGCACAAAATGGATATACAAAAGAGACAAAATGAACATACAAAATAGTTTATATAGATCAACAAAATTAAAGATAGTCTGAAGTACAAATCTTAAGATAACACAAATCAACATAGTCCAAAATAGCAAATAGTCAAACATCAACATAGTTTATAAATTCCGAGAAAACAAGATAATCCAAAATAACAAACTAATGCATAGAAAACTAAAATTCAAAAAAATACATCATGTAGTGTCTCTTTGATTCTAGCGTAGCCAATCCCACAGACATGTCAGCAAATTCTGGATGTTCAGTAAACTTCAAACATGTTTTAATCATTTTAGTATTCGTCAAATACCCCAAAAGCTCCATTTCCTGAAGAATAACCAACACATCCGAAAGTTTCTTTCCACGCGTATCTTGTTTTGCCAATTCTTCTTGCTCACCCTGCATTATTATAACCTCAATTAGCTTATTTAACTTATCCAAAATATCTTTAGTTTTTCAATTTTTCTTCCCACCACGGTAACTACTTTTCGACTGAGAAGCGAATGACATTGGTTGAGGTACAGACTGTGCAAAGTGATAAGGCGTAAATTACTCTGGTTGAGGGATGGAAGGCTCGGCTTGAGTCCATGTACAAAATGAACCCCTAAATTGTTCAAAATTATGATCGGTGAAGTTTGTATTTATATCTCCTTCTGCGACGTCTGCGGGGAAATTATTCTCATCTTCAATATTAAAATTGGTGGCAACATCTGAAGTAGCGTATCAATGAAATCATTCCTAATAGGACCAGTTGCATATTGACCAGTAGCCACTCTGTTTGCAAAAATAACTTCCATCAAGTCTTCATGAGGTAGCCCACATTTTCTATAACGTGCTGACGTTCTCATTTATCTGATGTGTATCAAGAGAACAAACATTCATAAATTTATAATATGACTATAGATATAGACATAATAATCGAAGACTACTATACCTTAATCTAGGCATCCCACTTTTTTGGTGGAAGATAAAACGTGCAGGTTTCTGCATTATAACCATTCTCAGTTCTTCTCAAAAGCCATGTCCAAGCATTGTACTTTGCTCTTTGGTAAAGCTAGACATTACTAAAATATTTAATTCCACAAGTTAGGTGAAATTTTACATTGTACTCCTCCCTAATCTTGGCCCAAGAGGCTTTCAAAAGTCCAGACCCCGCATCTTTAGTTGTTTAAAGCTCATGCTTGCATAATGCAAGAAAAGTGTGCAACTTCTCACCTTTAACTAGCTTTGCTTGTTTGGGAGTATCTTGGCTTTGGTCACCAGTCACTTCCTTCTGAGCCTTCTTATTCTTTGGAGGCATGGGTAAACCTAATGAACAAATCAAAACAAACATTGGAAAGAGTTCGTACAGATCACAGTTATGAAATACGAATAAAACATTTATAATATATATATTAAAAATGATTTTCTCATAAGTTTAATACACAATGAAAGCAATGCAAAAACATATGGAAAATGTTATGATTAATACAACTAAGCTTGTGTATATCCAGATCCTTCATAAATTGGAATAAACGTAAAAAATTGGAATAAACATCAAAATTGTTAGCGATATATTCCACATAGAGTATATTACAATGTATCTAATATATTGAGCTGATATGTTGATAGCCAATATAAACTAATTATGTATATAATACCATAATATATATATTCCACGTGATACTAAAAAATGTTTAAGAACTGTCTCTCTACTCAAGATAAGCTAGTTCAAAAAAAATATTCTTACTAGCTCTTGTTATTATTTTTATGTTGTCCAGTAATCTCATTGTGTTTGAAAATAAGAGAAGAACTACAACAACCACTCTTCACTTAATTGTCTCAGATGTTTACACTAGAGCTTGTCACAACTTACACTATGGGTGATAGTCAGAGGGCCAGAGATTTGTGCTTCAACTGAAACCTACAACCTATATTCAGACTACCTAAAATTAGATACTGCTCTTGGAAGCCTCCAGACCAAGGAACTTACATGCTAAGGACCATACAATTTCTGAAAGTCTTCATCAAATGGATAGAAGTTTGTATAACCTCACCTAGTTTCATGATTGATAGGAATGGTATGATCATGGGTTTCTTCTAGAGTAGCAAGGGGATTAGGCACGATTCACCATCTCTCTACTTATTTGTTTTATCTATGTAACCCCTCTCTAAACTCCTAAACAAGGTTACTTCTGAAAAATTAAATATCAGTCTACCCTAAAATTCTATGTGCTCATATCTAATATATTTTAATAAATTAGGTCAGAACTATTCCTATCAATCAATAATCTAGAATTAAACAGAAACAATCAAAAGTAAAGACAATGAATTAAAGGACACATGCAATTGTTCACCCTGTGGAAACTCCTTACACGGGAGAAAAACCACAGGTCGTTGTCGATGAAATTGGCAACAAATAATCCACTAATCAAAAAGAGTTTAATCTGAATTACACTTACAGACATGATAATCTAGTCTCAAGATTATCTCTCTTCTGACTAAAGCTTCACATCCAATCTTCTTTAGTTCTCGCAACAACTCTTCTTGATCTCACATCAAGAATCTCCTTCTATTCTCGTAACAATCCTTCTTGATCTCACACCAAGAATCTTCTTCAACAATATGTAGGAAGTATTGTAGAACTAACTCAACATCAATCTCAAGATTAAAAGATGCTTAATTGATCTTAAATTCACACTCTCTGATAATGTAGATTTGAGCTTTTCGAAAAATAAAAGTTTTTCAAAAACAAAAGACCGGGAGAGAAAAAGAAATAAGGTTTGCTTAAATAGTAACCCAATTTCTCTTGAAAGTCGTTCGAACAAGACCTAATGTCGTTCAAACAACTTATGTCTAATTTGGTTTAAAACCCTAGAAAATTGGCAGTCGTTTGAGCGACAATAAGTCTCGTTCGAACAAAAATTGGCTATGGGCCAAATTCAAGAGGACATGTCAATTCGTTCGAACGACAAGAAAACTCGTTCAAACGAAAATTAGCTTTGGGCCAAATTTCCATGAGACATGTCAAGTCGTTCGAACGACTTGAAAACTCGTTCGAACGAAAATTAAATAAAAGTTCATTCCTTTATCAGTGAGTTCTACTTACCTTCTGTCCAGTGATCTTCATTTTGTCAGTGTCTTTGTCTGAAACAACCACGAGACTCCATAAACACGAAATGGAACAAATAAAACCTTTCATACCCAAGCTACAAAGTATAAAATATATCACATCCCGCTATTTGCAGATGATGTTCTACTCTGTCTTAATGCTTTAGTTGCATTTGTTGTAAAGACTATGAAGATTCTTGATGAATTTGCCAAGATTTTTGGACTCAAAATAACCACACACAAAAATGTTATATTTTTCTCATGATCCAAAAGAGAGGAAATAAAGCTGGCTATAGATGAAGTTCTACATTTTTAAAGGGGAAAATTTCTAGTCAAGTACTTGGGACTTCCACTACTTGCATCTAAACAATCAAAAAAAGACTGTGATCCTCTTATCTCCAAGGTCTCAAAGAAAATTCTAAACTGGAAAAATAGATATCTTTCATATGGTGGAAGAGTAGAATTTGCAGAGTTATGCAGTTTATTTGGTTGTCTGTTTTGATTTTCTCAAAAATGTTTTGACCGAAATTGAAAAGACCTTTTGGGATTTTTTTTGGGGTGAAATTGATCAAGCAAAAGCAGTAGTAACAGTGGTTTAGGATGATATATGTGTTTCAAAAAATGAGGGAGGTATGAGCAAAGAAAAGGTGAAAGACTTCAATGATGCTCTAATCATGAGAGCAATCTAGAATCTTATTTTTTGCAAAGATACCTTATGGGTTAAATGGGTTAGACATAATTATTTGAATAAAGACACATTCTGGACTGTTACCACCTTATGGGCTACTGATTCCAAGCAGATGATATCCTATATCAAGCATAGTAAAAGTCCTCCATGGGAATGCATTGTACTACTACATTCAATCAAGTTTTTCTCAGTCAGCTTAGCATTTTGACATCATACACATGTATAGGGAAGCCAACAAGTGTTTTGATTTCCTTGCTTCTTTATGTACCTCCATAGGGGAGTTAAATATGGTTGTTATCTTTCTTCCTCCTGAATTGCATGTAATGATGGAAAAGATTCTCTAGCAGTACATGTTGTGGGAGAAGAATCTCTATAGGCATGCATAAAAGATATGTGAGTGAACAAATGGACAATGTTATCTTGATACTGTTACAGGCAGGCACCTTCAATAAATGGAATCTTTCACCATGTATCCCCGCTAATGAAAAAATTCGAAGGCAAAATGTTTTCAATCTTGCTACAGGTAAAAGTTTTTGCATCAAAGACTTATGGATTAGTGTGTGCTGGAAAATACAACATTCTCACTAAAGTTTAGCTATCTGCTATGACCACCAAAGGAGTCATAAACAATTCTATAAATGACCTGACTATTATCAATGCCCTAGAGGTAAGATGCAGAGTGAAGAAGCTACTTTCTCAAAAGAAACAATAAAAAACACTGTGCATGAGCTCTCAAAAAGAGTTATGCCACACTCCTAATACATTGGTGTGGAGATCTTTAGACTTTCATTAAGTTATTCACTCAAGTATGCTTATCTTGCACCAAAATGGACATACAAAAGAACAAAATGGATATACAAAATGGACATGTATTTCATAGATATACAAAATGGACATACAAAAAGACAAAATGGATATACAAAAGGGCATGTACTATTTCATAGAAATACAAAATGGAAAAAATGTAATAACCATATAACAAATACTTATATTTACATTCTCATAATGAAATTTGTTCAGTACAGATCATAAAAATCATAGTTTAGATCACAACCTCTTGATGAAATATTTAAGACAAAAAAGGCCAAACAACAAAAAGAGGTAGTAACCATATAAAGTACTAAACAACATGATTTGGATCAGTACATTGCACATAAAAAGTAGCTAGCTCCTCTGCAATATGAATCCTTTTAGTTCTCATA
The DNA here is from genome assembly GCA_014058105.1 of Kingdonia uniflora. NCBI lineage: Eukaryota > Viridiplantae > Streptophyta > Magnoliopsida > Ranunculales > Circaeasteraceae > Kingdonia > Kingdonia uniflora. Next base: position 520,985 of record JACGCM010001686.1, on the reverse strand, counting down.
AAGCGCTGCTCATTTGCTCCAAATAACTCCTCGAAGCAGTTATCATTATTTACTTGAGGTTGTATATTTCCAGGATCCAAGTCTTCATTCTCAAATACCATAAATAATTCATCATTCAGAGAAATCCGGCAGAGGTAATTATGTATAGCCATACATGCAATGACTATGTTTATTTAAATTGAGAACTTGTACTTGGGCATTACATTCAATATAGAGAATCTTTCTTTAAGAACACCAAAGGTTCTTTCGATGACATTTCTTAACTTCGCATGTACACGATAGAAATGTTCTTTTTTAGTCTTAGGTCGCCCTCCCCTCTGAAATTCTTGATGCCAATACCACACTCCCCTAAAAGGACACATAAAGTACTTGGTGTACACGTAAGCTGTATCACACAAGTAGTACATGTCTACAAAATAATTAACAAACTCTACTTATAATAAAACAATAAATTAATGGATACTTGATTGTCGTAACTTCAATTTATATGATTACCTTCAGAAGGAGGTAGGGGGAACATGTTAGCCGGGTCTCTAACTGTTTGTGTTAGGACATTTGAGTCATGGGCAGTGTCTTCCTAACTGGCTTGGACATATATGAAATTCATTTCAAAATCACATATTTCCATAACATTCTGAAAGTAATCACCTTTCCCTCTTGCCTCAAATGGAATTTGGTCTGATTAAGGAAATTGTGCACTAATCAAGGTGCCATTTATAGTTTTAATTGCCCCTTTGAATTGTCCTTCTCTTAACAGTTTATGAATACATATTTCTCCTGGTTTCTAAATATTAGGAGGCACTATCATCCCCTTGCTTAAATGAAGCAATCCTCTCAACACTTAGTCAAAACTCTTACTAATAGTTACTCTAGAATGTTGATATTTATGCTTTACTATATGGCTTCTCACTGAATGAGTTATAGTTTCTACAAAAATAGTTATCTCCTGCTCCACATCTATGTGTTGGCTATCTATAACCCATCCCCTTGCTCTGAAATATCCACATAAAGAAACAAATGCATCTTCATCCTCAACGAATTATAAGCAATCTGGTTAGGGCCACTAAAAATCTTATTGATGCGTTCTCTGCCCGTTAAGATAGACACATACAACTTCTCTCTTTGTTTTTTAGCTAGCATCCTAAGTACCAATGCTTAGGTTGTTAGTCGTATAATGGTCCACTCTCTAGAATCCTTATTTACTACAATAAAATAATTTATACAACAATTATATACTACTCATAAATTTCGAACGCCAAACACAATCCAAAGATATATTATATAGTTCATTACATATTACATTTTTAATATTCATACATAATAATCTCAAACATAATCATTGTAACATAAATGCTACAAATACAACAACTACTCCCAATATAACTTACAGATAAAGATGTGAGAATGGAAGCTCAGGTTTAGCAAAAACATGTTCTGCTTCTTCCCTCATAACTAAAGAAGTGAGAACTGCTTCTAGTTTAGGTTCAGTGCATGACTTGAGGACAAGAAATTCAGCAAGAGCATGCTCTGTTTCTTCCCTTGTATCCATAAACAATACACCAATTTTACTAAATTACCACGGTCCTTATCTTTGGTAATAGTCATTTTGCCGCAGATAAAGTCTGTAGTGGAGGTCTGTAGTAAAATGTGCTTGTCAATATTTTTGCCATGGAGTTTATCTGCGGTTATCAATTTTATATTAATACAGAGTAAATCCGTGGCAATTTTTTTGCCACCGAGTTTTACTGTGGTTATCTAATTTATATTGATACGGATTAAATCCGTGGCAATTTTTTTACCACGGATATAATCAGTGATATAATTAGGATATTTACCACTGCTTTAGTTTGTGGTAATTTAATTTTTATTTGTTTTAAAAAAAATCAAAAAAATAGCCAAAACCTACACAATTCAATAACTTGTTTCATTTATAAATATTGGCCAAAAAAATCCAGGTACACTGGCTACAAGCTATATACATGTTCCCTATAATAAATCCAAAAAAACCATGGATTAAGAAACAAAAAAAGGAAGCGCAGTGGCTTCAAAAGCAAAGGATTAATATAGCGGTGTTCAAACCATAACCTCAAAACTAGTAGCGAATCCAAGAATAAGGAACGCTATCTATCTATTATAAAAGCTTTCAAAAAGATTGGAAGCACCTTGCAAGAAAATTAACATAACAAATAAATTATAAAGGTCAAACCCCTTTGAACTTTTAGTTGTTAAATGGATAACAAGAGGAATTTCAAAAAATGTACAAGAGTTTATAAGAACATTTACCTAATAGGAAAAACGCAAAAAAATCCTCGAGTACTTAATCTTCGTGCCATTTGTATTATATCAGCTTCTGTCACAACAAGGCCTGAATCACTTGTCTCCGTTTGTTTGTGGCCCTCGTTCGCGAGATTAGTGATATGTAGCCTGAGGAACGCCTCCTTATCTCTCAACTCTTGAGCATGGATGAATTTATTTGCAAATATAAGTAAGACTAGGAAGCAAACTCGTACTTGCCTTTACATTTGGAATATAAATGTCCTAAGGGAAAATCTCTTAAATATCGGATGCATACCATATAATACAGCGTAATATCCTTTGATAAATGTCCCTAATATATGTCAATATGAGTATAAATTAATAAAATCAAAGAAAGTTTAATAAACCTTTTCAAACCCTTTATCGCGAACAGCTTCGATCTTTTCATTACTAATTTGTCTGAGCTGTTTCTTTAGTTTTTTGGCATTATTGCAGAGCTACACAAAAATAGTGAGCGTAACCAAAAAAGATATAATAGTACACGAAAAAAAGGAAACCGTTTTATTATGAAGGACGGATACCCTTACCTTTGAATTGCAAAACTGAACCAGAGAACCAGCCTCATCAATCAAGTCGATTGCCTTATCAGGGAGGGAACGGTTACTGGTCCACATAAAATCCATCAGAAATGTGTAAATGTGTGTGAAAGTAGGTCAAAAAATGTAAACAATCTTAATAGTAAAACAATTTCAATTCAGTAATAGATGTGTCTAGAAAACCTGAATAATTGGCAACATGGAGTTGACGATGTGTTTTTTTTTGCTAGGCAAGCTGGGGATTTAGAGCACCCGTTATAAAGAACATAGCAAATGAAAACTAATAAGAACCACATTATAAAAAAAAAACATAGCATATTGAGAGGCACAAGCGTGTGGTTGTGCTTAGATTGCCCTATGGAGGTAAGTTCCTTTATAAGCTTGTGCTCTTCTATTTAATGCGGTGTTTTATATTTTTAAAAGTGTCATCCGGGTTCATAATTTATCACAATTTGCCTGACTAATCCCTTAGGCATGTAAGAACCACGCCAACCCACATCCAGGTAAGTCAGGATAAATCATGGTTGCAAGGATTTTGATAGTAAAAACAAAGTGTTTCCCTTATACATAAAGGTTTTAAGGGAGTCACTTTGAGGAGATCGAGCACATATGAGAGTCGCTCACTGAGATGTGTACATTCTTTCCAATGGTAGGGGACAACCAACTTGGTGGAGAACGCAGTAGCTCTGTTTAGCCACGGGGAATCTTTACACATAGAAGAATGAAGTAGGTGCAAAATTTTGAAGTCAATGTCAAGTTACCTTATGTACTGAAATGACAATCGAGCAGCAGCAACTAGAGCCCCATCTGTGTAACGGAGCATATGGTGAGTTTCATATTGCTCTTTATGCCCTTTAAGAATCTGTACTGCCTCGTCAACAGTTAGCTCATGCACTTCTACTAGCTAGAATTATCTTTCTAGAGCGGGATCTTCCTCAATGTACTTCTAGTGTTTCTCGAGGATTATTGAGCCCATACATTGCACCGAAGTTTAAACGCTCACTTTGGATAACAAAGTTAGAATAAATAATCAGGTAAAATGCGTGTGCCCCATAGGTAAAAGGGAAAAGACAGTTTTAAGTACAATCCAATGTTTTTTAAGTATTTAAGCTAATAATAATAAGATGAAGGAATTACTCAAACTTAAGCAAAATTACCTGAAATTCACCTCCTACTAAAGCTAGTCTCAAGATGTTTGTACCATCAATAGCCCACTTAGTTGGAACTATTTCAATTAAAGTATCTACTTTATCAATAAAGAGTATTACGTCATCATGTTGTTTAATTTCTTCCTTGAGCTTCTTCACCAGTTCTTCAAACTCTTCATGGTTTGTACCAGAAACAAGAAGATTTATATCCAAGGCAATAACCTGACTTGTCGAACATAATATTTTTTCTTAAGAGACTAAATTGAACCAATTGTCTATATACAAGAATTTACAAAAAAGAAGAAGATGATATTCATGGTTCAATACAGTTCATTTTTTATCAACCCACACAACTTATCCATGATTAAGCCATAAACATGTGCATATGTAACAATATAATGATTAGTGAAGTAGGCATGTTCGTACTTTTTTTCCCGCCAGTGTTTCTGGCACATCAGCACTTGTAATCCATTGAGCAATCCCTTGTGCAATTGTTGTTTTGTCCACACCAGGTTTTCCAATCAGAAATGGGTTGTTCTTTGTCCGCTTACACAAGATTTAGATTACGTGTTCTATCTGGTTAGACCTTCCAACAACGGGATCTAGCTTACCCTGGAAGACCAAGATTGAAATGCAAGAATTTTTTTAGTTTTTAGTCGATAAACCAACATATTTAGTAATCCTAGACAACTGAAAGATAAACAAATACCTCCTCTGCTAGTTCTAAAAGATTGGTGCCATATTCTTCTAGCATAATAGCATTAACAAAATAACAACATTAATTCAATACACGAATAATAGTATAACTAGTTTTAACTTACACATATCATCTCCCAAATGGTATATTTAGGTTTAAGAGGAACGACTGGCCAATTTGGATAATTTGGAAGAATATGTTCTCGCACTAGGCTGCCAAAACGGAATATAAATTTGGTTGAATTCTTTCCAACATGTCTTAACAACGAAAATCTCAACCGTATCTTTGTTTTTGAATAACCTATGGAGAAAATTAAGTATTAAGAAGGCAAGTTTTCGCAAGTCATTAGTCATATAACTTCATCATCCAAGTTAGAAATAAAGAGTAACACTCCAATAACCATAATTAGGTTATATCAACATAAAAAGGTCTTTATCCTTCTTCAGATTCTTCATTTGAAATCTAGGCAGGTTTGCAAGGACTGGGAGCTTATCAGGGTGTACAATTGGCAGAATTGGGCTTATCAATTTAATAACATATTATATGTCATTGATCATGAATTAACAACATATATAATAGTTGTTAATTACCCTTTTTCATGTAGTGTCGCCCTAAATAGAAAATAAAATGTTATAGAACTACCTCCATCTAATGAATCAAAATGCTCATGTGATCCCTCAGCATGTATAGGCGAGGGTATAGGAAACTGCTCCATAGGGGGTTGATGATGACGATGTCAATCGTAATGGTGGTAGCATCCTGAAACCAATAAAAAAATCACTCATGTAAGAAACTATTATCAGGATAGCTACATTTATATAATATATTACGAATACCACATTTGCACAAAACCAAAAAGGCAAGCTAAAATTTAATAAACAATTATGTGAGAGAATAAATAGTGGAGACAATAAATATCATATTTGTTCATTTGATGATACAGTTAGAAAAAATAAGCATACAACTAGTATCTATTTATTCATTTTGTAAAGATCATGATGAAAATGAACAGCATACGCTGCTGCATTGCCCTACTGCTGCCACTCTATGGCAATGGGCAACTAAGATAGACATACATCTATAGATACCCCATTGTTGGTTGATTTGACCAATGCAGCATCTACAATATCTTTGAGATTCAGAACTTTTGAACCTCTTCTAACATCATTACATGTAATCATGGCCTTTGATTTACAATCCACAATTCTTTGGGAAAGAGACGGTGAAGAGAATCTGGCAAATACAACCGAGTGTACAACACCAATACGAGCACATGCCAACATGCCAATCAGCAACTCCATCAGCATAGGTAAATAAATTACAACGGCATCTCCCTTCTTAACACCAATATCTTTCAAATAATTGGCAAGCTGACAATCTTTGTTAAACAGCTGGTTAAACATCAAACTTGCATCTTGACCTAAATCATTTCCTTCCCAAAAAAATGTAGTTTTTTTACCAAGTCCCACTTGAATATTTGTATCAAGTGCATTGTAACATATATTGGTGACACCCCCTTTGAACCACTGAATTTTGATATCCCCATTTTTAACAGCTTGGCTGGAGAGGAACTCAAAGACCCCATCACTAGCAACCACAAGAAGCAGATGATTTGGTGTTAGCTGGATCATGGACAACTCAGGAACAGTAACACCAACCTTCTCAGCAGTGTTATCTCCCACGTTCCTTGTAAAGGCCATGCCAAGGTACATCCCATTCTGTACCCACAGCCTTAGTGGATCACCTCCATCATTCTCTACATCACCCACAGATACAGATATGATGACCAACAAACAAATGTGCAAACAGTAAAGTAGAAAATTCTCAGAGACATATAAGATACATTAATCCTCTCTAAAGGTAGTATGGACAACAGTACATATTCATTAAGCAATAGCCATTGGGGATTGCATATAACATGAACATGCATTTGCGATACTCCCCTAATGATGTTATAGAGGTGCTAATGTCTTATTTATAAAGAAGGGCTTCATATCTTCAGCATTGTATGGTCCATCACATCTGCAAAATAGTCTGCATCATCCTTAGTAAAGCAGAGGGGAGGTGTGACTCTGAACACGTTTCCATGAAAGCCACCATTCCCAATTAGTACACCCATTTCTTTTATCGAATCCATAATATGCAGGGTTTCGACTTTAGCTGGTGTTTTCACTTGGCGATCAGTGGCAAGTTCAAGTCCAAGTATCAAACCTCGGCCCCTCACATCCCCAATAATTTCATACTTTTCCTTGAGGGACATAAGGCATTCTTTAAGATAAGATCCCACAGCAAATGCATTCTGTTGGAGTTGTTCTTTCATAATCACCTTTAGAACTGCATGTCCTGCAGCAGTGCATACAGGATTTCTAGCAAAGGTATTAAAATAACTGGCCCGAGTTGACCTGCGCAATCTCAGGAGTAGTTACTACAACACCAATAGGAATACCGTTCCCAATGCCATTTGATATGGTAACTATGTCGGGTACAACACCATGGGCATCAAACCCCCAAAAATGACTCCTTGTATGGGCAAAACCTAAGCTTCGTCAGCGATACATATGCCTCTAGCTTTTATTACACTATTATATGCAGTAGGCAGGTAGCCCGGTGCCAATTCTTCAATTCCTCCTACACCCTGTATGGCTTCAGTTATGAAGCCAGCAACACGACCACTTGTTCCATAGTCAATATGGCCCTAGACATCTTCTGCATATTTTAATCTATCAGAACTGAAGCAACCTCTGTAAGGATCTGGGTTTAAGGCATGGTGAACACCACTTTATACAATATTGAACTTCCAGTTAGATTGGGCAGTAGCTCCCATTGTCCCCGCTGCGTTACCATGATACGCATTCCTACGTAATATAATATCCTGACACCCAGTATGGATAACAGTATACAAGACCTGAAAGTTATAAAAGAACTCAAGTATATGCCATAAACCAAGAAACAAATAGTATATAACAAGCTACAAATGGGTACTTCCAAAAACAGATAGCAAGGAGAGTATTAGTAGCAGAGATACCTATCTCAGAATGGTATGAGGGTAGTCCAGAGTTCTTAGAAAGAATATACAGAAAACCAACACACAGATTATTTCAGATGCAAACTTATTAAGTAATAGACCAATGATTATAAAGGGCATTAGTATTCCTAATTATAAAGCAGATTAATCGAGAAGCCAAGATTCGAAACGATAGATAACGCATCAGACATTCCTCCAAGTCGTCTAAGAGGTTTTTTCCCAACCCAATTTGGATCGCCTCCCATCGACATGTCGACTGATACTACAGACCTTATATTTCAACTCGCCGTCGACATATTGGCCGATACTACAAACCTTATATTTCAACTCGAATTCAGATAAGATGAGATCAGAGACACCATTAAAGTACTCGATGGACCTCTATATTGTGATATTTTCGTAGATGGCAACTGGGGTCTACCGTTAATAGACCAATACGTTAATGGTACTAAATTGAAGTGGGAACCGAGGCTTGGGGATCCATCAATTGCAGATTTCACACTCAAATCGAATTGAATAGCAAATCTAATTAGCAAATCTAATTAAATCATAAAAACAGTTTAATCACATTAGAATTATCAAATCTACAAAGGAATTAGAGTTTGGACTTGGATAAGTTACTCATCATTGAGTAGAACTGGGATCAATAAATCAGTAAATAAGCAAATCAACCTATCCAGGAGCATCAACTGAGATAGACAAAATTAATTAACCCATTATTGAGATTAACAAATTTGAAGAATACTCGAGTTTAAGTTTAAGTTTTAAGGTTTATGATCGTGTAATTGGGATTTTTGAGAAGTTTGAGAGTTTGGTCTTTGTTACCAACTCTAACAAAGAAAAACAAGAGGAGAAACCAAAATTTGAACTTGAAAACCGCGCGGGAAGAAAAAAAATGAGGGAAAACTGAAAAAAGGAAATACCATGAACCCAACTCTATTTGCCACGGATAAACTCTGTCTCATATAAACTACAACAACTATCCGTGGCAAAAGAAAAAAAATACTGTGACAATTTTCCTATTTTGGTGTAGTGATACTGATATAAAACACATGGATATCTCAAAACCTTTGGTCCACACTCTACCCATGTTTGGTAAATACCAGGATGCCGCCCAATAAACATAGCATATACTTTCCCCCGTGCACCTTCAGCCATTTTTTTACCCTATATCAAAGACATTGTTCATTATCAAACCTAATACCCCAAAGGAAAACGACGATAAACAAGAGTAATTCCTAAGCTCTCAAAATTCATTACTCCTGACATACCTTATATCGGTGGCTCCTACTATAATTTTGGGATTTTATGCATTTTTAGGGGTTGAGGATTTTCATTGCAAAACAATACAAAACTATACAACAAACAATATATACAATAAAGTATTGCAAAGTAGAAGCAACATATAGAGCACAACTTGGAGAACTTGACATATCAAAATTATACACCAAGCAGTCTATACAATAAATTCCCAAAATAGAAACATCATAGAAAGCACACAGGTGATGCATCAAAATTATACACAATCTATAAAAAAAAATAGTCTATGGTAAGACATCACACAAGCAAACTTTATAAAAATTATACCATAAACAATTTATGCAACAAGCAATCTATGGTAATACCTTCACAATATGCAAAGATGAGATAGAGTGAGAGAGCCCAAAATCAACCACAAAGTTCAGAATCCAAATATCTGTTAACAACAATTACACGGATCAGATAAATCAAAAGTAGCATCCAATTACACTGAAGTGAATCTGAACAAGGTACTAACAAGACAAAAAAAATATCATGATGCATCTAGTGAGACTACTTTCCTGGTGTGTGATGAAAACAATGTCGAATTGGGTATCTCAAATTACCAAAAGAATGACTTTAAACAACAAGCTCTTGACCCTAAACTATAACAAAGAGTTATCTTTCCCTAATAAGAGATCTGATAATGACCAAAATAACATAAATACCTAAATTTCTAACATTAATCCAAAGAGGTTCTATTATTCCCACTCAAGTTCACAGTTTTTGGGAATCCAAACAACAGGCACCCTTATACAACTACAATATTGCTCAACAAGATAAAATAAAGAAATCCCAAATCACATAAATCAACTACGAACTTCACTTCTACTTATTTGAAAAAATTGAGAAAAAATCGAGTATTAATTAAAGATGAGATTTTTAGTGGGAAAAAAATCCAAATTTAAGGGTTTTGGAAGATTGGGCATTTGTGATTCTTTCTTACATGTTATACTAAATATTTATCGTGATGTAGAAAAAAAAGGTGGTCAACTCAGACATGCTAATGGCAGTCATATCTATGACTAGGTTTAATCTAAAGTATCAATGAAGGACCCGAATGAGGATTGTGCAATACTCTCAGTTGTCTTTGAAGGTCTCAGGCTTATGATACTTTTATGGTTTCGGGTTATTAATAAAACATGATTTCTATACAACAAAAGTTTTGATCATTAAATGATACAATAATAACAAAGCTTCATACATAGTTAAATTTAGTAATCTGTGTATGTAAATACAAGTTTTGGTCATCAATTCATGAAATTGCCAAATATAAAACGCATACCAAGACAATTGGGAGATACCCAGAGAGAGAGAGAGAGAGCGAATGATTACCTTGAAGAATTGGGCACACAATCAGAAATAAAGAATTAGGGGGAATGCTTCTCAATCAAAGTTATTGAGGGAAGCGAGTATTTTTTAGAGGGAGATGGCTTAAATCAAAACTACCCAAAAACCCAACTCCTTGTTTGGGTCATTAAAGAAAATTAAAGCTCTTTACAATTCAAATTGGAAAGAGAGATGAGAGATTCGTGTTTCTTCCATCGAGAGTATTTGCATTTCTTCACAGTGGTAAAGGAGATGGAGAAGGGCAAACTCAGAATAAAAGGAAAGATATGGTGCTGGAAAAAAAATAGATTGCCTCAAGTGCTGAATCTCAAGTGCTGAAAAGATGAATATGATTTATTTTTCAGCAAGAAAAAAAACATATCAGTCAGGTTATTACTTGTGTAAATCTTCTTTAACAGAATCTCACCTTCTTCGAGTACCTCTTTGATAAACTGATAACACATATCAATATACTTCGTACGTTGATGATGAACTTGATCTTTCGCCAAGAGGATAGCACTTTGACTACCATAAAACACATCAAGATGCTCCATCTTAATACCCAAATTACATAAAAGACCCTTCATCCAAATGAATTCTTTAATCGCTTCAATCACCGACATATACTTTGCTTCAGCAGTAGATAAGGTCACCGCTGACTGTAGCATAGACTTCAACTAATTGGTCCTCCACTCAATGTAAAAACATACCCTATAGTGGACCGCCATTTATCCAAATAACACTTAGTCAGAATTTGCATAACCCACACAAAACTGAACAATCAAATCCTACTTACAAAATTCTAAACCAATATCCCCTTTGATATACCGTAAAATCTATTTCACAACTCACCAATGATCTTTTCTCAGATCATGCATATATATATGCTATCCATCCTAATTGCCTGTTAAATATCTAGTCGAGTATATACCATCGCATACATCAAGCTACCAACTGTGCAAGCATAAAGAACTTGACTCATATAATCATGTTCCCCATCAGTTTTTGGAGACATAAAGGCCTTAAGCTTAAAATGATGAGCAATGGGCATACTTACAGGTTTTGTGCTCCCGTCAATACCAAATCTCTGAAGTACCTTCTTCGTGTACGTTGTTTGAGAAAGACACACCGTTCCCGTCTCTCAATCTCAATAAATATCCATACTAAGAATCTTTTTTACATCACCCAGATCCTTTATTTCAAATTCTTCACCCATTTGCTTTTTTAACTTATCAATCTCATTTTTGTGCGTACACGCATTATGCATATCATCCATATACAAAAGAAAGTAAATAAAGGATCCGTCACATAGCTTGTGTAAGTAGACACAGTGGTCATAATGACTCCACTTGTACTTCTGCCCAATCATAAACTAATTAAACCATTTGTACCATTGTCTTGGAGACTGCTTTAAACCGTACAACGATTTCTTCAGTTTATACGCATAATCTTTATTTCTAACAATTTTAAACTCACTCGGTAGAGTCATATAGATCTCTTCTTTTAAATTCCCATTTATGAACGCCATCTTAACATTGAGTTGTTGTAACTCAAAATCAAATTGCGCTTCTAGGGCCAAAAGGATACGAATGGAAGGGTATTTTTCCATTGGAGAAAAAATTTCATTATAATTAATTTCCTACCTTTGGGCATAGCCATTGGCTACAAGTCTTGCTTTGAAGCGTATATCATCATCTTGACATCCTTATTTCTATGTGCAGACCCACTTACAACCAATCGTTATCTTTTCCTTAGGCAACTTTGAAAATTCCCATGTTTTATTCTTAAAAAGAGAATGCATTTCTTCCTTCATTGCTCCCTCCCAATGGTTAGCTTCAGAACCGTAAATAACTCCCTTATAAGTGGAAGGAAAATCTTCTTCAATGACTGGTAGTGTGTAGGCTACCATGGCCTTTGCCTTTGAAAGTACCTTGTCCTTTGTAAACCATCTCAGCTTCCTTGTATTTCTCTTTGGTTTATTAGCTGCAATTGACTCTACCACCGGAGTCTCCTCATATGTACTACCAAATGCTCCACCTTCATTTGTGCTTTCATCATCTAAAATATGAACTAATGGCTCATCAACCGTTGTCACACTGGCAGATAACACCCCCTTTGGTACAAAACTATTTGGATCATGTAAAGACGCATCAATCTCCATCCGTTGTAAAATCTCGTTTGTCATCTTTTCTTCATTCTCAGAGACATGTGACTTCATCATAGAAGTCTCTTCAAAAAGGATGATTAGGGACCAAATATTAGAGACGGAGTAATATTTGGTACGGTTTTGAATCAGTCTCTAATAATTTAGTTTATGAGATGAAAAAAATTATTCTACCCCTAATAATATAAGTTTAAGGACTGTTGGATTTGGGCGTCCCTAGTTGTAAAACTTTAGGGACTCTTGGATTTGGCTTCCCCTAATTGTATAAGTTTAGGGACTGTTGGGAATGGCCATCTCCTATAGTTTAAGTATAGAGGTGGACAAAAATACTGCAAAAATGAAAAAGCCCAATTTCATGCACGCAAGTTAACTCCCCTTCCCCGCAATCCTTCCTCCCTCAACTCTCTGCGACTGCGCTAAACCCTAATATATGATCACAACCCTAAAACTGAAACCCTAATTCCTTTATTGTTGCTGATCTTGGATATTTGCTAAGTTGATAGTTTATGATTTACTGAATTGATAGTTTATGATTTACTGAATTGCTAGTTTTTATTGATCTCTGGTAACCACATAATAGATAACCCTTAGAATTGGTACTTTCTGATGTGCAATGGGGAAAGAGGGGAATCCAAAGTTTAATGTATTGGTGGGTGTTGTTAAACGTATTGGGCTGATAATGTGTGTGATTATTTGTGGGGATTTCGTGGTTAAGTGTCAGAGAGTTTTGGCTATGGAGGCGTTCAATACTCTCGTACCTTTCATTGTCATCTTTTATCTATAGGTAGTCTAGTTAACTAGCACTACAGGATAAATGGGCAATGGTCACGGATAGCTTTTAGTTTTTGCCACTATTTTATCAGTGACGGAGTACCACAAGTTTTATCATGGATTAGCCTATTGCAGTGGCCAAAGGTTTATCTACCAAAAAAGATATTGAAGTCAAGGGTCTATGTTAAAAAAAATTGCAGCTAAATACACAAATCCGTGACAAGAAATATTACGCCGAATGTTTTAGCTCCCACCTCTGCTTCCCGCTGTTGTATACAGCGAAATCAAAAGATAGAAACCCTTTATTCTCTCCTCTTTTTTCTCGGTATTTCTTACACAAAAACTTTACTACCTTCACCTCTTTTCTCCTCGATTTGTTACTAATCTCACAGAAATAAAAACTTTACCTCCTTCACCTCTTCTCTTCTCAATTTGGTAAACAAAACGTTAATCTCAATTGGGTTATTGTTGGCTTCTAATCAATTCGGGTATTTGGAATATGATTTTCATCATTGTGTTATACTCTAAGTTTTTGATTTCAATCCATCAGTTAAAGTTCATAGAGTTGTTGATTTCAATTGGTCATTAGCAGGTACCTCTCTCTCTCTCTCTCCCTCTTTTAAGTTTTTATTTTTAAGGTTTCATCTCCATTGCTTATCTGCCTCTCTCTATTTTCTCTAGAATATGTGATTTGAAAGAAAAATTAATCATCTACTTTTAGGTACGTTTTGATTCCATCTCTTTGATCGATTTGATTTTGCTGAATCCCTAAGTGGGGAAGGTTTTTCCTCCTACAACTGTAAGACGTCTTCAGGAGATATCCTCCTTCAATCTCATTTTCCTCCTACAACTTATTCAAAAACTCACAGAAATTTATTACCTCCCACATGTTCCTATTCAGCTGAATAAGACATCCCCCAATGATATTCATAATCCCTTTCATAAGATTACTAAGGGGCATACTCAACCCATACTCCAATTGAGACATGTAACACAAAAAACCCTCTTCTAGGTTGCCCTGGACATTTCCATCATAATACTCTATGGAGATTGATTCATCTAAACCCCGTTCATATATTTCCTTCTCTAAATCAGCCAACAAAAAGAAATGTTCCTCCCCAGATCCTACCATACAACTTCTAAATTGCTTACCAGCATGTTCTACAAAATTGCCCCATCTTCTGCCTACAAGAGTTTTGGCCTTACAAAACTCTCTAAACACGTCAGAGTTTGGAGAATTTGAAACTAATTTTCTAGGGAAATTTTAAAAGTAAACAAGTTCTACTCCTTCTTCCCTATCGGATACTACACTTTCAAACTCAGCCAAACGATCTGAGGTTGAGGCCTCCAGAATAGGTGACGTCTTCATATCAACTACAACTCTATAAATGAGATTTGATTCTATACAAAAATCCTCAAGCTCTACCTACATACAGGTCCAGGTATTTTATCATTATCTTTTAGATATACATCATACAGATACGTATATCATTCGTATCACTTTTTACAAATATATCTAACAAATTTTTATAGATAGTAATTTTTAGATTTGAATACCACAAAAGTATAATAAACTTTCAAAAGAAACACATTCATAATATCATAAATCTTCTACTAACCTTCAATGTTGGAATATGAATCTGACACAACGCCAAATCCTTCCCTCACAACACTGCTATATAAACCACCTTTGTGACTCAGTCTCTACAACTCTCTCTCTCTTGGTTTGATTGTTAATTACTCTCGATTAATTTTTTATGAAATTCTCTGCTATTTTTTCCCTTTTATCTCTTACTATTCTTCAATTTTCCAGAAGTCGATAAACATTTGAATGAAGAAGATGAAGCATTATTTTTATTTTCTCTCTCTAACTGCTGGCAGTTATTGAGCTTCGCACGAGCCGCCTTCGATTTTGGAACTGAAGCATCCCTTCCATAATTAATGTCAGACGTCTTATACTATTTCGGTGAAAACACCTTCTCATCATTGCCCACTGCCCTATATTTTAATATATTTTTATCTCTCTTACCAAAATCTCCCTCTGACCTCCCTACACTCATGATGACTCAACACTTATACGTAATCAAACTTTCCCTGTAATTACGCCAGAAACAAAATTAAAAGTTGACTATTTTTTCTATTTTTACTTCTTCTACTTTTAGAAGTGCTGACGTCATATCTAAAGCACTAAACATTTTAAGTAAAAATTCAAATTAATTTTTTACAACAGTCACAAACAACATTTGCAACATTAGATGACATATTCAAACTTTATTCTTATTACATTTCTTCGACAGTCATTCAAACTCATACAATTTATTCCCTTACATATAATTACACCTGAAACACCCCAGATGTTCTGGGGAGCCAAACCTGATCAGTTCACCTCCAACAATCCTCATATCTTCTGACTCGATCAATTCTTCAACAATTTATCTCACAACCACTTTTTGAGCTGAAGGCTCCATAATTACTTCCCGAAATAGCTCCTCGTAGAAGCGACGTCCTAACTCAAGTTTCCTACCCATCCAGTCTGAGCCTTCAAACTGATACTCAATCACTGGTAAGTCAGCATTATAATCTAACAAGCCAAGAATCTACTCCCGTACTTTAGCTATCTTTATAGTCAACCGTCCCTCAGGGGCATAACGAATTCTCTCAGATCGAGTCCACACTATTTATATTTCTTTCACCTGTTTAAAGCTCATTTCTCCCTACTTATGCAGTTTTCTATATTACTTTAAATCCCCTACAATTCGTATTTATATTATGTTCTTTCACAACAGAAAACCTTAGTATCCTGAGTAAAATTATTTGAACTTATCTATCCATATTGACCCCAGTAAATTCGGCTTACTCTATCTCGAACTTATTTTTTTCAAATCTAATATTTCAGAGCGACCTCCCTGAGATTGAACTTCCAATTCCTATATATTCTAAATATTCTACAAATATATCTCCCAATAATTCTAAGTTATTCAGTTCAAAACCAAATTCTTACACATCTTTTACGTTATAAACACAAATTTATAGCTCGATTTCAATTACAAGAGTTATTCTATATATCAACACAGAGTTTGAATAACCAATTTTTATTAAACTCAAATATAAATTACAATTACTTTACAGATAACAAGTCTTTAGGGTACTTTAAAATAACAAATCCTTCAGTTCATTTGAATTCAGTGATAATTCACTCCAAGAATCTTCTGAAGCAAACCAGGCATTTGAAATCACTAGACGTCCTTCTCCCTTCACACCATATTACTCTGAACAGAAACTGGGTTTGGAGGAAGTTTAGACATGAAAGCAGAAAGAGTCAGTACTTGAACCAACTCTTTAAACAGAAGGTCTTCTTAGAGCCTTGAAATAATGATAGTGTAGAAGCAGACTTCTAATCTCTGACTCCCTTCTCCATTTCCACCGTCACCTCCTCTATAACCACTACCATCGGAGAGTTGGTAGATATGAAGAGGGCCCAACCTTAGAATCCAATCCTGTACAAGATACCGGCGAAACTACCCTACAGTTACACTAACCCACATATGTATCTTCTCTACCTTGTCCTCCGCAAGAATGCGGAGATACCTTTGCTCACCTGTGAACACAACATAATGAAATCTCTACATATAGTAAAAGTCTTCTTCAGCTAATGGTGTTTGTCTCCCAAGATACAATGATCAAATCGTACAAACTTGAAGAATTCAAGTCGATACGCTTGTCGAACTATTTATGATTTTACTCTCAAGAAATAAGCAATTAAAAATAAAAGAATTTAGATAATTTTTTGTGTTTCAAATACTGTTAAAAAGAACTATTTATAGAAGAGAAGGTGACTTATCGAAGCACCTATTAACAGGGTTGTTCCCCAAGAAACACCTCTATAAAGAGTTGGAATTCTTGGAAAGAATAGCCAACTCCTGAATAAATACCCTAAAAACAGACACGAAAAATGACTAAGCGTAAACTATAAATCCCAATGAGCCCATGGCGCTAAGGCCCCAAGGCCGAATCATAGACTTATAAATAATCTAGGTGGGTCATGGGTTGCGTCCTGCAAGCAACCCCATGGGGGTCCCATATAGAAAGCCTTCACATACTCACCTCACACACGCGTGAAAGCACCACCTACTTACACATACTACACATGATAGTAGTATGCAACCCATTATAAAGTGAAAATCATATTTTTCACTTATCTAATGTGGGACTAAAAAGAAATACCAAGTTTAGCATTAAAATCAAAGAAAATATGTGGGCTTTTTTTAACAATCTCCCACATTTGAATGAAAGCGGCAAAGTCAAAAAGAAAAATGATGAGAGTAAGGTTATGACTGGCCTTGCATCGAAGAAGGTATCTTGTGGACTTGAACCTTCCCTATTGAAAGACTATCAGACATACTTGGCTAATCAGTAAACATGATACCTTAAACTGTTCAACTATTGGTGTAAGCCCAGACAATAGTATTCACACAGTTCCTTCCCTATCACAGACAATTCTAAAAGTTGTTTCCATTTCAGCCCTGGACAATTTTGGATTCATGAGTGCTATTAGAGAATTTATCCATCTCAATTCTTATAGAAGTGGCCCTCACTTGATACTCACATAGGTGATTTCGTATTAAGAGTACCCAGGCGTACTCTATTTGTATACACAAGCTATAAGAATCATTAAAAATAAAGTTTACCCTAAAACTCGTTGCTGGTTGTACTGTTACATCAGGAATGAGATGGAAACCTATTCTCTGTAGTACTTAGGTGAATAACCCTCAACTAGTGTTCCTATTGAACCTAGATCTTAGGATCCTTCAGTCAACTAGGTTAGGTTACCATTGAGATTACTCATGGATTGGCCGTAATAATCCCATTCCTTTTGATGTATAGTATACTTAACATTTCGACAACCTTTTGTAAATGGATCCACTAGGTTGTCTTGAGACTTTACAAAATCAATGGATATTATTCCATTTGCAAGTAACTACTTAACGGTATTGCGTCTGCAATATGTATATCGTGGCTTACCATTATACACTTGATTCTTAGCCCTTGCTAATGCTGCTTGATTATCATAATGTATACATATAGCTGGTAAGGGTTATGGCCATAAAGGAATATCCTCTAGAAACTCTCAAAGCCATTGTGCTTCTTCTCTAGCTTTGTCCAAAACAATAAACTCAAATTCCATCGTGGAACGAGCTATACATGTATGTTCATGAGATTTTCGTGATACTATTGCACCTCCAAGTGTGAAGACATATCCAGTAGTAGATTTTAACTTGTCAGAATCAGATATCCAGTTTGCATCACTATATCCGTCAAGTATAGTTGGATAAGCAGTGTGGTACAAACCATAGTATAAGGTGTACTTCAAGTACTTTAAAACCCTAACTAGTGTTACCCAGTATGCATCTCAAAGATTACTCGTATATTGACTCAGTTTACTTACTACATAAGTAATATCTGGTCTGCTGCAGGCCATAATATGCACGAGGCTGTCTATGTTATGTTAGTACTCAAGGTTAGAAATGTTTTCTCCCTTATTTTTTGCTAAGTTTTTAGTTCTTTCAAATGGTGTTTTGACACCATTACACTCAAATTTATTGAATCTCTTAAGCACGTTTTCTATATAATGTGTTTGTGACAACACAATTCACGATGATGTCATGTTAATCTTGATTATAAGAATAACATCTACAATACCTAGGTCCTTCATGTCAAAGTTTCTGGTCAACATTTTCTTTGTGAGCTTTATTATATTAATATTAGTTCCCAACATCAGTGTATCGTCTACATATAGGCATACAATCACGTATGCATCATCAATGCGTTTATAATAAACACATTTGTCACATTCATTAATTTTAAATCCATCCTTGATCATAACATAATCAAACTTTGCATACCATTGCAATGGCACTTATTTTAATCCATATAAGGACTTTACAACTTTGCAAACTTTGTGATCTTGTCCTTTGACAATAAACCCTTCAGGTTGGTTCATATAAATTTTTTCATCTAATTTACCATTTATAAATGCTGTTTTTTCATCTATTTTATGTATTTCAAGTTTATGCAAAGCTGCAATAACTACCAACATTCTTCGACGTTGTCCTTGTAACTGGTGAATAAGTATCAAAGTAATTTTGGCATTCCTTTTACCTAAATCCCTTAGCAACAAGTCGCGTCTTGTACTTGTCTTTATAACCATTAGGTTTTATCCTCCTCTTGAAGATCCATTTGCAATCTATTGGTTTGTTACTAGGTGGGAGATTTCCCAACTCCCACATATGATTTTGCATAATACAATCCATTTCACCATATATTGTCTCTTTCCAACTAGGAGCCTCAGGAGTTGACATGGCCTCCATAGAGGTTTGAGGTTCATTCTCTAGAAGGTTAGTAAATATTCTGGACTGATTCTTACTGATACGGTCTTAATCCGTCTGCCACGTCTATACAACTTGTTCAAAAGTTTTTTTTGGAGTTTGTTTAAAAATTTCAGGTTGAAGATCATTGCTTGAAGCAATAATATTATGTGATTTTTTTTAATGAATTTATAGTATCACTCTTTTTGCTTGGGATAATATTCTCAAAGAATATAGTATCACATGATTTTATGATAGTATTCTCATGTATATCAGTGATCTCTAATTTGTGTACCAGAAATCTAAATGTACTACTATTATTAGCTTTGTCAATAAAAATGCTATCAATAGTTTTTGGTCCCAAATTCACACATTTGGGAACTGGAACTTGCACTTTTGCAAGGCACCCCCACACTTTAATGAATTTGAAGGAAGGTACCCTATCTTTCCAAAGTTCATAATGAATGTTATTAGTCTTCATATGGGGAATCTTATTGCGTAAATAGTTAGTTGAAAGTAAAGCTTCCCCTCCCCCCCCCCCCCACAAATTTTGTGGTAAACCAAAACTAATCAACATGACATTTTCCATATCTTTCAAAGTTTTTTTTTTATCTAAACAACTCTATTTTTCAAAGGTGTATAGGTGTTGTGGTTTTGTGAATAATCCCTTTCTAAGTACAAAATGCTTCAAAAGCTGATGAAACATATTCACCACCTTTAGCTGACCTTAGATTTTTAATCTTCCTATCAAGTCGATTCTTAACCTCGTTTTTGTAAAGAGTAAACATCTCTAATATTTCATCTTTACTTTGGTGTAAATACACATGACTATACTAGGTATAGTCATCGATAAAAGTAATGAAATACTTTTTCCCACCTCTTGTTTAGACGAATTTTAAGTCACATAAACCGTTATGTATTAATTCGAGAGGTTCTATCTTTCTTTTATTAATTGAACGAATGAGTTATTTTGCAAACTTTGCTTCAACACATGTTGTACATTTCTGTTTGCAATCAATGCTGAATTTAAGCAACAATAATAAGTTCATTAACCTACGTAACAAACCAATATTAACATGGCCTAATTGTTCATGCAAAACATTAAAAGACTCATGAATATAAGCAAAACCTTAAATTTTATTGATAATCATTGGGGTTAGATCAACATTGAACTTAAACAGGCCATCACATAAGTAGCCCTTTTCTACAAATATTCCACTCTTAGTCAAGACACATTTATTCGACTCAAATACAAGCCTAAAACCTTTTTTTGCTTAAAATTTCTCCAGAGACCAAATTCTTACGAATATTAGGAACATTCAGAACTTCATTCAAAGTAAGTTCTTTTCTTGATGTGAATTTCAGGATAACTTTTCTAACTCCTTCAACCACAGAGAATACAGTGTTTCCCATGTACAGTTTTTCATCACTGTCTACCTTTTTGTATGATGAAATCTGGGTTTTGTCATAACAAATATGGTGTGTTGCTCCAGTATTAAGCCACCAATCTTTGGTGTTACTGACTAGGTTAACTTTAGAGACCATAGTAGAGAGGATTTCCATTTCAGACACGTTGGCCTGAGGGGGCTGGTTCTTCGTTGACTCGCCATTATTCTTCCCGTAGTCCTTTGTGCGGTGCCCTTTCTTTTCGCATGTATGGCAGTTTGATAAAAACATCTTAAAGTCAATTTTAGTTGCTCCTAGATTAGGGTTTTTACCCTTCTTCCTATTCTTCTTAAAGGATTTACCCTTATTGCTTGAAGGATTTCCTTCAACAATATTGGCTTTTGATTCCTGTGAACCAATTCTAACCGCTTTCTCACTATTGGAATTATCTTCTTCAATTCTAAAATGCACGATCAAGTCCTCAAACTTTATCTCCTTGCATTTGTGCTTCAAATAATTCTTAATTTCCATCCAGTATGAAGGTAATTTTTTAATCAATGAAACAACCTGAAATTATTTACTCATAATCATTTCTTCTGCATAAATTTCATGCGGGATAATCTACAAATCTTGTACTTGACTGATTACTGACTTTAAATCAATCATTTTAAAGTCAAGGAATCTGCCGACAATGAATTTATTTGTTCCTGCATCTTCTGTCTTGTACTTCCTATCCAGGGAATCCCACAGTTCCTTGGTAGTCTTAAGTGGACTATAAGCATTATAAAGTTTATCATCCAACCCATTCAAAATATAATTCTTGCACAAAAAATCAAAATGTTTCCATGCCTCCACAGTAGCGATAGTGGTCTTATCAGTTTCACTATCTTTGAGAACAGGGGCACTTTCCTGTAAAAAATTTGGTAAGGTACAGTGTTGTCAGATAAAACAACATCTTTTGCTACCAACATTTGAACTCTGCTCCATTGAACTTCTCCAGCTTTTCTTGATGAGCACGAATAGTTGTTTCGTTAATCAACATTTTCGCAAAACTTGAACACAAAGAAGATATAAATTTTGTCTTAAGATTGTAGAACATGTGCTTAGTAACGAAATGATAATAAACGAAAAAGAAATTGAAAACAACTGATAATCGTGGCTTGTAGTCACTATAATTTCCTTAAGACAAATTTTACCATGCATATGGTGTTTTACAGTTAATGGCGCCTATCTCCCAAGATACAATGATTGAATCGTACAAACTTGAAGCACTCAAGTCGATATGCCTGTTAAACTATCTATTATATTCCTCTCAAGAAAGAAGCAATGAAAAATGAAAGAATTCGGGTATTTTTTTGTATTTCAAACACTGTATTATAAAAAAGTTATTTATAGAGGAGAAGGTGACTTATCGAAGCACCTGTTGACAGGGTTGTTCCCCAAGAAATACATTTATAAAGAGTTGTAATTCTTGGAAAGAATAACCAACTACTGAATAAATACCCCAAAAATAGACACGAAAAATGACTAAGCGTAAACTAGAAATCCCCATGAGCCCATGGTGCTAAGGCCCCAAGGCCGAATCATAGACTTATAAATAGTCTAGGGGGGTAATTTTTCGGGTCGTACAAGCAAGCCCATGGGCATCCCCATATAGCAAGCCCTCACAAATTCACCTTACACACGCATGAGGGCAACACCTACTTACACATGCTACACATGATAATAGTATGCAACCCATTATAAATTGAAAATCCTCTTTTCACTTATCCAATGTAGGACTAAAAAGAAATACCAAGTTTAACATTCAAATCAAAGAAAACATGTGGGGTGTTTTCCACCATTATGTTTTATGCATTTATGCTAAAATCCTTCATACATTAGCCATGGTATCTTTTTCTTCGAATCAATGGAACTTATGACTAACTTAGGACTAACAAAGTATTTCATATTGTTTGTATATGTTTTTAGCAGCAGCTGGGTAGAGTGCCTGTAAAAAGTGTAGCTTACTAAAAAAGGGGGTCCTACACTCCCTAAATGAGGGTAGGGCAATTATGAGATTATTAAAAAATAAAAATTTAAAGAGAAGATAATCAAGGGAGGAGGGAGTTAGTGGTGTGGCATCCAAGAGAGAGGTCCTATGTTCCCCAAAATTAGAGTAGACCTCGCAGTATAATGGTGTAACGAGAAGAGGCCATTACTGTTATAACGGTGTTATAATACCATTACGTTTTCTTAAGCCAAATAATAACTCAAGTATAACTAAATTGTTTAAAATTTATAGCACTTATGTATTTTCATACAGGAGTTGTATGGGGCACTTAGTTCACACCTCTGCCATTAAAGTAGTAGACATTATGACATTGCTTTATATTTTCTCAAATTTTTCTATAGTTTTTAATTATAACGGTCGTTATTTTATAAATAACAGTTTATAACACCGTTATAACATTATATAACGGCAAAATAACGGTATATAACTTTGGTATAGATGTAAAAGAAAATACTAATAATAACGCATTGTTATAACGGTTACAACCACCATTATAGCATAAAATAATGGTATGTAATAGTAAATAACGGGTGTTATTTTTTAGAATAGAACAAGGTACATAACGGAACGGCCTCAAGGTGTTACTGTTATAACGGTGTTATTACAGTTGTTATAACGGTTATTTAAAACCATGACCTTGATACAAATACCCAAAATATTTATTTCCAAAAACTTTTGGGCTGAAGTAGATGCACAAATTTAGCACTAGACTACACTCCCCAAATGAGGGTAGGCCAATTATGGGATTATTGGAAGAAAAAAAATTAAAGAGAAGAGAATCAAAAGAGGAGGGAGTTAGTGGTGTGGCAACCAAGAAAGAGGTCCTATGTTCCCGAAAATGAGGGTAGAACTCACAGTAGGGGAGCCCCCATTATAACATACCATTTTAAACCTTGATGCAGATACCCCCAAAAGTATTTGTTTCCAAAAACTTTTTGGCAGAAGTAGATACATGTTTTCAGCAGCATTTAATCAAATTAATACTATGGCATCGTACTTCAGAAGGTTAGGATCGACCTTTGGAGAGAGATGCAATTGTATGCGGCATAAGAAGAAAACTTTGACTTCGTTAACTTTGAGTTACCAACAATTACAATGGTATACATTGTTGAGTTACGGAAGGAAGGGACCCCTTACTTGAGGAACTTAAGCAGATACTCACACTCACACTAGGGAAGAGAGAAAACAACTTGATAAGGAGAAGAGCACTGAAGCTACAAAAGCAACTTAAGAAAGGATTGCAACTCACTCAACTTGCTTAATTAAACTACATAAGTCTTCCCCTATTTATAGTTTACGTAGGAGAGCTCTAGATTATACAACTAGGGGAAGACTATTTATAGTTTACATAGGAGAATTCTAGATTATACAAAGTAACTAGGGGATCAACATTTTAGAAGATATATGATTCTAGAGAGGATAATTCTCTAGATAGAAGAGTCTCTGGAATGTGGCTCTTGAGAATATAATCTTGAATGATTTGGAAGCTTCTAGAATGCCTCCAAAAGAGTCATAGTTGACTTTTAATACTCCCCCTCAACGATAACTCTTTAACATTCTATCTGCTAACCATTCCCAAGCCTTTTCAATTTCTCTCATCCTCTCATCTTTTAAAAAGCTTGGACTTCTTGATTCTTCAGCCTTGGGTCAGTGTTGAACTCTCAACATCCCCCCCCCCTCAACACCGACTGTGAGATCCATCAATAATCTATTTACAATGCCATCAATTGCATTCATTGCAAGTGTTATCTCAAGTGGTATAAGTAACTTGTGTGAGATCTTCGTCATCCACGTAGAGTATTATCTTGAGTAAGATGAGTACTTGTACTTCCAACACCTGTCCTTACTTCTGCACCATGAACCGATCAATAAATAAATCCTCGAATTGTTGTTCAACATCTTTGTCATTCTCGGTGGTGAAACTACTACCATATTTATGGTAGTCAATCAGACAAATTAAATGTTAGCCATACACATGCACACAACTCTATGTTTTTATGCATCCATGAGCTAAGAATATAATTTTTTCCAGCTCGATAGAACATGATACCTTCAACCATCGCAACGTTATCCTTAAGTTCTGCCCTCTTGACGACCTTGTCAACTCGAGACTCTGTCACTTCTATGACCACATTGTCGTAATATGGCTCTGCCAGATTGGTGATCATCTTATCTTTTGGCCCTACCTCTTTGATAACTATCTCTGCGATCAACCAGCCATCTTTTGGATCCACCGCTTAAATGACCTTTACAATGCCTGAGTTAGCTAACATTTCGCTGGCCTCCACGTCAGTACATGGCCAAATTCCTTGAATAACCACTTCGTCGATCCCCGGTACCACCCCTTCAATGACCCTTGTGAAAGTTATAGTACGCTTGAGACTAACCAATTTCGATTATTTTAGGTCTAAATCGAAAGATCCTAATTCCTTTGAATTAATTGTCTGTGCTTAACCTAAATCAAGTTGATTCAATAAAATAATGTCAAGCAATCAGTTAGAAACATAAAGACACGGGCAAAGATTTTTAACCCTATAGGAAACCTTTCTCAGGAGAAAAACCCATAGGTCGCTATCGAATCATTCGACAGCTAAACAATCTACTATGAAAAATAATTATAAGAGTATGACTACTTATAGACTCGATAAACACATCCCGTGGTTATCTCTCTTCTAATCAAGCTCCTAGCAACTAATTCCTCATTCTCGTAACGCCTCGCCTCGGATAATGCACCAAAGCTTCAAAGCTTAAATCCTTCAAGTTCTTCAATCCAAAATCAGGGTTTCTTAATCAATGATGATTGATTCAAGATATGTGTACTTTAATTCTCTCTTAGATCTCTCAAGAGTAATCTCTCCTCACTCTAAAAAAATAAGCCCTTGGAAAAATTGATTTTCGAAGAAGTAAAGTTTAAAAAAACGAAAGTTGTATTTTATTAGAAAATAGAAATCACGGTCTCTATTCGAATAGAAATAAATCTATTCAAATAGAAATGTGACTGAGGCATTTTATTCGAATAGAAATTAATCTATTCGATTAGAAATGTGACTGAGGCATTTTATTCGAATACAGATAAAATCTATTTGAATAGAAATGTTCCCAGTTCTATTCGAATAGAAAAAATTCTATTCGAATAGAAATTATGTTCTCTTAAAAAGGACATACTTTTTACATGGGCTTGATATTTAGAAATAAGAAGTTCAAAACCCACTTACCTGTTCAGTGCCAGTTCAGATGTAGTCTCTCTACATGCATTTACTGACGTCGGATAACCCTGAGATAGTGATGACCCCTACTCTAGACACTAAATGAAATAAACTCCAAAATGGATATTTCACCTTGAGCATGCCTTCCACGTCTATTTTGGACAATCACTCATTATGTAGCCGATAATCCCATCGACATTAGCAAACATTAACTTGTCGTCTATTTCAACCAAATTTAAAGACGTCGCAATCAAGGAATTCACCTCTGTACTTTCAACTCGTGCCTTCAGAGAGCTATCACCTTCATTCTCACCCTTGTGATATTGTGTAAAAAAGACGATTAAAAGAGATGAATAAATAGGCTTACTTGAGGCACGTGCCTTGAGTGCCACATATACCAAGCTTGTGCTTAAGTTGGTCTGTGTTAGTTGGCATTAGAGTGGCATTTTAGTAGGAAAGCGATCTTATTACTATGGCAGAGGGTGTTAATGTTACTGACCCTACCTTAACCCCTGCCCCTCAGATAGCAGGACCATCCGTTAATCCCATGTTGAACACCCAAACGCGATTGGACTAATTAGAGTATAAGATGCAAGCTCTAGGCAAGATTATTGATCAAGTAATGACTTTTGAGAAACGATTGGACGGGTTCATAGATGATCAGGCCCATAGGGGCGAACGTCTCATTAGGCTAGAAGAAGTAGTTGAGGGGAATATGGCTATACTTCTGGATCAGGTGGCTGAACTATCTTTAGTTAAGGTTGTTGGGACTGGTGAACCAACACCTTTGGGCGGAAGTATAGAGCGACCCAGAATCAAGGTCCCCGAACCCAAGGTGTACGAGGGGTCGAGGGACGCAAAGGAGGTGGAGAACATCCTCTTTGATACGTAGACATACTTCAATGTAGTTAGGCCTGAGAGTGAAGGTGCGAAGGTGTCGATGGAAACCATGTACCTCGCAGGTGACACTAAACTGTGGTGGCGCACCAAGTATACCGAGATCCAGAGCAGTCACGATACTATTAGCACCTGGGATGACTTTAAGAAAGAGTTGAAGAATCAGTTTCTACCCGAGAATGTTGAGTTCATTGCACGAAGGAGTTTAAGGCAACTAAAGCAGATAAGTAACATTTGTGAGTATGTGGAGTGGTTCTCAACCTTAATGTTGGATATCTGTGACATGTCTGAGGGACAAGTTGTTCTGTTTGTGGAAGGTTTAAAGCTATAGTTCCAGAATGAACTACAAAGACAACATGTTTAAGATTTGGCATTCGCAATGGCCATCATAGAGTGCATCAACGACTACACTCCTATACAGGGTAAACGTTGACCAACTCAGTCTTCGACTAATTCCCAGTCATAGTAGAGAACAGGATCCTCCTATAATTATAATAAGGGCAAGAATAGGGGATACCAAGCTAGAAGTAGGGGAGACCAAGGTCAAACCCAAGGCCATGGCTAGGGCATAAGAGGCAGAGAAAGTATAGGTGATACCTCGAGTTCCAATCCTGGGAGGGAGTACCACATGTCGCGTAACAGTGGTGGTGCTTCTTCCTTGTCCAGGTTTCAAGGACGCTTGGGAAGCTTGAAGTGTTTTCTCTGTGGAGGAAATCACAAAGCTTATCAATATCCTCAGAAGATGGCCTTGAATGTTATATTGGCGTCGTAAGGAAACCAAGCTGATGACACCTCATAAGGAAATGATAGTGGTGAAAGTCACATGGGTTCTCTTTACTTGCTCAATATCGTGACTACTCAGTTTATTAAGAATAAGCCTGAGAAGGGACTCATGTACGTGAACCTCATTATTAATGGGCGGAGCAGTTTGGAGATGGTTGTTAGAGGTGTTATTCATAGCTTTATCGCCATTTAGGAAGCGAATCATTTGGGACTGCATTTGGTGATAGATTCTAGCAGGATGAAAGCCGTCAACTCCACTGCAATGCCGATACATGGTACTGCCAAGTTGGTTACAGTTAAGATAGGATAGTGGAGTGGGAAGGTTAACCTTCTCGCAGTGACATTGGATGATTTCAAGATTATTTTAGGAATGGACTTTCTTCGCTACCTCAAAGTAGTACCGATATCGTTCGTCAATTCCTTGGGGATTTTTAGTGATAATCCCTCAATCATACAAATATCCACACATAAACATGAGGGCAGAATATTATCAGCTCTTCAGTTGGAGAAGGGACTGAAGCGGGGGAAATTAACTTACCTTGCAGTTAGAGCCAGATGATCAAAATTGCAATGCCATGCCGAAAGAAGTCTCATAGGTACTTACTGAGTTCAAGGATGTGATGCCGAAGGAACTACCCAAGATGTTACCTCCATGAAGGCCTATCGATCATCAAATTGAGTTAGTACCTGAAACCAAACCTCCTGCCAAATGACTGTCTAGAATGAGTTCGCCCAAATTAGCAGAGCTTCGTAAGAAACATGGACTATTGGAATCGGGTTTTATTTGCCCCTCAAAGGCGCCATATGGTGCCCCGGTCTTATTTCAGAAGAAGCACGATGGAAGTCTGTGATTATGTATAGACTATCAAGCCCTAAAAAAGGTAATGGTGAAGAACAAGTATCCAATACCGCCCATTGCCGACTGATTTGACCAGCTTATATCCGCGAAGTACTTCTCTAAACTTGATTTGAGATCGGGTTACTATCAAGGCAGGATTGTTGCCAGGGATGAACCAAAGACGACTTGTTCCACTCGGTATGGGGCATATGAATTTCTTGTCATGCCATTCGGCCAGACCAATGTTCTTGCAACATTCTGTACTCTTATGAATGAGCTCTTCTAGAAATATATCGACAAGTTTGTGGTGGTATGTACCTGGATGATATTGTTATCTACAGCCGCAGTATGGAGAAGCACCTTGACCATCTTTGCTTGGTATTTCAAGTCCAGAAAAAAGTTGTGTTTCTTGGACACATTATTAGCCGAGGACAGATCCACATGGATATGGAAAAGGTCCGCGCTATTGAGGAGTGGAAAGCTCTTATGGAGGTTACAAAAGTTCATTCCTTTCTCGGCCTCGTGAACTACTGCCGCAAGTTTATCGAAGGATATTTGAAGCGCGCAGCGCCCATTGTAGATCTTCTCAAGAAGGACTTATCTTGGTCACGGTCTGAGAAATGTCAAATAATATTTGACGATCTGAAGCATGCGGTGATTAGGAACCCAGTCTTAGCCTTACCAAATATTACCAAGCCGTTTGAAGTTTATACCGATGTATCTGATTATGATATTGGTGGAGTGTTGTTACAAGATGAACATCCAGCTGCATATGAAAGTAAGAAGTTGAATGACGCAGAGAGGCGGTATTCAGCCCAACAATAGGAACTCCTAGCTATTGTGCATTATCTGCGAGTATGGTGACATTATCTATTATAAATAAAGGTTCTGGTAAAGACCAATAATAGCGCGGCAAGCCATTTCTTTACACATAAGAAGTTGACATCGAAGCAGGTTTGTTGGCAAGAGTTCCTAGCAAAGTTTGGTTTAGATCTCAAGCACAAGCTAGGGAGGATAAATAATGTGCTGGATGCGTTGAGCCGTAAAGCTAAACTGGTGGTCATTTCTATAGTTG
Organism: Kingdonia uniflora; assembly: GCA_014058105.1. Lineage (NCBI taxonomy): Eukaryota > Viridiplantae > Streptophyta > Magnoliopsida > Ranunculales > Circaeasteraceae > Kingdonia > Kingdonia uniflora. The sequence continues at coordinate 491,097 of JACGCM010001686.1, read as the reverse complement.
TTGAACAGTCTCACTCTCAATTTACTAGTACTCTCCAAAAGATAAGATCCGCAAAGGGTTGGCAGTAGATCCTCAGACGGTTCTGGGTAGAAGATGGTCTTTTAAATACAAAGGGACAACGGATTTATGTTCCTCGGTTCGTGGGACTAAGGCGGAAGCTGATAAAGGAGTGTCATGACACTCTTTGGGCAGGCCATCCGGGTTGGCTGAGAACATTATCCCTCTTGCATAGAGATTACTATTGGCCCAATGATCAAAATGAAGTGATGGATTATACGCGGACTTGTCACATTTTCCAGCAAGACAAAGTTGATTGGGACTTACCACTTGGACAGCTTGAACCACTTCCTGTACCGACACAACCTTGGGAAAGTGTTTCTCTGGACTTTATCTCTAGGTTACCTATGACTTAAGGATATGGTTCCATAGTAGTGATCATCGACATATTCTCTAAGTATGCAGCGTTCATTCCAGCCCCAATTGTTTGCCTGATAGATGAAACAATGCGTCTCTTTGTGAAGCACATTGTTAAGTATTGGGGCATGTCACAGGACATTGTCAGCGATAGAGATCCAAGATTCACTGAAAAGTTTTGGAAGGAAGTGTTCAGAATACTGTGACCCATTCTCAACTTCTCAACCAGTAACCACCCGTAATTAGATGGTCAGATTGAACATTTCACGCAATATTGGAAGAATATCTCTGGCACTTCGTTAGGGCGAACAAAAAGAACTGGGCTAAACTCTTGGATATAGTGCAATTTTACTTTAATCTGCAAAAGAGTTCATCAACAAACAAAAGTCCATCTGAGATACTATTGGGACAATAGCCCCTCACACCGCACATAGTGGTCTCCAGTTATAAAGGAAACGTTTTGAGGGCCTACCAGTTTGCAAAGGAATGGCAGAGAAATACTGATATTGCTAGGGCCTATTTGGAAAAAGCGTCCGCCAAGATGACGAAATGGGCAAATCATAAGAGACGACCAAATCCTTTTCAAGTTGAAGACCATGTTCTGATCAAGACCTCCCACCTCCAGCACCAAAGTGACAAAGCACACAAAGGCCTGGTACCCAAGTATATTGGTCCAATGCCGATCATTAGCAAAGTTAGAAAGGTTTCTTACAAGCTTCAACTGCCACCCCATCTTCACTTTACCCATTCAGTATTCCATGCCAGCGCCCTAAAGCCTTACCACGAAGACAATGAAGATCCAAGCTGAAGTACCGTCAGACCTCAGGTTCTCCTCAAGCCAGTCAATCCAGACCAAGTTCTAGGGAGTGTTCTTGCGCACAGAGTGACCTATGTTGACCCAGACACAAAGGAGGAAGTTTATGAGTACCTAGTAAAGTGGAAGGATCTGCCATAAATAGAAGCCAGTTGGGAGCACCAAGATTCTCATCCCCTACTGGTCCGACTCAGGAAGATTGAGGCCAAATAGGAGAGGAAAGAGAAGAGGCAGATGTAGAAGATGAAAAAGAAGAAACAGTCGACGAGGGCGTCTTCAAGCTGAGTGGGGGAGAGTGTGATGCCTCAGCGGATTGAGCCTATATTTTGTAAATAATAACTTTAGGATGTAATAAAGCCTTGTAAAACGTTTCATTTATTTATGTAAAGTTTAGGTTAGCGAAAAGGGGGAGTACACTTCGTCTCCAACTTTGATGTTTCCTTTTGGTTGTAAGCTATTTACTTAGTAGCTATTATGTAGAGGACATGACTCCGATACACCCGAGAAGAAAATAAAGTTTTGTAATTGTTGCTGATATACGAATGAAATGAATGTTGAAATGACCCTTTGTACAGTGTTTGTGTTGCCTTGATATTATGTGATCTTATGCGATATTGTGTAAGAAAGACGATTGAAAGAGATGAATAATTAGGCTTACTTGAGGCACGTGCCTTAAGTGCCACATATACCAAGCTTGTGTTTAAGTTGGTTCGTGTCACTCGGAGTACTATAAGGTTGCAAGATCCTAGTCGTTAAAAATGCCTTACCACAAATCAATTCACAAGCGTGACAGACAAAAATAATGGGTTAGATATCAACGTTGCTCGGTGGTAACCTGTTCACGATCGTACAACCTTTGCGAAATGAACCTTCACTCAACTTAGTCCCTCGGCTCTCCAACGCTATTGTAGACTGCCCAACGCCGAACTTCACCTTCGACCGTCCTGAAACGAACACGGCTCTGATACCACTTGTGGAGTTGTGCAAGGAAGTGACCCCTTACTTGATAAACTCAACTAGATACTCACACTCATACTAGGGAAAAGAGAAAACAACTTGATCAGGAGAATAGCACTCAAGCTACAAAAGCAACTTCAGAGAAGATTACAACTCACTCAACTTGCTTACTTAAATTACATAAGTCTCCCCTATTTATAGTTTACATAGGAGAGGTCTAGATTATAAAAGTAAGAGGTTTTTAGCTTATACCCCCCACTTGGTTCCTGATAATAGCGTTTACCCCCATGTTTGTCATTTATGAGGATTTACCCCCCATTTTGCCGTTGACTGTCAGTCAACGGTCTTTGACTGACGTTGACTCATTTAAAAAAAAATTACTGACCATTTTACCCCTCACGTGACTTTAACTCATTCGAGTTTCAACTCGTTCGAACGACAAGAATAGTAGCTCAAACGACAAAAGTTTCATGACAAAAATTCTTGGGGACTTGATTCCTCGTTCGAACGACTATAATTTTCGTTCGAACGACAAGAGAAATATAAAAGCTCTAGTGATCTTCATTATTGTTCATGTTTGTTCAAGCTCTCTCTCTCTCACCATTGTTGTTCAACTGTGATTCTCCTCTACCTTTTGTTGGTTTTACTGCTTCACCACCTCCAATTCGAAGTGTGGTTTTCCAATTTGGTAAGCTTTGCTCTGATCTCTCTCTCTCTCTCCTTGTTAGGTTTGTTGGGTGCTTGCATTGATGGGTTTGTGGAACTGGTGTGGTTGTTGATTGTTGGGTGTGTGAGTGATTGCATTGTTGGGTTTGTGGAACTGTTGTTGCATATTGGGTTGTTTTTATTCAAATATTTTTGGATTTTGTTCGAATACAAGGAATATTTTCTGAAAGATTGTAAATTGTTCCTCAAGTTGACTCTATATTTCTTGCAGGTGATTGGGTTGTGCAGTGGCTAATAAAATATTAAATTGGAGTTGTTCAAAGTGCTTCTGTGTATTAATGGGTGGTGGTAGCTTAAAGAAATCTAAGGTAATATTGGTTTTGTTTGAGAATTTATTTTGGTGAAATTGTATTTATGTGTTATTGCATATTAGTGCATAAGGGTCAATTTTATACTAGAAATATCTCATATGTGATCAGGTAAAAAAAAACTTTAATTTTGATTTTGTATATGTGTCTCTTACAGGTTGAATGCTGCCCATTTTGTGATCAAGGTTCTCATAGTGTGGAGAGTTGCCCTTGGGTATATAGCAAGTACAGAAAACCCAATTGTAATGGTATAATGAAACTTTGTGTTTCAAAGACAACAAAGAACCCTAATAGAAAATTCTTAGCATGTCAATACTTAACTTGTAGGGGTTTTCAATGGCTTTCAGAAACAATTGGGATACAAACTGAATCTAGTACAAGTTCCTTTGAAGGGGGATGTTTTGGGTGTGCTGGCACTGAACATTGGTGGAATCATTGTCCATGGAGAAGTGTTATTTGCGAAAAGAAAGGTTGTGGGTCTCCAATGAAGTTGTGCACCTCTAGAACTCAGAGTAGCAAAGGCAAGAAGTTTCTCAAGTGTCAAAACATACTATGTGGGAAGTTCATATGGCTTGAAGATGTTATTGAAGCAGCTGCAAACAATAATGTTGGAACTAAGGATAAAGTGCACATGAAAGTGAAAATCAATGTAACAATGGATTTAAATGAGTTTTGTAGGGAGTTTAAGAGCAAGTCAAGTCTAGGATAAATGCAATTGGTGTAATTGCAAGAGTACTTCAATTGCAATATGAGAATGTAGTTGGCACTGTGTTTATGAATGTAATAGTGGATTGTAAGAACACTCTAGATTGTAAGAGCACACTAGTTTGTGTACTTGTGTTTATGTACTTGTAAGAACACTCTGTGTTTATGTACTTGTAAGTCCAGTCTAGTTTTTTTGGAAAAGATTCCGTTTCGTTCGAACGAGTCTCGGATTTGATTGTTTTATAAAACAAATTTAGTTTGATTTTTTTGTCTCTCTCTCTCTCCCTCTTAACTGCACTTCACCATTGTTGCTCTAAACATGTTGATTGGGTCTTGATTGGAAGGGAAGTCGTTGTAATTGCTATCTTCTCTCCTCCTCCAACTTCAATTCCTTGAGTGGATTTCATTTGGTAAGTTTTGCTCTCCATGCTATTTGTGCCATAGTTTTTCTCTATGATGATTCTTTGGACAAATTGGGTTAGAACTGTATGAGGAATTCCCTTAGTTGATTATTGCATCTCTGTGATTGTAAGAATTGTGTGCATTGTTGGAATTTGGAATTACATTTTTACTGTTTGGTCAAGGTAATTTATTTTTGTGTGTTTGACGAATTGCTTGATTGGTTGGGTGCATTGTTGAACATAATTGGAAAAGAATTGGGGGTTGGAATTGGGATTGAGATTGTGCTTGTTTGGGTTCCCCTGCTTAACCGTTTTGGTTAAGTTTGGGGAGGTGGTGGATTGTTTATTGCAGGTTTTGGGTTTGATTATTGGCGTACTGTTGGTGGAAGTAGTTGTTACTTGGGGTATTGGTTTCTTTGGTTTGGTATTGTTGGTGCTGCATACAAATTTCTTTGAGTATTCGCTATGGCTCCAAAGGTACGGGGAGGAACGAAGAGGCCACGGTCCGATGATACTGGAATTCTTGATGGTTAAAGGGTTGGTGATAACCCGGTATATTGGGCTACTGACAAAGGCTTTCGAGATCGGCCAATTGAGAAAGAACAGATTGTTTACATCAAGAGTGTTTATGAGGTTATTGCAGGATATGCACGAGTGTTTACAAAATTTAGAGGAAGAAATTGGATCAAGATTCTTACTCCTTCTGGTAAGGTCTACCCGAGGATTGTTCGATTATTCTATGCTACTCTGCAACTTGAGCATGTCCGCACACTATATAGTCAAACTTTCTCCGTCACTATTGACGGCACCACGTTCACAGACACTAGGGACAGTATCTGCGCTATTTTGGGTTTCCGTCCTTCTCAGTACGTTGAGGTTCCGAGATGTATTTGGCCAGCATCGTATTATCCCTGGCCTGCTACTACTGAGGAGGAGGAGTTTGAGGAGGATGGGGTTCTTATTCTTTCTGCGCTGCCTGATATGGTTATTGACATCACAGCTCAGCATCGTCTATATACTGGATCGGGTATTGTTTCCCGAAAGATGTTAGATGATGAGTCTCGCCTCGTACATAGCATAACTATTACGAACATTATTCTATGATCTCAAAAGAATGAACTATCTGAGCGGATGAAGGCTTTTCTTTATGCATTTAAGAATGATATTGAGCTAGATCTACCTAATATCATCATTGAGGAGATGATTGATACGAGCACCAAAACGGCGACTCGGAGTTCATTACCGTTTGCTCGACTTATTATGGCAATTATTATTGCTGCCGGCTACAAGGTATTTCCAAATGAACCTGAGGATACCAAAACTGAAAAATTGGATGCGAGTAACTGTCATAAGAGTGCATCTCATCTTCCTCCTGTGCTACCTTCTGAGCCTGCTCCTCCAGGAGAGCACATAGGTTCTTCTAGCTCAGCTGTACAGCCTCAGGAGGTGTTTTCTCTTCAGAGTATTGGGAGCATGCTTTAGACGGTGTCGACCAGGTTGGGTGCTATTGAGGGACGTTTGGGGACTATGGAAGGTAGGCTGAAGACTATTAAGACAGATGTTAGGGGTCTTCGTCAGGTCCAGGAGCCGTAGGAGTTTGAGTATGATTCTGGTTCTAGAGATGCCTAACTGCACAGGGTACCTTCGATAGACTTCTGTCCTCGCATCTGCTCACCTTTTTGGTTTCTTTTGTCTGGTTCCTTTTTGAGATTTTGTTTTTGTTTTGAGAGCACGTGAGATAGGAGTCTTTGTACTAACTTTATCAATTTATCTAGTACTACATTTTGTTTATATGTTTATCCGATGTATATAATTTATTTTCTTTCAGATAGATTATTGTAGTTGTTTGATTGTTTCTTCCGTGACAAAGAGGGAGAGGAACGAGTTTACATGATTGGTTTGCAAATGTTTCTCTGGATTTATATGTTCATTTTTTTTTCGTTTGTGCGACTATGTTCTAAGTTTTTCTAAGGTTAAGGCTCACTCTGTAACTGAGAAGTACTACAGAGTAGTGTGTTCATCTTAGTTTTTATTTGTCACGAAATGAACCAAATGGAGAGATTGAAAGGTTTTATTTGTCTTATTTCGTGTTTGTGGAGTCTCATGGTTATTTTAGCTGAAGACACTGACAAATGAAGATCACTGGAGCTTTTATATTTCTCTTGTCGTTCGAACGAAAATTATAGTCGTTCAAACGAGGAATCAAGTCCCCTGGAATTTGTCATAAAACTCTTGTCGTTCAAACGACTATTCTTGTCGTTCGAACGAGTTGAAACTCGAATGAGTTGAAGTCACGTGCTTGTCACGTGAGGGGTAAAATGGTCAGTAATTTTTTTTAAAACGAGTCAACGTCAGTCAAAGATCGTTGACTAACAGTCAACGGCAAAATGGGGGGTAAACCCTCATAAATGACAAACCTGGGGGTAAACGCTATTATTAGGAACCAAGTGGAGGGTATAAGTTAAAAACCTCTAAAAGTAACTAGGGGAAAAACATTCTAGAAGATAGATGATTCTAGAGAGGATAATTCTTTGGATAGAAGAGCCTTTAGAATTATGTGGTTCTAGAAAAGATAATCTTGAATGATTTGGAAGCTCGATGACATTTTAATATTCGATCTGCTAACCATTCCCAAGCTTTTATCGATTTTTCTCATCCTCTCATCTTTCTAGAAGCTTGGATTTCTAGATTAATCTTCAGTCATGGGTCGGTGTTGAACTCTCAAACATACAAATCAAAAAGAAAACTTGCACGCACACACGAACACACGAGAGAGAACGGTGTTTTTAAACGTTACATAAAGGTGTAAGGCTATACATAAATTACTTCAAACCACAGACTACCGGCCTTGAATAGCTGTAATACTAGCATTGTTTATGGAACATTCTCCTTGGCTCCTTACAGATATTTCCGAGTCAGAATAAGTTTGTTTCCCGGCAAATGCAGGTTGCTTTGGAGTAGGAATATGTGAAGTTTCACTAGTCAGCATAGAAAGAAGTATAAGCACTGTGGGTCTATCCTTGGCAAACTCCTGCACACAAAGTAATCCCAAATGAATGCATCTTAACATTTCTTCTTGGAAAAACGATTCCGATAATCCCGGGTCAATTAGCGCTTGCACATTGTTTTCATTCCACAACCTCCATGCCTGAAAAAATAATTCTTCTAGTTAAAAACAAGTGGATTTTATAATGTAAACATGGAGAAAAGAACTTGTATTCATTCACGTACATGTCCCAATAGGGTTGAAGATTGTTCTTGTCGGTAAAAACTAGAATTCCTTTTTCCGCTCACGATCTCTAGTAGCAAGACTCCTAAGCTGAAAACATCGGATTTTTCGGAAAAAATTCCCTGCATAGCATACTCGGGTGACATATAGCCGCTGCATTGTAGACAGCATTTATAAAGGGTAATAAGAGCAGGTTTTATCACGGAAATGCTCACTCAAGAAAATACTTACTATGTGCCTACAACCCTAGTAGTATTTGATTGTAGTTCATTGCCTCCAAATATCCTTGCCATGCCAAAATCTGATATTTTAGGATTCAACTCTTCATCCAACAGTATGTTACTTGCCTTCAGATCCCTGTGAATAACTCTTAGTCTAGAATCCCTGTGAAGATAAAGAATCCCTCTGCAAATCCCCTTGATAATTTGGAAACGTGTTGTCCAATCTAAGAGCGCCCGTTTAGTTGGATCTAAACAAATAACCCCCCCAAAAAAGATTAAAATTTGTGGAGATTAAATGAAAGTAAAAGTTGTAAGATAATGTTTTGTTATAATAGTTAAGTTGTTAACACAAGTATCTTGTGTATTTCCTCTCATGCTTCTCCTGTATCACCACATAGGAGCTACATCAAAACTCATAGTAAACGGGGAAAATCATGAAAGAAGGTTATCGAAAATATTTCTAGGATCTAACAAGCATAAGATACACCAATTTAGAGGTTGTTTGTTTGTTTTTACTTAATTAACTTATTTTACTTAATTGACCCAATAAGTCAAATAAGTTTGTTTGCATTTCCATATATAAAAAGGGTTTTAGTAATGGCACCCCACTTTTCATCATATTTTAACTTTATCTAAAAATTTTTTTTTTTTGCTGAAGTTCACGGGATTGATACGGAACTTAAGTAAAAATATTTAAACCCGATTATACCCCTATTTTATCTCCATCTCTCTTCATATATGTCTTCTCTCTACAATTCTCTCACTCCCTTCTCTATTATTCGAATCAAAACCCATAATTCTTCAGAAAACTAGAACAAGAATGAGAACAACCAGGGTATAAATAGGTTTTGATAAGATTAACATTAGTAACTCCCTTGAAGAGTTACCCAAACCCGAATTCATGGTCAACCTATAGAGTTTAACCCCAGTATGAATATTTTCTGAAAAATCAAAATGATTTCTTTTTTCTTTTAAGATTATATAGAGTTTAGTTTACCTCGAATTTGGGAATTTGATTATTTTCCACCTCCCATGTTCAGTTGAGATGAAGAAAGAGGAAATTAACAGATGAGAGTGTTGATTATCCAATTTGGGAAGAAAATAGCAACCCATCGGTCATATCAAAACGGGATTTGGACCGTTGGCTGTAGAGTATGTTTTACCCGAGGATTTTAAAAAAAAAACTATTTTATCACAATTGGTACCGGATCACGGTGAAAAGGGTTAGGGTTTTTTAACTTGAAATTAGTCAATCGAAGTCAACAGTGTTGGTCGCTCATGCAAGATTTTTTTTTTGGGGGGGGAGGTCTCAAATTTCCTCATATTTCTTTTTTAATAAATAGAATAGTATCCAGATGAATATCCCACACTGTACTCCGAAGAGAACAATGTACCCCGAAGAGAACAATAACTACTGATTTATGCCATAACTCAACCAAAGATTAGCGATGCTCAAGTTATCAACACATGAATTAAAACTGACTATGAAAAAATAGAGAAAATTCATACCAAAGAGGAAGGTGTCCAAGCTTTTGTTGGGCATGTATTCATAGATTAGCATCTTTTCCTCCCCTTCAATGCAGCATCCTACAAGTCTAACAAGATTTCTATGCTGGAGCTTAGAAATAACCACAACTTCATTCTTAAACTCCTTTGATCCCTGCCCGGAGCTTTTAGAAAGTCTTTTAACAGCTATTTCTTGTCCATCAGGAAACTTGCCCTGTAGAAAATTACCAAACGGTTTACTATTGTATAATTTGTATTAAAAATTAATTTATGGTTTCATAAAAAAAATAGTACCTTATACACTGAACCAAAACCACCTTCCCCAAGCTTATTAGCGGCGTTGAAGTTGTGTGTTGCAATTGCTAGCTTCTCGATACTGAAAATTGGTAAGTCCGGGTTCTCTCCAAGCTTGTGTGGATCTGGATAAGCTATAGATGTGACATCAACCCTATCAATATGTAGACTTCCATTGTATTTTATCTTCTTTTCTGAATGCAGTTTGATGGTGTAAGAGCTTGTTAAGTCAAACTAAGGACATATGTTAAGTAAGAAGAGAAAGATAATGGGCGCGTTTATTCTTAAGTACCTCCCTTTTGTGTCATCCACCTCCATAATAAACATCCGAAAAAGCTGATGCTAAATACTCCTAGAAGGACTGTGATTATGATAATTAATCTTGCATCCTTCCTTTTGTCTGCATTTATAAAATAACTGTATCCCGTTATAAATAAATAAAAAATAGAAATCCACAGATAAAACAGAGTTGAAAAAATAGTGCAGTAAGAATATGGCCAAGACTTATTATTTGGGGACTCAATAGTGATCAGCTAACAGGCTATGTTTTAGACTTTTTTGGGTAATACTAGTAACTTAATTTAACTGTCTAATCCGTGTGTAAACTAATGCTTGTGACAAAGGAGGATTTGAAAATTTACAAGCTCATAATACACTTGCAAGCCTAGACATTCAGACTAAATATTATTTTTTTCCATGGGAATTCTCGTGGTTATTACAGCTACAACGATCATAATACGACTTATTCAGTTGGAACCCACTGTGATAAGTGAAGTGTTGTTATAAGGCTGCCAACAGATACGGTATTTCATGTGAAAACAAAGTATATTGAGATACACCATCACTAGAATCAGTAGAGATATCTTCACAAAAATTTCTTGTTGCCAAAATTCCAATGAGAACAGTCTATTTGCTATGCTGGGATCCTACTATTTTGAAGGTGACTGTGATTAGTCAAACTCCTCAAGTGATTTACTTAGAAGTTGAACATGACAACAACACCTTTATTGTCTCTACTATCAATGCCTCTTAAAAAAGATATGGAAGGGAAGTACTGTGGGAAGATACTCAAAGAATTACAGGGACTCACAATAAACCTTGGATTCTATTATAAGATTTATCATTCCCTTCACTGGTTTTGAGAAAGTTGAAGATAGAGTAGTCAGTGCAAGCACATTAGCATGTTATGTTGATCTAACAGATATATCAAAACAATTTTTTCACCTAAAGTACAAGGGTGGCAGATTTACGTGGTCTAACAGAATCAGAGGTGCAGATGGGATCTCCTAAAAGTTGGACAGGGTCCTTGTTAATGAGGAATGGGCAAACATGTACAATAACTGTGAGGTTTAGTTCTTTAGTACAGGGGTCTCTGACCACCACAGCTTCATGGTGGTGTCCACGATGAAGCCTTCAAGAGATGGTAGAAGTAACTTTAAATTCTTTAACTTTGGGTTGATGAAGATGGCTATGCTGAAACTATTTCTCAGGCTTGGGAAGGATCCGTTGAGAGTAACAATATTCAGATTGATCACTAAACAGAATAAAGTTAAGGAGGCCCTGAAGAAATGGAGTAAGGAAACTGTGGGTACAATGTGTTTGCTATAGTGAAGGCTGCAAGGAGCTCTTTTAACGACATCCAATGGATTTAAACATGTATACCAACTCCCTCATATTCAGTTTCTATAAATGGTGCTCTTGAAGGCTATTTCAAGGGGCACATGGAACTTAGGAAGGAGATCATATGTCCCCTTACCTGTTTGTTTTCACTATGGAGGTCATGGGCAAGTTACTTGAGAAAAAAAGTAGTATGTGGAGCTCTTAAGCTTCCCTTCCCTACAAATGTACAAAACCATTTCTAATCCATTTGGCTTTTGCAGATGACCTCCTGGCTCTTTTAAAAGTGGCATTGGTTCAGCTAGCTCCATTAAAGCCAGCCTTGATGAGTTTCAATTGATGACTATTGGGCTTACCACCAACATCAACAAATCTTCTATTTTCTTCCCAGGGGTGAATCAACTATCAAGGCATTAAAGATAATGTAAACTCCATTCCGTGATTCAAAAAAACTAATTTAGCATTCACTTACTTGGGTGTTCTTTTGGTCTCCACAAACTGAGTAGCAAAATTTACTCATGGAAGAACAAGTCTCTATCTTTTTATGAGAGATTGCAGCTTATCAGTCAGTTTTTAGATAGCAAACATGTGTAATGACAAGCATCTTCATTCTTTCCTAACAAGGTATCAAGCAAGTGAAAAAACTGTGCAACGTACATGTGGCATGGTAATGAGACAAAAAGATTTTGTCCAACTAGGTGGAAGTGAGATTTGGGTACAAAGATTTTGTCATCATAGAGAATTGTTGCCAAGTGTGATAATTCATGGACTAACTGGATTAAAGGAAATTATCCAAAAGGAAAGAGTTTTTGGAGTCTTAAGACCCTAGTTCACTGCTCTGGGGTAACAAAGACTATATTATTCATTTTATTGGGAATGGAAGAGCAACCAAATTCTGGCATGATCCTTCACAACAAGATGGTATTCCACAAGATTTCATTAAATAACACTTCAGGTATGATTCCTATCTAAGCTTAAATGCCCCAGTTAGTGATGTTATTGGCCATGGTTCCTGGAAAATTTCCCCTCACCTTCTCACCTCTCACGATCAACTTACATACTCCCTTCCTAAATATGTCCCAACAAACCAGACAAAATAGTATGGAAGCCCTCCCCTGATGGATCCTATGCTACTACATCCACGGTGGACCACATTAGACCCAAAAAACAAAAAAACACACTTGGCATAGATTTTGTTGGCATGGAATGCTCTTCCAAAGCAAAGATTTATCACATGAAGTGCCACCAAACAGGGTACACTGCCCCACCAAACAGGTTAATCCAAAGACATCCTTAATTACTCTTAGAGTATCCTTTGTAAGCAACTAAACGAGAGTATAGACCATATTTGTAAGGAATGTACTATGTCTAGAACTGTATGGGCTGTGATAGTAAATCGAAACCTGAACGTCATGGATACTGTAAATTGGATGGACAATTTGAACCAAGGTATTCCTGAGTGTTATTGTTGCCTTTCGTGCTCTTCTTTATCATGTATGGATGAAAAGAAACAATACACTCTTTAGCAATGAAAGCAAACCCATTACATTGATCAGCTATCCAATACAAAGGAACACATATGAGAAAATGATCTACATTATGGGGAAGATGCCTAGGATTTTAGGTAGAACTTTGCATAAGAAATTTGTGGTAGAAAGTTGTTCTAGTTTTTATTGAAATAGAGTAACTATTTAGTTTCAATCTAGTTCAATTGAAGTTTTCAAAAGTTTTGCTTCTACAACCTTGCTTCTTATCATTAGATTCTTGATAGACAAATATAACGGGATCTAAACATCAAGAGAGTATATAATACGATAGAGGGAGACGATTGTTTGAAGGAGGCGCAGAAGTTGGTTATAACATGCTTATATAGAGATGTTATGTATTGTTCTAGGTAAGAAACTGATTTGAAATCCTTTTATTGTTGAATGTTACAAGTGTTTGTGTGAGATTCTGTTTTATGTGCGTGATTGTGCCTTCAAACTGTTCTTGTGTTTTTTCTATACAATAATAACGTAGGATAATGTTACCAATCTCTGTATGTGCAACACGGATGTACAGATCAACCCCGGCCTTAGAGAACTTTTGTATGTCAAGTAAATCTTCACTCCATAACATGCACCCGATTCCACTAGGAAAAGAATGGGCTATACAAGAGCAGTTCTTTACACACTCTTCTTGACAGTCCTTGATGTCGGAAGCACTTACCCAATTGGCAAAATCGGGCACTTTCATCTTCTGCAGCTTCAAGAATCCATCTTCTTTCTCCTTTTCATTATTAGTATTATTTCTTCCACACTGCAATTCTGTTCTCCTTGCACATCCACCTGACCAAATTCCCATATTCCATTCCTTTATGGACTTTGGCTCGAACCCTTTCAGACAACTGCATATTGGTGAGTTTAGTATGTTACAAACACCAAAAGGACCACAAGTGCCATAGATATCGCACTCCTTTCTTGGTCCCAACCATCTTTGAACCCATTCTTTCTCCACTTCATCCCACAACTCATCTATTAATGTCCCTTCAGGGTCCAAAACAAAACTCTCAGATGAAGATGTGTCGACATAATTATAAGTAATGTAAATACTCCCTTTTTGTTCAACGTCTCTAATTAAGCTAAACCCATCGAGATAAACAGAGTACATGTCGGGGACACCAATAAAGATCTGATTATTCCATGGACCAGTTCGCCAATGACGTTTAGAGCCATTCCACGTGATGACTTGAGGAATGCTTACGGAATCAAGTTCAAGAGAGAAATCTCCAATAGAGGGATCTGAATTACTTTTCCATGAAGTTAGCTTTAGTTTCTCACCCAACTTCGGGTTGACACCAATCTTCATAGTTGGCAAGAGTGTGTGCGAAGGATACTTGAAACTCTCCCACACGATCCTTCCACTGGAGTTCATTTCTTGCAATACAAGATTTCCTGAATCCAACAACTCGACTGTTGTATTATAGGCGATACCCGTGACGTTTGAAGTCCACATATTCCTCCTTTTTCCATCTACAATTGCCAAATTCCCATCGTTGTCGATCATGAGAACTCCTGAAGAATCACTTACAGGGTTCGCTCTATTGGCAACCCACACAACTGTCTGTTGTGGGATCTTATTATACAAAATTCCTATGTAACGGTTGCTAGAGTTTCCAGGACTAAAGAAGCCTAGTTTAAAAACTCCGCCTGATGAGATTAGAGTTTCGGGGTCTCTGATGATTTCTATTGAAGTGCAAGAATGTAAGGTGATGAAATAGAGAACAATTACAAGTGGAACAAAAGTTACTGAGTTTCTCCCAATACCCATTGCTCAAACAAAAATCTGGGTGTCGGAAAGAGACGAGAAATCAGGGAAGAAAATTGTTATTATAGAAAAGATGGGTCATTTGACAGAAACCCATTTTGATGAACTTTGTGAAGTCAATTAGTGAAGCTGCTTCTGTGGTATGAAATTGATCTTAGATAGATGAGAAGGAAAGTCTTGCTTAGTGTCTCCTTATAGCAGAAATTTAACGCAAATGGACGTTTGCTTCTCTGGGTGTTACTATACAAATCGTTGATTAATTCGTTGCTTTTCAATCCTTTTATATAGAAATGTATTATGATAGGGTGTATGAATTTTAATGGAAGTATTTTTGTGAATTTTAAGGTTGTTTGAATGAAAACATAAGGGAAAATGTTTTGTTCTCTGTGGCACTTAATCCAACAGTCTGGCCTTATACTTCAAAGTGAATCTACAGAAACATTGGAGAGCTGAATAAGGTGAAGCCATCTTCAGTACAAAACATTCTTAAAGAAGGGTGTTATTAATGTTATGCATTAGCCCCTGAAACTGTTATGGGGAATGAAAGGTTTTTTCTTCATATGCGATTCGAATTTTATTTATTCAACCAATGATGAGGAGGGTGAAAAACTGATATGATCTACTATTATAAGGACAAAGTATGATAAGAAACTTGGAATAGATAATAGGGAGGAAAAACTCTCCACATAGTATATATGCAAGACTTTGAATGGGGGGAGTCGATAGTGATCCGCTGACATACCTTACTTTAGACTTTTCTGGTAATACAAGTGACATAACTTATCTGGGTAATCTGCGCATAAACTAATGCTTGGAAGATTTGAATGAGTGGAAGGCAAATTTAAAAATCTGCAAGCTCTGACCTTCGAGAAAGGATTGTTACTCCATGTTTTCGATTTGAGATAAATTGACTTATGTCCTGATATTTATATGGACTAGTACTATCCGTGACGACGCACGGGTAATAACGTCGACGCGTCTTCGGCACTATATATTTTAAAACATTGATATTAGCAAAATTTAATTGCTACTATATTAAATTATACACTAAGTAATTAGAATTATTTAGGAGGATGTTGTATTTGAAAAGAGTTAAAAATATGCATCAACAAAACAAAACCCAAATAAAATATGTTTGATATGATTTGCGCTAGTATTATAAAAGAGTACAAATTTCCCGATACTAAATAATTGAAATACACCTCACTATAATCCTCAAATGATTTCTAGCATAGTCACAACACGATTATGATATAAGCAACGGTGTACGACGTAGTTGACATCGTCGACGACATCTAATTTCATTTCCACTTCCTTCATGTAGAATTGAAATTTTAATAATAGAAATGTACAAAGTTACAAATATGGAAGTACAATTTCGTACATACTCAAGAGAACTTGCTGATAATTATGAGTTAAATCAATATATACACCAAATTATACATACCTCATCAATGTGTGTTTGTCACCATCTTCTTCTTGTCATTGATTCTTTCTTTTCTGAATAGTTTTTAAGCGTAGAATGTTTCGCCCCCTTTAATTACATCACATCACAATAAATTAATATGGAATGATGTTCAATACGATAATCATTAAAATGAGGTTATACATTAATTTTTAATTTTACATATGAACTTCTGAAATCTATACAAAATACACAATAAGTTTTGAGTTACACATGTTATCATAGAAACGCATTAAGGTTATCTCATTTCCAAAAGTCGTCTTGTCTTTTCTTTCTTATTCGAAAAAGTTTTTGCTTCTCTTCACATTATAATCGGTGTACAATATAAATAATCACTTTTGATAGCTTGTTATTCTTTGCACGACGTAGTTCACGTTCTTAATTTTTTATCTTTTAGATCATGTTTCGTATAACTCCAGCAAAACAACAAAAATTAATAGTCACAGAACTTCATAGTTGTGGACATCGGACGTTTAAGTTTCTCTTTGTTAATCCATTGCCATGATAATATATCACCGATGTTTGTTGAATTTGTGGCTTTAGGATTGTCTACAAAATAGGAAGTATATTAGTAATCATTGAAACCAAATTGAGATGAAATGCCCGATTATATAAGTACCATACTTACATGTTTATTGTATTCTTCCCACGATTTTTTCACACTTTTCATTAATTTCAATCTCCCATATTTACGGAAAAGATTCTCCTAAATTTAAAGAATGATTAGTCAACCATATAAATAAGTCTCATTCTAAAAAATATATTGAATTTTGAACTTAAAAAAGATAAACATCAGAGTAGTGGGTCATGTCATTGTTAAGTTATTTACCTACAACAAAACGTCTGGATATACTACTTTCATTGTTGTATTTACAGCATCTGGTGGCAGAAGTACACTAATTTTCTTCGAGGATGTACATCTTGACAATGCCACATATAATTGGCCATGAATGAAAAGATAAGTTGTTAAATCGATCCCAATAAATTTTACTGACTGGCCTTGGGATTTGTTGATGGTTATTGCTAATGCTAGCCGAAGTGGGAACTGTCTCCTTGTCATAAAAAATGGCAAATCGTCAGACGCCAGAGTTAGAGATATTCTTGGTATGAATATCAAGTTTTTGGCTTTACATCCTGGTAAAATCTTTGCTTTGATTAATCTAGGAGATCATCTTGCCACCATTAATTTGGTCTCATTACCTAAACCGCCATTTGGAGCGAGATTGCTCAACTAAATTACTGGATACCCAACTTTTAATCTTAGTTTAAACGGAGGTAGACCTGAAGGATCGAGTGAGTTCATATATTCTTGGGGATATCGATTTGTGACAGTACGATCACTAGCGCCTGCTTCTGATAACTTGTCAGCGCCAAGATAAACAATCTCTTGTCTTTGAATTTTGCGCATAACTTGAATGTTGATGATGTTAACATCTTCATTACGGGCTGATAGAATCGTGCACTCGGTCAAGTATGTAGTTGAGGCTGTTGTAACTTCTTCTAAATGTGGGTAAACTGAACATATTAGCTCATCAAGATTTGTACATTTTTTAAATGCACTTGGTAATTCAATTGTTTCTTTTGGATTAGATCCGATCTACATATATTTAAAATGCAAGTGTATTAGTGATCTTTTCACCAAAACAAATATATTAGATAGGATAAATTTAGGTTACCTCCAATAATGTAGGTGCGAATGCGACATTCTCAGACCTATTGTTGATTAGTCACATATTCTGCAATAAAGATAATACTTGTACATGTCCCCAAATATACGATCTTCTCAAAGAAGTAGAAACGATATCCTCATGGACACCATTTGGTACTATTGGAAGAATTTGATGAAAGTCACCTCCTAAAACAATAGTTATTCCTCCAAATGGCCTTCCATTTCCTGGAACGTCTTGAAGAGATCGATCAATCGCTTCTACGCAATATTTGTGTTGCATGGGAGCTTCATCCCAAATGATAAGCTTTACTTTTTTGAATAACTTTGGATGTATAGATTGCTTCGAAAACCCACACATTGAGTTATCTAAGATATTTATGGGTATCTTAAAAGTTGAAAGAGATGTTCGACCTCCATTTAGTAGTAACGATGCAATACCTGATGATGCTACTAATATTGTGATTTTCTTCTCATTACGACATGTAGCTGCTAAAGAGTTGTATACAAACATTTTTCCTGTGCCAACAGCTTCGTTCAAGAAAAAGACAGTCCCAACTTCATTTCTAACAGAATTAATAACTGAATTATAAGTGTATCGTTGTTCATCGTTGAGTTGTTCAACATTGTTTAGAGATTCTGCATGTTCCACATCAAATGTCAAATTTTCCTGATCCTGTATTAGCCAGTTTCCAATATCCTCAAGGCTCCAGCTTTCAGTAATTTTTAAACCACGGTCAAAATCTATGAGACTCTTATCTTCTTGTAATATTTGTTATAATAAAAATAGACTGTAATCAGTAATTTGGTGTTCTGTCGGATTTGGAATTCCAAATTTGTCCTTAAGTTTGAATTTCAAGTCATCACATATATTCATCGTAAATTTTGTCCACAATTCTATTGGATCTATTGTACAACAATGGATAAAAATAACAGCAAAAAGGTTTTACAATTAGTACCCAGTTTGCATAATAATTACCTCTTCAAGATACTGTATCCATTCTTTATCATCTTCAAGTAATCCAAGTGCAACACATGCTGCTTTAAACGTGTTGTGCAAAACTTCGTTCATATTCCGTAAGTGCTCAAAAGAATGTGGGCTTTTTAAGATAGTTAAAAACAAGTGTATGTATTATCTTTCCTTAGAATTTGGAGGTACAAAATAAATTATGCCAATTGATTTTGGCCCTACTCCTGGAAGCCATATACATGGTTTCTTGTGCCAGGTATGGAACTCTGGAAACTTTTGATAAGTGTAGGTTGTTGCAGTGTTACATGTCACACAATATTCAAAAAACCCAGTGAGGGTCGATCTTTGATCTTGTGCTCTGGAAATGACATTTTCAATTGGTTCCCTCTCGTCGTAGACCACATTATACATTTTGGGAAAGTGAAGCGCCAATCTGGTTACTGAAGGATTCTCTTCATGTAACGAATGCCTGAATAAACGCCATGCAGCTTTAGAAGGACTAATGTACCTTGCATCGAGGTATTGTTGAATCTCGTCATCTACATAAAATACCAGCGTATAACGATCATGGCCCTTATAAATATACTTGTGTATGTATTTGACGCATTGAACTTCTACACATACTTCAACATTGATATGGCAGTCAAACATCCTTGTTAAATACAGATTATGAGGAACCACGTCTCTGTTATAGACTTGTTGTCCATTGGCCAATTTATAAACTATGTCTGTCTCACGAAGACGATACACAGGATACCCATCAGTGTCTATTGTTATAGTTTTTGTATAGATCCTTAGATATCTTTTTATGCATTTTCCATTTTCCATACAGGCCATCCGTAGATTTCGAGTTCCGCAAGGTCCATGTATCATACATCTCTTGATAGTCTGGTATAGAGCTAGATCAATACTTTCATCAGGAAACTCAGCTGATATGATTCGCGGTTGTAAATTTTATGCAATTGTTAGAGAAAGAAAAGCACATGCATGTGGGGTAATCCTTTTTTTTGAAACTCAATTGTATAAACATATACTACCACTGGACCGAATGCTTTGCCTTTTTTTTCCTTCATTAGGGCACGTCGTTTTAATTCGAATACACTTGTAACTAAATCAGGTATGTCAGTTGCAGTTTGGTGTGGTAATAAAGCCCTCTTTATTTCTGGCCAATTAGGATTCGCCATCATTGTCAAGAAAATATCTAGGTGATTATTGTGATGAGTAGTTGCCATTGAATCCTGGAATATCTCTGACATGTGTCTTGGGCCACCGATTAAGGATGATGGTAGAATTAATCTTTTGCCAACCTCTTTTGAGTTCAATCCTACCCCTACTAAATCATTCAAACCACCATATAATTTGGAACGAAGCTTTCCTTGGTTCTCTGTAGCGTATTTTATGTAATTTTACTCTGTTGCAGCCCAAGAATCTACCAAAAATTCTTAAAACAATTTACCACTCCTTAAAATAGTAGAGTACTCTAAAGGGCGCCGGAAGAGCCGATATAAATAGTAATCCATCTCGGTTAGTCGTTTAGTAGTAGGTCGACTATAATTGACGTCCCACTTCTTTATTTCTGGTTCCCAACCCATTTCTCTATGTGGAAACAAAAGGACGTAGTACATTTGTAAATATATTGGGTGATATTCGCTTATTTGCATAAGTTCATGCCCTCCCCTTAAATATATGATGATATCTCTAATACTGGGGGACTCTTGTCCATCTCCTGGAAGTATAACGGTAATCTCCTCTGTCGATGGAAGGTTGTAGTGACGTCGATTTGTTCTTAAACTATAATGAAGATGCGCGTGGACATTAACATCTTGGTTGTCTGCTGAGTATGCATCATTCAATACCTCGTATGCTTGACGATATATTCGAACAAATGGATTATACTCCATCAAATTATCTTGGATAATTTTCAAGACATCGGTATTTAGTTGTGGGTTGCAGGATACACGTGCATTAAGTATTGATACAAAATCATAAATGTAGAGTCGTGCATAAGATGCTTATTTTCCCAAATTAGGTAGTAAAGCTCCGACTCAATATTTTAGCTCCCCATAGATTGAGAATGACTTGGGACCTCTGTCATTTAGAATTCGATCGTCTAACTTTACTCTGAGGCTAGTAAAAGTGTTAGCAACATTGTACTCACGGATAGGACTTCAAAACGATTTTGCATGTGATGAATCATCAAAGTATAATACTTGCATAGCTGGAGGAAGTGGTTGAAGAATAGGTAATCTTATCTTTCCTTGCTTGCAACTTGTCCAAAACAGAGGCTGATAACGCAATGAGCTTGTCAATTTTTCATCAAGCCAGTGCAATGCGTGGCATAAAGGGCATTCGATATCCATATTTCCCAAATAATGTTGAGTTTCATGGATTAAAGGATCAATATTGAACTGAAAGTCTGAATCCATGTTATCATCATTATAGAAGTATGCATCCATAAATAGTTCTTTTGGTGGCTCATTTACTCTGCAATCATTTAATTTAAAAGTTATATTATGCGCTACTTAAATAATTTTACTTAATTATAGTGAGAAGCGTACATGTCAATGGGCCCCCTTGAAGATTCACCTGTTTCAAAACTACAGTTTCTTAACCTAGTAGTAGTATTTGTTATTTCTTCAATACCAAGTATTTCAGAAGGGGTAACCCCATAATTATTAGAATTTTCTCCAGCATTCTCCAAGCTATTATGGAATTGTTATCTAATATTATTAAATTAAAATCTGATAGTAAATTACTTTAAATTGATTTTGGACTAAGTTTAGATCAACATACGTGTTCCAATGATTGTTGACATCATTCATCGGAGATGCATGTGGCGCAATTATCTCGTTTCTAACTTCCTGGCATCGTGAATATTGTTGTTTTGATGTGTCCCCATTGAAATATACATCGCGATGAATATTATTTATCATTTGAAGGTGAAATGTTACAGTTTTATTTATTTTTTCTCTTTCTCGTCTCGCACGTTGTGCTAATGTACGTTTCGAAGTTGCCACCATGAAGGAGTTCTCCTCATTGATCCCCACATTTGTGTTACTATACGTATTGTTATTAATAGCATCCATCATCGCAATTTGTCTTTATTTCTTACGTCTTGCTCGTTATGTTTGAAGATTATTCTCCCTTTGTACAAAAAATCCAACTAAAGGTATCGTTGTAGTTATTTTAGATTCTGTTTGGGCATTATCCGCTGAAGTATTCTGCATTTCCTATTAAATATTTTTATGTATTTAGTAGTTGATATATGTAAATAGTCATTTTGGGGAAATTAATATGTCACATACTTAGTGCTAATATAAATATGTCATATGATATTCTAATTAAAATGTATTAATCTAAAACATGTTGCTTTTTTAATAAAATGTTTAAATGACATACCTATTTCCTATGCATTTTGCCCTTACGTATGCGTTCTTGTTCCTCTGCTAGAGCTTCCATGTTGAACCAATAAGCATTTTGTAGTATTGGCTGTTGTATTTGGTTCTCATTGATATCAGTCGTGTCAACAACCTTGTTTGCATTTTGTTCCCTAGCCTGAACAATGAGGAAAAAAACATATCAAACCCATTATTGTGATACAAATTAGATGAATTATGTGAAGTTAGTTTAATTTCTCAAAATGGGTTTGCATACTTGTGTCATTGACAAAGTTTTCTTTCTTTTCTTATCATTCTTATTTGCCAGTTAAGTAGTTTAATTTCCCATCTTTTCTTCTAACTCTGTGAAACACAAGGAGCAATGTACAACTGTCAAAACCGAAATCATCAAAATCAACATTCACATCAAAAATAATTAAAAGCATTGCCAAACAGGGCACTAACTACTAAACATGTCAATATGGTTTTTTATATGAAACTAACTACCCATAAGTATTAAAAAATGTTATACCAAACAATACTTTGTGGTTTTCTATATGAAACTAATTAAAGTTTAACCAAACAAGGTATGATTTATGCCTAACCAAACGAGGCACTAACTATCCATAAGTATTAAAAAAATATTCTGGTAATATAATTGTTCCAGGAAGGCATACCATTGTAAGTAATTATTCTTTGAAGTTCGTACCGTGATTGGATTGTACATAACCATTGCCGAGTCTACGACCATAGATCTCAAACATGCTAGCATCACCTAAAATCAACATATTAAGTTTGTTCAAGAATGGTGACGGCAGATTTGTTTGATCGTTTATCGAAGGCGGTGTACTTCACTGAACTGGATTTGCGATCGGGGTACTATCAAGTTTGCATTGCTGCGAGTAATGAGTCAAAGATGACATCTTAAATATGCTAGCATCGCCTAAAATCAACATATTTAGTTTGTTCAAGAATGGTGACGACAGATTTGTTTGATCATTTATCGAAGGCGGTGTACTTCATTAAACAGGATTTGTGATCGGGGTACTATCAAGTTCGTATTGTTGCGGGTAATGAGTCAAAGACGGCATCTCGAACATGCTAGCATCACCTAAAATCAACATAAACCTTAAAGATTGTTGTGTATAGAAAATGCAATACCGCAACATCAACCTTAGAGATTCTGCAGCTTTCGGGTAATAAGAACATCAAGAACTCCTCCTATAATTGCCCAATGCTAAAGGACAATCAGGTAAGTTTTGACATAAATAACTTGCACTATCACATGATGAGTCACACCGATCAGAAAATTGTTCACAAAAACTCGGTTTTGGCTCGACTCTAACGTCATTTTTATTACAATTGAAGAAGAGGCAGTTATTTTGAGACGACAGAGATAAATATGTACTTGTGCCTACGCTAAACGGTCCCGTAGGCCAAAAATTATCATCGTCTTTGCAGTTCCACATTAACGGGTCTGAAACAATAATGTGGGGATCATAGTAGGCTATATTTAGTATAGGGTATCTCCTAGAAGGGGTATGGAGTTGAAGTTCACCGAAGTTAGAACATATGAGAAGGTGGCGGTAATACGGGCAACTACAACCGTCTTCAATACTAAAAAGGTAGGTTATGGGGATATTGCCACATGTAGTTTATTAGCATATATCGACCGCTTTGTAGAGAGATTAAACTTTTAAAAAAACGACAGAAATGTAGAGAGATGAAACTTTGTAGTAGAGTAATATTACTAACATATGTATCGAACAAACGACAAAAAAGCTCTGTTGATGGCACTTAAACGTCGTGGAAAGTGTATATATAGATATACAGAAAGAGGGAGTTACGAAAGCCTTAACCCCAGTTATATCGACCTGAATTTTACTTCATTAGCATATATCGACAATATAAAGAAGAACGACAAAATTATAAACTGAAGGGATAAGTGGTCGATATATAACACATAAGTATTTAAGGAGCGCAGGTCGATATATAATACACACACATATATATATATATCATGATTTAGATAAATTTACTTTGAAGAATGAAGTATAAAGATATATAATACCCATATACAGGTCGATATATAATACAAAAGAGGGGAAAGTAAATCTATTTATATCAGTGCTATGTAAGCCTTACTTTTTATGTGCTATTTATAATTGAAAGACAAACCCCAAGTTTATTTTAGCAATTATAGTGCTCATATAATACTAGTAAAATTCAATACTCATATAGCGAATTTAGTTACAGAAAAAGGGGAAAGCTGATGTATATCGACCTGAATTTTACTTCTGTTACGATGATATATAATACCCATATACCGCTGTTAAGAAATACTTCCGTACATAACCATAAAACTACTTGAATAAGTACCTGGGCAGAATTCGCAGGAGGAGTTGATCCGGCACCCAAAAATTTGGTGAGAAGTAATGTATAGTCAATGTGAAGAACTTACTGTTGCAAATGAAGGAAGAGTTGTGGAAAATAACATTTATCATGGATTTACGCATCTGCATATGAGGAAATGCAGAAAAATATCAACAAAACATATGTTAACCTTTAGAGTGATGGTAGAGAGAAAGATAGAGAGTGATATGTACCTATTGGGACGAGAAGAATTTGGTAGGGGGAAATAATGGCTGCAAATGTAATGGGTTGATGGAAGAGGACGTGATTTTTTTGTTTGAAGTAAGAGAGGGAAAATGGGAAATTTGAACTTTAGATAAGTAGTTTGAGCAGTAGTTGTTAGTGGGTTGTTGGTGTAACGTGTTATTAAAATGCCAAAGTAAAAGCATGCACATCCTAATCTAATAGACACATGGCTTTCTATTTGATTTACTTTGCACGGTTTTGAGGCAGTTCAATGAGAAAAGTAACAATAGTTTGTTTCTTTAAAAATGTGTTGAGTGTGTTTATGATAACTGCTTCATCGGACAATACTGCCCCTAGTAAACTGAAAACAATTTTGCACCTTTGATCTATTTTTCTCACCACGGGAGACTCATCAAAAAGAGTTTGCCTTAATACAAGTACTCTAGAATGTAATATAGATATTTGACTTAAGTCCCGCCATTTAGCAAAAAAGAAATTATAATCCTTTATTTGCAGTTTGACCATGGCAAACTGCAATTGACCGCAGTTGACCCACATTTGACTGAATCAACAAATATTAAAGGCAAGTTTTCCCTTTTAAAATTTAAATAAAAATAATAAAATAATAAAAATAATAAATCATAGCCTCGAGATACTTACCTGCTACTATCGGACGATGCACAACTGTCGACCGTTGGGTTGTCGTTGGAGCCAAAACCATTCTCTTTCTCTATCTCTCTCTCTCTCTCTCTCTCTCTCCAGCCTCTCTTACCTATCTTCCTCTCCAATCAAAATTAGGTTTTCGATGTACAACTATCTTCCTCTCCAATCTTTTCCTCGAAGTTTCTTAGAATCCTAATCAAAATTGAAATAAATTTTCTATTGGAGGTGGTTCTGAAGCACAAACAAAGGTAATTAAGCACTACTACAAGTTTAGTTACAATCTTAATTAAAAAAAATAAAGCTTTTAGTCCATGAATTTAATTTTAGAGAGAAAGGTCTAAAGCTTATGTTGTTTACAAATAGAGGGGGTTCAGTCTAATATATTTATGAACAGAGGGTATTTAATTTTGTACTTTGTACTGTCTAATAAATGTCTTTTATTCCAAATTGTAGTGTGTAATGTGTTACCTTCAAGGCCACTCCCCTGACTGTTGCCCTTGGCTATACACCAAATGTAGATTTCCTCACTATGATAGCATTATGAAGCTTATAACTTTATACATAACAAAGAACTACAACATAAAATATCTCAAGTGTCAACACTCAGGATACACTAAATTTCAGTGGTTATCTGATGTAAATGTTCAATCTTGAAGATCTGTTGGGACCTCCTCTGGAAGTGGGTATTTTGGGTGTGGTGGTTCATCTCATTGGATTAGAGATTACCCTTGGAAATAATTTAAATATGAAGTACAAGGTTATGTTGGGACAAGGACGCTTCTTACTTCTTGGCAAGATCATAGTTATGAGCAAAAGTATTTAAAATGTTTTACCTGTGGCAATTTTCAGTGGTTAAATGTTACTTTGGAAGATTTCAAGGAAGGCAAGAATGTAAAGCTTAATGCGAAGGTCACTATGGAGATGAGGCTAGATGAATTCATTAAGGAGTTTAAAATAAAAACAACTATGTAAAAGTGATATGTGTTTGAAAGCATGAATGCGATGATTTGAAAACAAAAATGTATGGGTTATATATAGTATACCTCATTCTCTTGCCTTCTTTTTATGTCCTCATAAGCATTTCACCATTCCAAAATCTGCACTTCATCACAAAAGCTGCACATACATGTAGAGTTGCTTCACATATAGAAATTCAACACAAAATATGTACATACAAAATGTTCTCATACAATTGAAATTCAACACAAGAGCAACACATTGACAAACTGCAACACAATATATGATTAAACAGAGACATTATTTTAACATACCCAAAAACATTCACCAATTCACACATTGTTTTAGTTAAACCCAAATTACAAAGCAAAGCAAGCTAGAACAAAAAAAAGTAGCAAAAAGTTCAAGGCCTCCAGTTTTGCCTAAGTGGCTTGAAGTTTCTCTTATAAGGAGTTGCTGGAGCATCTGTTCTTAGTGGTATGGGGTAGTATCACCAGTGGTGGTCTCTTTTATGATTGTGGAGCTTCTACAGGGACTGAGTTACTCAACCACTCATCTACAAACCTTTGGTGATTTGTTTGCATAGCTCTTCCCCTCCCTTTACCAGAATTTGATGCACTTAAAGCACTTCCAATTCTTTCCCACCCTCTGCCAGAATTTAATGTACTTGAAACACCTCCAGTCATTCCCCTCCCTCTGCCAGTATTGGATGCCTTCCCACTACTACCCCTTCCTCCAGCTATAGGTGTTGTTTGTTCTTGAGTAACATCTGATTGTTGTAACTGACTGAAGTATACTCTGGTTGACTTTTTTTATGGTCTTCCCCTTGCCTTAGGTGCAGGTGCCCTTTAAATTTAAATAGGTTCACCTTTGCAAGTTTTTTTATTGTGACCAAAAGTACCACATTTCCGATATATTTTTTGTTCTATATGCACCTCATCATCACACTTGATTCTCTCCTTTCTAGGTCTTCCCCTCCCTCTCTGCAATGGTGGTAGATCAACCACATAAGATGGCTACATAAGAAGCAACAAATTAAGAGAGTACAATTACAAGTGAGGCAACAAAGTGAATACATTAAAAAAATAGTGTATATCATTAGATATTGGATGTATAATACCACTAAATAATTTTAACTTATAGAGGCCCACTGTGTATCATAAGATACTGGATGTATAATACCACTATACGTGGCCACATATGAAGCAGCAAAGTGATATGGTGAAAAAAAACTACAAGGAAATCAAATAAAAATGCATGAGGCAGTGAAATCAAATAAAAAAAAGTAATAAATAAAGAAATTTAATAAATTAGGAAAATATATTTCTTACATTTTCAATGATTGCCTCCTTGGGATTAATATACTTGCAGCATAGATACAAGGCATTCCTGTCAATTGTCACTCAATGCATTGGCTAGTTCTTTCTTCCAGGTTTAGTACCCACCTTGCCCCAGTACTGGAGATTAAAACCCATTCATTCTTGTCACCTCCTTCCATATCATACTCCCCATAATGTGCCATTAAATACTCAAGATATTTAACTACTCTTGGTACCAAACCACCTTGATCCCATGACAATACTTTGGTTGTTCTCTCAAACATTAGTTTCATAAACATCAAACTTAATCTCTCAAATACGTTAGTTAGTGGTTTATCTCTGATCTTCATGATCCACCAATTGAAGGACTCATTAAAATTATTGGTTATGTGTTGACATTTTGCAGTACAATCAAAATGAGATCTACACCAATTCTCATATGGTTCTTTCTCAAAATAGTCCTTTGCCCCAGGGATGTCAATACCAAACCGATTTAAAAACTCTTACTTTTTATTTTGCATAAAAGCTCTTGCAGCTCCCCATGACAATCTTTCTAAGTGTGTTCCCTTGTGGTATTTTTTCATGTTTTTAAGTATGTATCTGAAACAAAACCTATGATTTGCATGTGGAAACTTTTTTTCCACTGAATCAATAAGCCCCTTCTGCCTATCAGAGATAAAGGTCAATTTTCCTGGGTGTGTAGATAAGTAAGGTTCTATCTTAGTAAGAAAATCAAGCTAACTATCTTTACATTCATTTTTGTACATGTATATTCCAATTGGGAACAAGTCATTGGCATCAAGACTAAGTACAGATAGGCAAACCCCTCCATACGTCCCTTTTAAAAAATAACCATCTAGCCCCAATATAGGTCTACACCTTTTAACAAGGCCACCCAAAGATGCCTTGAAAGCCACAAGAGTACCAGTCTATTACAGTGTGTCATCTTGTCTCCTGGTTCTAGCTATGCTCCCAGGATTGGATTTCAAAATCTCCACACACAATGAAGGCAAGTCATTGTAACTCTGAGCATAAGACCCTACTATACTCCCCATGCAGATTTGTATTACATTCGAAGCAGTCCAGTAACTAATCACAACACCATACTTTGTCTTCATTTTGGAATTAATTTCCTTGGAAGTCATTGCCCTAACATCTCTAACCAATGATTCAAATTTTGTAGCAACCCATGCTGCATTACATAAGGTATTTTCTGCCCCTAGCTTTCCTTCATAAGATTGTTGAAAGTTACCATGTCTTAAAACCATAGTATGCCCATCATTATTTCTTTATATAAATACTAGCCACTCACACTTTTCCTGTGAACACTTTAGCCTCAGTCTAGTACTGTCATTCTTGATGCATATATATGTGAAGTAGTTTTAAATTTTTAACTTCCTCATATGTTCTCTAGCTTCATATACAGTTGCCCATTGCATCTCTACCTCAAGTTTTTCAAAACCAACTGTCAATGGTGTTTTGACTGTGTCATCCTCCTTTTTACTATAAATATTATCCAATTCAACATCAACACCTTCAAATTCATTACCTCTTTCAAGATCTTCAGCAGTAGGAGCATAATCCTTATCATCAGATGAGTGGGTATTGTAATTACCATCCTCAGGCTCCAAACAATCAATCCCAACTTGGGCATGTCTAACCCATCTATCTTGTTCTTCTTCTATATCATCACTTTCACTTTCACTATCTGGCACAAGGTGCACTGGTGTTTCTATCTCATAATCATCTATTTACTCTTGGTCAATCTCTTTGTCACTATTATAAACTTCAGGTAAATCATCCAAGTCTTCTTCTTCTAAGATACAACATTCTTCTTCAACTTTGCATTAGGTTTTTTGGCTATCTTTTTTGCATCAACAATTGGTGTTTTCTATCTCTTGGCTGGTTTATTGGTAGCTTTGTTAGGTGTAGAAGGACTCATTACCACTGGTTTTCCCTTTCTTTTAGTATTGGTCTTAACTGGGGTAGTATTCTTCTCTTTTGTCTCTCTTGAGGATATGATATAATCTATATCATCTTCATCTAGAAAGACATATTCCCCAGCTTCATCAACCATCTCTTTTACTACATTTGTTTGCTTGATGTAAAAATGTATTCTTATTAGATAACTTTTATCACCCTGTGCCCACATGTCCTTTAAATCATCTGTACATTTGACAGCAAAAGGTAACCCATTATACAAACATATAAGCTCTATCGCATTCCCCTCTGGAATGTAATTCCCCACCCCATGGTGGTCATTAACCTTGACTGGAATCTCTCTTACATATTCCTTATAAGTTATCCCCTCCCCATATAATATCCCATACTTAAAACTCTTTCCCTCTTTATAATCACTGTCAACCCAACCTGTAGGATTCATTTTACCCCACTTTCCCCCATAGTTAATGAAAATATGCCTTAAATTATATGAATGCCTGTCACAAAAAATACTCAATACAATACAACAAATTGAATATAATACAGCATATTTAGTACTAGTATCCTAAAAAAAGCTCAATACAACACAATAACCACAGTAATTGAGTGAAAAATACCCTAAATTATGAAACCTCTAATTTAATTACAAACCCTAAAAAAAATTCCTAATTTCTAATAAACCATAAATTAGGTATCCAAATCACACACATTGAGACATAGATAGTACATACCTTGGGAAGGGAATATGTCTCAATACTGTTTCCCCTTTCTCGGGTGGAGGGTACTCATTATCAGAGACAGTGATGGGGTTTACATCATCTTCACCGATCTCATCTATCAATTTCATCTTCCACTTATTGGCCTTCTTCTTCACCATAAGAGAGAATTTATGAGAGAGATAACAAATTGAAAACAAACTGAGAACTTTACAATGACAATGAGAGAGAACAAACTGAGAAAGAAAGAGAGTGGGTGGGGAAAATCCTGTTCTTTCAAAACATGATTTACACGTACGACTATAAGGGTATTTTAGTCTTTACAAAATGGCCATATTTAAACTGGGTCAACTGCGGTCAATTGTAGTTGACCATAGTCAAACTGCAAATAAAGGACTATAATTGCATTTTTGCTAAATTGCAGGACTTAAGTCAAATATCCATATAAATATCAGGACATAACTCTAAAAGAGTCTTTTCAATTTTCCTTTATATGTCCAAGTTATTTTTAATATAGAACAACTTAGGGAATGAACTTAAAGAGTTATGTGAATGAATCTATAATAAGAAAAAAAATTAAATTCGATTTGCTCGTATTTAATCTATTTCAAAAAATTAGGTCAGAACTATTCCTATCAATCAACGTTCTAGGAATAAACAGATTTAATCAATTGTTATCTATAATAAGAAGAAAAAAATCATATTTTTTCTTGAGTTTTAGCCGTCCATTTTTGAGTTGCAAGCAAATTTGGACAAAAAAGTGAGTCTGAGCCGTCAAATCTAAACATTTGTCTAAAAAAATGCATCCCAGCCGTTGATTTCCCATGTCGATCTCGAGATTCCTCGACTTAACTTAATATACCTCTTCCCATGGTCATACTATCTTTCTCTATATAATCTCGAGGATCATCAACTTAACTTAATGCAGCATCCTACAAGTCTAACAAGATTCATGTGTTAAAGTTTAGAAATAACGACAACTTCATTCTAAAATTCCTTTGATCCCTACCCAGAGATTTTAGAAAGCCTTTTGACGGCTATTTCTTGCCCACCGAAATATTTCCCCTGTAGAAAGTCGTTAAAATGATTTACACATTAAATAAAATTATAATACCTGGTTTCATAAAACAGTAGTAAGTAATACCTTGTACACTGAACCAAAACCACGTTCCCCAAACTTATTATCAAAGGTAAAGTTGTTTGTTACGATTGCTAGCTTCTCAGTAGTAAAAATTAGCAACTCTGGGCTCTCTCCAAACATGCTTGAATCTAACAAGTCTACAGATTGTTAAGCCAAAATTAAGTAAAACATATTAACAAAAAGTAAGAAGAGAAAGATATTCGGCATATTCATTCTGGCGTATCTTTCATTTTTGTCACCTGCCTCCACAATAATCATTCGAAAATGTTGATACCAACTACTCCTATAACGACTGTGATTATGATAGGTAGTATTGGGTCCTTCTTTTTGTCTGCATTTTTCAAAACAATCGTCAATGAGACAAGAAATACATTAAAATCCAAAATATATAATAGTGTTTAAAAAATATCAAGAAAGTAAATAGGCAAGACTTCCAATAAGAGAAATCAATTATGATCAATTAATAAGCCATGTTTTACATATTTTCTAGTAATGCTTGTGACATAATTTATTAGTCTAATGCATGTGATGAAATTTCTCAGTAATAAATGAGTACTGAGAGGCTTAAAAATCTGCAAGCTCTAACCTTGAGACTAATGATATTTTCTTTAAGTATCCAAAATTACTTTGTATATCAAAGTTATTTTCTATATCAAACTACTTCAGAAAATAGATCAAAGGGATCTATGATAATTGTAAGAAAATACAGATAAAGAAGGTGTGCGTTTGGTGACTAGGTAAATCTTGTGGGTAGTAATATTAGGTGGGTTGGTTAACCTTATGCACAGTTAAAGCGTTGTGTTTGGCTATGGTGGCTACTGGGTCTATTCCATAAGTCCCTTCGGCACTCAAATCAAAACCCCTTCCTTGATCAAATCAAACGTAGAATGACGTAAAGATAACCTTACCAATCTCCTTATGTGTGATACACGGATGTAAAGATCCGCCCCGGCCGTAGAGAACTTTTGCATGTCAACTAAATTTCCATTCCATATCATACACCCAATGCCATTAGTATAAGAATAGTTTACACAAGGATAATTCTTTAAATACTCTTGTTCACACTCCTCGATATCGGCAGTATTCATATAGTTGGGAGAATCAGGCACTTTTGCCTTTTCTAGCTTCAAGAATCCATCTTCTTTTTCGTTTTCACCATTAGTGTTTTATCCTTTGCACTGAAATTGTGTTCTCTTTACACATCCACCTAACCAATTCCCTGTACTCCACTTCCTTATGGACTTCGGCTCAGACCCTTTAAAACAACTGCATATTGGTGAACATAATGTGTCACAAATACCAAAGAGGCCACAAGTGGCATAAATATCGCACTCCATTCAAGGTCCCAACCATAATTAGATCCATTTCTTCTTTTCATCATCCTACCAATTTTCTATCAATGTCCCTGTGGAATTCAAAAAATATCCTTGAACTAACGATTTATTGGCAAAATCAACAGTCACGTACACACTCCCTTTTTGATCCACGTCTCTCGGTTTGCTAAACTTATTGAGATAAGTAAAGTACATGTCGCTTAGAGCATCTCCAGCAGTTGCATATTTGGTTGTGAGTTAAGTTTTTATGTCAGAAGAAACTCAAAGCCTAAATTTTTTTGCTCCCAACAATTTCAAATTCAGGTGTGAGTTGCTTACGTGGTGTTGTCCGAACTCAACCGAGTGTGTGGAGCTCACACTTAAAAAATTAAGTTTGGTAGAATTTAAAACACCACGCGGAGTAAAGAATACTGCGTAGATTAAATATTAATTTATTGGTGTGTGAGGGGAGGTGAATAATTGTACGGATTAAAGGATACCGCCGTAAGCTATTTTTTTTTATTTTTTTAAAATATAGATTATCGGCCACTGCTGGAAGGGTTGAGTGTTGGTTGGGTGTTTTTGGGCCTGACAAGGTAGGTCAGGTCTCCCAACTTCTGAAGATACTCTTATACCTATAAAGATTTGATTATTTCATGGATCCAATCGGCAATGACTTTTAGAGCCATTCCATGTGATGACTTGAGGAATGCTTACCGGATCAAGTTCAAGAAAAAAATCTTTGATTGATGGATCATAATTACTTTTTCATGAAGTTAACTATGTTTTCCTCGGTATTTAAATCAAACACTTTGGACTTTAGATAGAGACAATTTTATGCGGTGAAAAAGAAGTTATAACTCGTGTGAACAAGAAGAATAGAGCAAGAAAAGATTTTAGCAGAAAAAAATAAAGCATGGGGATAGAAAAGTACTAGACACACCAGTATGATTCGAGAGTATTCAGCACGGCCCATTAGCTATACTTTTGCATCTCCGTTTTCATACTACATATATTTT
This sequence comes from Kingdonia uniflora, assembly GCA_014058105.1. Lineage (NCBI taxonomy): Eukaryota > Viridiplantae > Streptophyta > Magnoliopsida > Ranunculales > Circaeasteraceae > Kingdonia > Kingdonia uniflora. Next base: position 457,454 of record JACGCM010001686.1, on the reverse strand, counting down.
CTTTAAGTATCCAAATTTTCATTATATATCAAATTTATTATCTATATCGAACTACTTCTAAAAAAGAATCAAAGGTAATTATGAGAATTATAAAAAGAACGAATTAATGGGTAAACCCACACTAGTTCTTAAATATCATTTAGTACCCTCAAATTTAAAAAATTACTTCTAGACCCAAGTTTTGAACTTAAGTTGCAATTAGTACCACGAAAACTAAAAATGCCACTTTTAAACCTATTTCAAAAGTCATGTAATCGATTCTGATGTAACGCATCCCTAGATGGGTCATTTCCTGACCTCTCTCCCTTTAGTTCTATAAAGAGTGGCTCTCTTTTATTTGTCCAGCATTTAGTTTTGTTTTAAAGAAGTTCTAGTAAAGTAAAATTAGGGTTCCTCAAGAACCCAATTTCTTCCCTCCATTAAATGTAATTAGTGATCTTCATGATTATCTTACTTTTGCGTAATTAGTTTGTACTAAAGTGGTATCAGAGCGACCTTTCAATCTTTCAACTAGACGAGATGACTGCGAGATACGAGTTTCTTTTAGAACTCATGAGTGCTCAAACCGAGTTGCTCAAAACAATCATATGAACTTGCGAAGACGAATATCGGTACGGCCTACCCCATTTACCCCACACCGTCGAGGAATTCTCTGGCATCTCGAGCATCACGGATCAACATATATCCTGTGAGCACGTTACGGCCACGATGGTCAAAAATTTGAGCAAGATACAGTCGTTGTACAGCCTAATAGACCCCCCTACCAACGAAACCCAAACTGGTTGTCGGAGAAACCTTGATCCCGGCTGTTGAAGTCAAGATCGAAGCTGCAATAACAATTATATCTGCAGATAAATAGATTGCAGGAGAGACAGGCCCTTCGCGGGTCCCTTTTGACCCCTATGGGCTGGGATCGTAACCTACTAAGCCGAGTCGAGTACAAAGCCGAACCCAAGTCCACCCCAACACCTCCATGTGCGGGACCCACCAACCAAGACCATAACTTGCAAAGTATAAAGGATCTGGAGGGGGAGTTTGCCCGAATTCAAGAGACTGTACGTAAAGGAGTGGAGTAATTACGAGAGTCTCAAATAAACTTAGATGTTGCTCTTACCAGGGAAAAAGGTTTAGAGACTGTTATTAGGTCGAAGACATTGTGATAAAGGACAAAGTGGAGTTGTTAAAGAAAATTCCAGATGTAGAAGAATTGAACAGGGAGATTGGTGTCCATCGTGCCTGGGTGGCTGATTTTGAGGCAATTAATCTAGCTGAATCAGCTAAAGCTGATGAAACATTTGTAGAGAACATTGCTTTTACAGATCGAATAGACAAGGAAATGAAGAGGCAAAAAATGCGGTATGAAAAGTTTGAAGATCGCCAACAGAGGTCGAGGTCGGTCTTTTCTCACTCAGTTATAACTCATGCCTCGCATTCAGAATTGTTGAGAGAGTGAAAGCAAGTGCTACCTTGTTCTAATCACAAGAGATTTAGAAGAGCTAGCCAAACCAAGTGTATTCTTGATTTAACTAGTATGATGTCACAGATATATTGAAAGAGATGAAAGCTAGTTTTACCTTTGCTTTATCTTATGTTTGGTAGAGTCCTTTGATTGAAAACAAGTGCTACATTTCCCTAATTATAGAAGATTTAGTAGAGCCGGCCAAACCAAGTATATTCTTGATTTAACTGGCATGATATTGTAGACATATTAAAGAGATGAAAACTAGTTTTACCTTTTCTTTATCTTTTGTCTGGCAGAGTCCTTTGATTGAAAGCAAGTGCTACCTTGCCCTAATCACATGAGATTTAGTAGAGTCAGGCAAACAAAGTGTATTCTTGATTTAACTGGTATGAGGTCTATTGAAAGCTAGTATTATCTATGCTCTAATCTATGTATTGTCTACAATGTAGAAAGATATATGGAGAAAATTTTCATTGAATTCCAAAAAAGGATGTACATTAGATGGAAATGAAAATCTCACTTCTGGAATGAAAAAATCATAAACTAAAATAGGGTAGTGAGGGACTTAACGATAATATCGTTTCAGTCGCCTAGTATTCCAAGGACTTGAAATGAGGACTCCCTCTTCTGTTATGAGGTAATATGATCCCAGGTCTGAGAGACATGCGATAAGGAATGGACCCTCCCAATTGTCTGCTAGTAGAGTGAGATTCTTTGCGGTGTTGAGGTATCTCTTTGAGGACGAGATCATTGATTTGGAAGGTACGGCTCTTGACTCGTTTATTATAAGAACTGGCTTGCATATGGTGATATCGACCTAGGTTAGCGATGGCACGTTCCCTGGTTTCATCGATCGAATTTAGGTTACAAGCCAATTCAAACTCATTTTCTTCATCAGTTAGCTCGTGATCTTTGACTGGATGATGATATTCTGAAGGTATGATAGCCTCGGTGCCATAGGTAAGGATGAATGGAGTGCAGCCTGTTAACTGGCATGGAGTGGTACGATATGCCCATAAGATATGAGGCAGTTCGCAGACCCAATTCCCTTTTTTTTTGTGAGTGTAGTCATTTCTTGAGACCATCCACGATAGTTTTGTTGGTGATTTTGGCTTGGTCATTGCCTTGAGGGTAGTAGGGATTGGATGGCGAATGGATGATATTATGTTGGTTGAGGAAAGATATAACTTTTTCTCTAACAAATTGGGGACCGTTATCGATACAAATTAGGTGGGGGCACCCAAAGTGAGTGATGATGTGTTCCCAGATAAAAAAGATGACCTCTTCTTCTCTAGTGAATCATAGTAGAACTGCTTTTACCTATTTTGTAAAATAATTAGTAACTACGAGGAGGTGGTGACGGTTACTTGGAGAATTAGGAAATTTTCTGACATGATCGAGTACCCACCTTTTAAAAGGCCAAAACACCTTACTTGCATGGAACTCGAGTGCAGGGGCGCGTACCATTTGTCTATGCCGTTGACATGTGTCACATTTGCATGAGTACTCTTCTGCTTGTTTGTGCATGTCGGGCCAGAATACTCCTTTTGTAATGGCTTTGTTTGCCAGTGATCAACCTGCAGTATGGGAGCCACGAGTCCCTTTGTGTAGTTTGCAGAGCAAATCTTCTACTTTCTATTTTGAAAGGCATTTGAGGAAAGGCCCCGCGACTGAACGGCGGTATAAGATACCATTTTGATTTGTGTAGTGCTTCGAGTTGTCTATCAGCTGTGGGCACTCCTTCGGGTCTGCTGGAAGTGGTCCTTTACATTTGTTGCTGATACCGAGATAAGCTAAGAAAGGCTTTCGCCAATTGTCACCTCCCCCTTTATCGCCCCCAGTGTTAATCGTGCATACAAAGATGCGATCAATGTTGGGGGTTAAATTCACTACGATCTTGAGATATCGAGCTTCTGTGCCTTAGACCTCAGCTAGATACGCCAAGGAATCGGCGTGTTTGTTATCGCCTTGAAGAAGATAATCGAGAGTTGCTTATGCGAACTTGCTCATCCTATCTGCAATAAGGGCTGCGTATTAGATCATCTTGCCATTTTTCTTGTATTGCTCAGACTAACGGTAGATGATGAGTAATGAATCTGTGTAAACTAAGAGTTTAGGGATGCCGAGCTCAAGATCAAGATCGAGTCTATGAATGAGAGCTTCGTATTCGCTGATATTATTTGAGGCCAAAAAATCCAGGCGGATTGATTTCTCAATTCTGTCATTGGAAGGGGTAATCAATACGATTCTAATTTGTGAACCTGCAGGTCCTGCTAATCCATCTGTAAGAATTTTCTACCCTTTCTGTGTAATTCATTTAGCTCGCTCGTCAAATGCTTTTGAGGGTGGATCCTCTGTAAATTCCTCTACAAGGTCATAATCGTGTTCTTCCCACCCGGGAGCTTCCACTGGAAAATTTGCAAGAAAATTGGCAGCGGTTTGCCCTTTTTCGATATGACGTTATTCGAACTTGATATCATGTTCTCCAAAACTTATTGACCATTGTTGCACTCTCCTTGATTTTTCATTTTTGGACAAAACTTCCCGAAGTAGGTAGTTTGTCATGACATTGACTGAATGAGCTTGGAAGTAATGCTTGAGTTTCTGTGAAGTATAAGCAAGAGTGTGAAGAAACTTCTCGATTAAGAGTATCTTGTATTCGCTGGTGTGAAGGTTCTTTTAATAAAGTAGACTGGTTTCTCGGTTTTCCCTTCAAGTCGAATGAGAACCAAGCTGGTGGAAGTATTTGTAACTGCTAGGTAGATAATCAGTTCCTCATTCTCTATAGGAGTGCTCATGATGGGAGACTTCCCCAAATAGGTTTTGAGATCCTGAAAGGCTACTTCGCATTCTGATGTCTATCGAACCTCTGTATGTGGCTGAAAATTTTCTCGTTTGGTATAACCGCGGAGTAATAGGAACAGCCAATGACAGTAGTCTGAAGATTTAGAAACAAAACGGCTGATAACGGTAATCTTGCCGGCGAGTTTCTGAATGTCTTCTGTTATTTTTGGAGATGGCATGTCGAGAGAAGCCCGAATCTGATCTAGAGCGGCCTCAATCCCCTTCTTATTGATGAGGTAGCCAAGAAATCGACCTGAATGTACTCTGAATTTACACATATCAGGATTAAGACGCATCCTGTAAGATCGAAGAATGTTGAATATTTTGTTAAGATCTGAAATGTGGTCGATGGACTGTATGCTCTTCCACAAGATAATGTAGACATTGTTGACTTTCCCGAGATATACTTTAAACATAGTAGTCATCAACCGTTGATATGTTGCACATGCGTTCTTGAGTCCGAAGGGCATGACTGAATAGCAGTAAAGTCCTCTTTCAGTGATGAAAGTGGTTTTTTCTTGATCGTCTTCCAAGAGTGGAATCTGATTGTATCCCGAAGTAGCATCCATCATAGATAAGAGTTCACAACCTGCTGTAGAATCAAAGATCTGACGAATGTCGGGAAGAGGGAAGCTGTCCATTGGAGTATGTTTGTTGAGATCAGTAAAATCAACACAAACCCGGACCTTTCCATTCTTTTTTGGGACAGTGACAATGCTGGATATCCAATCTAGATACTTGGCTTCTCGAATGAATCCTACTTTGATCAATTTCTCGATCTCCATGTTAACTCCATCTCGAAGTCATGGTGGGAGGTGCCGCTATCTCTGTTTGACCGATGTGGCATTGATGTTGATGGCCAATTTGTAACATGTCTTGGTCGGATCGACCCCAGACATCTTTTTGAAAGACCACGCAAAAATGTCTTAATTATGTCATGCTGTGGAACTAGCTTTATACCATTGAAAGTACCTCGGCGAGGCCCATTGATCTTGATATATTTTGTGGGTTGCTCTGTAGAATGCTGATCATCAGGGTGGCTAGCTTGCTGTAACTATCAGAGGTATCTAGAATAACAGAGATGGTGTTTTCGCAAGCTGGAGAAAGCTTTTGACTACCCCTGATCTCATAGATGCATGTCGTCACTGTGTCTGAAGCAGAGTGTTTGATGATAGGTGGAAGCGATTGCTTCTATATTATGAATCCAGCAATGACCCATAATCCCGAGATAACGAGATTTTGTGTTGATTATATAGAAGATGACGTCGATTGTGGTTGGTCCTACGGTAATAGGTAATATGATCTTCCCTACTCACTCTTCTTTAGAACTATTAAAACCACTGATATCGGTGTCGCTTTAAATGACTTGATCGGCCAATCCCATTTGGCTGATAGTGCTCTGAAAGAGGATCTCAATACCACTGCCGGTATCGATCATCATTGTGTGCATGACAAATTTCTTCATCCTGAGCATTATGACTAATACATCATGATGTGGAAACTTGACATGGCTAGAATCACAATCTTTGTATGAGATCCCATGCCAACAATTTCTCGACTCAGGTAGAAGTTTAGCTTCATTGTCTTAAGGTGTGAGATAGCAGCATTCAGATAGTCTCATTCGCTTGAATCTATTATCTGGTTGATCTTGATCATGTTGTTGTGGCGCATATGGTAAAGATGCTTCTCATCAGCTTGATCTTCGACTTGGACAACTTTAAGCTATTTTTATAGCTATTATCCTTGTATGATTCCAGGTCGACAATATATTCGAGCATCTGTCCCTCCTTGAAAATGTGCTCGAGCAACATATGTAAAGCATAGCAATTGTCAGTGGAATAATGGTTTACCTTATGATGCATTCAGTATGGTCGGCTCTCGATGGGTTCCAATGGTTGGGAAAGACGGTAGAGCTTATCCTTTGTAAGGATTTAAAAAATTGAGGAGATTTGAACATTCATCTTTGGGAGGACCAGCTTGATTTGTGCTCCGCCTTTTCGAAGGCTGCCGATGTTTCCCTTGGCGCACTTTTGGTCACCCTGGTCCTCCTTTGGTTTAGTGTTTCGTTCTGTAGATGGGTCTTTCGTGGTAAGGACGAATTTAGAAAATTTATACCTTTCGGACATCATCCTTTCTAGGTTGACGTAATTATTAACCTTGGTGGTCATATCTTCCAAGGTTGCAGGTTTGTTGAGGAAGAGGTGCTCTTTAGGTTTGCAGTCGAGTTGGAGTGCGTTGGTAAAACCAGTAACAGCTCTTTTCTGATCAAGATAGTTTACTTTACGTGAAAGCTCCAAGAACTTCTTTGAAAATGCCTCGAGCTTCTCTCTGTAGGATTGTTTGAGACTGATAAGTGAATATAAATTTTCTTCTTTGTCTCTGTTGTGTGCATACGTCTTGATGAATTGTTTCTCCAGCTGGTCAAATGTGTATATGGAATCTTCCGGTAGAGAATGGAACCATCGAAGTGGTTCCTCTTGTAGGCTTGTGGCGAAAAGATGGCAAAGGATGTGGTTAAAATTGGAGTACAATACCAATGAGTCACGGTATTGCTTAATGTGCTCCTTTGGATCGGTACCCTAGTATTTGTGAATTTTCGAAGTATGGAAACCTTTCAGAATGTCCATATCGAGCAGTTCTTTGGCAATTGAACTTCCTTGTAGTTTGGTAAGGTCGTCGGTAGTGCCCAGAACTTGTGCTTCGATCAACTCCTTAATGCGTTGGTCCATATGCTATTGTGTAATGTAGTAACGGGTTGGTTGAGTGGCTTAATGAGGAGGTTGCATATTTTGAGTACTGGTACCTTCACTCGATCTCGTGCTGGAACTTGAGGCTAAGGTTTCTGTTCTTCCTCTTGACATATAGAAAATCGGTGACCTTGGCTTATCTCTGACTGAACCTCTCCCCCTAAATGAATGGATGGTTGAGGTTCATTCAAAATATTTTAGGAAATAGCTTTGCTGGTTGCTCCATGAGGTCCTAATCTATCTCATACATAAATTCGAGAGGCTTCTGGTACTTGATCGCAATCTCGTATTGGAAGAGCCTGCTGAATGTTCTGCAAGCTTGCAAGGCAGTCTGTATTGTTGTCATTTGATCTTCATATTGTGTGATCATTGTCAAATGAGCTTGTCATTCGGCGCTGAGATCCTTCTCACGGAACTCTTGGTCGAGAGTTAACTTTCGCTCGAGTTCAGTACATTTCTCTGTTTCAGTGTGGAGATTCGCCCTTAGATTTGTAAGCTGTTCCGGCTCAACTGAGGAATCAAGCTGGATTCTGGCTTCTAGTCGCCTGGATGTACCCATGATCGGAATGTTTTTGGAGACTAACTGAATGCCTTAAGATATCGTGGAATAAATCTTTTTCCTACAGACGGTGCCAAATGTAATGACATAATTTTATGAGCTCAAAGTGGCTTGTAATTAGCTCTTACACCAAAATACCTGTGACAAAATCTTATAGAAAACAAGAAATGGCACAGGCGTTTAGCGTGGAAAATCTATGAATAGGTAAAAAAAACTATGACCTCGGGTTGAGGATTTTTGTAATAGTGACTTTTATTGCTTGAGGCTGATGATATCTTATTATAAGTGATCTCTAGATTTAGACATGCTTGATCTTACGTATAAGAAGTTTGAAATCTCGAGAATCTTAGAAAGTGTAGTATTCTCTGTGATTTCTCGTGTCTTTTTCTAGTTTAATTCTCTGTCCCTATCTCTTATAGAACTTTTTCTTTATATAGGCCTCTTCCACGATTCTTCATCGTGCTAGAGCTTATTCTCCAAACAATGTGGTTAGAAGCGGTTGACTGAGTAACTGCTGAGTTCAAGAGAGACATATGGCTTTGAATTGTTCAGGCTTTTTGGTTTAAGCTCGACCCACGTTCTTCATTAGTTCGTAGAGTATGTAGCAATGTTAACTGGAGAAGTCGTGTTAAAAATGTGTGAGTCTGACAAGGAAGTAATTTAATTTGAGGACAACTCCATTTTAGGTAAGATCGAGGGATAGGCCCCTACAGGCTCCGTCGTAGACAAAGCTACAATCTTCTGTAGCCTAGAAACCCATGTAACCGTACCGCTTCCCAATGTTAATACAAAACCACTAGTTCTCTTCCGCCTATCAATGTCACCTGCCATATCAAAATCAATGAATCCTTGTAAGCATATTTGAGAACCCCCATTACATAATACGATATCTTGAGTCCCCTTTAGATACCTTAGTATCCATTTTATAGTTATCCAATGCTCCTTTCTTGGATTACTCATATACCTACTAACAACTCTCACTGCTTGGGCAATATCTAGTCTCGTACAAATCATAGCGTACATAAGGCTACCAACCACAGATTGATAAGGAACCTTTTGCATCTCATCGCGATCATTCTGCCTCGTCAGAAAACAATCCTTTGATAATTTAAAGTGCGCTCTCAATGGTGTACTAACAACTTTAGAACCATCCATATTAAACTGCTTAAGTACTTTACCGATGTACTAAGCTTTAGAAAACTTCAATTCTCGCCGCTTTTTGTCACTTGTAACACGCATACCAAGAACTTGTTTTGTTGCACGCAAGTCCTTCATAGAAAACTCTCAGGGTAACTGTTCCTTCAACTTGACAATCTTTCCCATGTCGGTACTTGCTACCAACATATCATCTACATACAAAAGTAGAATAATATATGAGTTCCTCATATTATTTATAAAACAATAGTGATTTGCATTGCTCTTGGAATAACTATTTCTGGACATAAATTGTTCGAACTTCAAATACCATTGCCTCGGTGCTTGTTTCAAACCATATAAGCTATTCATGAGCCTACACACAAAATCTTTTTTCCCTTTAACCGAATACCCTTATGGCTGCTTCATATAAATTTCATCATCAAGGTTACCATGTAGAATTGTTATCTTGACATCAAGCAGCTCAAGATGCAAATCTTTAACTGCAACTATATTCATCAGAATCCAAATAGTAGACATCTTCACAACAGGAGCAAAGATCTCACTAAAATCAATACCTTCTTTATGCTGAAAGCCCTTAACCACAAGTTTAGCCTTGAATCTCCTTGAACTACCAAATTCTTGCTTTAGTCTATATATCCACTTGTTGTGCAATACTCTCTTCCCTTTCGGTAGCCAAACTAAATTCTAAGTTCGGTTTACTGATAATGACTGCATCTCATCATCCATAGTAAGCTCCCACTTCCCCTTGGCTTCCACATCTAAAGCCTCCTTGTAACTTTTTGGTTTACCACCATTCGTAAGAAACAAGTGATTTAAGGAGTTAACGTACTTAACTGGAACTCTTGGAATTCTCAGCTCTTTTTGAAGTGTTATTGGAATGTCTAGATCATTAGGTCCCTCGCCTTCATCCGGTGTATCATACTTAACCGTGACTTCTTCATCAACCTCTCGAAAGGGTTTATCATCAATGTCAACACTTTCTGCTTCATCACTTCGATTTCTTTCCACAGGTACTTTGAAGTCTAAATACAAAACTTCCTCATTGAATATAACATTGCGGCTCTGGATAATTATCCGATTCTTCGCATCCCAAAATCGGTACCCAAATTCATCACCACCGTATCCAATGAATATACACTTCGTCGACTATGCATCTTACTTTGTCCTTATATCTGAATTATCAAGCACATATGAGATACAACCAAAAATATGCAAGTGAGAAAAGTTTACATCTTTACTGGTTCATGCTTCTTCAAGAAGTCCAAAGTCCAAAGCCGTTAAAGACCTTCTATTATTCAAGAATGGCGTCGTATTAACCGTATCCACCCAAAAGCATTTTGGCAAGCAGTGTTGAGCCTTATACTCCTCGTTCTTTCCTTTATAGTTTGGTTCATGTGTTCCGCAACTATAGGGGTACATTTCCCCACTAACCACGAGGTGGAAGGTCGCTAAAGCACTCTCCAGTCAGGCCGTCTCGTGAACCCTGCTAACGACGAGTGGGTCTTGGGCTGAGACTCTCTTAAACGACCATAGAGCCATTGCGAGCACAAGTAATGACGAGTCATCCATTAGCCCCTCTGCCCACGTAGAAATGCAGGAGCCTACGACCTTGAAGGGACATCTTTGGAATTACACAAAGCACGTGAGCAGGGGTACTCCTAGGTCAAACCCTCCCTATAAGTAGAGGTATAGAGGTAACCTAAAGGGATCTTCTTCTTCTTCTTCTTCTACCTCTTTCTCTTCTTCTTCTAAAAATAACTAGCTAAGCCAAGGAGACGGAGAGAAACCCAGAGAGAGTTGAGTGGTTCCCTCCTCCACCAGAAAGTATCAAGCCCAAAATGAATATACACTTATTACTTTCCCTGAGAGGAATCACAAGACTATAATTGGCGCCATTTACGTTCCCATATTCAACCTTTGACAAGCGAAGATGGTGGTTTCCACTCGAAACCAATCCTTGGATCAAGCTATGGCTGAGATGCGAGCCGCCTTACTATAGCTACAAGAGCAGATGTCCACTAAGGAGGACCAAATCAGCCAACTCCAAAGAGCCAATGATGAGCTACGCGACACCCTCGTCGTTGAACCCCTACCGTTGTCCGGGGGTCCTGCGTTATCTGCTTCGGCTAACGAGTCTATGCCGCATGAAGCAGCACCCTGGTAATAGCACTTTCCCCCCAGTTTACGGCCTGGTACCCGAACATCAACCCACGCTAGTGTACCCCGTACCCGCCACCATAAGGACCACCAGTACTATAGTTCGTCCCCCGCCCCACTATACCGCTACCCGCCCCCCCCCTCAACCGTAACCCGCTTACCAGCTTAGCCGCAATGACCCGCCGCTACCTGATCTATACGCCTCGCAATACGGCAGCATGCGGCCCCCGACACCTGTAGCGGACTTCGGAGCCTGGCATGGTGACGGCTACATAAACTTCCCATAGTGGCACCAGCCATACAGCCCCAATGCCCCTTTTACCCACCCGGGCACGGCTGCCAACCCTACACTGAATGCCATCTCGCCTACAACGATAGATTTCACGACCGATACCCCGACACGCCTTCATCCAAACCACCCTACGCTCGGCACCATGAGAGCTGCTATGACGAGTCATCCACTAGAAGTGGGGTCACCGCTGTGCGGGACGCTGGCATCAACGACCAACTACCATTAATGGTCGTATCCAAAAAGGTACTAATCTGAAGTATGCAAGGTACTGATCCTACTTGGCGGTTAACGAAGGAGACCTTCCGCCGGATCCTTAACACTCCTTTCACTGCAACCATCTGAAGCTACGTTATGGGCCATAGCTACTTCCGGCTGAAGATTGAGGCCTTTACCGGGAGTCAAGACCCAGGCCAAGACCTCTCCAAATTTTAGTACAGCATCGACCTGCCACATCAAATGGACGAGCACATGTGGCGCTTGTTCCCCTTGACCTTGTCCGACGAGGCCCTAGCCTGGTTTCAAAGCCTTGAACCCAACTCTATCTTCACGTTTGAGCAAATCTAGCTAGCTTTTATCGAGAAGCACCTCCGTAACCAGTAATTCAATAAATAATTAGCAGAGCTATTTTATTTGAAGCAACAGATTGGAAAAACCATCAACTCCTTCCTCTCAAGGTTTAAGAGTGGGCTCACCCTCATTGAATGGGTCGGCGCCCCGACCGCTTGCCTTCCCGGTTTTAAACTCCACGAGGCCTTGTACATGAAGCGACCAGAAATACTCGAGCACATTTACGTGAAAGTTAGGAAATACCAAAATGTGGAAGCCGATAATCGCGCATCTGCCTTGCAAACCGTCGCCCTCCTAAGTACAACCACAATCCCCTCGCATGTCATTCGTCCTGACTCGTCCTAAACACCCGAGGGACCAGTAACGCGACCCTGATGATGGCAACAACAAAAGGCGCATGGGGTACGACCCACATGATAAAACAGAGCCCCAACGGGATGGATGGCAGAGAACTTCACGTTGGGAGTGGTATTTCCCCAGCGACCTTACCCTAACACGGGTGGACCTTCTCTTCATTGTCAAGAATGACCCCGACCACATGAATCCGTACCCCAAGCTGGATCATCCTAGTCGCTCGTACTGCACACACCACGATGTCCATGACCACGCCACTGAGGAGTGTTATGATCTCATCAATATGACTGAGACTTGGTTCCACCAAGGGTGCTATACCCAGTACCTGCCTACTGACAAACTACCCCATAAACAAATTGACCGGCCGTAATAACCGTACAAGCACAGGGGTATCTGGCAGTATGTGAAATGATCCTAGGGGATCTCAATAGTACACCATCACGTAATGCAGTCTCCAACTCCATGAGGCAGTATTATTGCCTTACTGAGAATCAACGTACGGCCTATGACATTGAGGCAGCCACCGATATGCCGTACAGGCAGGCAATCTAGTTCACTGACCAGGACCTTGGCTCAATCTCCCACCCGCATGGCGATGCTCTAGTCATTTGGATTGTGATTGGGGGTATCCTCGTTAAGCGCATGCTGGTCGATTCGGGAAGTGGTGCCAATATCCTGTATTATGATACCCTCTAAAACATGAACATGCAGGATTGCCTAGCACCATCCAAAATAAAGATCTCAGGTTTTAACGGGTCTACTAAATAGGTTATGGGGGAGCTCGTCAGCCAGTTACAGGCTAGACAAGTCTTGGTACCCACCACATTCATCGTCAACAATAGCCCCACAGTCTATTACAATGGCATCCTATGACGCGATTGGATCCACGCCATGAAGGCAATCTCATCTTCCTACCACCAGGTAATACGCTTCCCCACGAAATCCACGCCATGAATGTTTCCATGTCATGGCCAGTATGTGTTACGCCAACTCCCTCCAAAACTTAATGAATTACGAGAATTCTAAAAAAAAGGGGAAGAATATCGTCATTGGGGATTAGCAACGAACAAGGAATGATCCCATGGTGGTGGACTCGTCCCCCATTCCTCGCCACCCTGGTGCACCCATGAATATAAATATTCTACCCTCTGATCAGAACGATACAGTTATAAGCACGTTCAGTAAAGACTGGACATTGCCTCTCATGGAGCCAGTCGATAAGATTAACCTCAACGGCCCCACGAGAACAACGTATATTGGTTCCTTATTGACAGGTAACGAGTGCTTGAACCTTATCACCCTTCTCCAATAGTACAAGAACATCTTCGCCTAGTCATTTGACAAAATACCAGGTATAAACCCCGAAGTGGCCTGTCATCACTTGTACGTCAACGACAAAGCTACTCCCGTCAAGCAAAAACCATGCCGAATAACCCCAAGATTGCGAGGGGGCCATAAACGATGAGATTCAAAAGTTATTATAGGCAGGGCTTATCAGACCCGTAGACTACCCACACTGGGTAGCCAATGTGGTGGTCATCCCCAAGAAGAATGGGGAAACACGAGTTTGTATCTATCTTACCGACCTTAATCGACACTGTACAAAAGATAGCTTCCCAATACCCCTCATCACCAGACATGTCGATTCCACGACCGGACATGAACGGCTTTCTTTCATGGACAGTTACTCCGGGTACAACCAAATACCACTGGCAACGGAGGACCAAGAGTGTACCTCCTTTACCACTGAGCAGAACCTGTACTTTTATACCGTCATGCCATTCGGCCTAAAAAATATGGGTTCTACTTACCAGCGCCTCGTCACCACCATGTTTGAATAATTGTTGGGGAAAATAGTTGAAGTCTACATTGACGACATGCTCGTAAAGAACAGGCTGAGCGGCGACCATCTCACCGGCCTTAAAACCGTCTTCATAAAGTTGCAATCCTATAAGATGCCACTGAAGCATGAGAAATCTAGCTTTGGCGTCTCCTCGGGGAAGCTCCACGGACACCTAGTCACTCAATAAGGAATTGAGGCTGACCCTGATCAGATCCGCGCCCTCGCATGTATGCCATCACCATGAACATTGAAGCAAGTTCAAGCCCTCGTGGGAAAAATTACTGCTCTCAAGTTGTTGAGATTATATCTCAGGAATACAACTGAATCCATCAGTGCAATCCACGTTCGTACGGACAACCAAATCGAGAAACCAGTCTACTTCATTAGTAAAACCCTCTTGGGCGCGGAACTGCAATACTTCACAGTAGAGAAATAGCCCCTTGCCCTTGTATACGCCTCGCAAAAGTTATGACCGTACTTCTAAGAAAATAGAATCAAGGTCATCACCACCCAACCATTACGAAAGATATTCGCCAAGAAAGATAAAACTCGCCGTATAGCAAAATGGGCAATCACTCTCGGGGAATTTAACATACGCTTCAAGCCGAGGGTTGTTGTCGAAGGACAGGAGGTCATCGACCTCTCCATTAACAATGACAACTAGCACAATGAAGAGGACAATGACCATGGCTCTTATCTGGACAATAACAAGTTGGCCTACATAAAGGGGTGACGGTTATACACTGACGGGTCTGTCAACGCGGGGGGCTCGGGTTTGGGCATAGTGCTACTTACTCCCACTGATGAAAAAATCGAGAAAGCCATACGGGTTAACTTCCCCCGTAGTAACAGCGAAGCAGAATAAAAGGCATTATTGTGCGGGAAAGATTCATCATTGGCCTTGGGCGTGGAAGAAATTTCCATCTTTACCGACTCGCAGCTCATTGTTAACTACCATAACAGGACATTCAAGGCCAACGACAGATTGTCCGCTTACTTGGAAATCCTAAAACAGCGGCTGAGCAAGTTCAAATAGGTCAACCTTAAGGGCATTCACCACGGTGAGAATAGGCACTCTGACACCCTCGCATACCTAGCAGGAATCATTGGCAACAAGCTCTAGGTAATTCAGGTAGAGATCCTGGACAAACCTAGTGTACTTGAGCACTCGATAATGGCCATGCAAACTGATAGCTCAGTCACCCCTACAAATACTGATTGGCGTAAACCTTTTCTTCACTTCCTTGGGGTACACCACATTCTCCCTGCAGACAGGTCAGCCGCTGAGAGCTTCCGCAACAAAGTAAGAAAATATACGGTCATTAATGGCAAACTTTACCGGATGAGCCTGTACACTCCACACCTCACGTGTATCACTGCGGAAAGGGTCAACAGAGTCATCACAGAAATCCATGAAGGTACCTATGAGGCACACACAGCAGGTAGCTCCATGGCCGATCGGGCTGGGACACAGGGTTTGTACTGGCCCACAATGCGATAAGACTTCATAGCTTATGTACAAAATTGCAATAAATGTCAGTTCAATGGGCACCTTATTCACGCACCTGCTATTAACCTCCACACAGTCTCTAGCCCTTGGCCATTTACAAAATGGGGCCTAGACATAGTCGGGGTACTCCCCATGGTGAGCGGAATGCGACAATAGTTGCTCATTGCGACAAACTACTTTACCAAATGGGCAAATGTGATACCCCTCACACGTATTCGGGAGGAAGAGGTAATCACCTTCCTATAGAAGCACATCATCACACGGTTCGGCATCCCAGCCATTCTGATGACTGACAATGGTACACAATTCATGAGCAATAAGGTCAAAGAATTTGTTTGACCTTATAACATAAAAATCCTGCCCTCCAGCCCTAGATACCTTAAAGGAAACGAGTAGGCCGAGGCCACAAAAAAAACAATAATTGATGGTATCAGCAAATGCCTAGACACGACCAAAGGCCGATGGGTTGACGAGCTGGCCTCACGTGTTGTGGCCCTACCGAACGATGTCGCAGAAGAGTACAGGCTTCACCCCATTTATGCTTACTTATGGCTCTGATGCAGTACTCCCTACTGAGGTCATCGCCAATAACATGAGATCCATGATTGTTGGCAGTGAAATCAATAGCCGACTTCTCGCAAAGAACCTTGATCTGATAGATAAAACTAGAGAAGAAGCATCCTCCCGTATGCTTAGGTATCAGGAAACACTCAAAAGAAACTATAGCAAACGAGTGATCCCTCAGATGTTCTATGAAGGGGAATACGTCATAAAGAAGGTCTTCCCTATAGCTTATAATCACAACAAGGGTAAACTCCAGCCTAATTGGGAAGGCTCATACCTCATCTTTCGCATAGTCGATGGAAACGCTTATTACCTACTAAATAACGGCGAAAAGGAGCTCAAGTCCCCATAGAATGCAATGAAACTTCGCAAATGGAACCAGTAGCACAACAATACGTGTGTATAGTTCACCAAAATATATATTTTTTTCAATCTGGCACCACACTCTTCTCCCCATACTGGAGGCGTCCTTGAGGTAAAGCGTCCTCGCAAAGACGATAGTTACTTTTTGAAGAAAGAACGTACTCACCATGACCGGGGGCATCCTTGAAGTAGGGCATCCTCGCAAAGAAGAGAGTCACTTTTTGAAGTAAAAGCGCATTCACCTTACTGGGGGCGTCCTCGTAAAGACGAGAGTTGCTTTTTAAAGAAAAAGCACACTCACCATGACTGGGAGCGTCCTTGAAGTAGGGCACCCTCACAAAAAAAGAGCCACTTATTGAAAGTAAATGAGTACTCACCATGACCGGGGGCATCCTTGAAGTAGGGCGTCCTCGCAAAGACGAGAGTTGCTTTTTGAAGAAAGAGCGCACTCACCATGACTGGGTGTATTCTTGAAGTAGAGTGCCCTTACTATAAAGATGATCACTTTTTGAAGTAAAAGCGCATTCACCATACTGGGAGCGTCCTTGCAAAGGCGAGAATCTCTTTTTGAAGTAAAAGCACTCTCATCTTGACTAGGGAATTTCTTGAAGTAGGGCACCCTCACAAAGAAGAGAATCACTTTTTGAAAGTAAAATCATACTCACTATGACTGGGGGAATCCTCGCAAAGAAGAGAGTCGTTTTTTGAAGTAAAAGCGCACTCACCATACTGGGGGTATCCTTGAAGATGGGTGTCATCACAAAGATGAGAGTCGCTTTTTGAAGAAAGAGCGCACTCACCATGAATGGGAGCGTCCTTAAAGTAGTGCACCATCGTCATGACGTGAGTCATTTTTTGAAGTAAAAGCGCACTCATCATGACTTGGAAAGTCCTTGAAGTAGGGTGTCCTCGCAAAGACGAAAGTTACTTTTTCAAAAAAGAGCGCACTCACCATGACTGGGGGTATCCTTAAAGTAGGGTGTACTTGCACCTAACTGCCTATCTAAGGTCATTCAGATGACAAAGCAAACATAGTCCTATGAGGACTACCAAAAAAGTTGTTGGGAAGTTCATGCCTAACTGCCCATCTAAGGTCATTAAGGCGACAAAGCAAACATAATCCTGCGTGGACTACCAAAAAAGTTGCTGGGCACTTCGCGTCTAATTGCCCATCTAGATTCGTTAAGACGACAAATCAAACATAGTCCTACGAGGACTACCAAAAATGTTGTTGAGCACTTCCCGCCTAACTGCCCATCTAAAGTCATTAAGACAACAAAGCAGACATAGTCCTACGTGGACTACCAAAAAAGTTGCTAGGCTCTCCGCGCCTAACTGCCTCTCTAAGGTCGTTAAGACGACAACACAAATATAGCCCTACAAGGACTACAAAAAAAGTTGTTGGGCATTTCGCGCATAACTGCCTCTCTAAGGACTTTAAGATGACAACGCAAACATAGCCCTACAAGGACTGCCACAAAAGTTGTTGGGCACTTCGCGCCTAACTGACTATCTAAGGTTGCTCAGATGACGAAGCAAACATAGTCCTACAAGGACTACAAAAAAATGTTGTTCGGCACTACGCGCCTAACTGCTTCTCCAAGGTCGTGATAGTAAACGATAAACAATAAACGCGTCTTAAGTCTTACGAGGATTACTACATATAATTACAACTTATCGCAAAATTTTCTTCTATTTCAACTAATAACTACAAATGAGAAAAATGCAAAATACAAAGCAGTTAGTGGTCAATTACATACAATAGGGGCATGGCCTCTCCCAAAGTCCATAGCCTGGTCTGTTGCAGCTGGCCTCCTTCACATCCTCAAGGGCGATGGCCCTCAAAACTACTTCACGGTCAGACCAGTTATTTACTTGGTCACACAATATGAGATACCATAACTAACATTTTTCCTACGTCTTCCTCTCCCCCTCGGTAGAGACGAAGGGTCGACGTACGCCCGCTCTAGTGGCTTCCCCTCAAGTTCCTGATGCCTGAAGTACATATCGGTATAGAAACCCACCCACGTGGCCACCCATGCATCGAATCCTATTTGTGATCGGGTCTGTATCTTCTTTTCAAGAAACCTGGTACTCAGGATGAAGCTTCAAATAATGGTTACATTTTGCATACCTCTAGCCCCTTTTATAAGCCCCGAGCGCAGGTGCCTAATTAAATTTTTTGGGAAAGCCAATCGCCCCTTACCTCATAATTATGCCCCTTAAACGCTGCTCCACTTCTCCCAAGGTGGCCCCATACTCTGTTACCACTTTTGGAACTCCTACTTAGCATTTATGACACCCATAACGCTTTAGCGACATCAACACTAGTTTATACATCCAGTGGCAGGCAGCCTCCATGACCACGACCCCTAGTCCAACGATGACTTGTCCACCCTTTCGAGGGGAGTTTATCATAATTAAGTCTGAGATACCGGTCGTGAAACTAACCACAGTACCCGGGCCAATTACTATCCCCAATATAAGTTATCCCCACGATCGCGGTGCTTTACCCCATGAGAACTAACGCAACTGAGGCTAGCACCAAACATTCAGTGCCCACGAGATTATTGCTCGCCAACTACATGCACGATAAACATATAAGCATACTCAACGAATCTATAGTATTTTATAAGAACCACTCGCCTACTAAGTTTCGCAAACAAATAAAAATATTGTTTTACACAGTACACAGCCACGAAGGGCCCCATCAACGCCACAAGTTCACAGGAAACAAGTTTTCACTCCTCGCCACTACGGGTCTTTCCACATAACATTACAGTTACACTCCTGGTTAGGCAGCTCCTGTCAAGGCCGCTTTATCCTCCTCAGCCTGTTGAGCCTCCTCCTCAGGGGTGATGTCCATCTTATTCCCGGGGGGCACAGGACCTTGTCGGGAAGAGTAGCCCTGGTGGTGTAGCTTGGAAATGTCCTATGTTTGACACAGAATGAGCAACGGCGGTACCAGCATAGCCACCCACCATTCAGTGGAGAGGCAAAACTCCTCCTTCAGATGCGCCTTGCCATCTACCAACTCTGCAATACGACCCTTCTCCCCAATGAGCTATTCATGGAGTACTTGCTCGCTCACCTCCTTCTCCAGCGCCAGCATCTTTAAGCACTCATTGGTTGCATCTAAGTTACCTTCGAGCAGCAATATCTCCTCAGTCAAGATTTTAACTCGCTCTTCCATCCCCCGAGTAACATTTGCTACCTAATCAACTAGCTCGTGATGCATAGCCTCCTACACGAGTTCCTTCTGATGAGCCTGTATTTCCTCAAGCCGATGCTCTAACTCGGCATTATGGCCGGCCAGGTTCTCTCCATGAAGCAATACAGCCTCGCGCGTGAGGGTATACTACACATCACAAAAAGCAACCATTTAGATAACATCAAAGGAGACCATAAACATACATAACCAAGCACTTACTTACCTGTACAGCTATTTCAACCGCTGCACACCGAGCCCTACCCCGAAGAGCATTTAGGTCTTCGTCAATAAGACCCTGTAGTTATAGTTTTTTGTCATTTCATAATTAGAGCATCCTTCTCCGTGTGACCACTGACATCCCTAAGACTGGGGCTCGGTCCAGCCACAAGAGGAGCCGCTTGCGTCGAGCTGGACGCATCCCTCTCTCACATAGTCAGAAACTGAGACTTCATTCTAATACTCTCCGCAGATTTGTAATTGTGGGCACTCTGTATAGAATAAGTATCACTCGCAAAACGTAAATGAGGCTCGCTGTACTTCTTCGCCGACCAGTATTTGTCCGAGTCAAAGGTACTGATCAAAATATTCGTCAATACCTGACAATCTTTATTTTTGTGACCGAATACACGCAAATGACAATTTTTATACGACACCCTAGAAAACGTCACACCTGCATGACAATGAGCAGACATTTAAATAGCACGATCAACACATGGTAGAAGCATTAACTACAATTACAATACGAGAAGCAACATACACTTGGTATTAAAAATATTATGACGTAAATGATGATTGGGCCCGTCATCAAAATCAAAGACACCAGCCACCAAGATTGGGCAACGATACCAATAATTACTACTCGTAGGTAACTTAAATATCTTGGGTTCACTGGACTTCAAAACTATATAGTACCAGTACCTCCACTCAGGAGCACAGGTGTGCATGATCCTCTAATACCTAGGTCCAGCCTCGCCCTCTTTGACTGGGGCTATCTTGGCCGCTACCTTTCTCGTTTTAGCTGCGATCCGGGTCTGGCGTCCCTCGCGACCCATCCACGAGCGTGAACGGGTAATACACAGCGACATCGACTCGCCCAGAACCCCGGCCTCCTCTACCTTGTTCCCAGCACCCTCGGGGACCACTGACGAGGATAGCGCCCCATCTTGTAAGTGACCAGAATGTCAGCACAACCAACATTCCAGCGAGGCGGCACTAATTAATTGATTAGTCGACACCTTGTCATCGCCCGGTAAAATTTACCGTTCACCTGCCCCAGCGCCCGACCAAACGAATTCAGGCATTTTTTTATTAGGTCACCTAAAGGGAACCTCAAGCCCGTATCAAACTGCTCGTAGTAGACAATACATTAATTGGGTACCAATATCTGGCAATCTGGCCATATCCACTCATTACTACCACTGGTTCTTGCTCGCTCATTGACTTCATCTAGAAACTCCATCTTTACCCCTGCATTCTCATACTCGGCTAGTGATCCAGGCAGCATCCACTTGCTAGGATAAGGCCAAAAGGTTTCGAGGATTCCCCTCGTTTGACCACGGATAATTGCCTCATGAGCCGTATCCCTGGGCACTCTCCCACGTACCATAAATTCCGCCCTCATGGTCGTGACTGCCCCCCCCCATTCCACGGGTACAGTACAATATGGTATGGCTGGCCCCTCCATCGACGACTCCACACCCGACGACGCCATCCCTCGCTTAATTTAACAAGCACAAATGCATCACTAAAAATCAAGCAAATTGACTAGGGAACTCACCAATAGTACCATTGTGCAATGACGAATACCTCACCAACCAAAACCTTCCCGCATAGACAACACTCCAAGAACATAGCTAGAAGAGAAGAGCTTAGCTTCACTGTAATTCTAAACAATGAACATCAAAAGTCTTTCACTCAATAGTAAGTCCTCTTATATAGGGGTACACGGGAGGCAGTTATCATTAATACCCAGACCCACCACAATGATGTGATACGTTGTCAGCAGTGGCAGCTAAAGCACGCCATACATTTTCCCCAATCATTATTACTTTTTGCCCTTCCCAAGGTACTGCCAGACATGATGCCATACATCTCCCAACACAATGACTAATGAATCCATGACCATAACACCTCAGCTCTCCCTTACTTCGAGTAAGACCTGAGGGGGGCGATTATAGGATCACGGTCCCACTAACCACAAGGTGGAAGGTTGCTGAAGCGCTCTCCGGTTAGGCCATCTCGCAGCCCTCTGCTAATGATGAGCAGGTCTTGAGCTAAAACTCATATAAATAACCATAGAGCCACTACGAGCACAAGTAATGACAATTTATCCATTAGCCCTTATGCCCACATAGAAATATAAGAGCCCACAACCCTGAAGGTACATCTTAAGAATTACACGAAACACATGAGCAGGGGTACTCCTAGGTCAAACCCTCCCTATAAGTTAAGGTATAGAGGTAACCTAAAGGGATCTTCTTCTTCTTCTACCTCTTCCTCTTCCTCTTCTAAAAACAACTAGCTAAGCCAAGGAGGCAGAGAGAAACCTGGAGAGAGTTGAATGGTGCCCTCCTCCAGCAAAAAGTATCAAGCCCAAAATGAATATACACTCATTATTGTCCCTAAGTGGAATCACGGGACTATAGTAACACCATTTTGTTATGGTGTTCCGCGAATAGTCTTCAATCGCCTTATCCCGTTTGATGCGCAAAAGTCTTCAAATTCGTCACTACAGCATTCGCCCCCGTTATCCGACTTGAGACACTTCAATTTTAAACCAGTTTAATTTTCAACTAGAGCCCTCCACTTCTTAAATTTATAAAACACATCTGATTTGTTCTTCACAAAGTAAATCCACAGTTTACGAGGAGCATCATCAATAAACGTAACATAATGATGAGAACCACCAAGAGAAAATACCTTGGTTGGCCCCCAAACATCTGTGTGTACAAGATCCAGCTTTCCAGCTTTCCCTGATTTTCTAGCTATTTTGAAACTGACCATCTTCTGCTTTGCAAGGACACACTCATCATAAAACTTAAGATCAAAATCATCAAGACCCTCCAGCTTTCCCTTTGTAACCATCATCTTCATCCCCATTTCACTCATGTGCCCGAGCCGTTTGTGCCAAGTGCTTGTATCAATCCCTGGAGTAGCCGCACAAATAGTAGAAATTGTATTTTGCGTTGTATACAACATCTCTTGTCTTAAGCCTCGAACAACTACCATAGCTCTCTTATAACCTTCCAAAAGGTTGTATTAAAGGTGTTTACATATCCACCATCAACCGCCAATTTGCTAACCGATATAAGGTTATGCCTCAATTTGGGTACAAGTCACACATTTTGTAAAACTAATGTTCCCCCTGAAGGCAGCATCAACCTAGCGTTTCTCTTTCCAGTAATAATGTGTGCACTCTTATCTGTAAGATAGACCATACCGAAGTCGCCTTTAACAATATTGGTTAGGAAACCTACATTTGCAGTAGCATGGAAAGAGGCACCAAAATCAACTATCCAAGATTCATTAACATTATCACGCGAAAGTTGTAGAGCCTCGTCAGAACTAACCTCCTCAGTAAGGTTCATTGTATCTTTCTCCTCATCATCAACTTTCTTAGAAAAAAGAGTTACAATCTCGCCTTAAGTGACCCTTCTTTCCACAAATCCAACACGCACCGAGCAGCTTAGACTTTCCTCTTCACTGTGATTGACCCCTTCCATATTTTGGCTCTTTTCTGTAAGACCTCCCTCTTTCCTCGATGTTCAATACACTACCGTTTGAACTCGATGAGGGTTCAGATATTTTACACCTATTCTATTCACTCATAATCAAAGAGACTATAGTGTCAAATTTAATGTATTCCTTCCCCGATAAATTACTTACAGTTGTAATAAACTCTTCCCAATTCTCTGGCATCTACCCTAGAACAGCCCATGCTCTCACCTCCTCGGTAAAAGTAATTTTAACAGATTCAAGCTGAGCATGAATAGTATTAAACTCACTGATATGAGCTTGTACGCTACCATTCTTCTTTATCTTCAAGGCAAACAAACACCGTAAAAGATTTACCTTATTTGCCCTGGACGATTTTGAGTACATAGAGGGCAAAGTCTCCATCAAACCCTTTATTGTCGTAACTTTAGAGATCATGTGTAGAATTTGAGATGGTAGTGCTAACCTAACGGTTTTAAGCACCTTGTGATCCAATTGCGCTCACTTAGCAGCATCAAAATCTATTGGCTTCATCTCAACTCCGCCCAGTGGTAAATCATGATCCTTCTGATAGAGGTAATCTTCTATCTACATCTTCCATACTTTAAAATTATAACCATTGAACTTTGTGATCTTTAGTTTTTCTTGATCGGCCATCGTTCATCACCATACAAGCCCTGTAAGAAGACTTTGACACCAATTGTTGTGAATTGATATAGCTAATCTCTCTTCTACACCAAGAATAATATGCAGAATAAGCCTGGCAAGAGAGCAATTAAGAAAGAACAATAAAGAACACAAGAATTTCCTAAATGAGGGAAGTAAAAAATCCTTACGGATAAAAAAACCACTCCCCGCGAATAATCTACTATAATCAAATAGGTTACACAATCTCTCCAAACTTCTCAAGCTTTAATAAAGTTTCTCAAATTCTAGCTCTCTAGAATTAAACTCACACAGAGAAAGATAGATAATCAAAATAACCTAAGTCCTTTCTATATACTAGAAGACTAATTACAAGTAGAACGGATCTCGAGGCAAACACAACATCCTAAAATAGCTTCTAAAACAAACCTACGCTCAACTCGTTCGAATGACTCTAAGCTCGTTCGAACGGCTTTGACAATAAAAGGTTTCCTACCCTAGAAAACAATAACTCGTTCGAATGACTTCTTCGATAACCAAGTTTCTAACGCAAAAACTATAATCTTGCTCAAAAGAAATCCAAGCTCGTTCAAATGACACCTATTTTTGTTCGAACGACTACGACAATTTCAGTTCTTTGACAATTTGAGTTCACACTCAACATATATAACCTCATAAGGGTTAAGTCTATGTAGCCTCAATAAAACAAACACAAAGAATTCATCAATAAATAATATCTCTACTCTTCTCTCATATTTATGTTATTCTAAACTGATAGAATAGAGTATTATCCAATATGTTATCAGCACTGCAAAGAGCTATTAGATCAGAAGGGATAAAAAGGGTTCTCTAATTAGAATTTTCTTGGGATTTTTTTAGCGTTATGGAGAGGTAATTTTATCAAATTTCAATTTTTACATATTAATTACTTGATCTAGATTTGCATTTAAGGATTAATATGTTTTTTTTTAAATTATTAGGGCTATTTTAGTGTTTTGTTACCCTTATGAAAGGGTTGTTTTCAAACTAATATATAGATCGTTGTGGTTATCAGATTAATGCATTCTTATTTCATTTTTTTGTAGCCTATTCCATAGCGATCACATCCATATATTGCACGTCTATGGGAGATATCCCTATCATCGATAAAATGGCATAGAAACTTGACCGTTCACGGCCAAATATTAATTTGTAAACAGCATATTAGGTCATGCTGATGCCAGCTAGGGTTTATTTTTTATTTATTTTTTAAATAATTATTAAATCATGATGATGTCATCAGATTCATTTCCATTTCTTAGAAATTAGACCTAGATCAGACATGATCCACAAAATTAGATTAGATCTGATTGTTGACATAGCAGGGACTACCCCATAATGACATGTGTCAAAGACATGTGACAGTGGGACCCACCATGCTGATGTGGCAAGCATTGTTCACTAACACGTGGCACACAGTCAAACTTAGTCAAATTGGTCCATACCGGTGTAGGCCTTGACCCAGACTAGTTCAGACACTAAATTGGCTCTAAAAAGCTTAATTTTTAGTCAAATTTGGTCAAAAAAATTTAAAAAATTATATTGATTGGACCTACTCCTGGGGGCCCATTTTTAATTTTATTATGAAAATATTTTTAATTTTTTTTGGGGAACGGGTGCCTTGTTAGAAAATTAATTAATACATATTTAAGTATATTACGATAACTAATGGGATATTAATGGTATGACCCGAGGATACTAATTATCCTGACCAAGGCTCAGAGATAATACAAAAACCAAGACTAATTTAGAATACAACTAAGAGTCATATCTAAATCAAGGTTAAATGTCAAGAACAAATAATTAGATATAAATTGGGAATTGACTTAGTCTTATTTTCTAAAAACGTGGTATCTGAGAAACCAATGTTACGTATCTAGGTGTAATTAAATGTAGCTTGATAGCATTTAGAGGTATATAGGCACTAATAGCAACCTATACAAGAGTAATTTACATATCTTATGAACTCAGCAGACTTCGGGGTGGGACAACTTGTTAGCTAAGCATTTAATATCCCTTATATTCGTAACAAATAGGATTATTTGGTAAGAATATACAGACCTTATAGAACCATAGGGATTAGAATACCCTAGTTGTTAGAATAAGAAACACACACATCTAGTTGTTTTGAATAGCAATCTTGGCTAAGATTCTATTAAAACGTACATCTAAGATTAAGATTATCATTTTACGGGGTAAAGTTAGGATTTAATTATTATAAAATAATTTCAGGAGTCTTAGAATATGAACAAGGTTCAACTATAACATGATTAGGAATCATTTTTTTTGTTATTCTAAGTACTATAATTTGTCTATAATGCATTTAAAATGTTTATCAAGAATTGTTTTTAATTACGGTTAACATTTTACATAAACAGTTCTCTACAAAACTCAAGAATATTGAATTCCCTCCATTGTTGCTTACTGGAGCCAATTATCTTACTTGGTGCGTTGACGCTGACTTGTTCTTGAAGTCTCTAGGTCTACAGAAGACCATTGTCATTGGCAACACTAAAGATCTTGTAAACAAAGCAAAGGCTTTATTTATCCTCCATCATCTTATTCAGGATGATCTAAAGATGGAATACCTCAATAAGGTTGAGCCAGTTAACTTATGGGTAAGCTTGAAGGGGCATTATGGTCAATAAAATAACATTATGCTCCCAAAAGCAACACAGTAATAAAACAACCTTCAGTTTCAAAATTTTAGGACCGTAGCTGATTATAACATAGCATTTCATAAAATTACAACTACACTAAGGTTGTATTTGTAGAAAGTCACTGATCTTAAAATGGTAGAGAAGACTCCATCTACTTTCCATGCTAGCATTATTAGTGAGAGAACATTATGACTCACAAAGTTTTGATTCAGGCACTACTCTTCTCTAAGCATAATGATGAACTTCTAATGAAGAATCACGAAATACTAGTGGGAGTGCGTCGTTGCCCAAATCATACATTGTTCAAAATTGGGGAAACAACTATGGGAGTCAAGGATAAAAATATAGAAATGGCAAGGGAGGATACAAGGGAAACAAGAAGGGCGGGAACCAGAAACCCAATCACCCTAAGAATGGTAAAAGATTTAAGAAATCTGATAAACTAGGAAATGGAAAAAAGGAAAAGAAACTGGATCATGGATCTCCTTACTTTAACTACGGATGCACAGGACACTGGGAACGGGAATGCCAATCACTAAGGGTGGCTAGAGATAACATAGTCCACACCTACCATGTAGTTATTGATGCTGACTCCACCCCTATGGAGTTCCCAGTGTCAGTCTTCTTTGGTGATAGTGATGCCAGCATGATCAGCATACGAAGTAATCAATAACATTATCTGAGTTTATGTATGATGTCACAGTACAGAGCACTATTGGTTTCTTTTCTTAAAAGGGCTTGATTTTTTCTTTGCTAGTATTCTTTTTTATTATGTTAGGAACAAATCATTTATGTTTCAATAAAGTACTCGTGACACACATTCAGCATTAATCTATGAGATTTTTATTTTGTTCTAAATTGTGATTATTCAAATTATTGTTTGGGATAGTTGTTAATTTGTTATATATAGAATTTTTAATGTTCTATATATATATATAGGTAGCCCATGGATCTTTCTGCCTATAAAGTACCAATTGATAATAGGACGAGTCGCGACACATGTCTTGTTGACAGTGGTACCATGCACTCGATCCTTTGTGATAAACGGTATTTCTTAAACTTGACCGCATATATTGGGGACATTCAAACTATTACTGGATTGGCCAGTGCCATAGAGGGCTCAGGGAGCGTCATGATATTACTTCTTAATAGTACGATACTGAGTATCAAGACCGCGTCATTTCCTAGTAAATCTCTCAAGAATTTACTAAGTTTTAGGGGCATACATAATAACGGTTATCAAGTAAAATGATGAGAATCAAATTCTATGCATCACTTATTCGCCTAACGGTCAAGAACTTATATTGGAACAATGTTCAATATATTCCTCAGGGTTTTATTCAACTGCCTTTAGGACTGTCAAAAAATATGCAATCACTCATTTTTCTCTGTTACAAGAGAAAACATATAGAATTTGGCATAACCATTTTGGACATCCTGGACAACGAATGATGAGGAAAATTATTAATAGTACTTATGGACATTCACTCATGGGAGAGAAGATCCAAATTTTGTAAGTTTGCCCGTGCAACGCCTGCTCTCAGGGAAAGCTTATAGTCTAACCTAGTAAGACCAAGGTAAAGTCATAGTCTCCAGCCTTTCTCTAACGTATCTATGGAGACATATGTGGACCTATCCATCAGCACAGTGGTCCGTTCAAATATTATATGGTCTTAATTAACGCATCTTTGAGATGGTCAGACATTTTCGATTATCATTAAGGAATTTGGCATTTTCACGGTTGCTTGCCCAGATTATCTGATTGCGGGCTCATTTCCCGGATCACCCGATCAAATCTTAAAGATTTGACATCGCTGACAATTTTACCTCAAAGGTTTTTTTTTTATTGTACGGCTAATGGGATAGATGTTGTGCATCCAGTACCCCATGTCCATACCCAAAATGAGATGGCAGAGACTCTAATCAAGCGATTACAATTAATCGTTAGGCCACCGTTATTACGATCTCAACTTTAGCCACTATGTGGGGCCACACAATTTTGTATGCTGCCGCCCTGATTAGAATTCATCCAATAGCAAATAATCAATATTCCTCATTGTAACTAGTTATAGATTTGGAGTCCGGTGTCGCCCATCTACGAACATTTAGATGTTCCGTACATGTACAAATTACACCACCACAACGTACACTACAAAAAAATGATTATTAGGGACCAGATATTATAAACGAAGTAAAATTTCCTCTAATAATAAAATATTTGAGACGACTTTGAATCAGTCTCTAATATTTTAGTTTATGAGATAGAAAGAATTACTATGTCCCTAATAATATAACATTAGGGATTGTTGGATTTGGATGTCCCCAATTATATAAGTTTAGGGACTCTTGGATTTGGCCATCCCTAATTGTATAAGTTTAGAGACTGCTAGACATGGTCGTCCTTTATAGTTTAAGTTTATGGATGAATAAAAATACTGCAAAAATGAAAAGGCCCAATTTCATGCACGCAAGTTAACTCCCCTTCCCCGTAATCCTTCATCCTTCAACTCTCTACGGCTGCGCTAAACTCCAATACACGATCAAAGCCCTAAAACTGAAACCTTAATTCCTTTATTGTTGTTGTTATTGGTGATTTACTGAATTGATAGTTTATGATTTGTTGAATTGAGAGTTTATGATTTGTTAAATTGTTAGTTTCTGTTAATCTATGGTAACCACATAATAGATGATTCCAAAATTGGTACTTTCTGATGTACAATGGGGAAAGAGGGGAATCCAAAGTTTAAAATGTTGGTGGGTATTGTTAAATGCATTTGGCTGATAATGTGTGTGATTATTTGTAGGGTTTTCGTGGTTGAGTGTCGGAGAGTTTTAGCGATAGAGGCATTCAATACTCTCGTGCCTTTCATTGTCATCTTCTATCAAAAGGTAGTCTAGTTAACTGACACTACAAGAAAAATGGGCAATGGCCACTAATGGCTTTTAGCTTTTGCCACTGTTTTATTAGTGATGGAGTACCACAAGTTTTATCATGGATTAGCCTATTGCAGTGGCTAAAGGTTTATCTAGCAAAAAAGATATTGAAGTCAAAGGTCTGTATTAAAATAACTATGGCTAAATACACAAATTTGTAGCAAGAAATATTGCTGCAAATGTTTTAGCTCCCGCCTCTATTTCCCGCTGTAGTACGCATCAAAATCAAAAGATATAAACCCTTTGTTATCTCCTCTCTCTGCTCGGTATTTTTTTACCTCATTCACCTATTTTCTCCTCAATTTGTTACTAATCCCACTGAAACAAAAACTTTACCTCCTTCACCTCTTCTCTCCTCGATTTGGTAAACAAAGCCTTAATCTCAATTTGGTTATTGTCCGTTTCCAATCAATTTGGGTGTAAAGAATCTTATTTTAATCGATATGTTGTACTTTGAGTTGTTGATTTCAATCCATCAGTTCAAGTTCTCAGAGTTATTGATTTTAATTGATCATTAGCAGGTACCTCTCTCTCTTTATCTATCTATCTCTCTCTCTTTTTTTTCTCTCTCTTTTGAGTTTTTGTTTCTATGGTTTTATCTTCATTACTCATCTTCCTTTTTCTATTTTCTCTAGAGTATGTGATTTATAAGAAAAATTGATCATCCACTTTTAAGTACTCTTTGATTCACTCTCTCTGATCAATTTGATTTGCTGAATCCCTAAATGAGGAGTATTTTAATCGATGTATTGTACTCTCAGTTGTTGATTTCAATCCATCAGTTCAAGTTCTCAGAGTTGTTGATTTTAATCGGTCATTAGCAGGTACCTCTCTCTCTATCTATATATCTCTTTCTTTCTCTCTTTTGAGTTTTTGTTTCTATGGTTTTATCTTCATTGCTCATCTGTCTCTTTCTATTTTCTCTAGAGTATGTGATTTCCAAGAAAAATTGATCATCCACTTTTAAGTACTCTTTGATTCACTCTCTCTGATCGATTTGATTTGCTGAATCCCTAAATGAGGAGTATTTTTTAGTAGGTTTTGGTAAAAATATAGGGAAATTAAGTCTTTCTTTGTTATTCAACTGTGTGTATGAATTAAATTGTAAAACCCTACTTTTCTAAATCTTTCACTTTATTTGTGATTTGTATTGATAGAGGCAACTATTGAGACATTTTCTATAAAGTTTGCGCATTCTTTAATCAAAAAATTAATTAATCATTGCTGCTATCTGTTGGTGCTCTTCGATCTGTTGATGTTCTTCGATTGCTAATTTCTTTTGGTGCTCTTCGATTACTGATTTTTGTTGGTGTTCTTAGATTGCTGATTTCTATTGGTTCTCTTAGATTGCTGAGTTCCGTTGATCTCTTTTGCTGCTCTTAGATTTGCTAATTTGTTCTTCTTAGAATTGCTAGTAGGTTTTTCAATTTCCAACTTTAATTCCTTTCTAGAATTTCTTGTAAGTTTTTGATGTGATGGAACAATTTTTTTAATGTTAAGTATTAAATTGGTTGTAACCACACACAAATAACTTTGTGGTTAAATTATTTGTAGTGGTTTTCTCATTAAGAACACTTATATCAATACTAATCCATTGCATTTTACGCGATTTGTGGGAGCGTGAGCAAAACATGTAGAATATTTGATGAAATAACTATAAAAAAACTTATTTTATGGAAATAGGGAGGAGGGTTCATTATAAGATGGTGGTTATGAGGTTTTATGGAAATAGGCACTTAAGTTATCAAGGAAAATTATTTAACCAAGGATTGTTAAAGATATTAAATAGCCAAAACCAACAATGGTGTACTACACCAAAAACAAACATGTCGTCGAATTGTCATGTCTCTAGTGTCGAAAGATGAATTACTATCTTCAATAATGCAGGCTTTCCGTTTGGATTTTTTCTTATACTTTTTTTTCCATTTGTTAAAATTAAATATATTTATGTGTTTAATTTTAGGTGATTAGCGAAACATTCTAGAAGATTTTAATATGGACAAGAGTTGGATCTCACTTGATAGGAGTTCAAAGACATATATTGATGGGGTCAAAATATTTCTTACCTTTACTTATAAAAACAAGAATATCAAAATGTCACATATCTATTGCCCGTACAATAAATGTGTAAATCGTGTATACCACAATCAACAATCAGTTCTAACTCACATAGAGATGTATGGTTTTGAAAAGAGCTACAAGGATTGGAATTATCATGGGGAGCCTTTTGGTGGTTTGTGTAACAACATAGATAATATGAGGGATGGCATGCCCGATCATGATATGCATCATGAGTCAAATGTACATGCCATTATGACTACAATGCTTCAAGAGGGAATGGGGATTGGGTGTGCGGGGAATGTGGGCAATGATCAAGAACCTAGAGAAGAAGATGTCATGGAGTTCGGTGAAAATGTTCCCAAATATTTTGAACTTCTTAAAGAGGCAGAAATCGATTTGTACGAGAATTTTCCAATGAGCATTACACAACTGGACGCATGAAGTTAAAGAGAATTTATACTTTATTAAAGCATAAGATAATATCAAAAGAGAATAGACTTTGGTCTACATAGGTATGTTAAATCTTATGTAAGAACTTAGAACACATACTGTTCATCTTCCTTTTTGACAAACATGTTTTACAGTATAGTCTAGTTTAGAGAATAAGGTAAGGGATGTCACCCAAGCCGCGTATGGTGTGGTTGTCCTGAAAGTGGATGTTTTCTACCGGTAAATCACTGACAGACATGTACCTAATACTTTAAATAAGATTATACTGCTTAAGTATCTTTATCAAGGAAGATGATCAATAGTAACTATACTGACGTCCTTATATGACACTTACATATCTATGTGATCCATCTTTCACATATGGAAGAAATAAATAGGTCTCATGAAGGCCAAACATCTGTAAAAATCTCAAAATTAGTTGGGTTTGAATAAACTCGACAACTGAATCAATAGACTATACCATCAATCAAGTCCAAATTAATTTACAAAAAAGGTATATATGACTTTATAAGTTGAGATAATTTCAAAATTATGCAGCAATCAATAGTTCTTGAGAGTGAATGTCATACCTTGAAATTACTTAACCTCACAGATGTAGAAAGGTATTTTAAAAAATACAATTATCTGCATATTAGATGTATCCAAGTTGCATTCAAACCTTTAACTCTCCTAGGAATTAATTCTAGTACTCTTGCATACCTCAGGGATGAGAGAAGTAGAGAGTTTAAATCATCTCTTATGAGAATCGTTTAAACTAGTCTATATCATGGACCAGTTTATTTTGATGTTTATCCCAATTTAACCTTGTCCTTTATGGATAAGTCTTTATTTGATGAAGTGAGTCTATGAATTTAAACACAGGGATATTATTTTATTCCTGGAGTAGAAATCATAGTAGTTATTTACCATATTTACTATAAGGTTATGAATACCTTATGCCCTAAAGTTATCCTCAAAAGTGAACCAGGTAAAACTGTAGTCGCACTCAGTAACTGTTTGACAACTAATATTGTTGTCAACATACTTATAAATTAGGATGATCTTACTATCCCAACATAATGGACACTGTTTAAGGCAGTGGTTCCACGACCTAGGTTTAATAACCAGGTTAGTCAAATCACCCAAACTCCTTACTGAGATGTCGAAGTAACATTTGCTTCTACTTCAATCAAACTCTTCCTTGATAGGAGTACGTTTTGTAGAATGGCAAGAAAAGAAAATATTCCTTACCAGGTTTATTGCCCTTCTTCTCGACCCTCCGTGTCTAGGAATTCTACATCTGAACCTATCCTTAAAGGATTTAGGATATCTGATCAACAAATTCCTCATAGAGTCTATATTGATCCCTCTACCAGTACTAGGCCAGAAGTAGAAAGAAAAAGACCTACTTCTCCAGTATCTGAGGCGAGCTTTTATGTTTAGGTATTTATGAATTAAAGCCCTAATTCATTTATTCGTTAGCTTATCAGTAGGGAATTTATGTCTTCCAATCATGAATTCACATGATTCAAACGTTTAGTAGGCAAGAATTGGCTTTAATCAAAGAATTTTAGTACCTTGAGATTGAGAAAAGCCAAAATGAAATATTATTTTATGAATGGTTTACAGGATGGTACCCTCGCCAATAGTACCTTATCAGTAATATGGAAGGTTTTACTAAGAAATCGGTAAAAGCAGATGGTACAGAAGTCCAATCTGTTCACCTTCCCCCTGAATCTCTCCATTTAAGAAAATGAAGTCATGGTTCTAAGGCTTTGGAGGCCAATGCCTTTACTCATCTTAATAACTAGATAGCTGGTGTTAATCCCGTTATCAAGCAGAATAACTGGACAAATCATAGTCTTTAAACGATTGGTAATTAGCTAAATCATATAGAAGACCAAGTCTAAAGAAACAGTAGTCAAAATTCTTCTAATAATATAGCAGGTACATCCTCTAGCATGTACAAAGATGATATTAAACCAACCCTTCTTGTCCATAACTTTAAGCTTTCCGATTCTCAGAATTCTAAATTTGTTGACCTTCTGGCTTACCCACTTAAAAAACTTAGTGTGAACACTCTGGATAAGAACTCTACATCATAATACACCTCTGAGTCCTCTAATAGTAAATCAGATAATCAAATCCAAGCCATTAAGGCAAACCTTTATAAGATAGAATATAAACCATCCCAATTAAAAACTTATTATAAAAGACCTACACCTCAGGATCTTTTATTTGACGAAGATTTTTTCCAAAATATAAATTCCTATAATAGAAGGACCATCTATGAATGGAATATATATGGATTATCATAATATCAAATTTATGAAGTTATTTATAAAATGCTTATGTATGCATGCCTCTATCTGTAAGGTTGTTGGTAATGATAATGACAATGTGGTAAAATTTATTACCAATGATTTCACAAAAAGTCTTAAAGGCTGGTAGGATAATGCTATTACTTCTTATCAAAAACAACAAAAACAAGAGATCCTTAGGACAGTTAAAATTGAAGGAACTAGTAATATTCCTATTAAGGATATTGTCAACTCTTTTGTTCAAACCATAATTATACACTTTGTTGGACTCTCACCCCAGAGGCATGAGAGAAATAGATAACTTTTATAGAATCTTAGATGTCCTTCTCTAACCCATTTTAAATGGTACAAGGATGCTTAAATCTGTAAGGTAATGCAAAGGAGTGACGTCAATGCAGAACATTGGAAAGCTAAATTCATTGATGGTCTTTCACCTTTATTAGCAGAAAAGGTTTATCAAAAGCTGAAAGACCAGCATGGCAATTATATACCCTACCATGAGCATACTTATGGTCATCTCATCAATATTTGTACTCATGTTGGTCTCAGTATCTGTAATGATATGAAATTAAAGCACCAACTTAAAAAACATAATTTAACAGGAAAAAAGAAAATTGGTGAGTTTTGTCAGCAGTTTGCTTATGACCTTCCTGTCACTTATCCTAAAAGGCATAGGAAGAGTGAAAAACGTTCTTCTCACTTTCAAAAAAAGAAGTAAAAAGAGATATAAGGATCCAGATGATTCTTATTGCCAAAAAGATAGAAAAAGAAAGATACATATGAGAGATAAATCTCATGCCAGCTCCTTAAAAAAATTAAAACCCGCACCTGCTACAAGTGTGATAAAAAGGGGCACTTGGCAAACAAGTGTTCCACAAAAAGGAAGTTGCAAGAACTTCAACTGGATAAAAGGCTAAAACCTCAATTAAGTAAACTATTACTTTACACCACTTCTGAAGAAAGTTCTTCTGACAGCAACGAGGAAGTCGATAAAATTAACCAAAGTAACCCCTCCTCAACTGAAGAAGGAACTCCTTGCAACAAGTGTTTAGAATCCAATCCTCAGGATTACTGGAAAGCCATTGTTAAAATGAATGACTTAAACATTAATACTCTGACTACTAATTAAAGTGAAATTTTATCTATTATGGATAAAGTTTCTGACCCAGAAGCAAGAGCTAAATTTATAAATATTTATCTTCAACAGATGCTTCAAGATAACTCGAAGACTAAAATAGAACCTAGACCGCTGGAAGTACCAAACATGTACTATAATTTCTAGGATATCCTAAAACGCATGGAAAGTAATAAACCTATCACTATCCATGAACTTCTTAAGGAAATTAATCTCTTGAAATCTGAAATTAAACAATTAGAAATCTTTGTTCAGGTACAGAATGATAAAATCAATCATCTACAGCTCTATCAAAAGGAAAAATACAAGATTCAAACTAGTAAATCTAATGATGAAAGCCCTGAGAAGAAAGATAACCCCTATCTTAATCTTCTCCAAAAAATTACTTCTCATAAATAGTATATTAAGGTTACCCTTGTAATAAAAAATTAATATACCATTAAAGATGTCATAGCCCTAGTAGATAGTGGAGCTGGCCTGAACTATATTTAAGAAGGCTTGGTTCCTACCAAGTATTTCAAAAAACTAGTCCAATCTCTTACCTCTACTAGTGGTAACAGGATGAATATCTAGTACAAACTTTCAAAAGTTTTTCCTTGAAAGTTTATCTTTTCTCCTCTACAACTCCCCTGTAGTACCTTTAACCACTATTTGTTTTTACTATCCTCTGTAAGTATTTTATAATTATTTCATAATAAAGAAAAGTTTGCTTATCTTGTTCTTGTTAAGTATTCACACATCCCCAGAGGGTTTCTAAGTGCCTTAGAGGGACCAAAAGGTCATACTCTAGGTTAGATTGTTGTTATTTATACCATTGTTGTTACCTTTAATTTTTGTTTCTTGTTCTTGTTTATCGATCCATCATTTTATTGGTACATGTATTCCATCTACCTTTCTTTTAGTCTGAAATCTACAGCAAGTCATACTTGGTACCCCATTTCTAAATCTTTTTATGCCCTTACATAAGATTGATTAGAAAGGGATATATTGTAAATTCCAAGGTCAAGAAATTATTTTGGAATTCATTAGAGATCCTGAAACCAGGATCATTAATAAACTAAAAACCATGCTTGGCTTTAAGACCCCCTGAATTTTCTCAAAGAAGAATTCCAGATCATAGACATTTCTCATAAACTTCAATCCTTAGAGATGGAGATCATAATTAATGAAATGGAAAAATAATTTCTTACCGAGGTCTGTAGCGATATTCCTAACACTTTTTGGGAACGAAAGGAACATGTTGTTTCCCTACCCAACAAATAGGATTTTGATGAGAAAACTCAAATTCTTACTAAGGCTTGGCCTAGCCAAATGAATTCTAAATATCTTAAACTCTGCAAAAAGGAGATTCAGGAACTTCTTGACAAAAGCCTAATCAGAAAGAGTTACTCTCCCTGGAGCTATACAACCTTCTATGTTAACAAGAACACTGAAAAGGAACGAGGTGTTCTTAGACTTGTTATCAATTATAAACCTCTTAACGACTCCCCCAAATGGATTTTTTATCCAAATCCGAATAAAAAAGATCTAATAAATTGTCTTCATAATGCAATTATCTTCTCTAAATTTGAATTAAAATTAGGATATTGGCTAATTTAAATTACCGAGAAAGATAAATATAAAACTACATTTACAGTTTCATTTGGTCATTATGAATGGAATGTTATGCCCTTTGGTTTAAAAAATACTCCATCTGAATTTCAGAATATTAGGAATGATATTTTCGTTCATTATTCAGACTTATGTATTGTTTATATTGATGGCATCCTTTTAATCGCAAATTCTATTGATCAACACTTTAGATATCTAAAGATCCTTAAGAATGATATTCGCAGAAATGGTCTGGTTGTTTCTGCTTCTAAAATAAAACTGTTCCAATTAACAGTTAGATTTTTAGGACATAACATTACTAAAGGACACATTATTCCTATTAATAGGAGTATTAAGTTTACCTCAAAATTTCCAGATGAAATCAAAGAGAAAACTTAATTACAAAGATTCCTTGGTAGTCTCAATTACATTGTAGACTACTACCAAAACTTGGTCAAGGATAGTGTTATTTTATATAATAGACTTACAAAGAACCCTACCGTCTGGACCACTGAACATAACAAAGTTGTTCAAAAAATCAAATTAAGAGTTAAACAACTTTCATGCTTAGATCTTGCCAATCCTCAATGGCAAAAAGATTGTTGAAATAGATGCCTCTGATTTAGGTTTTGAGGTATATTAAAAGAAAGCAATCCTTCTGCGCAAAAATAACAATTATTTTATTTTACATCAGGAAAGTGAAAAACCGCTCAAAAGTATTATTCTACAATTAAAAATGAAATACTTTCCATTGGCAAATGCATTTCAAAATTTAAGGATGATTTGTTAAACCATTTTTTTTTACTTTATATTGATTGCAGTTTTGCTAAAGACATCTAACAAAAAGATGTAAAAAATCTCTCTAAACAAATATTTGCTAGATGGCAATCTGAATTATCTGCCTTTGATTTCTCTATTGAGTATATTAAAGGTAATCAAAACTCTATTCTTGATTTTCTAACCAGAGAATTTTAACAGGACAAAACTGAGCATGCAACCTCCTAATCAAGGCTGGAGTCAAAACCGAAGAAAAAAGGACCCAAAACTGCTAAGGAAGTCCCTGAGCAGGACCCGAAGAAAACTGCTAAGATGCCCTTAAACAAAAAATCATTTATCAACATAAAAAATTGGTTAAGAAAAGTACCTTAACCCTTTATTTTGATGATCTTAAGCTCAATCAAGACGCTTTGGGGTCTCAAGGAATGATATTTTGCTAGTCAAAATTATATGGTTTAAGACAGCCGTTATCGATATGTCTATGAGGCCATATTAACAAAGACAACATCAGCTCAAATTGAGCATCATCATGTCAATCTGAAGAACATAAAAGGCCCTATAGCACACTTTAAGTGTTATATTACAAGGGTTATACGCATATCCAAATGAGGATTCGATCCCGGTAGATCTCGATCTCTTAAACTGAATGGCCAGCAATATAATTATTGGGATTATATCCAAGCCTGGTACTGCACATTTTATTATCAGAAAGCATACTTAGCTTTTTTGCCTTAATCTGGGCATCATCAAAAGATCAGGTTTCCCCACTTGGTTCCTTCATTGGTGGAAAAAAATGAGACCTGAATTTGATATTTTACCAAAATCCATTCAAGAACCATTCACCATTTTGTAGGAATTTCACCCGAAGCGTAATGGAAAAATTGTACAAAATCTCCCTATTGGAAGAAATACCCTATAGTATTTTACAAAATTTTAGATCACATATATTTGGAAATGGGATCTTAAACTTTTCTTTGATGACTTGAAACTACCCATTCTACAGAAAACCTTCTTCTATAGATGGTGGGATGGGTTTGAAACTGAAAGAGTCATTGAATTAATCAACAAAATAACCGAAGAGTATGTTTTGTCTTCTAAATCAAAAAAATAAAAAATAGTAGGAACATTAGTCTCTTCGACAAATATATTCCAACTATTAATAGTTTCCATTAAGGATTGTTATCCCAATTTATCATCCGAAGAACAACAAGTCAATATCATGTTGAGATTGAAAAAACAATTTGTGGCAGCCACTACGTAGGCCCCTCCACATGCATCTAATATTCAATAAGGTAGTGGAAGCCAGGACCAGCAATACTGCCAAGCAGAAGAGGGTCAAGACCCTTATGAGAATGAGGATATGGCATCCTTAAAATCTATAGACGCCACTATAGAAGACTATTGGGACGCCATGATTAAAGTCTAAGAACATAAGATAAAGGTAACAGCAAAAGGGAAAGCTAAGGAAACTTAGCATTCGGTGAACAACGCATGAAGACAAAAGCTACAGTAATTTTCTATAGTCTTAATTTTAAAATCAAAAATAGAAGTGGCTTTATCTACCGATGCATAAAGCCAAAGGCAGAAGCATCTTTTAAGAAATGATTTTAAAATCACAAACAGCAATGACTTTGTTTGCCGACTCATGAAGTTAAAGAGAATCTATACTTTATTAAAGCAAAGGATAAGATCAAAAGAAAATAGACTTTGGTCTACCACCTGACGACTCCAACCACCAGGGGTAGAGCTAGGATTTCATGTTTGGAGGGTGAAGGTAGTGCGATGAATTATATTAGGGTAAAAAAATTGACCATTTAACTGTATTTTAAGCTTAAAAATTAATCAAATATAACATTATATTTGATTAGCAAATTATCCGAATTCTCTTCTCCTCTCGTAAAATAAATCTAAGCTTTTTGCGGCAATGACATGATCAGCTTAAGCTGAAAAAATTACTTGCTGATATCAAGAATTGAACCTTAAACTCTTAGATTATGGGCTCCACACTTAACCAATTGGGCTAAATTTTCTTGATGTCATTAGGACAAAAAAAATGTACATACTTTTAAAAAAAATTATATACCTATATAGGCATTTTTAAAATAAAATTCTTAGGGGGGGCGACCCCCCCCCTCCCACTCCTAAATCTGCCCCTGCCAACCACACTCAATACTACATGTGGATGGCACTACCTCCGGACTCCAAAGCTTTAGAATCCATCTCTAGTTTAAAAGAGGCCTAAGAGCCCATTTGTATGTAATTTTTTCTTTGAAAGTTTTTTTTTCTCCTCTACAACTCTCATGTAGTACCTTCAACAACTTTTTGTGTCTATTATCCCTCTGTAAGTATTTCATAAGTATTTCATAATAAATAAAAGTCTATTTATATTGTTCTTGTTAAGAATTCACAATCTGCATACATACCCCTGAGGGTATTTAAGTGCCTTAGAGGGATCGAAAGGTCTTACTCTAGGTTAGATTGTTGTTATTTATACCATTGTTGTTACCCTTAATTATTGTTTATTATTTCTTGTTCTTGTTTATCGATCCATCATCTTCATCGTTTTATTGACGTGGTTGATATGACCTTAATGTGAATGGGATATCCAATTGTTGT
Source organism: Kingdonia uniflora (assembly GCA_014058105.1). NCBI lineage: Eukaryota > Viridiplantae > Streptophyta > Magnoliopsida > Ranunculales > Circaeasteraceae > Kingdonia > Kingdonia uniflora. The sequence continues at coordinate 416,902 of JACGCM010001686.1, read as the reverse complement.
GCTATTTGTATGGATTTCATAATCTTAGGAATAGGGAGCGTATTGTGTATATATTGGCCTTAAGCGCTCTTAAACTGAATGATTACATTATTCACTTGAGTATTTATAAATTGTATATGTTTTCTAGCAGGTACCAAATGGAAATGTCCAGTTTACAGGGAAAGTACTGCCAAATTTTCGGTAGGATTTTTCCTATTCGGCATGCTTCTGCGCAGGACTCTGATATATAGATGTGACGCGTTATTTTATTTTTTATATTCTAAATTCCATAATGTGTACTTGACTGTTTTATTATCTTTTGGTTTGCCATTATTTTTGAATGTTGTGGTTGAGGTTGTAGCAATTTGATTTTTATTTTATTTTTCAGGTAGTTTCTTAACAATTATGGGAGCGATACAAGCAAGTGTTTATTATGCGAAAAGATATTGCTCGTGTCTTGATGGTTGCATATTTAGTGCGTAAGAGGTTGGATAATTAATTTGAATGCTCAAGTTACATTTAGTGATTAAACAATAATTTTTAATGTTCTAGGTGGATTGAGACCTTATTTACTTATATAAAATTGGTGTTTGTGGAGCCTTATAAATAAATAGTTCTCTCTTTTAAATTAACTTATGGTTGATGAATGATTTGTATTATCAAGCAGGGGAATAATTCAAATTGCAAAAATGCTACATTTAGCATTACCTTCTTTAGGGTCGATTTATTTTGTCTCTATTAATATTTTCATAAGCGGGTAAATTTTGGTGTCATACTCTTAGAGACAAACAAATTCGTTTTAAATGTTATGCATTAGATACGTATTCCGTCTCTATTAATATTAGCATTGTAATAGACCGTATCAAATCGGGTGCTGTAGTATAAAAGAGGGTTGTCGTTCTTCAGGGATTCATATATCAAAATCATGAATTCGTATATTAAATTAGTAAATATAGATTATAAAGAACTTATTGATAAAGAAAACACTTACAATTGATTTCCATAATTTAGATTTCCCAAGATTCTCCATAAAAACATTGATAAAAATACTTACAATTGTCTGCAAGAAAGTTACGGTTTCCCAGAGAGTAAAAGACGACTCCTCCCCTTTACAACTCTCCCTCTCTTTAACCTAACTAAAGTCCTCATATCCCTCAACCACTTCTAATTTTGTGGAGACATTTTATCTAGGCTTGACTACAAAGTCTTCTAGCAGTACCAGCAGCTCTTGGCACAAGGTCATCTCTAACAACTTTTGACAACATATCATCTCCAGTAGTTCTTTAGCTTGTAAGAGTTGGGCTTTAAGAAGGGTTTGATCACAAATGTCTCTTTACCTGCAATAGTCAAACATACTTCAATTAGGCCCAGTGAAACATAAAATAAGTTCCTAGATAATATAAATTGAAGGACAAAAATAGGCATTTTCCATGCCTATCAAATACACCCAAACTAACATATTGCTAGTCCCTTAGCAAAAGAAAAGTAAACTAAAATCTTTTGTGGTTTTTTATAATTGTATTTAGTGTATGCAACAAGCCTTTCAACCTATAGGTTACCCCTATAGGACGAGTTGTGTCTCGTGAGGGTTTTCAGTGAATATACCTACAAAATTCTATCACAGACGTTCTGGTATTATAAACAACTAATAATTATTGCTCCTGGTATCTCTAAAAATGGATTGAATTCATCTCAATGGTTAACCATTAAATATGCCTAGAATTTATCAAGTCAATTTTACTATCAGATTAGATCAAGTTTTAGAATTTCATCCTTTTGTGCAGTAAATTTAGTTTCTGGAATCAAGGAGTTTGATAATCCGTTCAAATAACCTTAGCCTTATCTTGAGTATGGTGAAAGAAATCTGGAAGTTTGTTCGACAAGTACCTTAGTTTGTTCACTCTCTTTTATTGATCTTTCAGGGAAAATATCAATCCACACAAGTTTTTCATGGTAAGACTTTTGCATTTTGAGTTTTCATTTGTTCTTTTATACATGCAACTTGTCCTCCTTCACATAGTTCTCAACTATACTCGTAGAGACTCATTTTTTACTTTTTTGGTCTCTTACTTTCACATTGATTCATGGCTTGCCTCGAGATTAATAAAAATTCTTCCTCTTTCAGTTCAAAATCTTGCGAGGGGACTTGAATTGTGAATATCTTTTTTTTCTTTTTCTTTTTTTTGTATGAGTATGCCAGCTTCGTGAAGGAGCCAATAACATATGAAAATACATACAAACCCTTAGTATGAATTTATAAGAAATGAAGTTTTCTTAGGTAAATATCTCCCTTGTTACAGATTCTTCCTAACCCAAACTGTTGATTAATCATAAGGTGATAGTTAGTTTTAACAAAACCTTGATAACATAACTACGTAAAGTACAATTTTAAGGGTGATTTTCTTCTAAAACACATCTAATAGGATGGTAGTACCAAGAACTTAAAAATTATTAACGCACTAACAATTTACGGTTTAAAATAAACCATAACCTTATAATTTTATCCCAAGTGCAACTCTAGGATTCTAAGAATGTCCAAAGATTAGAGTATACAAAAGATGTGTCTACAATAACATAATGCCCTAGAATAACAACTTTTCTTGGAAAAAGTTATGAAAATTTTATTTACCTCCACCCTCAAACTGAATCAGCATGTATCCCCACAGTTGCCAAAAATGAAAAGAACAAGAGAAAATCTAAAAATATTACCAGAACGTGATAGGGGTTGCCTCCCGCAAGCGCTAAGTTTAACGTCTTCAGCCAGACTCACAAGATATTCCTAAAAGTATTACTCACAAGACTCTGGATCATATTGCACTCGAGTGGTTCAAACTTAGAAGGGGAATACGACGTATTAAAGATATTTAATTCTATTGTCATGTTGCCGAAGGTCAACTTCATAATTCTATTGCGGCAATTGATTACCGCATTAGCTGTTGCCAAAAATGGGCGGCCAAGAATCACAGGGATCTCATCCTCAGGGTTTGCCACTGGCTTAGTATTTAATAGAACAAAGTCTACTGGATAAACAAACTGCTCAATCAGCATCAACACATCTTCAACTATACCCCTAGGAATCATAATAAATCGGTCAACTAGCTGCAGGGTTCTATTTGTGGGCTTAAGTACTCCGATATCCAATTGCTCATAGACAGAGTAAGGAATAAGGTTCACGGCGGTACCTAAATCAAGTAGAGTTCTTCCTATCTTACAGGTCTCAATTGTACATGAAATAGTAGGGTATCCCGGATCCTTATATTTGGGAAGGGATTTACGTAAAAGGACATAACTAACATGTGCATCGAAAAGAATAGAGGTATCACTCTCGTGAACATGAAAAACCTTTTTCGGGACATGTATGCGCCGTTTTAAGGTGTAAAGATCTTTGAGAAATTTTGTGTAATTAGGAATATGCCTTATGGTCGTAAGAATAGGAATGTTAATCACACAAAGCTTAAAAATCCCTAAAATATCCTCATAGGCATTCCCCAGAGAGTAAAAGATGACTCATCCCCTTTACAACTCTCCCTCTCTTTAACCTAACTAAAGTCCTCATCTCCCTCAACCACTCCTAATTTTATGGAGATATTTTAGCTAGGCTTGACTACTAAGTCTTCTAGCAGCTCCAACAGCTCTTGGCACAAGGTTATCTCTAATAGCTCTTAACAACAGGTCATCTCCAGCAGCTCTTTAGCTTATAAGAGTTGGGCTTTAAGAAGTGTTTGATTACAAATGTCTTTTTACCTGTAATAGTCAAACATACTTCAATTAGGTCCAGTGAAACATAAAATAAGTTCCTAGATAATATAAATTGAAGGAAAAAAATAAGCATTTTTCATGCTATCGTACTGGTGGGAAAATTTGGCATTGTACTTTTAGAGACAAACAAATCTATCTCAAATATTGTGTATTAGAGACAGAATAATCCATCCCCAATAATATTGGCGCTGACAGGAAAATTTGGCCTCATATTTTTAGAGATAAACAAATCCGTCTCAAATGTTGTGTATTAGAGACAGAATAATCCGTCTCCAATAATATTGGCGCTGGCGAGAAAATTTGGCGCCATACTTTTAAAGACAAACAAATTTATTCCTAATATTATGTATTAGGGACGCTTGCACTCCATCCCTAAAGGAGTTGAAAAACAAAATCCTTTAGAGATAGATTTTTGTCATCGTTGAAGCCGTCCATAATAGTATTAGAAACGTATGTGCCCATCCCTAATGTATTTGGGACGCCACCCTAAAGGGACAATACTTTATCGTCTCTAAAGGCATCCCTAATAGTTGTAGGGATGGATTAATAGCTTTTTGGGATACTTTTTTGCCATCCCTAAAGGTTGTTTTTCTTGTAGTGGTACGAAGATAGGGCCCCAGCGTCAGCTCAGTATCTATATCGGTTATGATTTACCATTTATCATTTGATACTTGGAACCCCTACCAGCGATGTATTTACTACGAGATTTGAATAATGTCATTTTAATGAGACGATATTCCCATCATTGGGGGAAGATATGGCAGTCAATGCTGAGGATGTTTCTAAGATTAGTAGAAAAATACCATCGTTGTCTCATCTAGATCCCCTAATCAATCACGGTGACAAGGAAGTACAGTGGATTCTATACTTACAACATATCGCCAATGATTTGCTAGATGCATTCAACGATGCTGTTAAATTAACCAAGGCGCATGTACCTGCAAGTAATGTACCTACATGACTGGATGTTCAAGGAACTGGTGTGCAACCCGCAAATGAATCCAAACCGCACATCATGAGAAAATGCCCTGCAGCAAAGAAGAACGTTGAGCCGAGGGTTAAGAAATAGCGTATGGGAAAAGAAAAGACTAATGGTATAGTCGGCTCATTGGGGATGGAATACCCCATTGACAGGGCTATAGTAGCCATGTATCCACATAAAATATTAGGAAAAAAACCTAGCGTGACACATGTACATGATAATTAAGAGATCTCAATTAACTTTATTTTTAATGGCATCATGGGATCATTCAGAAGTAGTAGTCAACGAATTCAATTTTGCTACTGTACTTGCCATCGAGGATAATAATCCAGAACCACTCACTGTAGACGAATGTAGAAGTCATACAAATTGGCCAGAGTGGGAAACTGCGATCAATCCAGAGTTCAGTTCACTAAATAAACGCTAAATATTTGGACCAATAGTCCCTAAGAAGATGTCATCAAGCCTGTCGATTATAAATGGGTATTCATACAGAAACATAATAAACTTGGAAATATAGTAAGGTACAAGGCGAGACTAGTTGCCCAGGGCTTTTCTCAAAGACTTGGCATTGATTAGATTAAAACCAGGGGCAGATTTAGGGGAGGTCCAGGGAGTGCCCAGCACCCCCACTTTTTTTTGTAAATTTCTTTATATATATATATATATATATATAGCCACAGCAAAAAAAAAGAAAAAAAAAGTAACTGCCAGTTCCTAACTCCATCCAGCTACCCAAGTCCAATTATGTTGAAACCCAGATCCACAAAGTACCACTTCTTTATCAAGCCTGACTCTTTAGCTCTCTTTTCTCTCCTCTCTCATATTCAAATAAACACCTCCTGATAATCCTCATCACTCTCTTTATCAAACACAAACCTTCGACCTCGGTTTCCTTGAATTTTGATGACCAACATCAACGACACCTTAAATTTCTTTTTTTTAAAATTGGGGGCTCCGCCCCCAAACCCCCGGCACCCCCACTCCTAAATCTTTGGCTTCGCCCCTGATTAAAACCTACTCTCTAGTCATGGACGCCATAACAATCTTTTAATTGATTAGTCTGTTAGTCATTGAGAATAAGCTTGACATGTGTCTTATGGATGTAGTTACTGCGTATCTATATGGGAAATTAGATATGGAGATCAACATAAAGCTACCAGAAGGGTTTAAGCTTCTGGAAGCGACAATATCAGGCATACGGGTGCCTACATAATAAAATTGGATAAGTCATTATATGGTCTAAAACAATTAGGGCTCATGTGGCACAACCGGCTGACTGAATATTTGAAAGTTGAGAGTTTTGCAAATAACCTTGTTTGCTCATACGTTTTCATCAAGAAAATGAATACTGGTTACGCCATCATTGCAGTATATGTAGACGATTTGAATATCATCAGAACTCCAGGGGAGATCGCGAATGTTATCGAATACCTTGGTAAGGAATTCAAAATTAAAGACCTTGGGAAGACCAAATTTCGACTCGGTTTGCAGAACGAACATCTTGGCCGCAGCATAATCATACATCAAGCGACATATACCGAAAGAATTATCAAATGTTTTAGTATGAATACGGCACACAATGCTAGGACGCCTATGCGTGTCCGTTCATTGGATGTGAACAAGGACATATATCGTCCTTCAAACGAGGGGGAGAAATTCCTAGGGCCTGAGACACAATATTTAGGAGCTATCGGTGTTTAGCTATACTTAACAGGGTGTACTCGACCCGATATCTCATTCGCAGTGAACTGTTTGGCACGCCATAGTTCTACACCTACCCAAAGGCACTGGAATGGGATCAAACACATTCTGAGATATCTCATCGGCACAAAAAACTGGAGTCATTTCTATCCGAAAAATGGTGAACGAGAAATTATAGGATACACCGATGTAAGATACTTGTCTGATCCACATAAAGGCCAATCACAATCGGGTTATGTGTTTTTGTATGAAGATAAAGCGATTTCCTGGAGGTCAGTGAAACAGACAATGGTTGCTACATCCTCAAACCACGCAGAGATTCTTGCACTTCATGAAGCTGGCAGAGAATATTTCTGGTTGCGGTCCATGATCAATCACATTAACAAAAGTTGCGGTCTACGTTTTATCCAAGATAAACCGATGACTCTTAATGAAGAGAACGCAGCTTACATCATTCAAGTCAAAGGCGGATTTATTATAGGCGATAGAACGAAGCACATTTCACCCAAATTCTTCTATATACACGAGTTGCAGAAGACGAATGAGATTGTAGTCATTCAAGTCCGTTCAGAAGATAACTTAGCTAATCTATTCACGAAGGCTTTTGCATATCCTACGTTTAAGATATTGGTGCACGAAATCGGCATGCGGAGTTTACACGATTTATTATCTCAGGAAGATCGACGTCGGGGGGAGTAATTTCGTCTTGACATGAACACATGCGTGTTGTACTATTTTTCCTGATAGTGCAATTTTGATGAAGAAACGTATACACGTCCACAACCCATATGAGGCATAAGATTGTATTATTTCCTTGCAGAGCTTTTTGCCCAAAAGAGTTTTGCTAGACAGAGATTTTGATGAAGTAAATCGTCCTGGTATGGAACACCCCAAGGGGGAGTGTTAGGAGTTGAGTCCGGCCCAAGGTGGGAACTCAACTGAGTTGGGGTGTCCTACTGAACTCCTAACAAGCCCATATACCATTAGGGTTTATGGTAAGAGTTTGAGTAATAGTATACAACCTCATAAGTGTTAAGTTTATGTAACCTCAGTGAACCAAACACAAAGAATTTATCAATTAATAATATCTCTACTCTTCTCTCGTGTCTATGCTATGCTAAACTGATAGAATAGAGTATTATCCAACAACAAACACCAAAAGGACGAAAAGTCCCATATATATGGCATTCCTTTCTTGGTCCAAACCACACTTGAACCCATTCCTTCTCCATTTCATCCCACCATTCATCCCTTCTGAGTCCAAAAAAAAAATATCAGCTGAAGCTGTGTTGACATAATAATCAATAATCATGTGAATACTCCCTTTTTGATCAATGTCTCTAATTAAGCTAAACCCATTGAGATAAACAAAGTACATGTCCGGGACACCAATAAAGATCTGATTATTCCATGGACCAGTTCGCCAATGACGTTTAGAGCCATTCCACGTTATGACTTGAGGAATGCCTACCGGATCAAGTTCAGGAGAGAAATCTCCAACAGGAATTACTTTTCCATGAAGTTAGCTTTAGTTTCTCACCCAACATCGGGTTGACGCCAATCTTCATAGTTGGCAAGAGTATATGCGAAGGATACTTGAAACTCTCCCACACGACCCTTCCACTGGAATTAATTTCTTGCAATACAAGATTCCCTGAATCCAACAGCTAGCTAGACAGCTGTATTATATGCAATATCCGTGATGTTTGAAGTCCACATAAAGCTCTTTCTTCCATTTAGAACTAGGAAATTACCATCATCGCTAATCATGAGATCTCCTGAAGAATCATTTACCGGGTTCTCTCTATTGGCAACCCACTCAACTCTCTGTTGTAAATTATTGTTATACCAAATTACGACTTAACTGTTGCTAAAGTTACCAGGACTAAAGAAGCCTAGTTTAAAACCCCACCCCACCATATAACAGTTCCGGGGTCTAATGATTTCTATTGAAATTCAAGGATATAAGGTAATGAAATACAGAATAACTACCAGTGGGGCAAAATTTATTGGGTTTCTCCCAATACCCATTGCCTAAAAAGTTGCTTGGCATCTGAAACTGAAAGATTGGAAAGCAAACCAGGGAAGGAACATGTAGCTATTATAGACGAGATGGGTTGTTTGAGTGAAACCCATTGATGATGATTGAACTAGTAGTAGGGAATTGGTGCTAGTTTGAGATAGATAGAATCATAGAAGAGAAGAAAGTCTACCTTGACTGATCAAAGGGTGAAGTTTGAACTTTGCATGCGAACAAGGCGGTGCTAGATTTCATACTAGTAACCCTGACTGATCAAAGACTGGAGGTAGGAAGACGGGAGAGCGTGGGGAGATTGAGAGAGATAGGAGAAGAAGAAGATGAAGTGTGACACACGGGTGAACATTTTTTATGACATCTTTCGATTTTAAAACATTCCTTTTACGGTCCTTTGAGGAGAAATAGGTCTCGTGTTTGATCCTAAGCGCATATGATAATGCAGTACTCTCAGTATTTAGGACTTGAGACTGCTTCCAAACTCCCATTGAACGCTCCCGACTTATGGCACTTCTAGAGAAGCTCTAGTAGAAACTCACTCTCATAAGGCATTTCTTTGGGAAAATATGGGATAGATACTAAATGCATTAAAAAATTGCAAAATTATGGTAAATTTATAAGAGCATCTCCTAAAGTACCTCGCTCAATTGATTAAAAAAAAAATCAAATCTAAGTGAGTGAGGTTTTATTTATTCCAATAGTACCTTACTTGTTTTTTTTTAATAGGCGCCTAACTGTTGAGCGCCCGTTTCAATTTATTTTTATTTTTAATCAAGCTCATAACTGTTAGGCGCCCAGATTTGAATTTTTTGTAGAAAAAAAAAATAAAAATTGAGTGTCTAATAAAAAAACAAACATACGCCCAACACTTCGGTGCCCAATCGCGACGTAAGAAAGTAAGGTTGAGTCTTGGAAAGCAAGGCTCAACCTTGCTTTTTGAGTTGAAAAACCAAGTCAGTGAGGTGTTGTTTGAGCTCGAAAATCCTACGTGGCACATTGAAAAGCAAGCCAATGAGGTATTTTAAGAGATGTTCTTAAGCAATGGATTGAGTTAGTATCTTAAACTCCCTAATTTTTACCTTAGAGAAAACGAAACCCAATGCATTGACCGCCCCGCTAGAGACTATACAATATTAACAATAAATCTCAAACTTGCCTTAATTAAACACTAATCTCCAATACTTGAATATTGTGGACCAATAACTACTTAGGACCACTGCCATAGTGTTGTAAAATTGCAGAATGTAACGATAATGATTCAGGCAAATTATAACCTTAATGATTAAATCACTCCTCTGATAATTTGAGCTATGTAAAAGAACTAAGTCGGTTTTAATGACGTTAAATTGTTTATATAACAACAAGTACTCACATCAATGTTCATCAAATAAAATTGCATACTAATATTATATTATTTGAACATTTGTCAAACACATCAGTCGATATGTCCGAGTGGTTAAGGAGACAGACTTGAAATCTGTTGGGCTTCGCCCGCGCAGGTTCGAACCCTGCTGTCGACGATTTTTTCATTGTCCTCTCAACCCAAATAACCCAAGTGATAAATTGTGAATATCGCTGAAACTTCAACGTCTTCTTCTAAGATTTGTGTTAGCCCCATTATTCCGATATGCTTTTATACAATCTAGTAGAAGAAGAATATTTTGCAAACACCATTGTTTCAAACATATTGTCCTAAGAACAACCAAAACATAATACCCTTCCCTTCCCTTCCCTTAGGTATATTCACATCCTTCCTTGATCCCTTAGCTATCTTCACATCATTATAGACCCTACTGTAATGGCGAGTTTTTCGGTAGGTAAACTTTACATTTACTTTTGTTATCTGAGATGAAAATAAGCTCAAGCTAATGAGTTAACACAGAGAATTTAGCATGGAAACTCAAATGAACTTAGAAAAACCACGACCTCGTGGAGGATTTAGTAAATAATTCACTATGGTTCTAGCTATTACACTTATTGTAAGATAAGAAAATCAAGAATCAGGATGCATGAAGAAAAACTAGTCTTCTTCTAAGATTGTGAATATCGCTGAAACTTCAACGTCTTCTTCTAAGATTTGTGTTAGCCCCATTATTCCGATATGCTTTTATACAATCTAGTAGAAGAAGAATATTTTGCAAACACCATTGTTTCAAACATATTGTCCTAAGAACAACCAAAACATAATACCCTTCCCTTCCCTTCCCTTAGGTATATTCACATCCTTCCTTGATCCCTTAGCTATCTTCACATCATTATAGACCCTACTGTAATGGCGAGTTTTTCGGTAGGTAAACTTTACATTTACTTTTGTTATCTGAGATGAAAATAAGCTCAAGCTAATGAGTTAACACAGAGAATTTAGCATGGAAACTCAAGTGAACTTAGAAAAACCACGACCTCGTGGAGGATTTAGTAAATAATTCACTATGGTTCTAGCTATTACACTTATTGTAAGATAAGAAAATCAAGAATCAGGATGCATGAAGAAAAACTAGTCCCCTTTCTAGTGTGTTATATTTATAGTTGGATACAAGCAGTTACATATTCATAACATTTCTCCTATAATTAAGGGTAGTGGGCGAACTTTAATGGGCACGAGTAATGGCTATATTGACCGAGTGTAACGGCTACTGGCTGTAGTCGACCTTTGTAGGTATAAGCAAAGTTCTTCTCAAGTCGCATATACTCATATACTGATAACATTGTATATTCGTAACGTTGCCATCATGAAGCTTGCCGAATCTAGGAAATATGCTACTACAATCACCCTATTCTCAATGTAAGCACTTGTGGTTGTGTCGACAAGCTTGTCTTGGAATTTGTTAGTTGATTAATTATGTATTGGGAAAGAATTTGGTGCAGATTAAGAAAAATTCCTGGATTCGTGGCGCTAATTTAGGACTTTGACAGTGGTTCCTTAACTAGGATATTTTTCGTATCTTGCTTTTCTCTAATAAATAAATATGTTCTCCTTCTTTTTTAATTTAGGAAAACCTTTAATCTTTATCGTGTTAAGAACTAAGTCGCATAGGCAGCGTGATGCAGGGGAGGGATGTCCTTGCCCTAAAGATTGTAGAGCTGGAAAAATGTTATTTCGGGCGATTTTCTGTCTCAGATGTTCTTATGAGGGGTCGTTAGAATGTTGCAGGGTTGTTACCAGAGAACATAGAGATTGAAGCTGACTGTTGGTTTTGGTATGATATTTTTTCAGAAGAAGTGTTTGATATTGTCTATCGTAGAACGGTCTTGACCTACATGGCTGAGGATTAGATAAGGCAAGAAGATATCCTTGTTGCAGGGGGGTTCTCATTCCTTATGGGCAACTTAATCACCAGCCTTGTTTCAAGTGTAATTACATGTAGTTGTCCTTGAAGAATGTAATGATTTGAATTTTGAATGAATAAAATAGTGTGTTGCTATTGCAATTCCTTCTTTTTTTTCTTCCGCCCCAAGCGTCAATGTTAGATCGAGACCATGTCAGATTGTTTCATATTATATTTTGTTGTTTACAGCATATAATTTGAGCTTGATGGCCTTCTCGATTCTGTGATTGAAAGGTGTGACTAAAACAATCATGATTCCTAATCTGTGTGGCCCTGCCAATCCGTCTGTGAAAAGTCTTTATCCTGTATTTTTAGACCATGCATCATGCTCAGTGATAGAGTCATCGGCTAATACTTCTTCGAGTTTTTCCCAATCGATATTCGACAGGAAAGTTTGCTAGGAAATCAGCTACAGCCTGTCCTTTAATTGATATTTGAGGTTTGAAACAAATATCACATTCTCCTAAGCACACTGACCATTGTTGTACTCTTCTTCATTTTTCTTTTTTGGAAAGTACAGGTTTAAAAGGAAATTTGGTGATGACTTTGATCTTGTGAGCTTGGAAATAATGTCAAAGTTTTTGGGAGCTGTATACCAAAGCTAGTAACTGCTTCTTTGTGGCAATATACCTTGTTTTAGCCAGAGTAAGGGCTTTACTGATGAAGTATATAAGTTTCTTGACACCCTCATTTTCCCAAATTAAGGCAGAGCTAATTGAGTCATCTGTTATTGATAAGTATATTGCGAGGACTTCGCCATCAACCGAAGTACTCATTATAGAAGTTCGCCTCAAGTATCTCTTCAAATCTTGGAATGCTAATTTACGGTTTGGGTTCACTCAATGTCTTTAAGCTATTTTCTTGTGGTTGGGTCTAGATTTCCTTGAAGAAGTACATAGAGTTAGCTAGAAAAATAAATTTGTGAAGGGTTGTTATCCTTCCTACTAACTTTTGGTTGTCTTTCTTTGTTCAAGGTAAAGGTGTAAGAGCCTAAATTTAGGGCTCGAACTTAGTACCTCATACCATAAATGAGCAAAACACTAGCAATAACAAATAATCACTAACACGACACTCAAGAATTAGCATGGAAACCTCTGAATAGGTAAAAACCATGACCCCTCTTGAGGATTTTAGAAATGATGGTGTTATTGATTGAGTGACTACTTATTACAAAGGGTATTTTGGGTAAAGTTGCTTAAAGTTTCTAGGTAAGAAATTTTTTCCTTAATTTGTTCTTCCTTGGTCTTATTTATAGGTCTTATATTATGACGATTTTAATGACTATTATCTCATTTTAATGTTAAATATTACAAAACAGTTTTGACGAGTCTTCATAATGATTGTGTAACGGTATGAATGACTTTTCTTCTTTGTAACTACTTCATAATGTACCATAAATGTGCCATAATATCGTATGTTGACGAGGTCGAGTATTGTATGTTGGTCGAAGCTAGGGCTTGAGCTTGAGATTTGGAACAGGCTCTTATAATTGCCCCCTCTCAACATAAAGCATAAATGGTTTTGGTTAAGAAATCCATCATATATCCGTTACCTGATGCTCCTATCTTAATTTTGGTGCAGTCATTACCGATATCGTCAATGCTTACCTTCAGGAATTTGAGTCTTTGAGGCCACCCCTGAGAATGATTTAATTCAATTGACTGGATCTATTGCTTGAGGTTTGCATAAGTGTAAGAAGCAATAAAAGGTTTCAATGTCGACCTCGAGTATGATTCAAGTCTATTGATGACTTGAATTGGGTAGACTAATTGATGACTTGTAATACGTTGGCCAATTTGGATGAATCTATTGTTGACATATAATGTGTTGGTCTAATTAGATTGCCCAATTGTTGACCTGTAATATGTTAATCAAATTTAATGAACTAATTGTTAACCTCTAATGTGTTGGTCGAATTGGATGAACCAATGGTTGACCTGTAATGTGTCGGTCAAATTGGATAAATCGATTGTTAACATGTAATGTGTTAGTCGAATTGGATGAACCAATTGCTGACCTATAATGTATTGATCACATTGAATAAACCAATTGTTGACCTGTAATATGTAATGTGTTGGTTGAATTGGACAAACCAATTGTTGACCTGTAATATATCGGTCGCATTAGATGAACCAATTGTTTACTTATAATATATTGGTCGAGCTCGCCCCCAAGTATATTTTAAGTCGATTGACTAAATCTAATACTTAGGGTTTGTATGTTGTAGGAAGAAAGCAGTAACTTTTATGTCGAATTAGATGAACCAATTACTGAACTGACGATGAACTTTAAGATATATGCTTGAGTATCGAGCTTGATAAAGAGTTGGCAATAAGCTTTTATCTGATAATAAACTTGAGTTCTGTACTCGAGCATTCTTCTTGAAAACAAATTTCTAACTGACTCGAATACCTTGACCTCAAGCACCTTATTAGATAAGAGCTTGATAATAGGTTGTAATGGCCTCAAGTACCTTAACCTCTAGAACCTTATTAGATACGATCCTGTTAACGAGCTTGAATTGAGAGCTGATAAAAAGCTTAATAATAAGGTCGAGCATTGAGTTTGATGATGAGTCCGAACACCGAGTTTGACATTGAGGCCGAACATTAAACTTAGTTGAGAGCATGCAAAGAGAGCTTTTAATGTGTTCGGACATCGAGTTTGACAATAAGATCAAAAGCTGAGCTCAGTTGAAAGCTGGTGAAGAGCTTAATAATGTAGTTGACCGTCGAGCTTAGTTAAGAGCTACCGAAAAGATTAATAATGAGGTTGAGCATTAAACCTAACTGAGGTGGAGCATAGAGTTTGACATTCAGGTCAAACGTGAAGCGTAGTTGAAGACTGGTAAAAAGCTTAATAATGTGCTCGAGAAGAATTTGCCACACCAAAGAGATGGTATTGAGCTTGAGCTTTAATCTGATAATGAGCTTGAGGATAAGCTTGAACATAATGTTGGCAAAGAGCTTGATAATGTGGTCGACTGTCGAGATTATTGACTGGGATTTTCCATCGCGAGATTGATTAGTAAATGTTGAACTTGACACTTATGCCGAATCTTGTCATTCCCACAGACGACACCAAATTTAAGAGCCTAAATTTGTGGCTCGAACTTAGTACTTCACATCAGAGAGATGAGCAGAATACTAGCAATAACAAATAATCACTAATGCACGAGAATTAGTGTGGAAACCTCTGCATAGGTAAAAACCACAACCTCTCTCTCTTGAGAATTTTAAAAATGATGATGTTATTGATTAAGCGACTACTTATTACAGATAGTATTTTGGGTAGAGTTGCTTAGAGTTTCTAGGTAAGAAAATCTGCCATTAATATGTTTTTCCTTGGTCTTATTTATAGGTCTCATATTATGACCGTTTTAATGACCATTATCTCATTTTAATGATGAATGCTACAAAACAATTTTGATGAGTCTTCATAACGGTTATTTAATGGCATGAATGGCGTTTCTTCTTTGTAATTGCCTCATAATGTACCATACATGTGCCACATTATCGTATGCTGATGTAGTCGAGTAAATGTATGTTAGTCGAAGCTAGACGTGAGCTCGAGATTCGGAACAAACCCTTACAAAAGGCATGGCCATTAATATTTTGATTTGTTCAGGATCAATTTCTATGCCTCGTTTGCTGACTAAGTAAACCAAAAAAAATCCCTGATACAACTCCAAACTGGCATTTTTTTGGGTTGAGTTTCATTTTATAAGCTCGAAGAATATCGGAGACTGCTTACAAATCGTTGTTATGCTCTTCTCTTTTAAGGCTTTTATAGATCATGCCATCGATATATACTTCTATTGTCTTTCCTAACTGGTCCTTGAACATTTTGGTGACTAATTTTTGATAAGTTGCCCCAGCATTCTTTAGATTAAAGGGCATGACTGTGTAGCAGTAAAGGCATCTCTCTGTTATGAATATTGCTTTATCTTGATCTTCTTTCGCGGGAGAAACTTGATTGTATCCTAATATGTCATTCACTATAGAGAGAAGTTCATGTCCAGAAATATAATCAAAGAGCGTGGGAAAAAATGGCAAAGGGAAATAGTCTTTTGGTGTGAATTTGTTGGGTTTCGTTAAGTCTGCGCATACCCTGATCTTTCCATTTTTCTTTGGTACTGCTACAATGTTTGATACCCACTCAGGATATTTGGCTTCACGAATGAATTCAACTCGTAATAGCTTGTTAATCTCCTCTTTAACTGCTTCTTTAAGTTGAAGTATGAGGTTTCTTCGTTTCTATACAACGGATTTGTTATATGATATAAGATTCAACTTCTGGCAAGCTACATCGGGGTCTATGCTAAGCATTTCTTGGAACGACCATGCAAAGACATTCTGCATTCTTTATTAGAAGTTGGAGAAGTGTTTCCTTTTCAGTTGCATTGAGCGTAGATCCGATGAAAGTGCCCCTTTTAGGGCTATCGAGTTCCATAAGTTTGACAGGTTCTACATCATGTTATTCGAACTGATGTGGAGGTTCTTACTGTAATTATGATGCTCTCAAGAGTTTGGCTGCATGGGCATTTGTCATCGCGTTCTCACACATCCTCAAGACATCTTGACTTTTTTTATTTTATAGACAACTTGGTTTGTTGGGAACCACAGAGCTAGGTGGTAAGTCGAAGGCACTACTTTGAGCGAGAGAAGCGAGTTCCAACAAAGGATTTCAAGATATTTTGATTCAGCATTAATCACAACAAATTTACGAAGGTGGTCTCAGGCCCTACTTAAACTGGTAGTGTGATTTCTCCCATTGCAGGCTCTTTTGAGCTATTGAAGCCTGTGACTGTTGTTGTCAATATTTTCATTGAATCGTAGAGACCAAGTATATCGACAAACCTTTTGAACAATATGTCAGTAGTACTGCCTGTATCGAGAAGGAGTGTATGGAGGTAATCTTTTCCTACTTTTAGCATTATTACCAAAGGATCATTATGTGGGTATTTAACATGACTGGTATCACAATCTTTGAAGGAATGATAGAGTCTTTTTGCTTTGCTATAGTTGGGCAAGAGTTTAGCAGACATCTTTAAAGATGTCATTTTACAGCAAGATGTGATTCGATCATCCTTCTTACGCCTTTTCCCTTTCTCAATCTCGATCATATAAAAATGTCGAGCTTGGCCTTGCCCCTGCTCCTCTTCTTTCTTATTTTTTTTTCATCTATAAACTTCTGGACATCGATGACATATTCATTGAGTCATCCTGCCAAGACAATCCTGCAAAAGATGTGTATGAAAGAATAGCATAGTTGTATGTTTTGTGGTTGTGTACATTATGGTATTGACATAGGGGTTTGTTCAGCACGTCCAAGATTTCTTGAGCTTCTCTAAATAGTTTGCTTCCTCCCATTAAGTAAAGAATGTTCAATAAAGTCATCCATAGTGACAAATTGCTGAGCAGCTGGAGCTGCCATGGTAGGTGCATGAGGGTTAAAGTCAAATTAACCTTCAGGTCCGAACCTTTCTCTTAATGGTCGCCTAGGAGTAGGGGGTGGAGTTTGGTGGCGCATTTTTTGACTTCCACGTGGAGGTGGTGCTTGGTGTCGGGTTCTTCGACTTCCCTGAGTAGTTGAGGCTGATGATGTGAGTGTAAAGTGTCTCGAGGCTCTCTGCTCCTTAAGGTTTGATTTCGTTCGCCCCATGGAGAATTATTATTCCTTCGAGAGGCCCTGGACCTGTGTTCACTTTGGGCTGGGATCGGCGATCCTTGTAGAATAGTGAGTCGATCTTGTTGCATGCACAAATTCTCAATTTCCTTTTGATAAGTCTTGCTCTGTTGTTCGAGAGCTTTCCTTAGTTCTTCTCTCTCATCTTGGAGAGCATGTGTGTGAAGTCTCTGATCTTTAAGCTGATATGCTCTGTCATATTTCATCTGTTTCTAGAGTTCAGGAATTGCATTATACAAGTTTGAGTTCCCCGGCATTACCATGGTTGGGTTCTCCTTGTTGTTTCTCTGAGCGCTAGAGGCACTTCGGTGGTTCATGTTAGTCATGGTAACGCCGGGTGAACAAGTATTTGGTAGAGAATAATGTGTATTTCCCAAAGATGATGTCAATTGTAATGGCGAGTTTTCTGGTAGGTAAACCACGACCTCGTAGAGGATTCAGTAAATAATTTACTAAGTTGCTAGCTACTACACTTATTGTGCGCTAAGAAAATCAAGAATTAGGATGCGTGTAGAAGAACTGTTGGATTTTCCATCTATACCGGCACTACTCTTTGGTTCACGAACACACATGTTAATAGGTTGTATAGGTGTAATTGGTTATGTCCAATTGTTACACCAAGTTAAGGTAGGTGGGACCTAGTGTTACTCTTTATTAAGGTTTGAAGGTATAATGGGAAGACCATTTTAACCCTATCAGGTTAAATAGAGAGGAAGTCCCTCTTGGAGGCTACACCATAGAAAACCATCCCATTGAGGTTTGCAGCCAATCCAAGGGAAGACCCTACTCAAGAACAGGTAATTTTCAGAGAGCATGAGAAGAGGTTAGTATAATCCTTTTTACATGTTGAGTTATAGATCATAGTTATTGTATGTATTCCCAACAATTGGTATCAGTCGCTAGGATACAAAATATTATGATTAATTATTGACGTGTTAGAAGAGCAAGAAATGAAATTGTTCTCAGAAACTTATTTTTCTCTGTACTTTAATGGTTTTGTTTGGTTACTTTAATACTGTTTCTGGTTCTCTTTTCATAAGAAGGATAGGTCATTTTATTTTTATTTATTTTTAAGTTATTGTTTACCGATTCTCTCTCTCTCTCCTTGACGACTAAAACATTATCCTCCTCAAATTTTTTTAGGGTTACTCTCTCTCGCTCTCTCTTCCCCATTATACCAAATCGGACTAAATTTATCCTCTCATAAATTGAATGCAAAAGGTTCTTGCTGAATCCGTTCGAGGGCTTGATTCTTCCCACAAACGACCTAATCCAAACTGGAAATTAGGGTTTTTAATAACAATCGTTTTTTGATTCTGATTTGGTGTTGGGTTTCAAAGAAATCACCGCACAACTTTCCCAGTTTCAGTCACCATGATTCATTGTTCCAACCAAGCAGTCTCTATCTATCTCTCTCTCTCTCTCTCTAATTTTGTCGAAGAGATTTCAGGTTTCAGATCTGATTTTCATTGTTTGATATAGTATTTTTTTTAAACTCTTCTAAACTTGGGCAAGTAACAAAGAGAGAGATCCGTAGCTCTAATGGGTTGGTGCTTGAAGATTGTTGTTTCCAAAGAGGATCATTTTCATAGGCTCGTACCTCTATTTTCTTAACACTATGTTGATTTGGGTTTTTTCACTGTATTGATTGGGTTTGTGATTGTTTATCTTTGTAATCTAATTTCATTTTTTTTAACCAAATTTGGGGTTGCACGTATGACAAAGCAATTTGGATATTAGGGTTTAACTAATCTGAATTGATTGGGTTTTCTGTAATCTGATTTATAAGAGAGATTAGGTTTTTGTAATCCGATTTTTGGAAGAGATTGGGGATTGAATCCTTATTTGGGATATTGGAACTTCCACCAAACACTTGTTTATTTTTTGAGATGCTAAGACAGTAGAATGGAGGAGGGAAGATATTCAAGGCAGAACCAGAACGACGCCGTAACTTATTTCATGATGCTTGCTTATTGATGACCTGAATTCTGATTGCTTAAAAATCGTGATATATGCAATTTTTTGTATTGGTTTTTGTTCTTACTTATTGTTGTGCTTATGACCATGTTGAATCTCTGGTTTTTGTTATATATTGGCTACATTGTACAACATAATCGATATGATAGTCTGATATCTGTAGGAGCTCATATATTATTATATAGCATATAACATTGGGATTTATCGACATGTTATGATGCATTCATAGGACATGGTCGAATGTCTGTATATTTAGAGTAATATATAGGACTGTATACTGATCACTATCTACGGACAAAATACAAGCGATATTCTTAAGATCGCATCATGCATGGTAACATTATTGTTCTCAATGTTGGTTTGTGTTTTTTGGATATCCAACATTGTGCCTGGTTGAATTTTTGTGTTCCTCCGGATTTGTAAGTTTTTATTGTGCCTGCCTGAATTTTGGTGTTCCTCCGGATTTATAAGTTTTTATTGAGTAATCTTGGCATCATCAACTAAGTTTATACCCAATTTTGATTTAGCAAGATAATTATATGTGCATATAATGGGTACCTGAACTATCATATTTACACATATATCCAATCTAAGTTTGTAAGGATTAGTGGGTTACTTTAGACATGATTAAGGCACATTATAGTTTTTTACAAATTTATTATTGATTATATAATCATACACCAATTACATATTACTATATCATATTAATTGGATAAAGAAATTTGGCATGAGCCAAAATATATCATTAATGGATACAAGGTGTTTTTATTCCCAAGGATCTCCAATGGGGATTAAGTGAGATCAAGTAGTCGTTAGGAAGGCGGGATATAAAGAGGGTAAATACACCCAAATGAGTTTTATCCATGAACTTGAATGTTTCTCCCAATTTTGAGACTCTCTTGTAAAGTCTCATTAAGACTACATTGCACTAATTAAACTTGAAATAATTAGACCACCGAAAAGAGGCTAAGAAACTTTTAATTAATTAATGGGTCAAGATAGGATATACGGCACAGGGAGATGAGGATAACCCTCAGCCCAAAGGTGAGGAAGTGTCTCGAGTCAAACTGTACGTGTCCAGTCTAGTCTTGAGCATGAGTGATCACCAACTAGGGGGCAATGTATGTCAAATCACCATCCAAAGGAGGGATTCGATGATACATCGCTGTACCCGCAGAGTGAAAAGTTAATATATACACTCTGACTCGGCCATCCTAACTCCAAGTAAAATCGAGATTAAAGACATAAAGTTATATATCTTTTACAGATCAAGTTAAACGTGCATAAAATTTTTACACTTTCAAATATAAGTCTTTGGTTCATGCAGCTATGGACCCTATGATCCGGAACCAACTGATTAATATTAAGACCTTGACGGACTCTTACTACTCCCCGAAACTGTCAGATGTCTTTAAGGAACAATTCAAGGGTTTCGTCAAGGGAAGGCAGTACAGTAACTTATCTCAGCTTTTATCGCTGAAGTGTGACGACAGTGAAAATGTGCGCTCACACGTTTATGGTTGTCTTAAATCCAATTTGGTTGATGTTCCCACCAACTCTTGGTGGTTAGATTCTGGGGCAACTGTTCACATTTCAAATTCTCCACAGGGGTTCATAAGCAGGTGGTCGGCAAGGCCTGAGGAGCAGGTTTTCTTGAGAGACGTTAGACGCCTCTCGATTGAGTTCGTTGGCATTTTTCACTTGGTTTTAGACATGGTGGTTTTGACATTATTCATCATGATTCCATATTGGTTATGGTTTACTAGTTGATAGGTTATACCGCCTATTTCTTAACCATTCATTTAAGACTTTCCCGTTAGAGGTTGAGAAATAGTTAGATCGAAAGATCAAAATTGTCTGGTCAGATCGAGGAGGCGAGTATTATGATAAGATCGATCAAGACGGTCAACTTTTGGGACCATTCTATCAGTATTTGTTGGATCAGGGTATTGTAGCCCAGTACACAACTCCTGGATCATCTATGGTCCAAGATAAATCATAGTCATAATCACTTGCTTGTTTGGGGTTGTCTAGTAGAGGCAAAATTGTTTAACCCAAATATCGGAAAGTTAGTTTCGAGGACTGCAGTGTCCCAGATTTATTTATTTTTTATTCTATTTTTATTTATCATTACTCATCATGCATCCATTCATATCATTATTCATCTTGCATCGTTACTTTCTGCATCTACATTTTCTTCCTCTTATCAGGGTTTTATTCTTTTTCTTCCTTTCGGTGTTTTGGTGGTCATTTGGCGGAGGAGGAGTGTTGTGGCTTCTGAAAGCCCGTGGTTGGCTTAGAAGTTTGTTGTTGTTGTGTTGGTATTGTGGTGCGATTCGGGAGGAATCTGTGGCGTTTCCCTGAGTTTCCGTCAGTTTTCCTTGGAAAGGAATCTTTTTGATGTTATGGTACTTTCTATCCCATTCTATTCGAACAGACCTTGCTTCTGCTCGAATACATCATTACCTGCTTCATTCTATTCGAACAAACTTGTTCCTGTTCGAATACATACCTGCCTGCTTTATTTTATTTGAATAGAGATTTTTTTGTTCGAATAGAATTGTATCTGCTTCATTTTATTCGAATAGAACACTTTCTGTTCGAATAGATTTTGGGTAAATAGTGTTTTCTACATTTTTCTGTTCGAACAACTTGTTTTCTGTTCGAACAAAGGCGTGTTTGAGCGACCAGTTTGGATCTTTCTTTGCGATTCTTGGCCATTGACCCATCATCGAGTTTCGTATGGTAATTTTATGGTTTTATTTACCTAATTTATTTTATTCTCTCTCTCACTCTTCACTCACTCACTCTCTCTCCTAATTGTAATCTTTCGTCCTTCTCGCTCCTCGTTTGTGATCGATTATTGGGATTGATCTCGCGACTTCTTCGGTGAGTAATTCCTCTATCTCCCATCCTTGTGTTTGATTCGGTTGAAGCCTTGGTAGAACCCTTATGATTTAGGGTTTGTGATTTGGGGGTTTTGTTGAGGTTTGGAGTTGTATTACTTGCAAGTGTTGATTGTTGTTGGTTGTAGAGGTTGAGGTTAGGTTGGCCTGTCGATTGACGAATTACGGTTTATTCTTTTTATCAGGCGAGTGCCCCTCCATTGCTAAATTACCATACTAATTTAACCTGTGATAGTTAGAGTTATGCATTGGCATTGAGATGTTGTGATTTGGTTTTAAACTATATTGTTCCGTCTGTTGTAATTGTTGAATTCAATATTGTTGTTCCTATCGTTAGGCATATAGGATGTGTTATCCTTGTCCTATAGGAAGTTATGCATTGTGTAGTATTTGCTTGGGTTCTAGTCCTTCGGAGACTGAGGTGTTGTTGGATGTTGCGGCTAGTTGATTTGTCGATGTTAGCATCTGTGTTAGGATCGTTTGCCATCCTCTGAGGAAGGTGGTTATCCTATGTGTGTTGGCCAAGTTGTGGCTGTTGGGCTAGGATTGTTTGCCCTTCTTTCAAGCAAGGGTTATCATATGTGTTGGCCGGGTTTGGCGGCCATTGTGTTTTGATCCTTGGGATTCATTTTCTTCATTGAGTCTTGTATTCTTTTAACTTAACGGGATCGGATACATAACAAAGCTCTACATCGGCTGACCCTCGATATGACCTAGGATTCCTACATCGGGTTAAAATAAGTAGGTAAAGTTCTGGCTGGACACTATCATATTTATTACCCTTCGGGAGTGTGGGATGGTATGAGACAGTTTCCTTAGGTACCAGTCTTATCCTCAGTGAGGTTGAAATCCCTTGGAATAAGTGAAATAAAGTTTGGACGTTGGCTCCGTGGGTTGCAAATCCCGGAACACTCTGATCAAGTTATAAATCCTAAGCTTGGTCGAGCTTGCAATCTAATCATACCCATTGTATCCACCTGAGATCTCGTTAAGGTTACTATGCATTAGCGGTTGATCAGCCCAGCATTTTTAACTGTAAGGTCTAATTCTTTTCAACATTAATCATTCATCATTAGGACCTAGCGTATCATCAATCATTTGGGATAATTACGGGATTATCCTAGATCATTATGTCGCATCTCATTAATAGCATATCATCATCATCACAGTATATTTTACATGTCTCTATTCCTCATATCTCATATTCCTTTTCCTTTTCCTATTCATTTTCCTATTCCTCTTGCACTTTATTTTTGTACTTATATTTATTATTGTACATTAAAACATCTTATATCTCACTCATCTCTCCTCTTTCTATGCACCTGTTATTTTAGTTTGTTATTTAGCCTTATTGGGCCTTAGTGAGCCGTGGTTTTGCTCACTCTCGCTTTGTTCCCCCATTTTAGAGGTGGAGTAGTTGCAGGTTTGTTGAGAGCTTCAGCAATTGGTACTGGATGTTTGCAGTGCAGTTCCTGTGCCGTTTTCAGTATTCCTTGTATGATCTCAACCCTTGACGCTCTATTGTATATTCGAGATATTGTATTTACATTTTCAGATATGTATATATATCTTTTGCTTCCGCTGTATTTCCCTTTTATTCTGATGATATTGCTATTGTGAATGACTGAGCCTGAACTTGTTTATGGCTCGGCTGTTTGTGGGGCAAATCGGTTAGATTCCCCGACCTGCACACCCAGTTATCCATGTTTTAATCATTATTCTGATTATTAGATTTTGGGGCGTGATAAGGACCGTCAGATATTTTTTCGTTGGTTACCCCGAGAGATCGATAGGTTTCAGGTTTTATTGTCTTTTTCACCCCATTGAGATTGTTAAGTGTGCTCAAACTCATTTCATAGAGGAGGGAGATCACTTTACCAGTACTATTCATAGAGAGTTTTTCTTTGAGGAGGGTTCTGTAACTCAGAGTTCAACTGATGTTTTGATCAGTGTTGTTATGCTTTTGCATTTATCTGATATTGACACTATGACGAGTACGATTTCAGACCCCGTCATAGCATCAGTTCTCCCTTAAATTTTTCCTCCACCCGCTCCTGTTCTGCTTCCTGTGGTTCTACCTCCAGCCCAGCCTCTAGCTTCTACTCGGAGATCCCCCTAGAAAGATTTGTTCGGCCATTTCTTCAGGTTATCATCTTTATTCAGTTGAAGGGGAATAATTTAATTTTGAGGATCTAATATCTTTTAGTTCACCTATGGCTAGTTGTGTTGCATATCAGTGGCGTTATATCATAAAGGAGGAGATAAATTCTATGTCTCACAACTCTGTGTGGGAGTTAACACATTTACCTAAAGGATCTAAGGCAATTGAATGCAAATGGATCGCTGTATATATGTCAATCAGAGTGGGAGACAATCTACATTTATGGTTTTGTACGTCGATGATATTTTACTCGTTAGCAGTAACGTCCGATTTCTTCAGCAGAAGAAAGTATATGTCATGATATATATGAGACCCAACATTAGTTTTGTTGTTGGGATTTTAGGAAGGTACCTCATAACCCTTCTTTTATTCACTGGCAGGCAACCAAGAAGGTTCTTCGCCATTTAAAGATGACAAGAGATTATAGATTGGTTTATAAAAGATCGGATGAGCTTATGGTTTTGGGCTACTCTGACTCAGATTTTGTTGGTCTCTTTGAGGATCACTCTTTTACGTGGGAGTAGTTATTGTTTTGTTTTAGGTACCGTTACTGCACTAGGATTTTTTATCCATGTGAGAGTTATTCCCGGTTATTGTTTTAGTTGACATTCAGATTTGATTTTTGATTAATTAGCTGCTATTATATTTGGATCCGTTATTATATGTACACATATTCAGTTTAAATTATGCAATTGCAATAAAGTTTTAGATACGAGTGATTTTATCACATGATGGTTGTCTAAGTATCAAGTGCCTATAGAGAATATTGAAAGGTTTCTCTAATTTGTTTGGGCTGGATATGGGTAGGCTCCACATCCTTTGGCCTTCATTTCAGTATAAGCGATAGTCTTCGCATGACGGTTTGTCTAAGTATTGAAATGACATGTATCCGGTAAACACATGTTGCAGGACACTAATGGAAATGTATCAGCACATAATTAAGGTGTACATTTTCCATTCACGCGCTAAATTCCACCAGTAAATAAAGTACACTTGAAAACTATTGAGGTTGCTAGCCTGATGTCCACGATATGAATTAGGCATGTGCTCAAAGGCCTGACCAAAATTTGTCCATGAACCGTATTAGCCATCTTTGTAGTCGTAGAGTTACAGTCAAGTTCGATGTAACATTGCCTTCAACAAATTATCATGTGTGGTTTTCTAAAATAAAGGATGGCCATCCATTTTTCATAAATAAATAAAAAACCGTGAATCAGGCTAAAATTATTTTTTCTTAAAACCGAGTTAGCGCCGGGTGGGAGATTGTTGGATTTTACATCTATACCGGCACTACTCTTCGGTTCACGAGCACACATGTTAATAGGTTGCATAGGTGTAATTGGTTGTGCCCAATTGTTACACCAAGTTAAGGTAGATGGGACCTAGTGTTACTCTTTATTAGGGTTTGAGGGTATAATGGGAAGACCACTCTAACCCTATTAGGTTAAATAGAGGGGAAGTCCATCTTGGAGGCTACACCACAGAAAACTATCTCATTGAGGTCTGCAGCCAATCCAAGGGAAGACCCTACTCAAGAATATGTAATTTTCAGAGAGTATGAGAAGAGGTTAGTATAATCCCTTTTACATGTTGAGTTATAGATTATGGTTATTATATGTATTCCCAACAAGAACCAGTCCTATTTCTAGTATGTTCTGCCTGTATTTATAGTTGGATGCAAGTAGTTACATATTCATAAATGACCGAGTGTAACAGCTGCTGACTGTAGTCGACCTCTTTAGTTATAAGCAAAGTTTTTCTCGACTCTCGAGTCATACTCATATACTAATGGCATTGTATATTTGAGACGGTACCTGTAGGAACCAGATTTCACAAAGCTCGAAATAGCTTGAAATCAATCCTTACACCAAGAACTACTATGACAAGAATTAAATAAGGGATAACACTTGACACGTGGGATTTAGCGTGAAAAACTTGTAAATAGGTTAAAAAAACACGACCTCGAGTGGAGGATTTTGTTAAAGTAGTATTATTGCTTGAAAGAGAGAGAGAATCTGATTATAAGAGTTAATCTAAGAAAAGATAGCTAGAGATCAGATAATTGTATGTATCGAATTGTCTGTTGACCGTCCTGTTTCCTTAGGAGCTCTACCCTTTTATAGACTCTGCTCTCAGCTTGACATCGTGCTTGAACACGTTCTCCTGAAAGTGGAAGTCATAGGCAGTTGAGTGTGTAACTGCTAGCTCGTGGGAGACAGGTGTATGTTAACTTGTTTTGTTTACATCTGTTGTGGACGACCCACATTCTGCTTGTGTTCGTGGTCGATGTGTAACTGTTGACGTGTATGTAACGTGTTTGTTTATGCGTGAGTCTGGTACTGGATAAGATCGAGTCTTCCGGAGCTCGAGGTATAGATGAGATCAAGTGTCCATAGCTCGAGGGATAAGTCCCTACAGTACCCTCGTGAGCAATACTGCAATCTAATAATGTGTTGTGAGCAAAGCAGCGCCCACGATGTCTGAATACAGAGAACCTTTTATCTCTTCCTTCTTGTTTATCTCACTCCCCACTCCAAAACGGAACCACGTCTCTTTTCTCTGTTTGTATTTCAACCTTATTACTCGACCACACATTCTCATATCACAAGCTCACAACCACCCAAATTGATTCAATGATTCTGGTTTTAGGCTCTGTGCTCCCCCCATACATTACATACATGGGCCATATGAAATACACCCACAAAACATTGCTGTCAACATCCACAAAAACTATATATGTACGTTTGAAACCTCCCATGGTTTTATATATCCGTAGCTATTTTGGTAGTACTAGTAGTAGTAGTATTATGCAGCCATAATATCTTATAACTTTGGAGTGGTCCAAACATTTCGACACATTTTCGGGGGCCGGTAAGTAACCCTGGAACCACACATTTTGATTTGAGCCTACAACCACACATTTTGATTTGAGCAAGTCTCCAGTCATGAACCCACATTGTTGACAGAATCAATATCAGGACTCCAGACTTTAAGTTTTGAAAAAGACCTGATTCAATGGAGGAAATAGGGAGAAGAGAGACAATTGAAACTGTGACATATTTTGTTTTTAATTACGGTGATGACTTGAATACCCCATTATAATAAATACCCTAATTAATGTTAGGTATAATTATGATTTTACCCTCTCATTTCAAATTCACCAGAAGCACTCTAGACAAAATAGCAGAGGGCATTTTTGTCCATAATTTAATTGAAGAAAGAGACAAGAACGTGCCACTTTGTATACCATCACATGGGCATGCCATGTCAACTAAACAGACAACTCGAATCAAGTTGGCCGCAAATAGTGGCTCCAATCACGCCACGAACGCACCTATAATTCCCAATTAAAAAATAAATATATTTGCCTCAACACTTGGCCCAAGAATAGATCCAGGAGATCATCTCCTCTTATCCACGTCAGACACCCCCACACACACATGTCCGTCACGTGTATCAATTCCCACGTAACCATGTCAGCAAAGAATGTCGACCATACCCATAAACAGGAGTCAGCCACCCTAGATCATTGACACATGTCCATTGACGTGATTACCTACTCCCGGAACAGAGTAATCCATATTTTTCCCACACACGGCAACACGTATTGACTAAAATACCCTTACTTTATCTTTAGCTTATATTAAGCCGATTTGTCCTCCAACAAACTTTCAGAACTTTTTTTCAATTTTAGATTTCCAGAGAGAATTCAGGGAGAAAAAAAAGATATAGTTTCTAGAGAGAGAATTTACAGATTGATTTGAGAGAGATAGATAGATAGATAGATAGATAGATTTTATATAGATATTTTGGTGATTCTTTTTGGTAGAGAGAGAAATTGTGATTTGGAGAGATGAAGGAATGCGAGTTGTGCAAATCACCAGCACGAATGTACTGTGAATCAGACGAAGCGAGTCTATGTTGGGATTGCGACAAGAAGATTCACGCTGCAAATTTTCTCGTCGCAAGACACACTCGAACTCTCCTCTGTCACGGTTGTCAATCACCCACTCCATGGAAAGCTTCAGGAGACAAGCTTGGACCTACTATCACGATTTGCGATAGATGTGTAAACACTACTACACCTAACGGCTCAAAAGAGGAGAGAGAAGATGAGAGTGATGGAATCAACGGTGCAGATCAAACCGATGATAATCTCGACGATCTCGATGATCTTGATGATGAAGATGAAGATGAAGATGATGAGTCAGATGAGTCAGACGGTGGAGATGATGGTGACGACGATGAAGATGGAGAGAATCAAGTGGTGCCGTGGTCTTCTACGCCTCCACCACCAATCGCGAGCTCTTCGAGTAGCAGTGATGACTCATCAAAAAAGGTTTCGTTTCCGTTCAAACGGTTCCGTCAAAACGTAGATCTCGTTTCTCAGGTGAGTCTCTCTAACGGTGGAGTTAATTTTGTTTGAAACCGTTTGATGATCTAATGGTCTGACGTTAATTTTTGTTTTTTTAGCATGATCTGATATGTGAATCCAACGGTGGAGAATCAACGTCAAATCGGCCGTTCAAGATGCAGAAGAGATCTCTGACAACAACTGAGTCATCTGAAACCGAGTTGAAACCAAGGGCAATTCTCAACTCCCTCAAGAGATTCGAGAAAAGTATAATTTCTGGCGAGACGTCCTCGGCGGTACTTGATGTGTGTAAATTGAGCAGAGATCCGAGAGCTGTTGTTGATTTGATTTCAACTGAGTCACTTTCCACGAGTCAAGTTTGACTCGGGATCATAAACTCAGTTTTAACGGTTAGTTTAAGTTAACCATTTTGTTGTTTTAGTTTGGTGTTTATTTTTATTTTATTTAGTGATTGAGATTGAAGCTCCATTTGTCCCAATACTGTACATTAATTTGTGAATGAAATGGTGAATTCTCATTTTTATGGATTGACAATCTTAATGAATTTTTTGTGTACTTAGAGGGCATGAACAAGTTATTAGAGAGTTCTAACAAACATAACCGACCGGTTGCAACCAAAATGTGAAATAAGATCATAACAAGTTAGGGTGTGACAAATGTGTGATCACCAGATAGGTATTATAGTGGGAGGGAAACGCCGTTATAATGGTAACGTTTTGAGCCTGTTCCGTTCTAACAAATAACACCCCCGTTATTTTTCTACGCCATAATGGTGGTTGTTGTTGTTACCAAACGCATTATTTTCAGTATTCTTTTTACATTTTTGCGAATGTTATTATTTGTAAAATCAGCATTTGTAATTGAAAATTAATACAAAATTTTAAAAAAAAAAAAAAAAATATATATATATATATATACTACTATTTTAATGGGGTGGTGCAAGCTAAGAAATGCATAACTATAGTGAATTTTAAACAATTTGACTCTACCCCTTACCCCTTGAGTTTTACATCGAATTAATTTTACCTGGCGGCGTAGACTTTATCGAATTAGTTTCCCAACATTACATTATATGATTCAATAATGCCTGCTCAAATACTACTGAAACTGATGTAAGCACGTGTTTGGATGATTCTCTCTCCATGTTTGCTAAATAATGACTCATTATTAATGAGTGCGTATGCGAAAATGTACCAATACAGTAATTTTTTTTAAGTCTCTGAAGAATCTGGGCAGGCAGAATGATATTGTACCTACTAAAAAATATGTGGGCGAGGTAAGAACAGTGTCTGTCAGAGAATTTAGTGGCGGAGGTAAGAACAGTGTAGTAGCAACTAACTATTTTTAGAGCATATGCAGCAGTTGGAGGGGGTGGATTTTCATCAATCCATTCCAAAAATCAATTTACCTTGAATTCACCCACAACAGTTCAAGTTCAACCCAAAATCAAGGTGGATTTTACCCAACGCAGTTCTGAACTAAGCGGGACAATCAAAAACCTAAGATCTGACCACGTGTCTCCATCTGGAGCGTCCAAATCCCACACGCAATTCAGAACTGCGCGAGATCGATCCACCAAAAATTCACCCAGAGGATGAAGATACCACCCTCAAGGTGGGTTTGCTCAAGCCACGTAGGCAGAACAACTTAGTTGATGTGGGGTGAATTTGGGGTTTAGATGGTGGATTTCTCAATCCACCTCGCCACGTCATAATTCACTTAGCTGCTGCTGCAGGTGCTCTTAACAAGACATTGGATCAACACTTCAAAAACAAAATTTATGGTTGTGTTTGGTTTCTTCCTCTGTTTTAGCTCGAAGAATCCGAGTCATCTGATTAGATCGTCAACTCTCGATTAGATCCTCTACAACCCGCAAAATTTTGACAATGATATATATTTAGTTCTTCAACATTTAACAATATCAAACTAGCCTTTGATTAAAAACTTCGGTCAAGAATCAACACCCCCATACCCCACATGTGCCAACCATTAGGCCTAACTTAATTAATTACATTTGCGAAGTTAAGTTCTATTTAATAGCAAGTTGTCATTGTGTACTTGAGAAAAACCTGTTGGTTTAGCTTCATTTGAAATATTCTTAGGTTTCACTTTCATGTGGTGTAGATTTATAGATCGTTCGGCCATGAGATATTTATTCTTGTGGTGTAGGATATTGAAGATATCTCAGAGTATCATATAAGGGATGGTCCATTGACATTGCTTGATGACAACTAATTGAAAAAGAAATGGACCAGAGAGAATGGTATTTTTAATTTGGTGGTGGCAAATTAAGGGGGGCCTAGTTTGGCTGCTTTTATGGTGGATTTTGTTGATTTTAAAGGTCTAGTTGATTCAACTTCTTGATATAGGGTGTGTTTGATTGCTCGGGAAAAAAAACCCGAGGAAAATAACATTTTATCTTGGAAATTATTTATGAAAAGATTTTTCAAGGGAAATGTATCACTCTTATTTGTTTTTTTTTTCTTTCTTTCTTTCTATTCACACACTCTCTATTGAAGCGATTTTTTGGCACAGTCTCTCCTCTTGATCGTCATTACATCGTTTATGATTACTTGACCCAATTCCACCCTCGACGTTCCTCTCATTGCTTCAATTTCATGTTTTGGGGTCGAATTGGTGCCCTAATTCGCAGCTGCTGTCAATTAGGGTGATTTTCCTTGCCCTCTCTCGAATCATAGGTTGGTTTTTTCACTCTCTCTCCTTGTCTCCACCTATTTCGACTATTATTGTGTGGGTTTCGTTTGCTTGGGGAGGATTGCTGTTAGTTTAATTTTTGGTTTGAGAAATTGGGAGTTCTGTTAAAATTGGAAGTGGTCTTGATCTTGATGAAGGTGGTTGTTGGTTATGCATGGTAATTGATTGTTTTGTGTATATTGGCTTCAATTGGTTGTTGAAAGTAGTGTTACAAAACTCCGTTTGTTGGTTAAGATGGTGATTTGGTTTGTTGCTGCGGAAAAGTGTGTTTGTTTAGGTTGTGAAGTGCAGGTAGGAAGTGGGAGTTGTGTTCTTGTTTATTGGGGTTCCCCTGCTTAACCGTGTGGGTTGAGTTTGGGAAAATTGATGATTTTCTTGCAGGTTATGTGCGGAGATTGTTGGGGGTTTGTGCTTGATATTGCTTACAGAAGATTCTATATATATTATACTGTCTGCTATGGCAAGGGTTAAATGCCCTCAGGAGGGGTCTCCTATTTCCACTTCGAGCGGTACAGCAAAATGGAGATAGGCGACTCCAGGTACTAGGACGGGACCTTGTCACACTAACCTTCCAGGCTCTCGAAGAGGAGGAGCTAGTAAAGCTGGGGAGTCTAATGCAGGCGAACGAGTTCCTCATCTTCCCCATTGGTCTAACCCAAAATCAGGATTTAAGTTTAAAGGATATCAGAAAGAGGTGACTCTAGATACGGAGAAGTTGGGTGTAAAATATCCAGACATCTCCACAATTTTTGATGTTTTTGCTATACATGGTTGAACTGGGATTATGGAACCTCAGCTGCCGTGCTACCCTCGATTAGTGTGACTCTTTTATGCTTCTTTACACGTTATGCAAGGCACGGAAATTAACAAGACGCTCAGGGTCTCCATAGATGGGTCTGAGTTTCATATAGATTCGGATGATATCCGGAAAGCTTTTGGTCTAGGAGAGTCTGACAATCCCGATGTGGATTATTTGGTGTGGCCTCCGGTTCATAGTCAATTTCCTCCCAAGGAAGAGATGGTGCAGGAGCTTCTGGTTGCTGGAAAGAAGAACGGTCCCTATCTAAGGCGCAAGAACCTGATCCTAGCACTCTGCCTTTTCCATATGGTGGCTCATAGGAACATCATTCCCCAAAAGAGGAATAAGAATGTTCTGGTGGGCAATAAGTTGTATCTAGTATATCTTTACGCTAAGGGGCGCAGTGTTGACTTCCTCCTCATTATCATGCATGAGATGCTTACCATGGAAAACCCGGATCATCAAACACGAACTTTGCTTTACAGCAGATTCATCTCTCAGCTTCTGATTGATGTGGGGTATGTTATTCATCTAGATGAGGAGGTTGACGCAAAGAACGAGGTTGTTAACTCTCGGTATTGGGAGAAGAGCAGAAAACATATGATCGCAGAAACGGAGTCTGAGGCCGAAGGGGATGCAAAGGACTTGGGGACTGAGACTGTATCTTCTAGACGAGTTGCGAGACCTTCTACTTCCCGGACTACTACTACCTCTGTGCCTAGTACTTCTAGATCTGTTCCTACTGGATTGGTCCCACATGACTTTGCCTTTATGTGCACCTATATGGATTCTCATTTTAGTAGGCTGGACACTCAGATGGAGACTAGTTTTGTTAGCTTGGACACTCAGATACAGACTCAGTTTTGGCTATTCAGGGCGGATATCAGTCTACTCCAGACTTCTGTGGACGGTTTAAGCAGTATAGTACGAGGCTCGTCGAGTGGTCATCCTACCGCAGATACAGATGAGGGGTCTTAGGTCGTGTGTGACTTTGGGTTTATCTTTTACACTTTAGAGTGTTAGCTCATTGTTTTTGTCTTTTCAGTGACTATTTTTGCGCCTGCTCTCTTTATTGCATGTATATTCTATGTAGATGCTCTATTTGACTTTGTTCTGTATTAACAGTTTATTTTTGCATGGATAATCTATCAGACTTTTGCTATATGATTTTACTATTCCATGATATTTACTCGTTCATAACTGTTATATCATTTGCCATGTCTAATATAGTTTTATTTTTTCCCTCTCTTTTTGCTTGATTACCCTTTGTTCTTCTGTGTCAAAAAGGAGGAGAGATGTTTCAGACAGGTAAGTCAGGTAAGTTCTTTTTTGTCCTCTGAATTCCTTATTTTGAATACGAATGGTTACGTGATATAGCTTGTTTAGTATGCAGGGATTTTCGAGGCTAGGCTCTTGAGTATGGATGTTCTGTGAGTGAGTCAGTCCATCGAGTCTGTATTCTTTAAGTTATTATACCTAGTTCTATTTTTTAACACAAAATCAACCAAAGGGGGAGATTAAAACATCCAATTTTGGAGTTTGTTTCATTTAGTGTCTAGAGTAGGCATCAACATTATCTCGTGGTCATCCGACGTCAGTGAATGCACGTGGAGCGGCTACAGCTGGACTGACTGACTCTAAACAAGTAAGTGGGTTTCTAACTTTTTGTTCTAAAAAGTTAAGACTATGTATTTTACAGAGTATGAAAAAGTAATAAGAATGTCTCCTTAAAGAAAAACATAAGTTCTATTCGAATAACTTTTAATGTTGTTTGAATATTTTACAACAGTTAGAATTGTATTCGAATATAATTATTTTTGTTCGAATAACTTTCAACAGTTACATTTCTATTCGAATAGTTTAATTGTTGTTCGAATAACTTTCAGCAGTTGCATCTCTGTTTGAATAGAGTAATTGTTGTTCGAATAACTTTTATCAGCTTAATTCCTGTTCGAATAGATTAATTTCTATTCGAACAGAGCCCGTGTTTTCTGCTTTCCTTCTTAAGACATACTTACCTTTTTTCAAAGACTCACTTCTTGAAAACCTATCTTTTGAGGGCTTATCTTTTAGAGTGAAGAGAGATCTATCTTTGAGAGATTCAAGAGATAATCAAATCACTCAAATCTTGAATCAATCAATTGATCAAGAAACCTTATTCATGCATTGAAGAACTAGATTGAAGAACTTGAGCGATTCAAGATTAGGAGCTTCGACGTGAGATTAGAGCGAGGCGTTTCTAGAACCATGGAATTGATTGCAAGAAGATTAATTGGAAGAGAGATAACCATGGGAAGTGCTTATCGAGTCTGTAAGTGATTAAATTCGTGTATTTATTTTTCAATAGTGGATTGTTTAGCTATCAAGTGATTCAATAGCGACCTGTGGATTTTTCTCCTGAGAAAGGTTTCTCACAGGGTTAAAAATTTGTGTCTTGTCTTTAATTTCCATTACTTGTTTGACATTAGATAATCTTATCGACTTGATTTAGGTTAAGCATAGACCATTAATTCAAAGGAATTATGACCTATTGATTTAGACCTAAAACAATCGGAATTGGTTAGTCTCAGGCGACTAGTTATTTCAGGTCCTACCCAGTCCCCCACCATTATAATAGAAATTCGAAAACGCCTTGAGCCTTTTCCCATTCCTACCTTATTGATTTGAAAAGAATTCAACATTTGCAGTGTGATTTTATCAAGGTCTTACCCAGTCCCCATTAGAAACTTCCATGTCTAATCTCCTACCTTGTTTATGAATGCACTCATAGCAAAAGCATGAAAGCTTCCATTATTTCTTACATTAAAAAGTGTAAAAACTTAATCATACACATGATTTCATACAAACATAAAACTTAATATGGCAATGGACATAAGAAAAGTATGGCCAAGGTGATGGTAGCATCTAGACTTCTAGATACATCAACTGACTAACTGTTATAGTGCGAAATAACTGTTAAGCCGCAAGCCCGAAAGCCACAAACTTCAAGTTAATTTGGGTTAGCAATGAACAATCACAAACAAAGAAATACACAATACCAAGATTATAGTGGTTCGACAAATTACCTACGTTCACTTTCAAGAGAGAGAGAGAGTTTATTCAATGTCCCAATTACAATCACTCAAGCCCAATTTTGGATCTCTCACTCAAGAAATCCCCTAAAGTTTCTCACCAAAGGATTGTCAAAAGGGTGGCTCACAAATGACTTAGGTTTCCCTTTATATACTAGGGAAAACCTTTTACAATCGCTCAAATCTCCAGGCAACACAAAAGGTTCGAAAACCATAAAAAAAAACAAAAAAAAAACAAGTTACCAGATTTCGTTCGAACGACACTTGAATTCGTTCGAACAAAACTTTGCGTCTGGGCCAAAATTCCAGGGGGATTCAAGAGTCGTTCGAACGGATTCAAGGGTCGTTCAAACGACCTGTGCTCTTGGGCCAAAATTCCAGAGAGATTCAAGAGTCGTTGGAACGACCAAGGCCCAAACCCAAAAAACTATAATTTCTCTACAATTCTCCACCTCGGTGAAGATTTCCCAAACCAAACGAACCAAAATCTGAGTCGAACATAGAAACCAACCAAAACCAAGCATCCCAAAGGAGCAAACCAAATATCCCAAGGAAACAAAATTGATTGCAACAAATCAATGGCTGCCTACGTACCTTCGTGGATCAAGTCGTTCGTAGTTCACCAAACATCCAATCAATCAACATGAAGAATTTGAACTAAGTCCAAACAATGATTGAACTTAATTCCCGAAACAACTTTCGTAAACATATTCGCCGGGTTATCTTTGGTGTGAATTTTCTTCAATAGAATCTCACCCTCCTCCAGGACAACTCTGACAAAGTGATAGTGCACATCAATATGCTTTATGCGCTGGTGATGAACCTGATCTTTGGCCAAGAAGATAGCGCTCTGACTATCACATTAGACATCAAGATGATCCATCTTAATGCCCAAATCCCGCAGAAGACCTTTCATCCAAATGGATTCCTTTATCACCTCAGTCACGGCCATATACTCTACCTCGGTAGTAGACAGTGCCACCATTGACTATAACGTAGATCTCTAACTAACCGGCCCTTCACCCAATGTAAATACATACCCGGTAGTAGACCGCCATCTATCCAAGTCACCCATGTAGTCAGAATCCACATAACCCACACAAAAATGATCAGTCAAATCCTGTTTACGAAACTCCAACCCGATATCCACAGTACCTTTAATATACCATATAATCCATTTCACTGCTCGCCAATGATCTCTACCTGGATCATGCATATATCGGCTAACCATGCCAACTGTTTGTGAAATGTCTGACCGAGTACAAACCATAGCATACATCAAACTACCAACCACGCTAGCATAAGGAACTTGACTCATATAATCACGTTCCTCATCAGTGTTTGGAGATATAGAAGCCTTAAGCTTAAAATGAGGAGCAAGGGGAGTACTTACAGATTTTGTGTTACCATCAATGTCATATCTCTGAAGTACCTTCCTTATATACGAAGTCTGAGAGAGACGCACTGTTCCATTCTCTCTATCTCTATGAATCTCCCTACCAAAAATCTTTTTTGCATCACCAAGATCCTTCATTTCAAATTCTTCACCCATTTTCTTTTTTAGATTACCAATCTCACTTTTGTGCTTACACGCAATAAACATATCATCCACATACAAAAGAAAGTAAATAAAGGACCCGTCACGTAGCTTGTGTAAGTAGACACAATGGTCATAATGACTTCGTTTGTACTTCTGCCCAATCATAAACTGATCAAACCGTTTGTACCATTGTCTTGGAGACTACTTTAAACCGTACAACGACCTTTTCAGCTTACACACATAGTCTTCCTTCCCCGCAACCGTAAACCCACTCGGCTGAGTCATATAGATCTCTTCTTTCAAATTCCCATGTAAGAACGTCGTCTTAACATCGAGTTGTTGCAACTCCAAATTGAATTGTGCTACTAAGGCCAATAGGATCCGTATAAAAGGATGTTTCACAACAGGAGAAAATACCTCATTGTAATTGATCCCTTCCCTTTGAGCGTAGCCCTTGGCTACTAATCTCGCCTTAAAGCGTATTTCATCATCAAGAAATCCTTCCTTCTTAGTGTAAACCCATTTACAACAGATCGCTTTTTTTCATTTCGACAACTTCGAAAGTTCCCAAGTTCCATTTTTGAAAAGAGAGTATATCTCTTCCTTCATCGCTCCCTCCCAATGTTTAGCCTCGGAACCATAAATATCCCCCTTATAGGTAGAGGGAACATCATCTTCAATGACCGGAAGTGCATAGGCTACCATGGCCTTCGCTTTTGGAAGCACCATATCCTTTGTAAGCCAACTCGATTTGCTTACATCCCTCTTTCGTTTACTCTTTGTGATTGACTCCTCTACCAGAATCTCTTCATCTGTACTACCAAATGCTCAACCTTCATCCGTGTCTGCATCATTTGGAACATGTACCAATGGCTCATCACCCATTGTCACACCGGTAGATGACCCTACTCTAAGTACGGACCTCTCTGGCCAATGTGAAGACGCATCAATCTCCACCCGCTGCAATACCCCGCTGGTCATTTCTTCTGTGCGCCCAGAGTCATCTGACTTCATCATAGAAGCCTCATCAAAAGTAACATCTCTGCTCAGAATGATCTTTCGGTCTCTCGTATC
Source organism: Kingdonia uniflora (assembly GCA_014058105.1). NCBI lineage: Eukaryota > Viridiplantae > Streptophyta > Magnoliopsida > Ranunculales > Circaeasteraceae > Kingdonia > Kingdonia uniflora. The sequence goes on along the minus strand of JACGCM010001686.1, from coordinate 378,811 downwards.
CAACAACTTGTAACCTTTCACACCCTTCTTCTTACCCATAAAAATGGCTTTTCTTGTTCGCGGATCCGACTTACCATCCTTCACATGATAGTATGTCGGACACCCAAATATACGAAGAGTATCATAATTTATAGCAGGTTCTCCCGACCAAGCCTCCATTGGTGTTTTACCCTCAATTACAGCCGAAGGCAACCTATTAACAAGATAGAGATAACCTGCATAAGTCAAAGCCTCAGCCCAAAATGCCTTGCTCAACCCAGAATTGGACAACATACACCGAATCTTCTCCAGTAAAGTGCGGTTCATGCGCTCGGCTACCCCGTTTTGTTGCGGTGTCTCTCTAACCGTGAAGTGTTGAACTATCCCCACATCTAGGCCTACTTGCAAGAATGGATCACTAGTGTACTCCCAATCATTATCCGAATGGAGCGACTTGATCTTTCTACCGGTCTGAGTCTCAATCAACTTCTTTCACGTCATGAATTTATAGGACTTCATCCTTCCTCTTCATAGTATACATCCAAACTCGCCTAGAAAAGTTATCCACAAAAGACACAAAGTAATGTTTCCCCCCCTAGCGATGCATTCTTGGAGGGACCCCAAACATCATAGTGAACATAATCAAAAGTCCCATGAGTATTGTGAATAGCTGTGCCGAACTTAACTCTTGTCTTCTTGCCCAGAATGCAGTGTTCACAAAAATCCAATTTGTACATCTTGACACCTTTTAAAAGCCCCCGACTCGCGAGAGCTCTCAAAGACTTTTCACCCGTATGCGTCAAACGTATGTGCCAAAACTGTATCGTATCTTTGGAAGTGATCTCCTCTCTTCCCGCGATAGAAACCTCACCAAGAAGAGTCGTACCATCCAAGTAGTACAAGTTGTTACTTCTCCTGTGACCCCTTCAATATCACCATGGCTCCCTTAAGAACCCTCTTTACTCTATTTTCAGACACCACCTTGCAGCCTTGCGCTTCAAGTATCCCCGTTGAGATAATGTTCTTACTCATTGTCGGAATAAACCAAACCTCATCAATCTCTTTAACCAACCCATTGTGCAACTTTAATCGAATGATACCTATCCCCATGATGCGGCATGAATTGTCATTTCCCATCAACACCGCTCCATCTTCTAGCAATTTTAATCTAGAAAAACACGCCCTTTCGGGACAAATATGATAAGTAGCACCCGAATCTAAAATCCATTCCTTTGTATCAATAATACATACACTAGAAGTTTGAGTAAAAGAGTAGTCAGAGTCATTACCTCATGTTTCCGTGTCCTGAGCCAAATTCACAGAATAACCAATTTTTCTCATTTTCTTCTTCTTGAGCGCGGGACAATTAACCTTCCAATGTTCTATTTTTGCAAAACGCGCATTGGTCCTTAGTCAAATTGTTCCGGTTTTCCCCACGACCTCTTAATTTCGATCAAGAGTTGTTACGAAACGGCTTCTTCTTATCCGAGGTTCTACCCCGAATTGTTAGTACTTCGGATGTGGACTTGTCGGTCTCTCTTTTCTCTTTTCTCCGGTATTCGTGGTTAACAACGGCCGTAGTCACATCCGTGTACTTCAAAGAACTCTTTCCATAAGTAATCTTCGTAACAAAATGTTTGAATTCTTCCGGAAGTGAGTTCAAGAATAATAGAGTTTTATCTTCATCCCCAACTATCTCTTCAAGATTCGCTAAGTCGGCCAACAACTTAGTGAAGTCATTCAAATGCTCGGACATACTAATCATTTGCCTCATAGTGAAGCGATAAAGCTTCCTCTTCAAGTAGAGTCGATTTTGGATGTTCTTTAACAAATACTTCTCCTCTAATATCCGCCAAATTTCTTTTTTGCGGAAGTCTCATTCATCACAAGGTATTTAATGTCTTGAGCAAGAAAAGATCGAATTTGGCCACAAGCTCTCTTATTCATCTTCCGCCATACACTCTCCTCTATTTCATCCGGCTTATCCTCCAATACCTCGTCTAAGTCTTGTTGACTTAGGGAATCAATACCTTCGCATCTTCACATGCCGAAGTTATTTGTGTCATTGAATTTTTCAACTTCAATTTTTGCATTGTTGAACATCACCATCGTATTTCTTTTCGGGGCCAAAGAACTAGTTTCAACATCAACTTCATCTCCCATGTTTCCCCCAATTTTCATGAACTAACCAAATCAAAATCAAATGAAATTGAGAAACCCTAAGTTGCCTCAAAATCGCACAACCGAGGAATCAACCTCGCTCTGATACCAATTGTTGAGCCGCAAGCCCGGAAGCCACAAACTCCAAGTCGATTTGGGTTAGCAATGAACAAACATAAACAAAGAAACACACAATACCAAGATTATAGTGGTTCGGCAAATTGTCTGCGTCCACTTTCAAGAGAGAGATGGAGTTTATTCAATGTCCCAATTACAATCACTCAAACCCAATTTTGGATTTCTCACTCAAAGGATTGCCAAAAGGGTGGCTCATAAATGACTTAGGTTTCCCTTTATATACTAGGAAAAATCTTTTACAATCGCTCAAATCTCCAAGCAAACAAGATGTTCGAAAACCATAAAAAAAAAACAAGTTACCAGATTTCGTTCGAATGACATTTGAAATCGTTCAAACGAAACTTTGCGTCAAGGCCAAAATTCCAGGGGGATTCAAGAGTCGTTCGAACTGATTCAAGGGTCGTTCGAACGACCAAGGCCCAAACCCAAAAAACCATAATTTCTCCACAACAACTCCATGGCAAGTTTTTTTTTTTATTTTTTTTGCAAAGCAAGCCGGTTTTATATAGGGATCCGTAACCCTGAGTTTCCAACCCCATGAGGTTTCGAACCACGACCTCTCTCTAGGTGGAGAGGTACAACCACCATGGCGAGTGACCTATGCTTCGACAATTCCTTAGATACATTTCATGGTTGGCCGTGATTCTGGACTGGTAGGGCATCTAAACATGTAGCTACTAGTTTGGCAATAAAGATGAGTTCTTGGGCAACTTGGAGAGTAGGAGGGGGAAGGCAGTTATCCAATATTTCTTTCAAGAAGACATTTTGAGCAACTGAGGATGATGTTAGAGGTGAGATGAATTCAGCAGGATGTTTTTCCATTAAAACTTAAAATGTTAAAAACTCCAAAGCTATACACATTGCATTTTTCAGTCACTCTTACTGTGTAAGCAAGCTCTGAAAAAGAAAAAACACATAACATCATAAACTGATACAGATGACTTCATATTCATGACCTCATATGTATTAGATGACAGTGTAATCCGTAAGAAAACATCATTGTACAACTAATTTACATGCATTTTTAAAGAGTACAAGGATAAACAATCGCCAAGAGCAGATCACATCAGTAATGGTATTGGTAGTTTCATTTACTATTACTCTGGCATCCAAGTAAGTGCGTGTCACTATAGCAGAATCACATCGCTTCTAACCATACTGTATAGGTACAGATAAACCCCAACTTGACTAATCAACACCACTACGTTCGACAATCTTTGCACCACGTCTGAATCTTCTAAGCACACTTACCCTGCTTCTACGTACACTTAAACAACCAACATTCATGTTTTTCTCTTTTTTAAACTCAACAGCAATGGATTTAACCACTTTAACATGTTTCTCTTCAAGACTTTCATCTACCTTTCTTGTTCGGAACTTCTTGGTAGTCTGCTCGATAACTTGATTTGGTCCACAAAGGTGACTAAGATAATATAGAGGGTCAATAGAGCAAGATGACGAAGAAACTATGCCTTTAATACTTAAAGGGCAAACAAGCTTGATAAATTCTTTTATTTCATCGAAGCAAGAATGATCAGAGTATGGCACTGTATATATGTACTGGTGGAATTTTCTAAGAGAGCTTGACTCTTCCGTCTCCTGACATTTAGTAGTGTGCTGAAAAATTGGAAGGGAAAGACCAAGAGAGTAATCCCTCTCATCGACAGGTCTCACGAGCCATGGAAGACCTGAGGGCATGATTCCGATGGTAGGCCGCATTGTATTTAATTCCTCAAGAGTGTTGATGCTGAAACTGTAAAAAGGAACCGCTCGCACTCTAGTAAGTGAAGTTTTTGTCGTGAAGATGTCATGGAAGCCCAAAAGATGCATTGTTTGCAAGCGCTCTGGCCACACCCATATCTTCAAGTACACAGAGAACATAAACAAAAAAAGTGAGTATCGGCTCTAGAAGCTAACAGAACACAGAATCTAAAAAATTCCAAATGGGATATCCTTTTAATAATAAAAATGTCAATACACTATTTCCAAACAATTAACACTACAACTCAAGTAGGGGCACAAGACCTCAGCTTGTATGCAGGCTTTAAGAAGACAGTGGTAAAATTGCATAGATGGGAGCAGCAGTTTGAACATAGATTATAGTATTATACAACTTCTTAGCAGGACTGTTTAAAATTTTGTTTTCCAACCAAAAGACAAAATACCATTTGGAGGGACCAGTCCTGCATCTGTGCCATATTTTACCTATTCCTTCTAAATCACAATGTTAGAAAATATGATACGGTTAAGTGTAAGACGTTGCAGCAACCATATTCTCTAATACTTGGCATACTAGATAAATAAAGAATGTAGATTCTTCAGTGGTGCAAAGAGACCTTAATACTTAAAGCACGTGAAATGTGGATCAAAAGATCTTCTTTCCCAAGTGTATTGATGGCAATAATGACATCATGTTGAGGATGGGAGGCAATGATATTAACAACCTGTAAAACAGTCACGGAAAAAGATTGTTAGGCGCCCATTGACAATTAGGCTAAGGAATAACTTCCAAGTAGTTAGTTTTATGTTATTTACATTCTTTTGGAGGGCAAGCTGGGATTGAGCAAGACCCCTACCTCATATATTTCAAAATCAAGTTATATCCTAGTGTATATTACAATATGTTACTTTGGTAGAGACTAATAAAAAAACCCATCTGAAATAGAAAGTGAAACAAACCTGCCGAGCAGTAACTTCTCGGGGAGGGAAAGAATATGATGGATTGCAATAGGTATTATCCAAGTAAAGGAAATCTATTTTGTCGCCTCCAAGAGCTTTGATAAGCATACTCTTCCCTAAGAGGGCCTTCTCACTTGTTGCTTCCCAACGAAAATCACCAGTATATAGAATGCACCCAAATTCTCCACGGAACAAATACATGACAGCACCTGCCAGGAAACCGAAGACAGAGACACAAACCTGCCATTAAAAATCTGAGAAAAACTTATTTGAAAACAGTATTTCTTATGGATGCCTAAGAAAAGTAACTAATTAAATGGTTTTCCTAATTATGGTAATACCCAATATTCTTACAGACTAAGAAAGTTTACGACCACATTCCAATTCCTAGAATCAATGCAGTCTATTTACAGGGTATATAAAAAAGTTCAACAGGAAATAATTAAGAGGTTAATAATGAAAAAAAAAAATTGTTTCATTTTATGATTTTGCATATGAACTGGATTTAGAGTTACATAGTAGTAGGTGTGCCTGTATCAATGAAACTCTATTACTTCGTTAAATATATTCATTATACGTTAAGAGTATTAAAAGAAAGAGGAGGTTAGTCAGGTATTTATATAGTCGAGATAGAGGGAACAAGAAGGGGGAAATTGTAATGAAAAGTTGGGAAAAATAGACGGGGAGAAACCATGTAGAAAGAATATGAGGGAGAAGGAAAACAGAAATAAGAATAAGCAGACATATCTAACCATAGAAAAGGTTTATATATCTATTGTTTTCAATAATGATCCAATTAATATTAACGTTTTACTATAAGAAATCCATCCAATACTAGGCACAAACACAAATAACTCATTATAAACCTATCTCAAATGAAGGGAGATTGCTAAGCAGTTTGTCATTCATATAATAGGGGATGGTCAAAAAACAAAGTTCTGGAATGATCCCTGGTTAAATGGAGAAGCTCTTTCTATCAAATTCGGGAGAATCAATATGATCCTATCCAATATTTCCAAAAACACCATGGTTAACGATGTCATTAGAAATGGAGAGTGGGCAATCCCTAGCACTAGAATGAGATCCAATGAGATGGGGGTTATCTGGCATCAAATATCAACTCTTTATAAAAATATCTCAAATGAAGCTGATAGAATCATCTGCAAACTTACCCCCAATGGTATAGGATTATTTTGGATAAGGATAGTGTCCCCAAACATTCCTTCATTGCTTGGTTGGCTGTGAGAAATAAACTTAAGACTAGAGACTTCTTGGTTAAAATTGGGAAGCTAGATCACCCATATTGCTCCTTTTTTGAAGCAGAAGAAGAAAATAGAGATTAGAGCCGGCAAAATGACCCATGACCCACCAACCCGACTCGACCCAACCCTGTTTCTAGTGGGTTTGGGTTTGGCTTTAGCTTTAATAGGTCGTGGGTCATTTGACCCAAACCCGTCTAACCCATTTAATAAATGGGTCGGGTTAGGGTTTACCTTAAACAGTTTGAGTTGACCCGTGACCCGTTTAAGTTTAATTTGAGCTAATTATAATTTATATGATATTATCCATCATTCGAAGTAAGATTTAAGCCCAAATAGAGCTTTATGTGTTATTACTACCCATAAACATATGGCATTTGATCCGATCTCACCTTAGTTTCATTCTTTCATCCTCTTCTGTTATTACTATACATTTCTTCAACAAACCCAGTCTTAGAAAATGGGCATTTGATCTCCACATCCATTACTGGACTCATCATTTTAAAACACATGTAACACCAATACTGACACGGCCCTAGCCATGACCGACTCTACAGTGCCCGGAGTGCAGCGGACAAAGGGATCGTGCGGCATACACGGACTCGCGGTCGGCGTGTACCAGCCACCTTCACGGGCGCGGCGCGCCAGTGGCATACAACCCACGGATGCTAGAGCGACATCTGGATAATCCTGGATACTCGTGAGGGGTCATCGAATATGTATTCGTTATAGGCAACAACGCTGAAGGTTCCCTCAATAATCCCTACAGCGTAATCTCTCACGACGCGCGCGAGATACGGAAAGCACACCTGTCCTGTAGCGGATCAGGGTAGCTCAATATGCCAGTTTCCACATAAGGGACTCATATCTCAAGGGCGACGAGCCTGGACTAATTATACTGTCCATCTGAAAGGGGCGGTGCGTCTCGGATAGCCCGCGGGGCATAGCGGCGCCATATGAAGCCCTTTATTGAAAACCGGCCCGCATTGCGAGGCAATGTCCCCTGGCCTTCCCTAGGCCTAGGAGAACTCATAACTATCCCTTGTAGATAGTCCATGAGCCGGGGTCCTTGATGACCAAGCATTAAAGCTCTTTTAGTCATGGGGAGGATCGGACCAAGGTTCCTCCTTAATATAGCTACTAAGTAAATAGTCAACTTCCAAAAGGAAACGTTAAAACATGAGACGAAGCGTACTGGACATTTTCGCCCCCTTAACTGAATCCGATTGCGACGAAACTTGGCGTGGAGCTATATTAGGATATAGAGAACAAATACATTCGGACAGAACTCCAAACGCTCGGGTAAATTTGGCCGGCGTTCGGTAGGTCGTCACAAATACCTACCAATCCAAGCTTCAACAAACCCACTCTTACACAATTGTGTCAAATAAAGTTAAGACCCACGACCCATGACCAGACCCATAACCCAAATGAATATTGAAACAAGTTATGACCCGACCCGGGTTTGGATTTGTATTTTTGACCCGTTTAACTAAACGGGTCGGATTTGGGTTTGCATTTTTTACCCATGAACCCGTTATGACCTGACCCGTTTGCCGGCTCTAATAGAGATCACCTATTTTTTAAATGTCCATTTTCAAATAACTTGTGGAGAAGAGTTCGTAACAATTTGGGATACTCTAAAACAATTGCAGGATGGGATGAAGAGTTTAGATGGATTGTGAGCAAAGCCAAAGTAGATACAGCTAGAGGAAAGATTCTTAAAGTTGCCTTCGATGCCACTGTCTACCATATTTGGATAAAGTGAAATGCCAGGCACTTCAGAAATGCATCCACAAACTCTGAAATTCTTTATAAAAGAGTTTTCTTTGAAACATCATTTAAATGTGGGAGATCAAATCATAAATTCTGGTACAAAGATTCTTCTCATACCTATATTAGAGACTGGGGACTAAACCCCATTATCAAACAACCAAGACAGATAGAATAGGTTTAATGGAAGCAGAATTTAAATGAGATGATAGTTCTCAATGTAGATGGTTGTTGCTCCATGGTTTAGACTTCCTAATGGGATTCCTATTGTAGCCTTCAACAGACCTGTTCTGGAAGATGTAGGGATTGGGAGCATTGAAACAAAATCTAGATGTGAAGGATTTAGAGTTGTCGATAGATTGGGCTTCAAAAGTTTGTGTTCAGTCTAATTCAGAATTTGCAGTAAAGGTTTTAAATGATAATTACATGCAGCCCTGGTCATGAGTCACTGATTTAAGAGATGCTAAGAATATCATCTCAAGTATGGATGACTGCCTGATTTTTAAAAAAAAAAGAAAAAAAAAGAGAGAAGGGAATAAGCCAGCAGACTACATCACCTCAGAGATGGAGATTAATGAAGATTATGTCTTCTTCCCTTGCAGCTTTCCCCCAAACTTGTAAATCTTTGTATAGCAGATATCAACTTCAAAAGATATCCTAGGATGCAATTTTTGTGCAGCTAATAAATTTCTGGTGGGGGTCTGCCTCAACCCTAGCTTCCTCTTCAAAAAAGAAAAAAAAAACACAAATAACTAGTTCAATTCCTATATAGGCATACTAAATTGATGACCTTAAGGAGTTTAATTCTCTCCATAACTACATAATATTTACACCATTTTCTTCCCAACTCTCTCTTCCCTCACCTCAATTACTTCCTCTTGCTGGTTTTCTTGTATAAAGTGTTCAAAGAACTCCCTACCAAAGGCGTCATGATAAGTCATGGGTCGTCTTCAGATCGCCCACGACAACGGTCGTTCTTCACGTCGCGAGTCTCTCTCAAAATTAGGAGTTATCTTATGTTTATTTATTTAATTAAGAGGATAATTGCTAGTAGCTTATTCTTAGGAGAGAATAAAGGATTCTCACCCTTTATATAGGGATGGGGAGTTAGGGTTTAAAGGGTGGTGAGTTTTTGTGAGAAAAGGCTTTGGCCTTCTAGAGATAATTAGCGCGATTTAAGAGTGATTTGTAGAGAGAGAGCTTGAAAGAGATTAATAAACGAGAGAGTTTTGTTTCGAATTTAGTTTAATGGCTTCCGCAATATAGTTTCTATCACGTCACCTCTAGCATTATACATCATCTATTAAAAACTCCCGTCATCCTCTACAACTAACATAATACTACTTACTCGCACAGACCATAACACTCAACTATTGTACATTATTCACATTTCCCTTCTCATACAAAGCAATCCATTATCAAATCTCAATCCCCCTTTTTCACATTCTTTCGGAAATAGAGGTTCGCCGTGATGCCCATATTAGCATAACCATTTGAACTAATTAACGTTTAAACTCACAATAATAAATAACAAAGCAATGTTCTATCTTTATACCTGGGCAATGGTCAGCGTCTATTGTGGTGACTTGAAAACTAATTTCCAATCCAGTAGTAGGCGAAACCAACGAAAGCGAATAAGAAGACCCGATATCCAAAACCTGAAGAAACGAGAGATCGAAATCTGGGAATTTTGTGGGGAAAAGCTTAGCAGTGATCGACGAACAAAGGAGCGGACCTTTGCTCCATTTCGAAGATAACCCTTTGGTGTGATCAGAGTGGAGGTGAGTGAGAAAGTATACTTGACTCTCTTCGCTCCATTTGTCGACTGAGATCATCCCTTTTTCCATCTCTTTCTCTCTCTCTCTCTCTCTCTCTGTAACGTTAACGGAGGTGATTTGCTATCCTACACCGGTTTGAAGGTGAAAATATGGCGGGGGATGTTTGAATTTCAAATGGTTTTGGGTTTTATTTGAGCGAGTGAATGATGGGAACATCTCCAATTGATATTTGAGTTTGCATCTCCAGTAGAGTGGGGAAATATATCCAATCATAGAAAATTAGATTTCACTTTTGTTCCGGTGATACCAAAGCGAGTAGGTTTGGTACAACGGAGAGGTTAGCGATAGAAAGCGGTCCGGTGATGCTAACAAATGAATTTATGAATGAGAAGAAAGCTTAGCTAATCGAATGGTCAATAAACTATCTGAATTAATAGAAATATTATTGATCACGCACGAATGTTTTCAATGTACCATGTGGACTTAAAACCCAAATTGGAAACATTAAGATAGTCGTCAAGGAATAGACTAGGAGTTCCGCGCGCCCAAAGTGATCTCTCAAAGTGGTGCCTTTATATTCACTCACGCATAATAACAACAAAATGTTGTATACACCCTAGATGCACTAGACCATTAGGGTTATCTACCATGCTCATTACAATGATGCTTTATGACACAGGGTCGGTGCTAGGGTTCTGGTTGCCCAAAGCGGACCTATAAAATGGTGCCCATTATGCAAATTAAAAAAAAATTACTTCAAATTGTATTTTATTTTGCCAAAATATGGCGGTTAAATCATTTGGGAAACAAAATTTGATAATAGATTCTTCAAAATTGAGAAGAGAGGATTTTAAATTTCTTTGTTAAACCGAGAGTTAGAGAGAGAAAGAAGAGTCCCACTTTGATTTTAACCCAAGAAATAAGAGATCCCACTTTGATTTTAACCGAAGAAATAAGAGATTGGCTTGACTTAAGATTGTATATTTTATTTGGTGACCCCACTTTATTACAACTTACGAGAAAAAGAGAAGTATGGGATTGGGCTTGACTTTGAGATCGATAAAATATAGTCAATTTTTATTTTTTTGCGGCCCTTCTCAATGTAGGGCCTAAAGCGGCTGCCTTAGTGGCCTTACCCCAACGCCAACCCTGGCTATGACTTAAAGTTTTTTTTTATTGGTCCATTACAACACACATTTAAGGAAGGGTGGTACTTTAGCAGCATCCCCAAAAGCTCCAAATTCGCGTTATTTTTTCATTTGATGTTGTAAAACTCATTGAAGTTTTCACCGTACATATTGAGATATCTAATGTATTGGATGGTACCTGAAAAATGAGAAATACTACCTGTGTGCGTAAACAACACATTTCCTATAGACCCAGTGGTGGTTGTACATCTCCACCTAGAGGGAGGTCGTGGGTTCGAAACCTCATGGGATTGGAAGCTCAGGGTTACAGATCCCTGTATAAAACCGGCTTGCCTTTAAAAAAACAAAAACAAAAAACGCATTTCCTAAAGATTCTCATCCTCTTAGCTCTCCATGTGAGAGTAATTGCAAACACACCTCAATCTTGCCCAACCGGGGAGCCAAATTTATGACTCCACAACTTAAAACCAAAATGCTTAAAGTCATCTATGCTTCCCACAAATATTACTCCTTATTTGTCTCTTAAGACTAAATCTAATGCTGCAATCAAATCCTATCGTATTAAAACAAAATCTCCAAATAATTTGTTTGTCACGTGAAGTCTGACGTGGCAAACAAATTATAATATCTTAAGGCATTTTGGCGATTTAAATGCAGTTTTTTTGATTATTCCGATTTTAACCCTTTCCATATCCAACTATAGATAACAATCCTCAAAGAAACGACAACAAATGCTCTAACACACTAATCTTAACCAACCCGACCGATACACAATAAATCACAAACCTCCCCCACAACCACCATAAGATACAAATACCACCAAAAACACTACCCATACACAGAAAGAAAAATAAAATGCGCACAGCCTGTTGGAATAATGTTGTGGTTTTATCCTTAGTTTGAATGGTTGACATCTGAGTGCTTATTTGTGTCTTAAAGTGTGACATTTGGTGAAGAGGCATCAACTTAAGGTGTAAGGTGTGACCATTGGTGAAGAGGCTCAAACTTAAGGCGTGTCTTAAGGTGTGACCATTGGCGAAGATGCACCAATACTCTATATAACCCGACTTCATTTTTTTTACCGGTTTTACATTTTCTTCGAGTATTTTTCATACAAAGAATAATAGTCGCAATCAAGGTTCACTTGACAGGTAAATTGGAGTATTTTCTTTTACTGCGTTTGATCATTGTATCCTAGGAGACAGGGGTCGATTAACCTGCAAAACATTGTGGTAAAGATAAATTTGTCTTAAAGAAATAATGTGCATACACTAGACTCGATCATATCCCGATAATTGTTTTGTTCTTTTTCTTAACTTCTTAACTTGTTTTTATTATTACTACAAATTTTGAACACATGCTAAGAACACAACCCACACGCTATACTTACTTAACCCCTAATCTATATTAAGGAAGTCAATCCTCAATCAACCTAATCTCCTCTAAATAAAGCATATTCCCTACCAAAAGTCCATTATCCAAAAACCCCCTTCCCCTTGCCCTTGTTATAGACAGTTCTGGAAACAAAACAATTCCACCTCCCCTTCACACTCTCTCACACACACACACACACACACACACAAACCCCACATGTGCCACCCCAAACCCCCCATTCCATAGCTCTACAAGAACAAAACCAAAGAGGTTTTTCCCATCAAAATCAAAATCAAAACCAAAACCAAAACCATAAAACCCCAAAGTTGGAGAGAGAGCGAAAATTTAGGGATGCTTCCTCAGCAATCATCACCAAAACCAATATCCCCACATAGGGGAGGAAGTGGAGGAGCTTCATCAGGTTGTAGCCCAACAACAATCCAACCATCATCCCCACGCTTCCTCCCTCATTCCTCCACCAACACAACCCCAACCGCAGGCGCTAATCGCCGCATCGGCATCGCTATCGATCTCAGCGACGAGAGCGCTTACGCTGTCAAATGGGCAGTCCAAAACTACCTTCGAAAAGGTGATGCCGTAATCCTCCTCCATGTCCGTCCCACTAGTGTCCTCTACGGCGCCGACTGGGGTTCCGTCGACCACTCAGTCGAAGACACTGCTGACGAGGAGTCGCAGCAGAAGCTGGAGGATGATTTCGATAACTTTACCAATACCAAAGTGACTGATATTGCTCAACCGTTGGTCGAGGCGGTGATTCCGTTTAAGCTTCATATTGTGAAGGATCATGATATGAAAGAGAGGCTTTGTTTGGAGGTTGAGAGGTTGGGGTTGAGTACTGTTATAATGGGGAGTAGAGGGTTTGGAGCGTCGAAGAGGAATAGTAAAGGAAGGCTTGGGAGTGTTAGTGATTACTGTGTGCATCATTGTGTTTGTCCTGTGGTTGTTGTTAGGTTGCCTGATGAGAAAGATGGAGGTGCTGATGGAGACGCTAATGGGGACGAGGTTGGGGCGGTGGAGAAGGTTGTGAAGGAGGAGGAGCTGGGGGTTGTGGCTGAGGAGGAGCTGGAGTACCATGACGCCTCCGATAAACATAAAGGTGAGGTTTTTATTTGATCTTTATTGTTTGGTTGCCCGAATTTCGTTTATAATTGGGTTTCTTGCATTAACATTGTGTGCTTTTTGGTTGTTGTTGAAATTAGATGTATCATAAATGTTTGTATTGGAGATTCGTACTCTTGTATAATGTATTGCTTTATGTTACTACTGAAAAGGGAAATGTTTGTCCTGTAATAAATTGCTGCCTTTCAATTAGGGACTAAGAAGGGTAAACATTTCCGTTTAGTCCAATACACTACCTTGGGCTAGCGATTGTTTGTCTGCTCTTTAATAAGGGTATTGCCGTTCGTGTTGAAGTAAAATTGGATTGCGTATTGATTCGATGGACCACTTTACAAGAATCTCCTTTTATGGAACGGAAGTGCCCCTCATCGCTACCAATGACAGATTTCCGGCCAATAACGTAAGGTTTAGCTGTAACCCGTGTTTCTTGGTCCATTAAACGGGTGCTTCAACACTTGAGTTTATATGCACTCAACACTCCATTAAAATCATCATTCATACGACATTCAACTCTGCTACTCATCTGGCTATCTTCGTTTTTGATAGAAAACTACTAATGCGGAAGTCATTAACAAAAGACAATACTTTGATTGATTTAAAACTGAAAATAAACTAGATCTCTCTGCATAAGGCTAAGCCTTTCTCTCACTAAAACTAACATTACAAATAAATTAAGCTTAGGTTTTTATTTATTTATTTATAGGAGGAGATCTAGCACAAATAGAAACCCTAGCTAGACTCTAATTAAGAGACTTCTCCTAATTATAATGCAATTAAAGTAAATAGCAAAAACTAAATAAGAAAGTGCGCACACGTAATACGAAACGTGCTATGCGTGGTTGTGGGTATGGCCACGTGACTTATCAGTTTTGATGGGCGGTTTTAGCATTTTAGATATGCCTTTGACGTTTAGCTCTTTTCCTCTTAAGTATTGCTAATGGGTGCATTTCATTCCCTGGACCTGCTGAGTACACAATCCTTTCATTAAGGATGATTTCATTTGTGGATTAAGATTTTTTTTTTTTTGTATTTGATACGTTAGGAAAATCAGGGGATATAAGTATAATTAATGTATTTATTTGAAAATGGAAGAATGCAAAATTCCATCTCATAATTTCAGAAGTTAATTTTCTTTTGACTTTCTTAAACTCCTGACAAGTAAAATAGCTTTTCTGTGATTTCATTTTTCACCATTCTTCACGGGAAATTCATTTTATGGAAACTCTCTCCATTTGATTATATAAATTCATGCCATACCCAAAGCTGTTGGAAAAATCTTATCGTACCATCACGATATTCCATGAATACTACGATCTCCAAAAAGAAGAGCTAAAAGAGTCACTAATAAGGGATTCAGGAGTGGTCATTGAGTCAACCTCCCAGTGATTCATATTTCTTCTCTGTTTATGGTCCAAAGATTGATTTTCACTTGCCCCATCATGTACCCAGCAGAAGCTACTACTTAGCAAAAACTTCAAGATCCAAATGGCCATGGAGGCATGGACACAAGTGCATTAAGTCTATTATCTATCATAAATTTTTGCTAGCTATCCTAGCCAGTTTCCTGAACTGAGTTTCAGTCTCTTAAGTTCTGTCTAGAGATGTTGCGAATATGATCCATCTATGGTACACTTATTTGAAAATATTTTGTATGCATTTGTCGGTATCTAGTATGTGCTACGGATGCTTGTTAAGGAAAATATAAGGATATGAGTGTAGCATACTTTTCATGTTTTAAATAGAGCACACCTTATAGACATGTGGTGAAAAAACCTATAATGAATATTGAAAGAATTTACAGACGGTGTGATGTGTACCCTTGTTAAGCCTTAATAGATGAGGATTTTATCACTCTGCTTTTGCAATTCCAGTAGATCTGAAAGATTACCAATGGGCAGGGAAAAGGTGGCGGTGGGTTGAGGTTTATGCCTAATTTGTCTTTAAAATAGGTGTACGAAAGCTCCCATAGCATAACCACAAAAAACCTGATTCTTAATTAATTGATTATCATGTAAAATGAGACTACTTATGGCTGTGACTTAAACACTTCTCTTGTTTATTCACTTTTGCAGATGGTTAATCAGTGCTTACGGTTGCGGCAAGGTCCTCTCAAGTCCAGGTGATAGCAAAGTACTTTTTAAAAGTTAGCTTTTATTTTTGACTTTCACTTAAATAAGTTACTTTCTTCGGTTTTCAACTTAGGACTTGTAGCAGCATCGTCTTGCAAATATTTTTCGTTTTGGTTTCTCGCTATACCCCCAATCTTCTAGAGTTCCAGTAATTAGGTTCTTACCCAAAAATGTGCTCATTTATATGATTAATTGACAACAACACCAATCAACACCCTGAATGCTCCTCTTCGAAGAAGACTAAGAAGGGAGTTGGTTGGATGTTGTGAATTGGTTGCTCTAATATGTGAATTCATTAAAAATGCACAATATGAATGAGATGAAGGTTACACGGAAAGTCATAACAATTTTCTCCACGGTGATTCTCGAGCTTACTTTGTTCACCCACAAATATTGAGTCTTACTTGTGTCTCCCACTAATTGGTGAGCTATCCCTTAACCACCTTTAAACATGGTACATGTGGAAAAGATTAACTTGTTAACTTGACTAACAGGTTACTGTTTTAAAATCACTTTCTCTCTCTACATTCATCTTCTCTCTTTTCAAATTCTCTCTCTCGGCGGTATACGGCAAATGTTTGGAATGAGTCCTCGGCGAGAAGTATTTTTCACCAGAAAATGGTCGATTTCCAAACCCCAAAATGGGAAAAAAAATCACAAGATATATATATATATAGTCAATTATAACCAAAAAAAAAATCTCGATAAAACGGGGTAGTGAGCAAAGCATAGGCAAGTCCCCAAAATAGGAAAAAATCACAAGAAATATATTCATCAAGCACAATTTATCATATCATCATCTAAATCCAATTTCAAGACAAAAACAACTAAATCCCTCTAAATCTTAAATCCCCACTTGCAATTTCGTAATCAAAGAACAAAATTCAAATTACAAGGACAGTACAAATCAATGGGGAGTTTCAACTTGAAGGAGATTTTGGCCGCATTCGATTTATTGACAACTGATTTCTTCAAGTTTCAAACATCAAATACATGAGAGTGACTACATTCTTCAAAGTTTCTGATCACTTGAAGTCGATCAATCTGACAGACTTGAGATCTATAGAATAATTTGTAGGATTGCAGTGATTGAGATGTCAAATGATTGAGATCAAGAGGGGTGGTGATAAAGTCGGAGAGATTTCTGTAGCCTTGAAACTGCCTCGTAACTTCACTAACTGCATTCGTTCTCCTCCAATCAAAAGAGAGGAAGAAGGGAGTAAATACTAAATGTTTTAAAGGGGTTTACTTTGATGTTTGCTTGAACAGAGAGAAAGAGGGATATATAGAGAGAGAGCGAGAGAGAGAGAGAGGGGAAGAGAAAAAAGAGTTATTTGAGAGAGCAGAAACAGGCTCTTCCAGTTTCTCATTCCTACACGCCACGTGTCAATTAGTTTATGGTGGTTGAGCTGTCCCTCAACTAAAGGGAGGTGACCAAAGTATTTTCCAGAAATAATCTACACAAGGTTGAAATACGTGGATTAAAGAATCGTAAGGCCTATTATTTAGTAGACGATGTATAACTTTGGGTCGTACAATGGAAGTCAGAAAGAGACTAACCACTGGAAGAAAGGCACAGAGACTCGTCAACACCTAATAAGATGTTACAATCAAGAACAGCCCACTAAGAAGTATCATCGATATATTTGATTCTTAATGTTAAGTTTTGGCAACAGAACATATCTTCTCCCTTTTCTCCTTGCCTTCAATTTGTCCTTCTTCTTCCACGGAATCTTATTATGGTTATTGGAAGTTTTGTTGGAAGTCAAAGTAGCTGGATAGCCCAGGCAAATGGATATAATCAAACTTATAAGGAAAACAATTGACACAAATTGTCTTCCCCTTGATCCCCTAGCTCGAAGAAGAGCTAAATAGCTGTAAAATCACAAAACGCCAACTTGAATAAGAGTCTTTTACAATGTTGCCCCTAATCATGGTAGTCAATTACATATGGTACCTAAACCTTAGGTCAAGTACACTTACAGCTCAACTTTGAAAATTGGCCTCTAAACATGTTAGTCATTTACATTTATTTCCAAAAACTTACGTCAACTACACTCACAGCTGGACTAGCGGACTTCGAAAGTTCATTGCATTTGCTACCCTTAATTTTGTAAATGACCAACCCTTATTTTTGGTGCTTGACAAATAAACAACTCTTGGAGATTAAGAACTCACAAGAAAACAAGGAAGAGACCACCAAACTCAACTCTACCATTGCTCCGCTGCTTCTTTGTCATCTTTTATCCGCTCTTGTACCTCCGTTTCTTCACCGTAGCTTCCCCTACTCTGCCTATATGTCCATGGAAGCTTTGGCTGCAATAAACAAAAGCAACTAAGAGAGGGTTGATTTAACTTTTTAGTTTAGCACTCTTTTGAAGCCTCACCAATCTGTAAGCTGAATTTGTTCCAAAGAGGATATTAGTGAATCAGTTATATTACTGCGTCACATTATTCAGTTTAATTAGAATGTCTAAACAAATTGGTTAAAGGGCATGGCTATTTGAAAGGTTAAAAGAAATTATGGAATAGTTGTCAAGAAAAATTTGCTGTTGGCTCAATAAATGCATCAGATTTTTGAGGAAAGGAATTTACTTATTATGCGGCCCCCTGGATGCTAAGAAGTACGTCTGACTTTCATAGTTGGCCAGCGTAAAAATAGATAAATGAAGAGGTAATGTGTTAACTAGCATATGATCAAAGGATTCCTTGATAGGTCTAGCCAGGTAGGGTTCTTATAATGTCTCGAGCAGATACACTATACAGTCATAATTTGATGTAAAGTTATAATCCTCTCAACCTGCAAAATTTTGGTGACCACTGACTGTCCGAGCAAGTAATTGCTCACTCTTTTCGAAGAAGAGATTGCCCTACTCAGTTCTCCTAATGACCAAGGTATCATCGATAACATCTGTCCCTACCATTACAATCGTAGCAGACAAGATTGGAAGACAACCTTTCTGACAACTTCCACATGGTGTCCTCATGTAGCAATCATCTTAATTGCCCTCTTGAAAATTACATCTAAGTCCTTGATACAGGCCTTCTGAAAGAAACAATGCAGTTAACATTTTGGAGCTCGTCTACTTCGTCATGCTCTTAAGGACATTAGACCTAACCTTTACTATAAGTTTTTCATGGACTGCAGCAATTGCCGTAAGAGATGCATTTGCTGTAAATGTTTGGATGCCATTTACTGTAAATGTTCTATAACGTTTAATATTCTATGAGCTGGCTTTCAAGTTAAATGGGCAAAGGTTTGTACTTGAGAGGAAATTTAGATCATTTGACATATCTTGTATTCAAGTATCACATCTAATTGTCAATTTGCAATTAGCCAGATTATAGAAGGTTCCTTATGAGTTTTATTTTTGTTGCAGGATATTAAGGCACTAGAGTCCGTAGTTCAAGACTTCCGAAATTGATGAGATATTCTTGGTGGGATGGATATATGCCAAGTAAATCAAACAATTTTATCTGTACTGTATTTCTGTCTGTGCTTGGTGCAGTTGTGAACTTTGTCTCTATATATGTATCGTTGGATGGTATCTCTATGGTCCAAGAGTTACTGTGTTGGATTGCCAGGCTTGTAATGTTATGTTGTGCTCTCTGACGGTTGATGGTTGACTGAGATAACTTATTAACTAAAACTGTTTCGTGTTATTTTATGTGTTTTTTTTTTCTATACATGGTTGAAAATATCTGGTTAACCGTAATAAAAGTCCCACGGAGAAGGGTCCTATAATAGTTGTGGTTGTGCACTTTGACTTTGCTGTTACTCGCCTACTATGTTTTGTTCCAAATGAGATATTATGCATATGAGCCTCACCATATTCCCCCATAAGTTAAAAAGTCGTATTTATGTCTGATTAGTTGCTCATTTGGCTTCTCATTTTCTTGAATCTAAATGTTCTTCTTGGAAACCTGCTGGGTCTGAGGTCCATTTTAATTTTAATGACTCGCACGTTTGCAATTTTTATGTGACAGTCCCTGTGATCCAAATAACTGACGAACCAACAATGGATCAAGTTTGGACCTTGAGTTGCATGTTTTATTAGGTACCATCTATTCTTTTGGTTAAGAAGAGAAAGGTAACCATAACTGGAGAAATTACAAATGAAGTTACTAACTATAGCATAGAGGAATGAGAAACAGAGATTTAAGAGCTACCCAAAATAGAAAGTGAACTGCAAATATTTTGCTCTAGAATTTACTAGTACGAGGCTGGTTTTCTTGAACTGTCTACACTTGTACACCAGATGAGAAAAAAAAAGCAATTTAATTTTGAAAACTTCATGTGAAGACCTTGAACATTTAGCTAGTAAAGAAGGTTCTTCAAATGTTAGGGAAGATGAGAAGGATACTGACAACAAACAATTCTAGATGAGAAGGACAACAACACATACAATATGCATGAACTATGAAGGCAGGGGAGATGGCCCATCTATAGCGAAACTAGTTCCTAATCATATAAACACATCAATTCTAAAATTTGATTCGCAAGGACAACTATAAAAGGATTCATTAAGGGGGCTGAGTAACGCAATGCTTGACATTGACACAAAACTACTGGAGTAACCATTCAAAAAAACTTCAGGGTTCACAAGTATCCTAGGCAAGTAGGCATAATATGCCTCACACCAAACTCATAACAAAGCACATAAAATTTAGTCCATTGTCATCTAAGAAACAGTAAAATAAACTGACACAGCTCTATGTAAGCAGAAATAAACCAAGGAAAGAACTGGATATAGTTGAACGAGAAAATCATCTCATGAAGCTCCAAGACTCCCCTCACTTTGACTACGGCGCATAGAGAGATCTGTTCGAAAATCTAGCAGCTTGCTACCCAGGTCCAGATAATTATGACGAATACCTCTGGTTCCAGTTGGGGGTAACTGGCGGTGGTGGCGGTCCTTTGAGCGCTTGGGTGAGCCTGCCGCTTGAACTGTATGCCCATGGCTGGAAGAAGATGCTTTGCCAGTGTGGTTTCCTTTTCGCGAGAGTTTATGTTCTGATCTCAAGCCACGGTCGGTAACAGACCGAGCTGGGCGGTCAACGACCTCTTTAGATGAACTGGCTCTAATAGGATGCTTGTTGTAGTAAACCAGTTTAGGAAGAGGACCTTGTAAATACTTCTTTAGTTGTTCATCTCCTACGTTTCTCTGGGCGGGGTTGCCTTCCAAGTTAATCGCTTCCAGATTTGCTGCAAGCAGGCCAAGACATTTTGCTGTTGAGATTTTGTTGAAGCGTAGATCAAGAACTTTTAGTTTCAGGAGTCGGTGAAGACCTTCGACTTCACTAATTTTATTTCCGGCAAGGTACAATTCCTTCAGAGATGAACAATAGCCCAGGCCTTTGAAAGATGACAATGACAACTATATTAGGACAAAAACAAATTTTGGCAAACTGTAAATGCTACTTTTAACACATCTCTTACCATGACCAATTCTTAATAGTCTATTGTAGCTCAAGTCCAGTACCCGAAGACGTGTCAGTTCACGGAGGCCTTCAATGGTAGAGATATGGTTTTTCGCTAGATTTAATGTATGAAGGCCACGAGGAAGAGCACCCGCAGTTATTCTCACTGAAACAAGTTACAATGAAATCAAGAACTAAGGGAAAAAAAAATGGGATGGAATTAGATACCAACTTAAAAGGGACAATTCATACACCAATAAGTACAATGGATTTTTGTTTTGGTGTCAGCCTGCAAAATCCCCCAATTATAGCTTGACGGTGCAGATATTCAAGATATTATGACTTCTGATACATAGACATTAGAGTTATACCCACGAAGTGTCAAAGGTGAATGTCATAATTGGAGTGAGGGCAACATTTGCAGATTTGAGACGTCAGAATGTAATTTTGAGAGCATATGGGGTTTAAGTCAAAATATGTCACTAAAACATAAAACAAAATGGAAACAAAAATTAGCTAGGTCCGATTAAAGCATTACTAATACGTACCTATGCCATTTCCTGATAAGTTGAGCACCCTTAGGCTTACAAAAGCACTTAAAAGCGGAACCACAACCAATCCAAGATTTGTCAGTTGTGCTGACGCGGAAGAGGCAGTCAAAGATGCAATATATTTTTTTGCACTTTCCATGGCATGAGTGCTTTTAGCATCCAACTTCACATTAGTTGCACTTCCCAGCACAGTAGGACCTTTCTTCACAGCATTGGTTGAATATAATGATTCACCTGCATCTTGGAAATTGTTGCTCTGTTCAAGATCAATCATATTAACCCACTCCTCAATACGCTTAACCTTGAATTCTTTGCTTGGAATTTTATCCCAACTTCGGACAGACACCCTACTTTCAAGGTTTTTCATCAACTCTACCTCATCTATCTCAGGAATTTGGCTGTTGAAGTTGTGAAAGTCAAATCTGTCACTGAAAGTGCTTTCATATTTCTCTTCTTCAATCTCATATATGTTACTATCTTTTTCTTGATGTGCAACACTATGAGCTCCA
Source organism: Kingdonia uniflora (assembly GCA_014058105.1). Taxonomy (NCBI): domain Eukaryota; kingdom Viridiplantae; phylum Streptophyta; class Magnoliopsida; order Ranunculales; family Circaeasteraceae; genus Kingdonia; species Kingdonia uniflora. The sequence continues at coordinate 356,773 of JACGCM010001686.1, read as the reverse complement.
ACCTCATGGTTTACCAAATCTTTCATCTTTGCATTTAAAACAACCAGATCCTCAGAAGACCTGCACCGGGATTCTTGATCTACATGCAGTGTAGATGAAATTCTAGGATTAGGCAAAGAACGTGATCGCACAATCATGTGTGGGGTACAAGGTGTGCAGTTTTCAGACTCGCCAACATCCTCACCGTACAGCTGAGCAGAAGAATATTCACACCCTTCTCCTTCTGGCTGCTCTCGTCCCCCAATTGAAAAGATGGTTTCTTTAATCATTAGGTTGTCTTTTGACTCGTCAACTTGAAAAGATACAGCGACCTGATTATGGTGATATTCATTAGGAAGACTGACTCCATCATGCGAATTACGCTCAAGGATGGCAAAGCTATTATCATCGAAATTGTCATATGAAGAATATTTATCCATCTCATCCTCTGTATCAATATAAGTAGAAACTCTTCCCTCTCTGTATAGCCCACTTCCAAGAGACTGACTTTTCACCAACGGCACCTTCGGGCGAAAATCAGTAGCGCCATCGGGACTAGAAACTTGCCCCACACTGCCATCTAAAGGATTATCGTAGCTTTCGTTCATAATCGGCAAACTATGCACTGAATTGGCTGGTCGTTCTACTCCCTTCTGAGTAAAAGAAAGGAGGATTCAGTTACAGAAAACTCGCATTCCTTGCTTTATATGAATGACAAATCAACTTTGAGAAATCACTAATTCTCTTTCTACATACCTTTGACTTGTGCTGATGGATGTGAACATGGAAGCATGAAAACCTAAACATCGTGCTGATTCAGATGCTTGTTTCATTCAAGTACTAACTTTACTGTCAATACTGAGAAGTAACTATTATGGCTTATAACCTCAATTATCCAAATTGCAAAGCCAGGTATGGGAAAAAAAGGATAACTGAAGCCTTCAGAATCTCAGCCACGGGAAACCTTAGCCATAATCCAGGGACAACCCTTCCTCAACACGACACAATTTCCAAACATGGGATGATGTAGATCTCCTCAATACGCACAATGCAATTACTCCTTCATAATTGCCCCACACCCACTTAGCGGTGCGAGAAGAGTGTGGCTGTTTAGGAGCGGCCAGAGTGAAATAATGTTTTGTGAACTAGGAAAATCCTACCCCACACATAAAAAAGAGATGCAACCCTGTCATAATGAAGAAAGAAGCCATAATAAAAACGTAGAACGCACATATCATTAAAACAAAGATCAAGATAAAACACAGCAATGATTATAGAGTTGTGACAAAGATAGAACATTTTCAAGGTTCCATTTTCCAACACCGAGACAATTGCAACAATAATGAACCTCACTTTATACTCTTTTATTAGTCTTCCCTTCTTTGGTATAAATTTTTTCAATAAAGGCTTAAAGGTCAAAATTTTGCTACAATGGAAGTCTAAAGATGATATAGAAGAAATTGGAAATATTATTAGAGACACTACAGGTGAATGCTTGGGTGCTGCTTGTAGGGATTGTGATCCTTCTTCTATTGCTGTTCATGAGTTGCAGGCTATTGAGATGGGGATTAGCCTTGCCATTAGCAAAGGTCACAAAAGACAGTCTATTGCCATTGATTCAATGAGTGCTGCTCTTTACATAAGTGGGAATGCTAGGCCTAAGCAATTGCAACTTTAAGCAGAATTTTCCTTATGACAAAAACCTTAGAGTGGTTTAATATTAGACATGTGTACAGAGTGACTAATAGGGCTGCTGACAGGTTATCAAAATATCACCCTAATAGTAACTTTGTGAAGATTAGCCCAAGTGAGTTTGATGAAGAAGATCTGCAATGAAGATGCTGCTCGCACAATCTATGAGAGAATGTAATTTTTTTTTAGCCCTTCCCCTCTCCCCCCACGGGGGAGGAGGAGGCTCTTTTGTATTCTCTTTTCCTTTCAATACAATGCTCAATTACCATAAATAAAAAATAAAATAAAATGTGACAGTCTAAGTGGCATATTGCTCAAGAATACCAAAATAAGTACAGATTTTTTTTCTTCACAATTTAATCGAATTAAACTAACAAAAAAAAAGAAACAAAGTATTAGCAATTCTAACCACAACCATATAGAAGCTCTGAAGCCAATAGAAATAAGTATGCTGGCTTATCCAACAAACCCAATTCGCTAGATCAAATCTATAAAACAGGGAGTTGATACCAGGGAGAACTTCATCCTCTTCAAATAACAACTAGGGAATTCGGTTGAAGTTGCTTCAACCAGACAAAAACCAATCAAAGAACTACTTAAAGTCTCCATTTTTATGTCATCAAATCACATAATCTTTGCTAAATCAAATTGGTGTTCTCAATATAAAAAATATATATATGCCCCCAATAACTTAAAGATTATCCTATCAAATAACTTATCTAATAAACAAGCTCATCAAATCGAAATCCATAACAATAAGCAACAATTCAAATGACAAAAAATCTACAATCAACCCAAAACAATTCAGCTAAAATAAATCCAATTACCCATCAAAACTCACAAAAAATTTACCTCCAACACCATAAAGATCACCCCTTTAATGGGTTTTACTCTCTCAATCAATCAAACAAAAAACATCAAAATCAAAAGAAATTAAACATACCCTTTTATTTCTTCAGCCAGATTGCAACAAGGGTATCTCCAAAAAGATTGAAAACCCGGATCTTAGAGAAGAAAATCACCTTGTTTTACCTACAAACAAAGAATCAAAATTAGAAAATTTAAGACTGATTAAAAAGAGAGAGAGAGAGAGAGTAAAATCAGAGGTTGACGTTAGTTCAACGCTAACCCTACCTATCAGCGACAACTAAGGACGATTTGGAATTCCCACGGTAACCCTACCGATATAATGGAGTTCCGAGGGTTCGATCCAGCTGTATGGGCGTCTATGGGCGCAATTCAAGGAAATCGAGTTCTACTGAAGCAACTATATCGTGTGAATTATATGACGTATTGGAGACACGTTCACTCAAACCCTAGGATTGGTTGCACTGTAGTGAAGAGGGTAGGAAATGCGTGGATGTTCGGGCACGATTTAGTTAGACCCGATGTACGTGTGCCACAAACATCGAGTTTAGGTGAATCGTTTCAGGTTCAGAACTATGGAGTGGACGTGATGTCAGATTCTCAGGATATTGAATGGTTGATGGATATGGCGGGACCCGGCGGAGAGCGTAGACGGATACTCATCTCAGTCATCGAGGTCCAACAGCCATATCCAGCAAGATATACTATAGAGGAGCTATGACAGCAAAATTATGCACTGCGGCATGCAACATATGAGGATTCGAGGCACTATGTTGACCGCGCAGATAGTATAGACGAACAGCTGAGACGGTCGCAGGAGATTATCCGAGTCACAGGAGAGAGGCTATCTGAGATGTCCATCAGGTATGAGACAGAGCCGGAGGTGCAGTGTACCTTAGACGATAGTATCGAACGCGGGCGTAGAGCGAGGAGGGGTCGTCATGCTTAGGTCTGCATTTATTTAGTGGATTTTTCGTACTATAGTTAAATAAATGTTTTATGTTATTTATGTTAAGTTTATTTCGGTGAATGTTAAATTTAATTCGGATAATTTGTGTATTGTGATGGTTAAGTTGATCTTATCGTGATGTTTTAAGTTTATGTACGATGATGCTTAACGTGATGTTTACGAAGTTAAGTACCTAGTGTTATGTATACTCGATGGATGGAAGGTGTTTGCTTAAATGCCACTAGAGATTTCAAGAAAAACTAAGTGTTTGACTAAATGCCTCAAAGAAAAAAGGAGGAAAAAAAAAACAAATAAAACAAACTAAGTGTTAAAGAGGAGGGTAGTCTTTTTTTTTCCAGACTAAGCCGCGCAGTTCTGAACTGCGCGGCTTAATCTGCTGAAAAAAAGGCTTCCTTGCTCCCTCTCAACGGCTATATACCCTACAAAACTTGTTACACAAGCCTCTTAACGGCTATATTCCCTACAAAACTTGTTACACAAGCCTCCCAACAGCTATATTCCTTACAAAACTTGTTACACAAGCCTCTCAACGGCTAAATTCCCTACAAAACTTGCTACACAAGCCTCTCAACGGCTATATTCCCTATAAAACTTGTTACACAAGCCTCTCAATGGCTATATGCCCTACCAAACTTGTTACACAAGCCTCTTAACGACTATATTCCCTATAAAACTTGTTATACAAGCCTCTCAATGGTTATATTCCCTACAAAACTTATTATACAAGTCTCTCAATGGCTATATTCCCTACAAAACTTGTTACACAAGCCTCTCAACGGCTATATTCCCTATAAAACTATAAATTGAGTGAACCTCCATTGAGTATGTCTTACAACAATCACTCCTTTGAGTATTTCTTTACAATTTCATCTTCTAATTGTTTGCTCTTCAATCAAGTTCATCATGCCCAACCTATCACTCTCTTCGATATCATCATCTCCTTCATTGTCATCTGGCTTGGAAGAAGTTTTTCGGCAATAAATTTTGATGATGTACGAGTATAGTAAGGTTCTCATGGAAATAAAAAAGTCGGAGGAGCAAGAGGCGACATCGTCACGTAAGTGAGGTGGTAGTAAGATGGGTAGGAAGAACATGTGAAAAGAGTGTGATCATGTATTGGGGTATTTTAGTCTTATGAGAGATTATTTTGGTCCCTGTAGTGGCTTATTCCACATCTCGGACTCATGCTTCATCTTCGAACTACATACGAACTTTCGACCTCATTAACAAAGTATGTGGCACATTTGTAGCACGATCAGAATCAATACAACAACATAAGGAATAACACAAGTTTCTCAACCAACACCACTCATGATACTTCTCGTGCTCTTGGTTGAGAGCCGTTTTGTGATAAGATTATTCCGCATCTCGGACTCATACTTTATCCTCAAACTCATCAACATACATGGAATACTACTAAAGACAGATTCAGTATTCAGTCATCACTATCCGACCTCTACATCAACAGTTCGAGTCAACAGACACAATATCATCAATGAAGCCGTTACAAGATAAGCAGGATTAGCCCGTTATACAATCTGGTCAAAGAATATCTAACATATATTTTGTAACGTCCATCATTAAGAATCTTAATGGTCATCAAACGGTTATATTATAAGACCTATAAATAGGACCAGAGAATTCTAGATGAGAGAGGGACGGAGTAATTCTTACTCTAACACTCCATACTCAAATACTCAGAATACCCATTGTAATAAGCTAACACTCTCAATAAGATCTCTCTCTCTCTCTCTCTTTCTAAAATCATCAAGAGAGGTCATGGTTTTTAACATATTCAAAGGTTTTCCACGCTAAATCACCGTGTTATCTATTACTTACTGTTTGTGAGCGTTCTAAACACATCTGGTGTAAAGGTAAAGTCTGATTCTCAGAATTAGGCTATTATATTTGGCGTCGTCTATGGGAACTGAAGTTCTTAAACTCATTGTCTCAAGAAACCGCTGATTCACATTTCTCAGGAGGACACTTCCAGATCAGATCACGTCAGTTACTCCAGCAGATGAAAATACCGCCCTAGTAGAGCTGAGGGCTAATTTGAACTCCGAAACATAAAGGCATGCCGCTCTGGAACAACAGCTAGCGAGTGTACATGATGCGTTAGAAGTTCTACAGGGTCAGCAGATCGCCACCCAGAAGAATAAAGGCGTACAACCAGAAGGCTCACAAATTTTTGTTCATGACAGAATTGGCCCTCTACCAAAAAGTAATAACTTAGGAGGCGTACTTCGATCCAACCATCATCAGCGAGAAATGGAACCTATCTCGATCCAGGAGGTCCACCAAGAAGTAGATGACGGCCTTGTAGGAGTCCGAAAAACTGAGAATCTGCCTCAAAGAGTTTGAGTTCCAGCAAAAGATCGTCTAAGTGAAGGGAGTGGCGACTACAATCCCGGAGAAGGACGCGTCACACGTCCAGCTACTGCAGCTCGACAATATGTGACACAAGAACATGTTGAAAAGAGAATCAAAGAATTACTCAAAGCTTAGACTCAGAATACCAAAGGAATCCACAACAGATTAGAGAAGAGCCCGATCACACATGAGCTACTAAATGGTGAAGTCCCAACCGGGTTTCATACTCTGAAGATTCAAAAATACAAAGGGACTAATCCAGTGGAGCACGTTCAAGAATTCCAGGATGCTTTAGGCTTACATTTAACATCTAATCACATTCTATGCCAGCTCTTTCCTACCAGTTTATCAGGCGAACCTCTGTGATGGTTCCATATGCTACCTGAAGGGTCTATTATAACTTTCGAGCAATTACGCGAGCTCTTTGTCAAGAATTACTAGTACAACAGAGATAAAGATGAGAATCTATATTTTCATTTCAGCCTTAAGCAAATGCCAGGAGAAAAGCTTGAGACGTTCACTAAGAAGTTCCTAGAGTTAGCTAGAAAAGTAGATCGACTCGATAAGAAGATTACTATTTTAGCTTTCACCAATGCTTTACTCAGAAATCAACATTAACAGCTAGAGATCAATCCACATGCCAAGATTTCAACAGTGCTGCTGATCAGGGAGGAGAATGGAAGCGAACAAAATCTAATGATGAATGACCTCGGAAGGGCAGTAACTTGCCAAAACCTTGTCTTCCCAAGATGAATGTAACCATAGTCAACATTTATCTTATACTTTAGAAGGATAAGTTTTTTTACAATGCACAATATCTCTAACCCATTGAGAACAAACCCTACTGCATTCACCACAAAGTTCGACATCATGAGATGGAATACTGCATTGCCTTAAAACGACTGTTGGAATACATTTTTACAGATGGACGAATGCATGAATACATTGTTGACTTGGAAAATTACAAGAATGGGAGTTACAGACTTCCTACAGAAGCCGTGCGAGTCGAAGAACCAGAAAAGGAAAAACATTTGTACCATATCCAGCTCAGTTACTTCATTGAGACTCAAACTATCAACCAATCGAATAGAAGCAAAAGACGTCGTGTCGACCAATGTCACGACCTGTCCATGGACGATAAAGAAGCTCATTTACTTCCCGTATCTAGCTCTCAATACACAAGAATTTCGTTTGATGACTGTGATGTTCATCATGTCAACTTTCCTCACTATGATGCTTTGGTGATCATGTTAAAAATAAGAAATGTTGTACTACACATAATGATGATATATACTGGTAGTAGTATTGAACTACTTTTTCAAAGCACGATTGACTAGATGGGACTGGCCGATAAGGTGCAGCCCAATGACATTAACATTTATGGGTTCAATGGTTCCCGAGAAGAACGTGTGGGAAAGATAATACTTCCTATTACGGTAGGACCAGCAACAGTTGACGTTGTCTTTTATGCTATTAATGTATAATCCTATTATTTGGGTATAATGGTATGTTGCTGGTTACACAATATACGAGCACTGCGATTTGAATGGAATGATAGCATTTACAAAATCAAAGGAAGCCAGAAGCTAGCTCGAGCATGTGAAAACTCTGTTACCATCGAACCAGACCCCTCACATCCACAATTACAGAAAACAATAGAAAACATTACAGAAAAATTTACAGTAAACTCTACAGAAAGCCAGCTGCCAAGTACATAAATCCCATAATACGTCAAAATTAGTGAGGACAAGCGAGGAACATATATTGGCACTCTTCTACCCACAGCAGAACGAGATGCTCTTATCCAGTTCCTTAAAGATAATAGTGATGTTATCGGTTGGACTTTTCACGAAATACCAGGCATTTATTCCAATTTGGCCTGCCATAAGCTGAATTTGAAAGAAAAAGCTGAAGCCGTCAAACAAAAATAGAGAACTTTAGTACCAAGACTCTGAGAAGAAGTCAACAAAGAGATTGATAAACTCATTGAAGTGGGTTTTATCTGAAAAGCCAATTATCTAGAATGGATCTCGATCATTGTAGCAGTACCAAAGAAGAATGACAAGATCAAAGTGTGCGTGGATTTCACGGACCTCAACAAGCATACTCCAAAGGATAGTTTTCCACTTCCTATCATAAACCATCTGCTCGATTCTACTGTGGGATACAAACTCTTATCCATGATGGATGCAACATCAGCGTACAATCAGATACCTCTGCTACTCGACGATCAAGAGAAAACAACTTTCATTACAGAGCATGCTTGTACTACTATAAGGTCATGCCTTTTGGTCTCTAGAATGTTGGAGCTACTTATCAAAAATTGATGATACAAATGTTCAAAGATCACTTCAAAAAAATGATGGAAGTCTACATTGATGATATGTTGTGTAAAAGTCTTTAAAAGGAGAACCAATATCGTAAATTTACACACAACTTTCGAAATCCTCCATTTCTACAAGATGCGACTCATTCCTAATAAGTATCAGTTTTGGGTTCAGTTAGGCAAATTCTTAGGACATTTGATTAGCAAGTAAGGTATAAAAGCTGATCCAGATCGTATTCACGCACTGTTGTCTATGCCTTCTCCAAAAATAATGAAAGACTTACAAAAGTTAGCTAGCAAGATTGCTGCAATCAATCGTTTCGTCTCGAAGTCTTCAGATTGATGTCGATGGTTATTCGACCTATTGCGTGAAGGAACAAGGAAAAAGAAATCTAAGAAGGATCTTGAGATTGAGTGGGCAACAGAATATGAAGCGGCATTTTATAAACTCAAACGTTATTTGGGTAAACTACCAGTTATGAGTACACCTACAGAAGGAGAAGAACTCACCATCTATATGGCAGTTACCGACGAATCATTAAGTTCTATTATAATTCGACTTAATAAAAAGAAGGATAAACCTATCTACTTTATAAGTAAAACTTTCACTTCAGCCGAATCCCGGTATACCAAGATCGAGAAATTTCTCTTAGCTCTCGTGTACACGTCGCAGAAGTTAAAACAATATTTTCAAACCCATTTAGTTTGGGTAATGAAAAATTATCCTTTGCGAAAAATCTTATCCAAGCGAGAAAAATCCAGACGAGTACAACAATGGTCGATGATTCTTGGTGAACATGACATCCGTTTCGAGCCACATCATTCTAAAAATGGTCAAGCAGTAGCAGGTTTTCTTGCAGATTTCCTAGTAGAAGATCCTAACTAGGAAAAAGATAGTATAAAAATCAATGAAGAACAGTTTGAGGAAAATCAGACTCGGTAACACAAAAAGGTTGGTATCTTTTAACTGACGGTTCTGCTGGACCTATGGGATCAGGTATCAGAATCATGCTTATCACACCTTCTAATGATAGGATTGAAAAAGCAATTCGACTTAATTTTGACACTACCAACAATGTGGTTGAATACAAAACATTATTCCACGGACTGGACATGGCTCTCGAGATTGGAATTTCCAAGCTATCTGTGTATTCAGACTCTTTACTCATTGTGAACCATTATACAGATAAGTTTTAGAAGAACTGAAAAATGATTGATTACGCCGCAACAGTAACCGACAGAATGCACAGATTTAAGAGGATTACTATTGAATATTTGCCGCGTGGAGAAAATATGCATGTTGATTCCCTTGCCTATCTAGCAGGAGTACTAGGTACAGAGGCCCGATATCTCAAGATCGAAGTAATATCTACCCCCAACATTATCATCATAAGCTCAAATACTATTAATACTGGGGGCGTTGAAGATGACGAAGACGATTGGAGATGACCTTTTCTCACATATATGGGACCTCATAACAAGTTTGACGGTGAACTCTTTAAAGATCCTAATGAAAGACGACGCATACTTGATAATGTTAAACGATACGTCATAGACAATTGTCTCCTTTACAAAATTTCGGTCACAGGACCGTATCTCGAGTGTTTATCAAACAAAAAAGCTCAAAACTTCCTATACGAACTCCGTGAAGGTACTTTTGGTTCTCATGTAGCAGGACGATCTCTAGCCAATCGTGCTCTTACCCAAGGAGTCTTTTGGCCCAAAATAAAAGCTCAAACCATTACACTTGCAAGCAAGTGCGATACCTGCCAGCGACATGGCCCCCAAATCTGAGCTGCAGCCTTAGAACTCCATTCCAGCAATGTGGTTTGGCCATTCAGAAGATGGGCCCTCGACCTCGTAGGAGAATTCCCCACTGCACCAGGCAAAAGGAAGTATCTCCTAGTAGCAATGGATTACTTCACTAAATGGGTGGAAGTAGTCCCTCTGTGTCGCATGCGAGAAGACAAAGTCATAAAGTTTATATAAGAAACTATCATCATTCAGTTTGGTTTCTCCAACCTCATCAGAATCCACAATGGACCTCAGTTTGTTGGCCCCAGAGTTATTAAATTCCTCAACCAATACAACATCATCCAGTCTCTTTCCAATCCATATTACCCACAAGGAAATGGTTAGGCAGAAATGACTAATCACACTATTGTGGATAGAATCAAAAAGCGTTTGACAGAGAAGAAGGATAATTGGGTCCAAGAATTACCACATGTTTTATGGGCATATCGCACAACTCCTCGAGTATCAACTGGATGCGCGCCGTTCCTCCTGGCATATGGTACAGGAACAATCATCCCCACTTAATATCATCACCCGTTGCACGACCATACCATGACAGATGAAGAAAATGAATTCTAGTTGGCATGTAACATAAACTAGATCGAGGAAACTAGAGACAGAGAAATCATGAACTTGGGTAGATACCATCAAGCTTTAGCCTGATCTTATAACAAACGAGTTCATCATAGAGAGTTCAAAATCAAAGATCTTGTCCTCCGAGAAGTTTCCAAACACATAAAAGAAGTCAATGCTGGAAAATTGGCCAAAAATTGGGAAGGTCCTTTTATCATTGTTGGAAAAAGTGGCATTGGTTCTTACGATTTTGCCACTAAAAATGGGGAACGAGTTCCTAATCCTTGGAACATGAGGCGATTGAAGCTATATCGAAGATAATACTCTATCACAATGTATTTTTCTAAACAAATCTATTATCTTGTATGTCGATCTTACATCAATAAAATACTTATGTTTGATCCCCATACATCTGAGTACTTTCTACTATTTTATGCAGTACTCTATCTAACATCCTTTGTACGTCAATCTTATACCAATGAAATACTTGTGTTTGATTGCCCTACATCATAGTACTTTTCTAATATATCAAACAAGTACTTCTATACAGATTACACATTACCGATCATTTGTTGCTTTAGCCAAACTGATCCTCAAATACATTAAAGGTCGCGTATTAGTTCATCCAATTCGACCAACCTATCTAATACATTATAGGATGATTAATGGTTTGTCTATTTTGACCAAACAGATTACACATTATCGATCATTTATTGCTTTAGCCAAACTAATCTTCTAATACATTACAGGTCGCTTATATATTGGTTCGCCCAATTCGACCAACCTATCTAATACATTACAAATCGTTTGTTACTTTAGCCAAACTGATCATTTATATATTACAAATCGTTTGTTGCTTCAGCCAAACTGATCCTCTATACATTACAGATCGTTTGTTACTTCAGCCAAATTGATCCTCTATACATTACAGATCGTTGGTTGCTTTAGCCAAACTGATCCTCTATACATTTTAGATTATTTATTACTTTGGCCAAACCACCCTCTTATTAGATGACTAAACGCCAAACAAGACGACAATAATACAATTGGTTCATACAAAAGTCAGTGCACATACATACAGATCATTTACACTACTTTTTAAACACTTTTATATCTATTATACTCTTACTATCTTTCACATCATCAATCACTATCGCTAGAACTCCCGATCGCACCATCACCCCTCGAACTCTCCCCATGCCAATACAAAAGCTTGCATATAAACTCTGGCATTCTCCCAATGATAATTTGTTTTCCTTCCCTAATCATCCTTTTTTTAAGAACACCAATTCTTACTACCATGGGATCTAAGTACTCTGATCGAATCAACCTTATTTCGTACTGTACACCTTTTATAACTAAACTATCATACACCGCTTTACTTTCTGCTTCTAATCTATTGAACTCAGATACAAAAAAGGAGAGCACTGCTGTCCTCTCCCTCTCATACGCATTACCTACTTCACTCTTGACTCTATTACGATGAACAAATTCACCAAGTTTTCTATTCGCTTCCTTCAATGAAGTCTCCAAACTGTCGCAACGGTGTTCCATAGCTCATTTTTCAGCCAACATCGCATTATGCCCAGTCTCATCGCACGGTCATAAATTCGTCCATGTGGTAAATCAAAGATAATAACCCCTCTATTTTAGCCTAACGATGATTACTATTTACCTTAATGTCATTAAAACTTATTTCCGCCTTCAGCAGATTAGCATTTAACTTGGTATTTGTATCACGCAATTGCACGTTTTCTGATTGATACTCTAAGATGTCCAATCCCAACAACTGTATGGTATACTCTAGAGCAGATACCTTGTTCCAAGCTTCATTTATGTTTTCATTCTATTTATTACGAACCTCTTCCATTTTTTTTAGCATTATATTCGCATCCGCCCACAAAACTTTGTATTTTCGAGCACGAGCTTTTGGCTCTGAAACGGTGACTCGTGTATCAGTTATCTCCGCTTCCAATTGATTTAGCTAAAATTAAAAATCTTTTATATTATTTTCTTTCTTCCTCGAAGCTGTTCGCAACTCTGTATTATGCATTCGCGTCCAGTTTAGCTCAGTCTTACAGTTTCTCAGACAAACGAATGACTGTATTCCGTTCCTGTGATATCTTTGCCTTCACTTTTCCTTCTAATTCGATAACACTCTTTAGTGCCCCCTGACACAAACTTAGTTTGGCATTCAATTGTTTGTTTCAAACACGTAACGCGTCACATTGACTCTGAACAGCTCCAGTTCTCTCTGTCATGACAGTTAACATTTATAATAGTTCACTCATACAAACAAATTACATATCACAGTTAACAAGATTAATCAAGAACATGATATCTGAGTAATATCGATATATCATTCTATTTATCATTACAGGGAACAAATTTTATTTATCATAAAAAAAATAGTATACGAAGTTCTAGCACATATAAAGAACAGGTAAAAATTGGAATAACCTATCTTCACTTCTTCGAGATACTCGAGGACTGTCTTTTATCTCTCAGACTCTTTCTATTTGTTACTTGAATATCTATAAGAGCTAAAAAGGTCACCACCTCCTGCTGACGCTGTTTGCGCCGCGATCGGGGTATCAGATTCTTGACCTTCTCCTCATCCTCTTCTGACAACAATTCTTTTGACCTAGGAATGGGTTTTTCACCAATTAATTCCCCTTCCTCTTTGGTAAAGCACATATTTTCAACCTTAGTATTCTCAACATCAAAATTCTTCCTACATTCTGTTACAAACTTCCTAAATTCGTTCTCTACCCTCGCCAGTTCTCCCCCATAAAAATTAATGACACTTGCTATATGATGCTCATGCTCTGTTCGAGCTACGACTTTTGCTCGTGACGGATATAGATACTCATTCAATTGCATTTGTGCATTGTGCAGCCGCTTGTGCGTTTCTTTTTGCAATATACCTAAAGCCCTCACATTAGCTTCTACTTTCATTTGAACAGTCACTTCTTTCAACAATCACGTCGCCAAAGACCTCTTTTGCTTAACATGTTACGATATTTCATCCTGCAACCTCTTTACCTCACCTTCTAATTATTGTTAAACCTCTATTTGCTCTTTTCTTATCCTGAAAAATACAATTCTCATGGCCCTCCGATCCTACATACACCCAAACACATAAGATAAAGGCTTTACATCACCCCATATAACAGACACACCAGCTCGAGCTGAACATTTTCTCGCCTCTACACTATGACGATTATGTGCTTCTTAAGCTAAAAACATAACTTGAGCTTGGTCAGGTACTACACCTCTTTTCTTCAAAAGTTTTACATAAGCTTCTTTTAAACCCCGTTCACTATCTACTTTGATCTCGAAATACAATGTCAGAGCTATCAGCATACTTTGATACCTAGCTCTATCACTCGGGTTATTAAAATAGGTCAATTCTTTTGGTTTTTGATTTAATACCCCCCTTTCCTCTTCCTTTCTTGATACCTCATCCCTTTCTATTTTTAACTTAGCATATCTATACTAGAGATCGTATAACTCCTTAAATGTTTTCTTAGAATTGAATTTAAATTGCCTTATCTCATATTCAATTTTATTAAGTACCTGTTGAATACGAGCCACAAAATCCCTCGCTCTACTCAACGATCTCTCCAGTTCAGAATTCATTTTTCTCAATCACTCTATCTTCTACACAAATTACAAATATCTCATTATCATACAAGCATTCACGAAGAGCATACTAAAAGCTTCTATCAAACTTAACAGTTTACGACCTTACAGAGTTCAACCACATCAAGCAAACTATATAAAGTCAAAAAAAGAATTCTACAGAATGTTTAGAGATTCTTACCGATTTCTACCTCAGATGGAGGCTACAACATTTTTCCAGCAGGCTGGATTGGATTAACATGTTTTAACAGAAGATCCAATGTTTTCCCAACTGATCGGACTAGCTCGGTACTTTATGGTAGAAGCTCCAACATTTTCTCAGGAGAAACAACAATATCAGCTATCACTTCGTCCACCACCTCCGAAGGAAGGACTATTTCATCATGTCTGCCAGTTCGGCATAGCTCCACGTCAGCTTTCGTCAATCCAAAATTATAGTAAGATTGGATAAAGTGATCTCTTTCTACCTTCAGTGCCTTAACTAATTTTGACATAATGTCATCATACTCCGCCAGATGTCTATATTTTTCTATGAACTCTACAACCACTTTAACATCTTCAGCTCTCTTGTCTTTCTCTAGCTCGATCTCAGCTTTGAGCTCCTTTAGACGAGCCGATTGGGCGTCAAACTTTAGAGTGAGATCCCCGAACACTTGGCCTTTCTTATCAAGACATTTTGTCACCCCCTTCTGTAACATAGAGAGCTGCCAATATAATAACAAATACAACACAAGTTCAGAGCAACAACTCATAGTTCGAATACATGATAATAACGAGTTTAAACACATACCGTAAAAGTGTGTTCCTGACACTCTTTATCGAGATGCTTCAGATCGGTCCCTGCCATCTGATAATATTTTTACTCTAGCTCTTTCATCCTGGCCGCAGCATGAGGAATAGTATAAGAGCTACCCTCATCCTCATGACGTTTTCTCTTCAGCAAGTTCGTCTTCACTTCTGCAGAAATAATCGTACTCATTTCCTGTCTTTCTTCCACAATAGGCAGAGTTTTTGCGATCTCTTATTTTATGGTCGTAACCCCAGTGGCAGGCGTACCCTGTGGAGCTGACCTTCTCGACCTACGAGTAGTCCTCTTCAGACTTTCAGGAGCAGTGGGTGGAATACTAAGAAGATCATCCATAGTCAGGCAAGCTTTCTCTTCAACCATAACTCATTTCTCGTGAGCTTACTGAACCTTTGGTATTATAGCATTTACCCTTTTATCCCTACGGATACCGAGCTCGCCAAGTACTTGCTTTAACTCATCCTGATCTCGAGCAATACAGTCGAACAGGTTGGTAGTGCCAGGCGCCAATGAAGGTTTGGGTCCAGACAAAAAAAAAAAAAAAAAAAGAAGAGGGGAAGCATAACATTAATTAACAGTTCGAAGACAGGATATTGGTTAGTCAAATATTGATCAACGTTACTTACTCGGGTTATAATATTTATGGTTCGAAATGAGCATCGGTTCATCTAGAACCTGCAGACAGTTACCCCCTACCCATACAAGGTAATCGTTCCACAGTTTACTCGCAGATTCAAAATCAATTTTTTTTGGCCTGGATGAGTCACTATAAAGGTAACCGCTACTTCGACCTTTAACATATTTCCATTTATAAACTACAACACATTATTGGCTTCGGACTACTTGGCAGTCCCTTCCTTTCTCCATTTCTCATTTAGTGCTTTGCATACCCTCATCATCTCATAAACATTCTCATTTAGTTGGGCAGGACAACACTGCAGTTCGTTCATCACCCCTTTTTGAAAGAAGGTCAAATGAATCTTAAGGCCATACACGACTGATTCAAATAATATAAAAACCCATCACTCGGGCCTGCTAGCCTGAGACCGTTATAGTATGAAAGAGTAACATCATCACCAATCCCTCTCTCATTTATCTACTTCTCCAAGCAAGGGACTTGGTAATATATCACCTCCTCCCCTTTTCCTAGGACATAGGCCCTAAGCTAGCGACCTTGATTCCCCAAATAGCTTCCCCATTCTCTTACAATTTCTTCTTATGTTTTAAGAATTATTTTCATATATCTACTTCTTCTGGGTATATAACAAATACATTATCCTTCTCTTTTCTATATGCTATCTATTTATCTATGTTACTGGTATCACCAATTTCTACAGTCACATCTAAACTATTTACAGCCCCTGCCATGGCATCACTCTCATCATCCCTCCCTCACTATGAGGTCTCCTCCGAACTCAAAGATACTACAAATCTACTTGTGGGAATACTAGGTTTGGAACTCATACTGGACCTACAGATACACAAAATATTTTATCATTATCTCTACTTTCCATATTACACCCTATACACAGTAAAACATGGTTTACCCAAATGTCTACCTAGCCAACACGCCTACTCTATAATTTCCCAAAAACAAAAGGCAATCATTTCAAGTTTTTCCTCTTCTTCTCTAAACAAACATTTTCTCTCTCTACAACTTTTTCATATGAAAAAGCTTCAAAACTACATAACTCTCTCATCAGTTATTCACAGATCTTAAAACTCCTACATTATCAACCTACTGTATCCCACAATTTAAAAACATAAACAGAGAACATCATACAGAGTACTAGCAAATACAACTCAAATAAACAGAGACACAGATTACTAACCTGTACTTTAAGAGCAACAATCTTTTACTTTATCTGGACGTTTTCCTGAAGATGACCACTCCCGACACTTTTCAGACAGTTTTTTTTATCACTCGATGAACCTCTATCTCTCAAATCACAGCCAGAACTCAAATGTTTTCTCTTTGTGGAAATACAATTTGCACAACTTTTTTCTCTCTCTGCAACTGTTGGTAATTTATGAGGGAGAGATATACGAGTTTTTATACTCTCCCTCAATTTTCAAAATGATAGTTCTTTCTGACGCGTGTTAGCCATCCCTATTGTATCTACAGGCACGTCTTTTTGGGTAACAGAGTTATCATGACTTCTGTGATAACGTCTATTGTCATCACGTCTATCTCTATTGTCTGCCATTATAAATTCTGCATCTCTTCCTTAACTTAGTACAAATGACCAATCACCTTACTTTTATACTATACCAAGATCGTACAACTTTCCGAAAATAGTTCAACATTCAAAATTCGGAGATAACTATACAGTTGTTAAAATTTTACAGCTGTCATCCACAAAATCTATACACAGACATTAAAATAGAATACTTTATTCTTATTCATTTCAGAACGCAACAACAACCATGCCTCATTCTCCATAAAATAGATCACGCAAACAGATTACTGCTAATAGACTACTTATTTATTAGGAACTTGCACAGTTTGATCTTACAGAATTCTATAGTTATATCTAAAGTATCCTGGATGGTTCACCTGCCCACAGAGAATTATCTCTCCTCTTGTTGCCCTTACATCCTCTTCAACAATTTTGTCACATGTGAGCTGTCGAACTGTCACCTCTCGCACAGTGGCATCCAGCAGCAACCTCGGAAACATATCACACTAGAAAAAATGATCATACTTTGTACGCCTGTCTTCAGCATCCCGACCGATAAAATTCAATGGCCATTCTGGTAACACAGCATTATAAGGCAGTTAACAAAAATATTGCTCACAAAGTTCGGCAACCTTGATCTGAAACCTACCATCTGCTGTATGATGAGCTCGTTGGGTACGCGTCCTTACCACGGATACTCCCACTACCTCCACAACAAATTAAGCCTACAGAAAATACAAGACATAACAGCCAAGAATCTTACTTTATATAGTCACCAGGAAGATCTTTGCAAATCCAGATCACTCCACAGATTTTGTTGAATGGCATATTTTTCTATGAAATTTTTTGGGACAGTAGAATATCAACAAGTAAATCCAGAATATTGTGACAGGCCATTCTTTCCATATTATAAAATATCTCCTCAAATTTTATACGAGCAAATATGCAGATGACAACATACAAAGTCAAGCAAGTCCAGCGGTGACGCCTACAACCCTTTTCAATTTTTTCCACAGTTCAAGACATTTTTTCATCCAGTTCAAAGAAACAGATCGCAAAAAACCGTATACCTTTTTTCGCCCCCCGATCATCTTACAAAAATTATCTACTTTTAATCACCACATTTTCGAACTCCTCTTATTTTTCAAACCTCACCTATCACTACCATTTACAAATTACTATCCTTACAGCTCAATTTTCCTTATCATACCCCATGATAAACTAACACCTATTTGCAGACTCTGATTTTGCAATAGAAAACAACACAAACAAGTTCATACAAAGAATCAAGATACCAGAACGAAGACATTTTCATTAGCTCAAAAAAAGTTTTTACATAATACTTTACAGATAACAAAATGTTATAAACAAATCTACTAGATTAATTTACGCATTCGAATAGAATAAAGAAAGAAAAAAATACTGAAGCAAAATATTCGAATAAAGAAAAAATTTATTCGAACAAAGATTTTTTATTTATTTTCAATAGACACAGCAACGAAATGGAACACAACATGAAAAACAACAAACTCAAAGGAATAAGAGAATAATAAGTAAGCAGTACTCCCTCTGTCTACCCTAGATCGGAGGCTATATGAATATCAGATAGGAAATCATTCAATAGAAAATTTAGACAGAATAAGTATTTACTCAAAGTGTGTGTGTGCGCAGTCAACGTAAAACAGTACCATGACAGACCCAACATCCATAAATAAAATACTATAAGGAAAGTAGTTTCAACTTAGGCCTCTCATCGGTGGTTACTCGAAATCAGTGAGAATTGACTAGCTAACACTCTGTGTGAAATATGAATATGAATAATATGCAAAGAAAGACTCATATTTCATCAAATAAGCAGCGCACTGTGAGCTGGAAGATCTCATGAACCGAAAATCAATTGTCATTAATAGTATCAAGTTAATTAATATAGAATTCATATCTCTCATCTATACTAAACTAACTGTACTAAACTCGAGATCAAACAGGTCTTGAAAAGGTTATAATATAGGCACAGGTAGGAATATGACAGAGTAGGTGTTTTGTTGGCATCCTGAGACTACAGTTACACTAACTCCCCTTCTCACCTGAAACCAAATTCAACTTCTGTTATTCTTTTTCTTATTGAGTATACATAAAATAACATACCACTTCTCCTCCCTTTTTTTTATGTCTCTGATTTGAGATAATAAAAACGTCATTTAGGGATACATTGTATTCTTCTATTCATCTTTCCCCCAAAAGTCACACATATTTTCTTCTTTTTTCTTTCTTTTTATATGACCCAAAGTAATATACTATCAAATATATGGGGGGATACAATCTATTCTTTCATTATGCTTTTCTAACCCCCTTTTATATTTTTTCATTAAAAAGTCTTAGAACAAACGGGTAAATGAATACAGGATTTAGGTAGAAAAAAGAAAGGCTTATTTTCAGGCACAAAGGGATACAAGTGGATAAAAATATGGTCATGAATAACGTAGGCCAAAAAATGTGTAGCAATAAAAAACTTATTATCATATCTTCGGTCTCACATAGTATTTTTCGTCTCAAACAAGTATATGAAATGTTCTATTAGACTAACTTGCACTTGAAGTTACCATTTGACAATTGAGTAAGGAAACGAAATGAGATCGCAAACAACAAGATCAAAGAGAGAAGTAAATGTCATAATACTCAAAGTTTATAAATAAGGTCAGATCCTCACATAACATTAGGTACGAAGTCTTTATATGTATCCTAAAGTATAATATCAATGAGTGCCGATCTATCTAAGCATGCAATAGCTTCTCTCACACCGGCAGAGCCAATGGTGCAAGTATCATCAACAACCACACTACAAGACTCCATCATCACATTGGTCCTCAAATTGTAGACTCAAAAAGCTCTACTATTTGTTGAGTATCCCAATAAAATACCTTCATCACTCTGGGAGTCAAATTTTCCAATATACTCCCTATCTCGAAAGATAAAACATTTACTCCCAAAAACCTGGAAGTAGTTAACATTCGGCTTCTTTCCAAACCACAGTTCATAGGGCGTGTTTAAAGTAAGTGGACGTAGATATACTCTATTAATAGTATAACACACAGTATGAATGACCTCCCCCCAAAAGTGTGCTGGAAGATTCTTGCTGTGAAGTAAGACTCGTCCCATTTCTTGAAGAACTCTATTCTACCTTTCTGCAATTCCATTTTGTTGTGGAGTGATTAGAGCAGAGAATTCATGCTTAATCCCATTAGAAGTACAATACTCAACCACCCTAGTATCCTTAAACTCTCCTCCACGATCACTTTGAATTTTATCAATAGAGCAATCTATCTCATTTTGGATTCAAAGCGATATATTGCGGAATTCTTTAAAAGTATTAGACTTCTCTCTCAAAAGTACTATCCATGTATAACGAGAGAAAACATCTACCATTACCAAAATATACCTTTTACCTCCCAATGATGTCATTCTCATAAGACCCATCAAGTCCATGTGTATTAGCTCAAGAGTCTGAGTTGTAGCAATATTGTTAGACTTCTTGTGAGAGTTCTTTATTTGCTTGCCAATTTGACAAGGACCGCACACTACATTGCTCAATCTTCCCAACTTCGGCACTCCCCGAATTAGCTCTTTACTTGTAATCTTGGACAAATCATTGAAGTTTATATGTCCCAATCTTTGATGCCATAAATCCATATCACTCAGTTTTGCTTTGTTACACAGTATAGCTTCTTGTTGAATAGCATAACAGTTATCAGTGGTTCTAGTAACATGCATCACACGTTGTCCTTAAGAGTTCAAAACATCACATCCACCTCTGGAAAATGTAACAGTATGATCTGTATCACATAGTTGACTGATACTAAGAAGATTTGCTTTCAGTCCCTTAACCAAGAGAATATTCTCAATTGCTGGAGTACCAAGTCCTTCGACCTTTCCCTTTCCTGCCACATAAGATGTGCTCTCATCACCAAAAATAGCATCACCTCCCTGAATATTCTTAAGGTGACTCAGCTTAGATGTATCACCAGTCATATGACGGGAACACCCACTATCCATATACCATTGAACTGACTTGAATGCATTCAAAGCAGTTAGTGCAACATTGCACCTTCTCTGAGGTGTCAACTCCAACTTTTGGACCCAAATACTTCGACAAGTTCTTCGACCTGTAGTTCCTTGTGCAAACCATCTAGACATATTCTCACTTTTCACATTATTAGTAATCACATTAGAATTATATCTATATCCATTGACAGGGCGAGCTTATAGTTGATAGGGTCCAACAAATCTATAGAAAAATGTAATATGTCCCTTTCGACCACATACTACAATAATAAATTTTAGAGTAAAAGACCCGTTTGGAGTGATTATGAGTAGTGGATATCACATTATGTTTGGGCATAGAAGTAGACGTACTTGCTTTCACAAACTTTGTGATTTGATGAGTTTTGGCCTTGGAAAGGGATTCCACATATCCTAGACCCCTTTTGTCACTGTCCGTCTTTCCCATACATAACATTTTATCAATGTTCATGGCCCCATGACAAAACTTTTCAAGTTTCTGCTGAGATAGAACTACATCAAGCTTGGCCAAACGAAGTTCGTCCAAAGTTGATTTCATTTTATCTTTTGCATTATTAACTTCTTTTTTCTAAAAATATAACTTTTTCATGAAGGTCTTGTTTCTCATTCTCAAGAACCTCTAACTCGTGACTTGTACTCTCAGTTTTTCCTTGAAGTTTGCACGTAAGTGTATTAACTTAGTCTTTCAAGACTTTGTTAAGTTTACCGAGTTTTATACACTTGGCGAGAGTCTGAGCATACAAGTCCTCAAGATGCGGGTCCTCAAACTCCTCAGACTCATTTTGTTTTTGATTATACTGATTTTTATCAGGATTTTTAAGTTCAAAAATGTCAAAGCTATTATTGCCACAATTAAAAATTGTAGGATATGCACAATATGGTCTATTGTCAACTACTTGGGGATTACTCTCATTGTTATCATATTCATCATCACTATTATTCCAAGTAACCCTGATATTCATAGCTTTATGATTCGTTCCAAATTTTTTCATAGGACAGCTATGGGCATAATGACCAAGCTTGTGACATTTATAACATTCAACTTGACTAAGGTCAGCATTACTGTTGGTCTGCCGATTATAAGTTTTGACCCGATCATGAGGTCGTGGATTATAGTTCATTGATTGCCCTTATTTTTGTTCTTGTTTTTGTTCTTGCTTTAGAAACTAACGTTTCTTCAAGATTTTTTGAAATTGTTGACTAATAAGAGCAATTGATGAATTTATATCCGAACCTTCATCATCATCTGAGATATATGAGTGATCAACCTCTTTGGAACCCTTGGAAGAAGAGGAGTAAGATGAAGACTTGAAAGTAACCCTCTTATTCTTCTCAGGGTTTTCCATTCTCATCTCAAGTTTGAACGTTCACAATTTTCCAGCTAATGTATCGGGTTTCATTTTTTTAAGATCTTGAGCTTCCTCGATAGCATCACGTCTGGATCTAAAGCTTTTAGTAAGAGACCTTAGGACTTTGCGAATAATTTGAACATCATAATAAGGAGCTCCTAATGCGGTACTATTGTTTACAATATCACTTAGTCTCGCATAGAACTCATTAAAAGGTTCGTTTTCACTTATTCTGATATTCTCAAATTACGAAGTAAGCATTTGAAGCTTACTTTCTTTTACTGTATCATCGCCTTCATGAGTTCGAACTAGGATGTCCCAAGCTTTTTTAGAAGTGGTACATGCAGAGATATGTCGAAACTCATTTTGACTTACAGCCGTAAAGATCGCATTGAGGCCTTTAGAATTATACCCAACAATATCCTTTTCTTCTTTTGACCATTGGTTCTTATGTTTAAGGACCACTTTAACACTCCCTGCTGGACCTTGCATCTCAGTAAGGGGTGTCCATCTATCCTCAACAGCAATCTATACATCTTCTCCGATTGATTGTAAGTAAGTAATCATTTAGACTTTCCAGTATGGGTATTCTTTGCCATCAAAGGCTGGAGGGCGATTTATAGGACCTCCAAACTTCTCGGAACTCATTATTCTCAAGTGAACTATCCGGGATCCATGCTTAGGTTGTTAAACCTTGAAACGTGACCGCTTTGATACCAATTGAAATAACTAGTCGTCTGAGACTAACCAATTCTGATTGTTTTAGGTTCAAATCAATAGGTCCAATTTTTTTAAAATTAATGGTCTATGCTTAACCTAAATCAAGTCGATAAGATTATCTAATGTCAAACAAGCAATGGAAATTAAAGAGAAGACAAAGATTTTTAACCCTATGGAAAACTTTTCTCATGAGAAAAACCTACAGGTCGCTTTCGAATCACTCAATAGCTAAACAATTCACTATTGAAAAAGAATTATAAGAATTTAATCACTTACAGACTCGATAAGCACTTCCCATGGTTATCTCTCTTCCAATTAATCTTATTACAATCAATTCTGCGTTCTCGCAAAGCCTCACTCCAATCTCACATCGAAGCTCCTAATCTTGAATCGCTCAAGTTCTTCAATCCTGTTCTTCAATGCATGAGTAAGGTTTCTTGATCAATTGATTGATTCAAGATTTGAGTGATTTGATTCTCTTTTGAATCTCTCAAAGATAGATCTCTATTCACTCTAAAAGACAAGCCCTCAAAAGATAGGTTTTCAAGAAGTGAGTCTTTGAAAAATGGTAAGTATGTCTTAAGAAGAAAACAGAAAACATGGTCTTTGTTCGAATAAAAATTAATCTATTCAAACAGGAATCAAACTAATAAAAGTTATTCGAACAACAATTACTCTATTCGAATAGAGATGCAACTGTTAAAAGTTATTCGAACAACAATTAAACTATTCGAATAGAAATGCAACTGTTGAAAGTTATTTGAACAAAAATAATTATATTCGAATACAATTCTAACTGTTGTAAAATATTCGAACAACATTAAAAGTTATTCGAATATAATTTATGTTTTTCTTTAAGGAGACATTCTTATTACTTTTTCATACTCTATAAAATACATATGCTTGACTTTTTAGAACAAAGAGTTAGAAACCCACTTACTTGTTCAGAGTCAGTCAGTCCAGCTGTAGTTGCTCCACGTGTATTCACTGACGCCGGATAACCACGAGATAATGTTGACGCCTACTCTAGACACTAAATGAAACAAACTCCAAAATTGGATGTTTCAGGACCATGATAAAATCATATTGCAAATGCTGAATCCTTTTCAAATCAACGAGGTAGGAATGGGAAAAGGCTCAAGGCATTTCGGACTTTCTATTATAATGGTATGGGACTCGGTAGGACCTTGATAAAATCACACTGCAAATGTTGAATTCTTCTGACTTTCTATTATAATGGTGTTATAACGGTTATTAAAAATGATTGTTTCGGGTTGATGTGCATGCTACACCTTCTTGCCTATGGTCTTGCCCTCAACTCGCAAGCACCCAACTTGGAAATGGCTAGTATTCCACTTTAAAGATATAGTACTATTGGGTTTTCAAAGCATCTATACTACTACCGATACATACTTTCTGCTAACGTCTCATGGAGGCCGGAGATTACCCTTTTCTCGTGCGTCGGGGCCTCTTTAAACGGCTCAGATTGGTTTGAAAAGTTAAATTTAAAACACAGCCGTCCGATCTGAACCAAATTGCTTCTTTTCAATTTTTAACTTTCAGTGTGTCATTTTACCAAATGATTCGGCACAATTCATGATTTTGCATATTTTGAAGCATTCTTCTCTCCTTCGATGGTTTGAAGCATTCTTCTCTCCTTCGATTGTTCTATGATGACGATTGGAAAAACTGCTTGCGCTTATGCTTCTATGATCGCCATCACTGTAATGTTTCTGAAACCCCTTTATTTTTTGTTGATTTTCTAATTAAGGTTGATGATTTAGGGTTGAAAGTTTGAATTAGGTGCATTTGAATCCATTTGAGGTATATTGTTTTGGTTTTAAATTTATAGATTTGGTGAAAAAAGATGTGGGGTTTGGATGAATAATGAAAATTTGAGGATTTGGTGATGTATTTAGCTGAAACCATCAAATAGTAGTTTGATTTCTTCAAATTAGCCTCTGGGGTTTTCTATTTCATCTTTATTTTCACCTACACAAGGTGTATGAATTATATTGTTTTTCAAATGTTTCTCAAGTGTATTGTGTTGTGTTGATGATATAGGTCAAGTTAGAGACAGATCAGGAGGTGATGTTACAGAGGGTGAAGACGGTGAAGTTAGAGGAGGGCATTAATGACGGAGATCAATTTTGTAACATTGTGCAGAGGTGAGTATTTCTAATTTTGAGGGATGTAAGTTATCTTACAGCAACTGGACCGGACTCACCTGTGAGAACAGCTAGAACCGACCGAATCATCTCACTCAATCTCGGTAACATGTTTATCAGGACCGGTTCACCCAAGTCTATGTAAGCTTTCACCTTTACAAACCCTTGTTTTATCTAACCACATGATATTTAGAGTTGTAGATCGTTTCCAAAGACGTTTGAGCTTAAAATCTCCATAATTTCTAGGTAATTGTGTTTGATTTGCTATAATTTGGGGGTTTTACCAACATCGATTTGGTTTAAATATGTTAGATTTACTGCTCGATTTTAAGGAGTTCGGTGTTCGATTTAGGTTTAAATGCAGCGAGCTCTCAATACTGATGCCCACATTTGGTCCTTTAGCATACCTGAACTATCTTCTCTAGGTTGAACTGATTGCTATCCGCTGGTTGGTGTTATAAATATCTCTCTACTTAGCTCTATTGATTGTGATAATAATGTTTTTTCGGTATGAAAATAACATGTTGAGGCCGTATTGGAATTAATGGAGAATGCTTAATCACGCCTTTCCTTTGCAATTGATTGCTCTGACGGATACTTCCACTTAAAGATGCTTGCAGGATATGAAGCATTCAAAACTTAGCAACATCCGTCTCAGAGCTGATAGTTTCTGCCATTTCTCCTTTTGAAGACCATGTGAGTCCACTTTTTCTTTACCTTTGCCCTCATATATATATTGGAAGTACTGAGTATCATTTTCATGCAAGAAATGCCTTTTTTTTGTAGCTTCTATTGCTGTAATTTTCAAGAGATTGTAATCTTTCAGGACCTTTTGTACCAGTTTCTCCAATAGACATGGAAGGCCATGAATCGTTGCAAGAATATAGGCATTAGGAAGACATAAAAGATGGATGGTCGCATGGTGATTATGAATCTTGATAATCTTGAAAAGCATAATTATAACCTTCACCAGAACACAGGTAATTCCAAGAACCAACTTGCTGAAGTTCTTGTAGGACCTTTTACTCTGATTGTCAGCCTCGGTATACTTGTTACGTAAATTGGTATACTCCATGGTCCCTTGAGAATTTGAATAGCCGTCAAGTGCTTCTTGTGGCTGGGGACAAATTGAATTCTTTTTTTTTTCATGACACGACTCTTCATGGCGATCTTCTTGAATAGGATGCAAATCGTTGGTTTCTTCCACATTCTGTAAACTTGTGTATGCAATATTGGTATATCAAATGTTTCCAAGTGTCTTGTTAGCCTCACCACTTCCATCAATAACAACATGCTCATTTTTAGTATCCTGACTTGTGGCTTATTCCTACCAAATTAACAACAAACTTGAAATATTATGAATTTTGTCAATAATAGCAGGTCCAAGGTCCAATTCAGTATTTGCTCGAGACTTTTTTGCCCTTCCATCAAATTATTGGTATTTACTTCTTATGCATTACCTTGTATTTAGTAATGGCTTCTTAATATCCGTCGATGAGAGCATCATTTTCGTTCGTCATCTCTTCTGTCTCTGACCCTAATGGGAGCTTTGGGACTGTTATATAACTTTGACGATCTCTCCAAAATTATTATTATTAATTGGAAATTACAACAAGGTTTTGTCGTTGTTGAGACTTTCATCAAAAGATGATATATTCAAGTTGCATTTAAGTGTAGCTACTGTTCTGATGGTGTTTAAGCATTTATTTGATGGTGATATAGCTTTTTAGGTCTAGGTTCATGGTAATATGTCTGATGCTCCTTTTATTAGAATGCATGAGTATAAGTTAGGTTCGAGCATTGGTACAGTTTTGTGTCTAAATCCAGCCATCTAGGATATATTAAAGGTATCATTCCTTCTCAAGATATGCACAGTTTTGGATCATTACCCGATGAGGCAAAGGTTGTTCTAATCCTAGACAAGATATGTTAGCATAAAAAAGAATTCAGATCTCCAATTTCTCTTGCAAGTGGCCTAAATAGGGTCTCTATGTATTTTATGCTAGCATAAAAAAGAATTCAGATCTCCAATTTCTTTTTCTTAGATGGATATACGTATACTGCGTTAAATTCTCCTAAATATCCATGGTGTCGCCATTGGGTGACATTCAGTTTTTTATGCTTTTCAGTGACTTTACTAATGTCCATCTTCTGTCTAGTATTTCATCTACATAATAAGATGCAGGTATTGGAGTTTTTATGAGGATTGTGGAGGAAGAAAAAACAACTTTTGAAGATAGAAGAAAAATAAAAAAAGAGGAAGAGTTACTTACATTCTTAAAACATCTTTATTCCTTTTTGAAGATCAATACAAGGATTACAAAGATACTTCCTGTATAACTTAATTACTAAGTTGTTGCGTAAATGCCATGATGTAGGAATATGTCATACAGTAAATATCTTCCCTTAGTTCTAGTTCATTCTTAGAGGGACTCAAAGAAGAGGGATATCTGTTGGAGTGGTATGAGCGGACTGAAAGCTGGGAGTTAGGGACATCTAGGCCAACGTATGGCTTAACTAATTAGCAATTATTAGCTCATTTTTAGTAGCCGAGCCATGCAGTCCTATTGTGGGATAATGCTCTTAATTTTAGTTGTTTTAGTAGTGTAGCTATTTCATATGGTCCTAGCTAACCTGTGTTGACGTCTTCTGTCATGTAATTACCGTTAAGTATGCCAACAATGTAAATACTTTTGAGAGACATTTCCAAGTAATTGATTTGCCTTGTGAAACATCAGCAATATTTTTTTACATCAGTATGTGTTTTCAATCACATTAATACCATCAAAAGTTTTAAACTGTTGTTTTGGATCATACATAACAAATTAATAGCACCACCTTCAGCTGAATAAATGTTATATCATAAGGCCTGACGTAAACGATAAGTGCATGAACATCATTATCATAAGGCGTTTTGAGGTAAATAGCATGATAGGAAACATCAAAGTAAGTGAGATATATTGCTATAGTGATAGCAAATCTTCGTCGCGACCTTGAACAAGTATAATGATCAATAATTCCATACATACACAAAGACCAGTGAAGAAGAAGAAAGCGTCAAGCTCTTTCTTTAGAGATGTTAAATACATACAGACAGGTACACTTATTTTTAAACAAATCACAATATCATAGCAAAATCACAAAAAAGTTATGACAGTTGTCAAATGCAAAATACGATTTATAGTTCAAGGACATCCCCAAATAGTTTATGTTAGTGATGACGAAGTTGATGACAATTAATCCCCTCTTCTACGCTTGGCTGCTTTGCAAGGTATTCTACATCAAAATTATCAAACTCTGAAGAGTGTAAAAGTGGAAGATTTAACTTCAAATGTTTGTGCCAGCGTTTACGCTCTCAAATACATTTATAAATATATTTTTTCGCAGCAATCTGGATCATCGCGATATAGTTTTTGTTAGTAATGAGGAAGATGATGATAAACAATCCACTGTTCTAGACTTAGCTGTTTCACAAGATACTATGATTGTTTTCCAACTAAATGGTAGTGACGGAGAAGCTGATGACAAACATACCACTGCTCAAGGAGATATAGAGGAAGACGTTCATGGTAAATAGAACTATTGAGGCATACCAGATCATTGTCTATTAATAAATGGTAGTTATGAAGAAGAAGATGATAACTGATCTATAGTTACAACAATGAACTTTAAAGTTTAGTAGTAGGTTTATGTTACTAAGCCATTTTTTTCTTTATAATAACAATATTCAGGCCCAACTCAAATTAAACTCTAAATGGGCTTCCATTACCATATACCTCTGAATGTCAATGGACCAAAATCAGAGTGGGCTACAATTTTAATATTGGGCTTGTGCAACCCATATCAATATAATTCGATCCAGCCCACACAAAAATAATCTTCCAAGTAAATTTTAACACAAATAAGGGCACATGCGTCAATTAAAGGTTATACAAAAAATGAACTATGGGGCTAGCACGCCCGTTAGCGTGTGCCTTCGTGCTCGTGTTACTTGTGGATTGAAGGCTAGCAGCTATGGACTTAGTTGATGGCGGTTTGAGACAAGCGCACATGTAATCACAGCTAGAAGAGACGATATTCGGTAATGATCAAACACATTTATCACAACCAATTTTAAAGCTTAATATTGTCTATTATGTTACTTTGAACAATATTTTTAAGTGATACATGAAGTGAGTGTTGTCATTAGTACCCTGCAATTCATCCTCACTTTTAGGCAAACCCCATTTCGGATATTCTTGAGACCAATTCAATAAACATGATGCTATTACACATGAACGTAAGAAATAAGATTAAAACAGATAATTCTAGTAGTTGATATAACATTCAAGGTTGAGATTAGTGAAGATTATAACGTTCTAAAGTGTCGGGCTAAAATGAATTGCAATTTGTATGGCAGTGGAATATGTTTTCAACAACATTTATGTGCTCTAACTTGTCTCTTTCATAATAATCTAAATCATTCAGAAGCATTTATTGTTTAGAGCCATTGAGACCATGCATTGAGTCAATTGCCAACCGGGATTATAATTATGTCCTACTACATTAACCCACCAATTATTTATGGGAGAGAGACCAACATAATTAATTTGGATCTTTTCGGTTTATCTTAACTTGATAACAAGGTTTAAAAGGGTACGTTGGCCAAGACCGTTATAACCGTTATAACGGCGTTATAACCGTTATAACGTTATTTTTTGCTAGATGACAAGAAAAAAAACGTTATAACAGCCGTTATTTGTTCTGTAACGGTGTTATTAAAATAACGGTTATATTTTTATTTTCTCTATATATAAATATTAATTTTTAATTATAACAACCGTTATAGATGTTATTTTACTTATAACAGTGTTATAACGGCGTTATAGACGTTATTTTTTAAAATATAATAAAGAAAAAACCAAAGTATTTATTATTATTGAAGTTATTACTTATTACAACATTGAAATAACACACCCCACCACACCGACAAAATAAAACATCACACCAAAGCATTAAAAATCATATAAACATCAAATGGAAAGATTATTCTGAAATGCGACATTGCATTCACTGGTAAACGGAGTCGAACTGATTGGTATCAATTTCAAAGTAGTTTGAAGGTTGGCCATGCTCCAGATTGATTTGGTTGAAATCGAAATCAAAATACGCCTCAGGCAACGATTCCATTGGTGTTTGATACATAGGTGTTTGTGACCAATTTTCTGGGAAATCTGTGTCAATAACAGAAGTAAAGTACCTCCTTTACTCATTGACCTCCGGGTCTTCAGCTGATAATTCTCTTTCAAGCTCTTCTAGCCATTCTTCATGTGTTGGCAACAAATGCTTATCGTCATCTCCAGCAATCCATTCACATAATGGATCTTCCAATAAAATAGCAGACATACTTATGGGGTCTACACGATAACGTCGACGTCTATCTTCCCTTCTTCTTTCAAGCCGAATATTGTATTGAACAAAGACAAGATCATTGAGTTTCTTTGAAAGTAATCGATTTTTAATCTTTGTGTGATCCTGTCAAAGGTACTCTAGTTCCTTTCACATCTGGACGAAGTACATGTTTGACTTAAAATTCTTGCAGCCAACTTTCAAAGTTGAGGCAACTCCACTCCATATGAATTCCACCAATCAACTAAAAAAAATGGCTCAAAGTTTAGTTAGAAAATGAATGATAAGTAAATAACATAATCTTAGCGTTCGTTATAACTGTATATAACGGTGTATAACGGTGTATAACGTTCGTTATAAGTGAATAAAAACATTAAAAATAACGTAGCGTTATAACGGTAACAACAGCCGTTATAACATAAAATAACGGTATGTAACAACAAATAACGGGTGTTATTTTTTAGAACGGAACATGGGGTATAACGGAACGGGCTCAGGGCGTTACCGTTATAACGGTTGCTGTAACGGTTATTTAAAACCTTACTTGATAATCCACTATGACACAGGTTGATCCACACACTAGTAACAAAAAAACATGATTCCTGGACACTTCAAATATATACGTGTTCTTTACACACTACTACTAGATTAAATAAGAGAAATACGTGTAGTTTAAAGAAAAAGCGTAGGCTAAATCATTCTTTTGGTGTGTATTTTCGTCTGGAATAAGAAAGATGTGGGATATACCATTGGTTGCTAGACAATTCCTTAGACACAGGGTTTTGATGTTTTAGGGAGTGTCTACTTGCTTAATGTTCACGACTTTCAACTGAGATTAGTCGTTGGTAGCTATTTTGATTCTAGAATAATTAAATAGGAGAAAACAAGAGTGCAAGAATTGTTCAGTGAAGATTCAACAGTTAGGCCACTTGGTCAAGCATAAACCGGTTTATCTTTCCAGTTTATATACCAGTTACTTGTGTGTGCATGGCATATACAAACATGGGCTTACAAAGGAAACTATGCCATATTAATCTTCTAGTTTTTTTTTTGTCTTTCAAAATCCATCTCTCATTTGCATCTTTAAAGGCCAATCTCTCACTGGAAGCCAAAATATAATCTCCAAAGGTGAAATATTTGAACTGGGTTTTTTCAAACCTGGTAAATCTCAGAACTACTACTTAGGCATCTGGTACAAGCAAATCCCAGTTCAAACAGTAGTTTGGGTTGCAAATAGACAAGACCCACTCCTGAACACTTCCGTAGAACTAAGATTATCTGAAGATGGAAATCTGCTTCTATTTAATCAATTTAAGATCCCAATCTGGTCAACAAATTCATCTTCATCCTCACTGAGTTCTACAGTGGCAGTGCTCCTTGACACTGGAAATCTAGTTTTGAGAGATGGGTCAAACTCGTCTGCTGTCTTCTGGGAGAGTTTTGATTACCCAACTGATACATGGCTTCCCAATGGGCGGGTTGGAAGAAATAAATCACCGGAGAAGTCCAACTCCTTACATCGTGGACCAACCTGGACAACCCTTCTCCAGGGATATATATCGAAAGGATGGATGCAGAGGAAGGCAGCAAATTTTATTTAGTCTGGAACAGATCTAAAATATACTGGACTACTGGGGTCTGGAGTGGGGAGAGATATGCAAACATACCTGAGATGAACAAAGAATATTACTATAATTTCGGATATGTTTCCAATGAAAGGGAGGACTACTTCACTTATTCGATGAAGGATGATTCTGTTCTTTCAAGGAGCGTTGTCGATATATCTGGACGGATTAAACAATACACATGGATGAATTCGAGCCAAGAGTGGGTATTGATATGGTCTAGCCCAAGAGATCCATGTGATGTTTATTCTGTTTGTTGGTCTTTTGGTAGTTGCAATACAAAAGGTTTGCCAATCTGCGGATGCTTGTATGGTTTTGAACCAAGTTTTCCTAAGGATTGGAAGTTGAGTGACTGGTCTGGTGGCTGCGTGAGAAAGACACCTTTGAAATATGGGAGTACAAGACATGGAGATGGGTTCTTGAAGATGTCTAATTTACAATGGCCAACTAATTATCAGAAACTTAAGCTACGAAGTGTTGAAAAGTGCGAATTGGCTTGCATAAGAAACATTTCTTGTTCTGCTTACAGTTACAGCGTCGAGTGTTTGATCTGGAGTGGTGGTCTGAGGAACTTAAAAGAACTTGCCGGTGGTGATGAAAATGGAAGAGACATCTTCATTAGGCTCGCATTTTCAGAACTGCCGAAGACTGAAGGTAATAAGAAATTATTTACCCTAGTTACTGTGGTAGTCTGTGTTGGATGTTTATGTCTTCTTGGCATTATGTTTGTGCGAATTTGGAGATGTAGGGAGAGACGATTAGTGGCACCATCTTGGGCAGTTCAAGGCTCTTTGAGACCATTTAAATACCGAGAGATACAGATTGCAACCAAAAACTTCTCTGAAAAATTGGGGTCAGGAAGTTTTGGCTCTGTCTTTAAAGGGTCATTACCCGATTCAACTCTGATAGCGGTAAAAATGCTTGAGGGATTTAGACAAGGAGAGAAGGAGTTCTGAGCAGAAGTTAGCACACTCGGGAGAATTCAGCACTTTAATCTGGTACGCCTTCGCGGGTTTTGCTCTAAAGGTGCTAAACGGTTGCTGGTCTATGATCACATGCCAAATAGCTCTTTAGATACTCATTTATTTCGAAAGGATTAGCAATTCGATTGGAAAATGAGATATCAAATATCAGTGGGAATAGCAAAAGAATTAGCTTATTATATCCATGAGAACTGCACAGACTGCATTATACACTGTGACATCAAGCCTGAAAACATACTCCTAGATATCGACTACTGCCCAAAGGTTGCGGACTTTGGCCTTGCCAAACTTTTTGGCCGTGACTTTAGCAGGGTTCTTACTACGGTAAGAGGTACCAGAGGCTATCTTGCACCAGAATAGATTTCCGGCCTAGCTATCACATCCAAAGCCGATGTTTATAGTTACGGAATGATGCTATTTGAAATTGTATCTGGCAGGCGAAACCTTGATCGTCCCGAGGATGGCAGTTTCGATTTTTTTCCTACTTCTGTTGCAAGAAGACTTCACAATGGTGAATAAATTCTTAGTCTGTTAGATTACAAACTGGAAACAGATGCTGATTTAAAAGCATTCACTAGAGCCTGTACTGTTGCTTGCTGGTGCATACAAGACGACGAGAAGAACAGACCATCAATGGGACATGTCATTCAGTTTCTGGAGGGAGTGATGGATCTGCTTACGCCTCCAATCCCACTTTATCTCCTGAACCTTGTGGAAAATTTCATGAATCTTGAGCCCTCTTCAGACGGAAGTTTATAAATCTTTAGTAGCATCTCAAGATTCTCAACCACTTCTCAGGCCAATATCATGGCCTCATCAAAATATTCCAGGGCTTAAAAGCATGAGGATTTAGTGATAATTAGGTTCTTTTTAGTACTTTAAAAGCGAGTATTGTACTTTTTTGCATTTTTATGTCAACAATTAGTACTTATGCTTCCTGTATAAGTTTGTACAGGTTATTTGAAGTAAATAAGCAAAACTAAATAATTGATGTTTCGAGTGAGGAAGTTACTTGAAAATTGGCGAGTGTCAAAGTTTATCTAGTGCATGACTTGATATCAGTGAATGATGTTATTTTAGAAATAGTTACTTGCATATTGTAGTAATTAATAGTCTTTGACACCACCATATCGTAGTAGTTCACATTTCTTGTTGTACAAGTTTACTACTATTTCCTACAGTTCAGTTTTATTATTTCTTTTGCTACTATTTGAGAGAGGATGTTTAGACAGAAAATATCTCTAGAAGATTTCCTATAACTCCTCTATTCAACACAGGAGTTTCTTTTCATTTCAAAATGCAAAACTTATTCCTATATATGTTTTCCTTTTTAAAATCTACACATATGCATGGTATTAGAGACTCCCTAAACAAGAGAGGTCGATCTTGAAGACAACCTAAATGTTTTCGCTCCCGCTCGCCGGACTTCTAAAACCCCCGTATTGTACATCCTTACTATTCTCTTTTTTATACTTTATACCTGTAAATCCTTGTTTTAGGTTTTGTGATAAGTAGGTTCACTTTTTGGTGAATCAATGCTTCTTGAGCATTCAGTATTTCCAGATATACCGTTATTGTTACTGTGTGAGGATCTTGAGAACCCTAACTCTAGAATGAAATTAATATTTATTACTTTCTTACATGTCTAGGTTTTTCATCATTGTTCTTCAAAAACTTTGAGAAAAATTGGGTTGTCATGGTTGAAGATTTCTATTTTGTTCAACCAATCCATAAAGCACCAGGTTGCAGTGTTTCCATTGAATTCTAGCTCATCACTTTTAATTATCACCCAACTGGTTATTCTTTAAGTAGTGGAGGGTCATTGAGGCTCCTATTGTGGCGGTGGCGGTATTTATAGTAACGATCAAATACTTTCTCAACTCACGGCTCAGTAACCAACAGTGTCGGTAACATGCATTCTATGGCTGGTGATGACTTCATCATCCTCTGCCTTGCCTTCTTGGCTGCCTTCTTTTTGCTGTTAAGGTCGCCGAACTTGGCTATGAGTGGAGTTTGCTGCGCTATTTGGGAGAAAATTCACCTGCAAAGGGTGTGAGATCAGAGTTGAGCTCAACTAAAACTTATGAAGTTTGGCGGATGGTAACTTTGCCAACTTATTGTCCTTTAATGTTCCATAAACAAGGATACGATGTTAATCTGTTTGCGTGAATTGAGTATCAATTTCCATAAAGTAACTGCTTTTGCAAGTTGATCTAAACGTGGAATTACAAGTGTCTAGTTCCAAAAATGCAGAGATTACTGTTATATTATATGCGTGGTGTTTGTTGTTTTGAGTAAGTCCTGACAAGGAAGATACAAAAAGGTGACATCACACCTCCAGGATTGGGTACATTGTTTGTTGGTTATGGCAAGTATCGTGGACGAATCCGAATTCCTGACATATTTTTAATCTAAGAAGCAACTATCAAAGTGTATGTTTATTTATGGTGGAACTTTCCTTAGAAGGGGAGTATGATGCGTGATGCAAGTACTCTCAAAGCATCTTTATCTGGGTTTCCTAT
Organism: Kingdonia uniflora; assembly: GCA_014058105.1. Taxonomy (NCBI): domain Eukaryota; kingdom Viridiplantae; phylum Streptophyta; class Magnoliopsida; order Ranunculales; family Circaeasteraceae; genus Kingdonia; species Kingdonia uniflora. Next base: position 320,737 of record JACGCM010001686.1, on the reverse strand, counting down.
TTTAATTTATTTAGTGAGATGGATGCAAAAAATCTTCGCGGAAGCCCCATTTTTTCCTTACTACTGTTTACATGTATGTTTATCTAGTACTGTAACGACATCCAACTAGGCAGATTAGAAAATGAATACTGATTAGTCTAAAATGGTCAAATGAATATCCATTAAGGTGCAATCATCTGCTCTAGTTGATGTATTTTTTTTCATTTAGATGTAAGTCGTTTGTACACATTTAGGATATGAGCACTGGATTTCCCATAATCTCCACATACTTAATTAACAAAATCGATATCATGTAGATTTATGCAGTACTGTTTGGATACTTTGACTTGGGGGAAAGCTACATACCAGCAAGGGGGTGTGCGAGGTGGGCGACCGCACAGGGCCTAAGAATAAAAAGGCCCAAAAAAATAAAAAATGGCCCAAGGGTTAGAAGAAAAAAATAAATTTGATTTGTAAATAACATATATGATGAAGATTTAGCTTAGTTGGTTGGTGTTCTGTCTCTTGAGTAAGAGGTGAAGTGTTCAAGCCCCAGCAAAAAAAAAAAAAATTAGACCATTTTTGCATTTTCGCACAGGGCCTTAGAGGTACTTGGGCCGAGCCTACTTACCGGCCTGGGGTGGAGGTATCTGGAACTTAAAGCAACTTCCTCATGGTGATGTAAAAATGGAAAAGACATTTACATTCGACTTGCGGCTTCAGAGATGCCAACATCTAAAGGTAAAAGGAAGAAAACACTCACCGTCATTATCGTGGTAGTCCGTGTTCCCGGATTAGTTTTCCTTGGAGTTATTTTTTTGCTAACATGGAAATATCAAGCAAAAGGATTGATAAGTCCAATGAGAGACGTTCAGGGTTCTTTGGTGCCATATCGATACAGAGACTTACAGATTGTGACCAAGAACTTTTTTGAAAAATTGTGGGCTGCGGGTTTCGATTCTGTCATTAAAGAAAGTTTCTCCGATTCCACTTCAGTAGCAGTTAAAATGCTTGAAGGGTTCAAGCAAAACAAAAAAAAATTAGGCCATTTTTGTATTTTCGCACAGGGCCTTAGGGGTACTTGGGCCGAGCCTGCTTACCGGCCTGGGGTGGAGGTATCTGGAACTTAAAGCAACTTCCTCATGGTAATGTAAAAATGGAAAATACATTTACATTCGACTTGCGGCTTCAGAGATGCCAATATCTAAAGGTAAAAGGAAGAAAACACTTACCGTCATTATCGTGGTAGTCCGTGTTCCCGGATTAGTTTTCCTTGGAGTTATTTTTTTGCTAACATGGAAATATCAGGCAAAAGGATTGATAAGTCCAATGAGAGACGTTCAGGGTTCTTTGGTGCCATATCGATACAAAGACTTACAGATTGTGACCAAGAACTTTTTTGAAAAATTGTGGGCTGGGGGTTTCAATTCTGTCATTAAAGAAAGTTTCTCCGATTCCACTTCAATAGCAGTTAAAATGCTTGAAGGGTTCAGGCAAGGAGAGGAGTTCCGAGCATAAGTTAGTACAATCGGCACAAATTTTAACACTTTGAAGGTACTAAACGGTTGTTGACGATCACATGCCAAATGGTTCTTTAGATACTTATGTCGGACAGATTTTAACACTCTGGACCGGAAAATGAGGTTCTAAATTGCTATCGGAATAGCTAGAGGGTTGGCATATCTCCATGAGAAATGCATTATAAATTGCGACATCAAGCCATAAAACATACTTATTGTAAAATAATTGTTAAAGGAACTTGTAATTCGCTTTCCCCAGAACGGAACAGTAACAACTAGATGAACTCTGAAGTACAACAACAATAGTCAGATTTGCAGCAGTAGTAACAGTGTGATTAACAACAACAACAGTAACACTTGATTAACAACAGTAACAACACTTGATTAACATCAGTATTAACACAATTATAAGCAGCAAGACAGTTATAAGCAGTAACAAAGATGAACTCAGGTAGGTCTGATTTGCAGCGATGAATAGTAGTGAAAGAAAGCTCAAGGCGTGGAACACACTTTCTTTAAAGAGTATCTTGACTAACCCCAGGTACAGGTTATACAATCCAATCTCTCCCAGGATACAATGAGCTGTGTTTGATACGAAAGTCTATATACCGGAGATAGCGTACTTTGTTTGCCTTAGCACCTCAAATAGAAACCGTAAGAAAAAGGAGTTGGAACTGCCGGAGAGAGAGATGATGAACAACTCTTTGTATTCTTTTTGTTCTGTGTTTTGGAAGGTGGTAACACAGAGGTATATATAGAGATGATATACAACGGCTCTCTCCAACATGAGATTCAAACGCCTAAAGATTAGTCTTTAGCCGTTGGTTGTGGAGAGAAGAATGTGAAGACCAAACAAAGTCATTCAAGCCTAAGCCCATGATATGATAGATAACTTTTTGATAAAAAGATTATGGTGAGCCTAGCCCAAGCCCAAAGTGCCCCAAGGCCTCCAGAGAAAATTGCCCGAGCCCGAGCCCGAGTGTGTCAAGGGTATAAAATCCCCTCGCACACTCACACACTTATATACTCTCTCTTAGTCACATGTTGCACACATGTCACATGAGTACTACCTTATATGTTTAGTTCATCTATTATTTATAAACAATGTAGGACTAAAATTTAGGCTATAGTTTGGGAGTCACATGGTTTCCAATTAAACAAAAGAAGTGAATGAAAAAGAGTTATTAGAAGATAACCAAGAGGTCATGGGTTCAAGCTCAAATAAGGTACAAGTTTTGAAAAAATCCAGTACTTTTGGATGTCGAGTTTTCTCTGAAGGTTGCAGATTTTGGCCTTGCCAAGCTTTTTGCGGTAACTTTTGCAAGGTTCTTACTACTATAAGAGGAACCAGAGTCTATCTTGCACCAGAATGGATTTCTGGTCTAGCTATCACATTAAAGCTGATGTTAATTTATAGCTACGGGATGATGCCTTTTGAGATTTTATCAGGAAGGCAGAATCTAGATCTACCCGAGGATAGGAAGTTTATTTTCTTTCCTACTAGGGTTGCAGAAGACTTAATAATCATGAAGAAGTTCTAAGTTTTTTGGATTACAAACTGGAAGGCAATTTCGATAATGATAAAGTAACTATAGCCTGCAATGTTGCTTGTTGGTGCATCCAAGAAGATGAGATGAACATGCCATCAATGGAACATGTTGTTAAAATTCTGGAAGGAGTCGTAGAAGTGAGTACACCTTGTTGAGAATCGAGGTAGCTACTCTCTCTTCTACGCCAAAAACGATACGTGGAATATGCCTAACAAGTGAACAATCAAGCAAGAACAATAAATAGACAAATATTTTCCGGAGGAGGGAAGTGAAAAAACCCTTGCGGATGAAAAACCACTCCCCACGAACAATTCACTATGATCAAATAGGTTACACACACGATCTCTTGAAGCTTTCTTGAGATTTCTAATGGAGTCTCTCAAACCCTAAATCTCTAGAGTTAAACTCACCAAGATGATATTAGAAACGCACCCTAGTATCCCTTATAAACATGGGATGTCATTACATAAAGATAGACTCAAAGTACGGATCACGAGACACACCAACGCCTCCAGAACAAACTTCTAAAACTAACTTTACGAAGTTTGTTCGAGCAGACTCTCAGTCTATTCGAACAAAATAAGTTCTGAGTGTTTTGCGCGAACAGACAGAATCTCGTTCGAACGACTTGTCTTTTATTCGAATAAACAGTAATGTATATTCGAACAATCTTGCCTCTGCTCGTTTTGTTAGAATAGACAAATAGTCTGTTCGAACAGAACATTGAAAAAACCTTTTTTCAAACCGTTTTCGATCCTCGCTCGTCCCACGAGCTCTGATGAACTTCCTTAAACATGATTCGAGTTCATACCTTAACATGCCTCCAATCCCATTTTACCTTCAGCACCTTCTGGTGAATCTTGCATGTGAGGAAGTCCGTGGAGAGTCTTCTGGTGAAAGTTAGCAAGCATGATCTAATGAACAAGTACTGAGTCTGGAAAGTCATAAAATTACATAGTATCCTAGTGAGTTTTTAGTTTTTGCTTGTTCCTTCAATTATTATTACTTCATTTATACGATACTTATGAGCTTGATGACTGCGTATTGTATTTGTATATTCTGATTGGTTCGTATACAACTTGTTCAATGTTTCTTCTGTTTAGTTAATGTTCTTGTTTGAAGTTTGAACCAATAAAAGTAGTCCACTTTTAGAAACTAATATCAAGTTGAAGAAACAATTTTTCATCTAATTTTTCAGTAAAGGATTTTCATCAAGTATTAACAATGAGCCAATGAAGAAATCTCAAGACAAATCTTAAGATAGAGGTTTTAGGTATTTTTAGGATTGAGCAGTATGCAACTTCATGGGGAATTTATGCATCTTGAACTTGAAGACATGTAAATCATATATTTTACGCCCTTACCACAATTTGCTTCTTTTAAAACGACTTCCCATGTTGTTTACCAGGAAGATCTTCTCCTTTGCTTGTTCTACTGGATGTTATATTGTGCTTATGGTGTATTAAACAGGTAGATAAAAATCCACGCGGAAAAAGGAGCGACCATGAAGAGGCACTTCAAACTTTTTTTTCCTGAAGAATTGGTACTGTTTGGTTCTCTGGAGTGAAGGTCAATAGCCATTGGTACTTTATCTGCGTTAAAAATAGAAGCACATTCTGACTAGAAGTCCCAAAAAAGTTTCAAGACTTTCTTTTCTATTTTAACATTTAAAGAAGAGAATCCTGAAATTACTAAGGTATAGTTTCAAGACTTTCTTTTCTAGATATTTCAATATCTAGACTTCGTAGACCAAACTATACCTTTTCTTCCAGAAATTACTAAGATCATTGTAAAAAAACCTATTCAGAGAATACTGAAATTAAATGTTATGGATCATTTGAATCTGTACTAGATTATGACCATCCTGTAAATAAAATTTTAAATCTTTGGTAACGAGTAGGTTTTCTGTTAGTTTCTTAGTAGGAGAACTTGGAAGCAAACAATGGTGGATGACTAGAGGAGAATTGTCAACTTTATCAATTATCAATTATCAATTATCAATTATCATGACTTGAGGAGAACTGTCAACTTTAGCAATTAGCAATTAGCAATTATCAATTAGCAATTATCAAATATCAAATATCAAATATCAAATATCAAATATCAATTATCAATTATCAATTATCAATTGTATGTATATTTTACTGATGAGGTATATGTTACAAACAAATTCTAGTTTAAGCAGCAGTTTTGGTTCGAACAGAGAAGAAATACTCCTTAATACTTTCTAGGAACTGAAACTCCACCCAATTCCATAGTCCATAGTTGCAAACTTGCATGCTTCCTAATACTGGATGGAAATCTTGCTTTAATAAATGGTTTGAAGTAGAGTAAGAAGCCCACAGATGGATCATATGCTATTTTCTGGTAATGACAAGTATTCTAGTTTCATGGATCCGCTGAATTAGAAGCCTCTCCTCAACATAGATTACTGCATATTACAATACATTTATCCTAGAATTGGCTCAAACCAAAAGAAAAATCTCATAAAAAGCAACAAACTTAATTCAGTAGCATAACACATACCGTACTAAACTTTATTCATAAAAACTTAAAAAAGTACTGAAAGACGCGGCTTCAGGCCTCAACAGGGCCACCCAACTTTAAGTTTACTAAAACGACAATAAACAACTGAAATTCAAGGGCTAAACATCTGCCCACAGTACAACCACCGAAATGAAACAATCACATTACAGTTCTCTAAAACCCACCACGAAGACGAAGGACAAGGTGGAGAGTGGATTCCTTTTGGATGTTATAGTCTGCCAAGGTGCGACCATCCTCAAGCTGCTTTCCAGCGAAGATAAGACGCTGCTGGTCTGGGGGAATCCCCTCCTTATCCTGAATCTTTGCCTTAACATTGTCGATGGTATCCGAGCTCTCAACCTCCAGAGTAATGGTCTTCCCGGTAAGAGTCTTCACAAAGATTTGCATACCCCCACGCAACCGCAAAACCAAGTGAAGAGTGGACTCTTTCTGAATGTTATAATCCGTCAATGTGCGACCATCCTCAAGCTGCTTTCCAGCGAAGATGAGACGCTGCTGGTCTGGTGGGATCCCTTCTTTGTCCTGGATCTTGGCCTTTACGTTGTCAATGGTGTCAGAACTTTCAACCTCCAAGGTAATGGTCTTTCCAGTGAGGGTCTTGACGAAGATCTGCATACCACCACGAAGGCGGAGGACCAAGTGAAGGGTGGACTCCTTCTGGATGTTGTAGTCGGCCAGGGTACGGCCATCCTCGAGTTGCTTTCCGGCAAAGATCAACCTCTGTTGGTCTGGGGGAATACCCTCCTTGTCTTGGATCTTGGCTTTCACATTGTCTATGGTGTCAGAACTTTCAACCTCCAGGGTGATGGTCTTCCCTGTTAGAGTCTTGACAAAGATCTGCATACCACCACGAAGGCGGAGGACCAAGTGAAGGGTAGACTCCTTCTGAATGTTGTAGTCAGCTAGGGTTCTACCATCCTCAAGCTGTTTTCCGGCAAAGATCAAACGTTGCTGGTCCGGAGGAATCCCTTCCTTGTCCTGGATCTTAGCCTTTACATTATCGATGGTGTCTGAGCTTTCCACCTCTAGGGTGATAGTCTTCCCAGTCAAGGTCTTAACGAAGATCTGCATCTGTTTCAACAGAATAGTGGAGATTCAGAAAAAAAAAAATAACCGAAGCATAATCTATAACATAACCCATCAATTAAATTAAACAACCATATTCCAAAACAACGCAATCTCTTAAACAGAGGCTAAATTGCCCTACAAACAAACAATTAATTGGGATTTACCTAGTAACCCTAAATATGAACAATTAATCAAAGAGAAAAAAAAATAAAAATCACAAGATGCAAACCTAGATCGTGCTAAAAATGTCTAAACACGTTACACAAGTCAGGATTAACAGATCTATATGTTAAACGAGTCGGGATTAACAGATCTACATGATAAACAAGTCGGGATTAACAGATCTACATGATAAACACATCAGAGCAAGCAGATCTACAAGATAAGCAAATCAAACTCTACATCGGGAACGATGAGATAGGAATCGTGCGAATCGAAACCTACATGCATGATGTAGATTTACGTGTTGAGCAAATCAGTGTCATAAGATCTACGAGGGTCAAACCCTAAATCAAGAACAATAACATACAAATCGCGCTAATAATCAAACCTACAAGCACGATCTACATATCAAACTAATCAGGATGAGCAGATCTACAAAGAACAAACCCTAGATCCTAAAATAGATCGAAATCAGACACATAATCAGATCTTTATCGAAGAAAAGAGAGAAATTGTTCGTTCGTACCTTGAGAGAAAGAGAGACTGCTTTGCTTGTTTATTACGAAAGTAAAAGATGAGAGAGATGACAATGAAGAAGTTGAAGGCCGAGGCCTTTAATTTATAGTTGAAGAGTGCCGTGTGAGACGGAGTTATCTATGATATCAACAAATCGTTATTCGACGCGTGTGTTAGCTTGAGTAGGTTCTAGATTCATTTCTTGCCGATGGATATTAGATCGGTTTGAGTTCGGTAGGCTGTGATGACCTGGGAACCTGCAATAGCCCGCAAAACAGATAAGCCGGGCAAGCCGACATAAAGAGGCTCATATCAACCTCAAACCCCACAAGCGGTGAAATTCGAACCCTTGACCTACTAATGGTTGTTTACACACCACCACCACTAGAACACCAACATAAGTCGGGCAAGCTGTTATAAACGGGCTCGTCTTTCCCTTAAACATGTTAGTCAAAACTGAGGACGAAAGGCGGCTCTGGCTAGCAAGCAACAGCCACAACGTGTTAGAATGTGTGAAACACATGGGTAGATGCATGAAGCAATAAAGTCAAGCTACCAAAACCACAATAGTTATAGTAGGTACCATAATGAGGTAATGTTTGTATTTCAACGTTACAATCTAAGTTGGATTTGTGCTATAATGCCTATATAAGGTTTGCCATATGTTGTTTTATATCATCTCATCTCCAAGTTTGATCAGTAAACATTTCTTCTTTAGAGTTTAGAACTCTGTTTTCATCATCTGGTATCATAGCGAGTACGGTCTCTGGCTCGACAGCTCGAAGACGACGACGTGAAGAAAAACTGAACATTTTCTAGTATTCCGTCGAGGTTATTGATTTCGTCTATTTTTCACAAAAATGACGGAGAATTATGTTCAAGCGACAATTCCTAAATCTGATAGTCACTACGACTGAAGTTTAATTATGGAAAACTTCTTGAGGTCCAAAGAGTATTGTCACCTCGCTGAAGTTGGTGTTCTTAACCATTTGGAAGAAATGACGGCCGCTTAAATATCCAAGATCAAGGAATTACGATTAAAAGATTTGAAAGTCAAAAATTATTTATTTCAAACTATTGATGGTAACATCTTGGAGACGATCTTATTGAAAGAGGCATCTAAAGATATTTGGGATACAATGAAGACAAATTATCAGGGAACCACTAAAGTGAAGCAGGCACATCTATAGGCACTTTGTGTAGATTTTGAGACTCTTCGTATGCAACCGACATAGTCTGTTTCAAAGTATTTTTCCAGAACCATGACAATTTTCTGCAAGATGAGAACAAATAGAGAAAAGATGGAGGACGTTATGATTATCAAGAAGATTCTTCGGTCAATGACATCAAAATTCGATTACGTTATATGTTATATCGAGGAGTTGAAAGATCTTGATCAACTCTTGATGGATGAACTAATGAGTTCATTGATGGTTCATGAGCAACGAATCATCAAACATGTAATAGTGGAGAAAGCGCTACAATCTCAGCTCTCAATCAGCAATCGGTCAGTAAAGGGAAAAGAAACAAGTTGAGAAAGAGGTAACCGCGATAACCAATTCTCAAATTATCATGGGAGAAATAGAGGAAACGACAATCAACATAGTGGAGGCCAAAAGTATAAAAACTTGATAAGTTAAATGTCAAATGTTGCATGTGCAATAGGTATGGTCACTTTTATTTTAAATGTCGTTCTCAATTTTATAAGAAATGAAGCAAAATATCCAATTTTTTGGAAAATGAAGATGAAGTTTATCTTCTTTTGATTTGTAAAACCAAAGAAGAATCTCAAACTGAAAAAGATTTTCGTTAAAATATATGGTACTTGGACACATGAACACTTAACCATATGTGCGATGAAAAATCCATATTTTACAAAATGGATGAATCTTTCTGTACCTCGGTGTTGTCGCTTTACCCGTCGCTGTTTGTTGGCCACATTTTTTTGTATTGCTATTGGCCATCATTTTTTAAGGGCAATACGACTACTCATACCCGTCGCTAAATTGCGACAACACGAACTGTTATTTTTTCCCTAGTCAAATAAAGTATTAACGACTAAACCAGTCTGTCGCTTAAATGCGACTATAATATGTTGTCATTTTTCCCTTCCAAAACCATGTTACTTGAACAATTAGGATCAGAGTACCACCCCTCGATTATCTAACAATGTCAGCCCCAACAATCACCAAAATATGACTAAGCGAACTCATCACTTTTGCGGCTAACATTAAGAGAGAGAAACGACGGCGTAAATATTATAAATAATTTCCAAAAAAGATTTTCATTCATAAAAAAAGATTAAATATCATTATTCAAAAAAATTTAGTCATCAATATTCTACAAATTGTTAATAATACATAAGATTGGAATCAATAACAAAGCAACTTTTTGCATCCATAACCACAATCTCGGAGGCTAAGTCTTCTTTGAAGAGCTTGTTTCTCATGGAAAATATAAACATTTTGTATTTGCATGCCCGAACTTTGAAATGCCTTAGAAATCTTGGCATATCATATACTCTTGGAATATTAACATATCAATCACCCTCACCATCAATAGAGAACCTGGAATAAGTACAAACAAAATATGAGGAACCACAAACATAAAATGTGAATAATGTGAACGACAATTTATTTTAATGAAATTCAGCAAGGAAGGGTTTAAAGTTTAAGTTTTGTACCAGGTCAACTAATCATGTTCATGAAAAGCATTAGAGACTGGTGTTGTTCCATATAAGCAAAATCAATGAATTAAGTATTAGTCTTTTTTCATCCTAACATAGACATGAAAGCAAAAGGAAACAAATACTATCAGAAGTGGAACTTATAATTTGGAGCGGAAGAATGAAGACTAACTTTAGAGTTCAAGAGATTAACATATGTTTCATGAATCAGATCAATGATAACAAGGAACTCACATATACAAACTAGGAGAAGAGATTCTGTAACTCTAGTACCTGCACTTGAACAGGCTCCACAAAATCAAATTCAGCCCATTTTACTCAAATTTACACAATATAGGATACTTATAATTTTAGTAATTGCAGATGGTAGTTCTTTTAATATTTTGTTTACATTTACACATAAAGTATCAATTATACGCATAAAGAATATTACTAATTGTAGTAGCCTACTCACAGCCTTCCAGCACCAGTCGAATACTCGAAGGCTACGTCGAAGCCTACTCAGAGACTCGAAGCCCAACAAGACTAAAAACTAAATCCACGAAGCCTTCCGAGATTAATTGAACACTCGAAGGATGTCAAAGCTAATTACCATAGTCGAAGCCGAAGATAGACGGTCATCACTAAAACTCAGTATCAATACCAGAAAGACTTTGACCATGGTAATGCATGGTCGAAGGCAGACACATCTGACAGCCAGATCACCAAAGAGAACAGTAAAATGAGCTGCCAGACAACTATAGTGTCAAAACTGACTCAAGTTACATAATAACTGTCCTAAAGGATATACATGTAATCTGACCTCCCATGGCGACTCACCCCTTTTCTATATCCTATAAATAGGATAGAGGTGACACTATGAAGGGGTTAGAAAAACTCTCCCAAAACCCCTTGAAGATTACCTTCGAACACTCTGTAACTTTCTTCCTATTCGATTTGTAATCTAACTCGATATATATCATCAACCATTCAAATCCTTGCTAGAGGTCATGGAGAAACCTATCCTATGACTCCACGCAAGTGTGTTAGTTCAGTAATATAGCTTATTATTGCCTTATATACTTGCTTAATCCCCTAGTCGAAGATTAACCCCGTGGTGTAAGAGCTTCTACGAAACTTGGCCCCTACATTTGACACCGTCTGTGCTACACCCACCCTACCTAATCTCTATTTTCCATTTTATTTTCCCTCACAGCCATCCTCAATGGCCCCCACCCTTCGCTCAACCTCTGCTATCGTCGGAAACTCCACCGACGGAATAGCCACCCAACTCGCCCTCATCAGCCAATAATTTGCTCAAGCTGAAGAGCGTCATTCCAACCAACTGCATCTCGAACGTGAAGACAGATGCCAAGAGCTCGAGGCTGAACGACAACGTCGTTTGGATAATAATGAGCACCAACATCGTGCCCTTGACGAACTGCGCCAAACAGTTCGAAACCTTCTGCAGGTTTGAACCCATGACGCTCCTCTGCGATCCCAGGTACCTGCCCCTTCTCGCATTTTAGCCCATGCTTGGCTTGGTCCATATCTCCATATCGAGGTCCCTCCAGTCCACCTCGGTGCCGAGGGTGCCCCCACTGCCATACAAACTGGTTTGGTCCACCTTGGCGTTCTCATTATGGAGGACTCCACTGATTTTATACTTTGCACTTCTCGCCATCCTACACGGCGGCCTGCACGGGAACGCCTTGGTGAACGCAGCACCGAACACACCTCGAACCCTTGACCTTATCACCCCTGACCCTAACGATATCTCCCTCGTTCTGCCTACCTTACATAGTAGGAACTAGATCAAAAAATTCATGCCGTTATTCGCATCAGCGCGAGCCCCACACCGAACTCTTAGAATCGGTTAAACAACCCCATCTGCCCCAAACTCCTTTCTATCGAGGTACCTCCAAATTTCCATACCCTAAAAATAAGCAAATACTACAATACCGACCCTCAATCTCATGTCCTCGAGTTCCAAAATGCTTTAAGCCTATACTCCACAACTGACCACATTTTGTGTCGAATGTTTTTCACCAGCCTCACTAATAGCCCTCTCAAATGGTACCACAGCCTCCCTAATGGCTCTATCCAAAGTTTTGAACAGTTGTCGAACCTTTTTATTTCCCACTTTACCTTCAATAAAGACCGTGAGGTCCAAGTCGATACTCTCTTCAACTTCCGCAAGTCCCCCAATGAAACGCTTGAAGCTTTTACCAAGAGTTTTCTCGATGAGTCGCGCAAAGTCGAAAACCTCAACTGCGCGAATGCCATTTTTGCGTACTCTAACGCTCTCCCGGATCATAGCAGCGTTAATGAGCACATCGTGCTTTAAAAGCCACGAATACTCGAGGAGTTGTTATCCAAGGTTAACGGGTACATCGACCTCAAACCTCAACCACCAGTCACAACAAACCTCGACCACCACCCACACCCATGGTCGCTCCCGTCTCACAAGTGAATGAGAGCCGTAAATGCCCTCACTTCGATGCTTCCCCTTCTGAAATCTGTAAAAAATGACTCATGCCAGTTTTACCAAAACTCACCGCCCCCATCAACACTCTTTTTACCCACATACAGGCCGATCCTATTTGGCGTACTCCTTTCCCCATCGAGGTCCGCAAAGACGAGCCTTACTGCTAAAATCATAAATACAATTGCCACCCCACAAATAAATGCTATGCTCTGCAGCACTCGCTCGAAATGATTCTAAAAACTGGTCGTCTACATCATTATGTTGACGGTCGTACCTCAAGCCAGAACCCGCTCTAACTGCTGACCCAGCCGAGGTACATATTTTCCAACTCTATCTCATTGAAGTTAATAACATCGATAGTGGTCATACTTAAAGCAAGCGCAAACGAGTCGAAGAATGATGTAAGCTTATTTACCAACAGAAATTACCTGCCCTTCTACCCGAATCTAGCCAACGCCTTCGACCTGAAGGTATATCCTTCATCGATTGTGACACCTCTCACATCTGCTTCCCCCATTCTAATCCTTTGGTCATCATGATCAAGGTCGAACATCTCATCTTACACACAATGCTCATTGACACGGGTAGTGCAGCAGACGTCCTCTTCCTCCAGACTGTCTGCGTCATGTAAAAAACAAATTTTATTACAACAACCAATGTCAAACTCAAGGGCGTCAATGGCGCTACCAAAGTCACCATCGGTCGTATTAGCCTCCCTGTCACCACCGGTCCAGTTACCCTCCAAACCAGTTTTCTTGTCATCGACAAAATTTTTGAATATCAGGGCATTCTAAGGCGTAACTGGCTCCATGCCATGAAAGCGATACCTTTTACCTACTACCAAACACTGTGTTTCACTACCCCTTGTGGCACGTAGAATATGAAGGGCTCCCAATGCCTCACCCTCTCATGCGAGCACTCTAAGATTGACCTTACCAGGAAGCTTGTCAAGCCATAGCAATCAATACACATCTCTCTCCCTATACCCTCAAGCCCTTCTACCATACTTGTCGAACCTACTGTGTACATCAAACTCGGCGGACCTGGCCGAGGCACATTCATTGGCAGTTTCTTGGATGAGGTCGAAAACCTCAAGCTCACCACATTCCTTTGAGTAAATAAAGATGTCTTCACCTGGACCTTCCATGAGATACCTGACGTGGATCCCACACTAGCCTACCATCGCCTTGACCTCATCCCTAAATATACAGCTGTGAAGCAGAAGAATCGAACATCGGCACTGAGGATTTGAGAAGCAGTGAACCTCGAGGTCGAGAAACTCCTGGCCGTGGGTTTTATCAGAGAAGTCAAGTACACCGATTGAATTTCCAGTATTTTTGCTATCCCCAAGAAGAATGGCAAGATTCGAATCTGCGTTGACTTTACAGACCTTAATAAACACACACCGAAGGATAATTTTCCCCTCCCGATCATTTTTATAGTGCTGGATGCTACAACTGGTCATGAACGATTATCTATGATGGACGCAGCTTCAAGATATAGCCAGGTACCCTTCCTCCCTGAGGACTAACTTAAAACTTCGTTTATTACTGAACAAGGTCTTTACTATTTTTACATCATGCCATTTGACCTCAAAAACATGGGTGTCACTTACCAACGACTTGTTACCACCATGTTTAGACCTCTGCTTGGCAAGTCGGTCGAAGTTTATATCGATGACATGTTATGCAAAAGTCTCCAAAAACATACCCATATACAGGACCTACCGAAGTATTTTCAATACTTCGTTCTTATAACCTGAAATTAAATCCAGATAAATGCCAATTTGGCGTTTCATCCAGCAAATTTTTGGGTCACCTCATCAGCAAACGAGGTATTGAGATCGACCCCACTCATATTTGCGTCCTCATCGATATGCCTTCCTCTCAAACAATGAAGGATGCCCAGAAGGTTGCTGGCAAAATAGCCGCCTTAAACCATTTTATCTTAAAATCCTATGACCGTTGTGTTTAGCTTTTCTCTCTCTTACGCGACCAAGGCATCCATAAGGCCAAAAAGAACAACCCTGAAGTCAATTGGACACCCGAATGCGAACTGGCCTTCCTCAAACTCAAAACTTACATTGGTCGACCGCCTATCATAAGTACACCTATCGAAGGCAAAACCCTCTTCTTTTATATCTTAGTAACCGATACTTTTATTAGTTTAGTTCTTATTTGACTCGAAACCAATATCAAGAAACCCGTATGCTTTATCAGCAAAACTCTGATATCTGCTGAAACTCGATATACCAAACTCGAACGATTGCTCCTTACACTTGTCTATACTGCTGAAAAGCTCAAGCCATACTTCCAAGCTCACCCCATACATGTTATCACCAGTTACCCTCTTCGAGAGATCCTCAGCAAGAAAGATAAATCCAGACGGGTACAAAAGTGGTCCGTCTATCTCGGTGAACACGACATTACTTTCGAAAAGCAGATATCTCAAAAAGGCCAGGCAGTCACTGATTTCCTTGCCGACTTCCCAATGGAGGACTTCGACTGGGAAGAACACGAAGACGATTTTCCTGAAGATCAGCCTGAATAAAGTGACCCTTGGAACCCTAATATGGGCTGACATCTCTTTATAGATGGCTCTGTCGGACCTAACGGTTCTGGGATTGTTATTGTCCTAGTTACTCCTTCCAACGATCGAATTGAAAAAGTTGTCAAACTAAATTTTGAGTGCTCCAACAATGAGGCCAAATACGAAGCTCTGATACATGGTCTCGAACTTGCTCTCGAACTCGATGTTCCTAAACTAGCAGTATTTACTGATTCTCAACTTGTTCCGAGATAGTACACCGGCGAAAATCAGGCAAACAGTGGCATGGCTGAGTATGCCACTGCTGTCCGCCAGTGCATGGATCATTTCCATGAAGAATCTTCCATTACACATTACCCTTGAGGCGTATATAGACACGCTGATGTCCTCTCCTACATAACAGCTATGTTAATCCAGTCTGAATCTCGAACACTCCATATCGAAGTACTCGAACGCCCAAGTATCGATCAGATGGATGTCAATACCATTAATACTGGGGGAAAAAGTTTCGATCCCGAAGACTGGCGCACACCTTTCCTTGCATATTTCAATAGTTCTACCCTCCCGAAGGATCCTAATGCCAAACGTTCGCTATTGGAAAACTGCTGACGATACACCATTCTCAAAGGCGATCTACACCGCAAATCCCCAAATGGCGTCCACCTCCATTGCATCGCTCAGTACGAGGCCACTACCATACTTACCAAACTCCATAAAGGCAACTGCGATATCCATATTGCAGGTCGATCTATGGCTCTTCGAGCCGTAACCCAAGGTTTATTCTGGCCCAATATGAAGAAGCAAGCTGAAGAGTATGCGAAGCACTGTGACAAATGCCAGCATCACGCCCACGATATTCGAAGCCCGTCACAAGACCTCCATTACAGCCATGTTGCTTGATCATTCAAGCGGTGGGCCATTGATCTTGCAGGCCCTTTCCCCAAAGCTTCGGGCAGCAGATAATACATTCTAGAAGCCACAAATTATTTTACTAAGTGGGTCGAAGCCGTGCCTCTATGTCGAACCCAAGAAGAGGAAATCATCAAGTTCTTATGGGAAAATATCATCACACATTTCAGTTGTCCCCACATGATTCGATGCGACAATGGTCTACAGTTTGTAGGGAACAAAGTTTACAATTTCCTCAAAAAGTACAACATTATCCTTTCACCCTTTACTCCATATTACCCACAGTGAAATGGTCATGTCAAAGTAATTAATAAAATTATAGTCGACAGTCTTAAGATACGTATTGACGAAAAGAAAGGCCGATGGGTTCAAGAATTACCAGATGTACTCTGGGCCTACCGTACCACACTGAGAAAGGCGACAGGCTGCACACCTTTTATCCTAGCCTATGGTACCGAAGCTGTGTTGCCTACTCAGTTGGAAGTGCCAGCGCGCGACCCTGACCTCCTCGATGAAGATAACGAGTTTGAACTTGGTTACAACATGTTATGGATCGATGAAACCAGAGATCGAGCCATAGCTAAGCTCGACCATTATTATCTCTCTCTCCAGAAATCATACAACAAAAGGGTTCGACCTAGAAGCTTCAATATTAGAGATTTGGTTCTTCGACGAGTCACACCCTCTTCATAGCCTCGCAATGCCGACAAGTTAGCCGAATCATGGGAATGACCTTATGTCGTGTACGATAAAACCGGCAAAGGCTCATATTATTTGATGACAGAAGCGGAGGAGCCCTTACCCAACCCTAGGAGCACAATGCAGTTAGTCTCATACAACAGGCCGCGACCACCACCTTGTTCAACCGATGTAAATATAGCATAATCAATGATCATATTTTTATCCTCTAAGCTTCATGTTTTGTCTCCAGTGAACTTTTTGAGTCGGTCAAATCTAAGTATCATGTCAACCCTTCGATCCAACTGATACTTGGGGGCGACCTCAAAGTGTTTCAAGGTTCCAATTCAAACAGACCCGAGTGACATGAATGGTTGACAGACCGGACACTCGGGAATACATTGGGGCTGACCATATAATACTTCATTAGGTTCAGGCCTTCAAAGTGTAGTAAACTTCATGAGTTGGTCAAACCTAAGTATCATGCCAACCCTTCGACCCGACTGATATTTGGGGGCGACCTCAAATTTTTTCAAGGCCCCAATTTTAGCAGACCCGAGTGGCATGAATGGTCGACAGACCGAGCACTCAGGGATGCATTGGGGCTAATCACATAATGCTTTGTTTAGGTTTAAGCCCGTGTATAGACCTAAGGGCGACCTTCGAAGTTCAGTGAACTTCTTGAGTTGGTCAAACCTAAGTATCATGTCAACCCTTCAACTCGGCTGATACTTGGGGGCGACCTTAAAGACTTTTAAGGTACCAATTCGAGCAAACCCGAGTGGCATGAATGGTCGACAGACTAGACACTCGGGGATGTATTGGGGCCGACCACATAATGCTTCATTTAGGCTCAAACCCGTGGATAGACCCGGGGGCGATCTTCAAAGTTTAGTGATCTTTGTGAGTTGGTCAAACCTAAGTATCATGTCTGCCTTTTGAGCCGACTGATACTTGGGGGCGACTGCGACGTTTTTCAAGGTTCCAATTTGAGCAGACCCGAGTGGCATTAATGGTCGACATACCGGATATTCGGGGATGCATTACAGCCGAACTTCGATGTCCGGTGCATTTCATACTTCATTCTTCACACAAATATACCAGCATACAAATATAACAACAATTCAAGTCAAATACATACCAACAATTCAAGTCAAATACATACCAGTAGGTCAAGTTTAACTACGTTACTCATTGTTCAACTTCTACCTATCCAACACACTGAAGCAAAAAAAGGAGAGGGAGTTCATTTCAGACGACAGAAGCCAAACAAATTACCTTCTAAAAATACCCTACTCACACAGGATTGGCCGTACTTACTCATTCTACATGATCTCCTGCAACAATACCTCCACTGCCTTCGATAACGGGGTTCATTCCAGAAGTCTCAGCAGAGCCATCACCCACAATATCCCTTACAGTACTACTAGTACCAATACCATCCCCCAGCTCCCTCCACCACAGGATTAACACCTCCACCTACAGGGTTCATTTCTGTCCCTTATGCTTGGGCACCATCTTTGACACCAGGATCTTCGGTTGGAGAATAGCGCTCGAAGGTCTCTGGATCGATCCCTATCCCATCTAAAAACTTCTTCAGGGTGGTGGTTACATCACACTCATCATCATACTATGCCTGAAAATGCACTTTGTTATTCTGCAGCTTCTCATCCTTGTTAACCTGCTTCTTCTCCAGTATTTCTACCGTCTGATTACAGTTGGCGATCGCAGCTTTGGTTTCCCTCACAGCATCGGCTCGAATCTGCAACTTCTCCCATTCTAGCACACCGACCTGGGTCTCCAGCGACATCCTGGTCCCCCGCCCGTACTCCAGCCTATCCCTCACCTACTTTAGGTTCTCATTCAATACCTTCTGGGCTTTGTTAAAAGCCATCACCTACGCATTCACCTGTATGAATATTTGACTGATCAGCAGTTCTCGAAGCATAATTTCAACTTCAAAATCCCAGATACACTTACCTGGTGCATAACTTTGTTAACTTGCTTTCCCGCTTCATCTGGGCTTGTACCACAGAGAGTAGCCATTGACTCGGCCATTATTCAAGCGCTCTCCTCCAGTTCGACCTCACGTCGCCTCACTTTGGCTGGTTCATCCTCATCATCGGCCATCTGCTTACGAGGCCTCTTCCGCAAAGTTGTCTTCATTCGATGCACTGTCGAAACTTTATCAATGATTATGCCTTTACCCTTGCTAGTCTACCGTGGTACCTCAGGAACAGTCTCTGGCACAGTCACCGTATTGTCCCAGGCCCTCCTCGTCGATACCTCGGTACAAAGCTCGACTTTTGGCTCAAGGTGTCGTAATCCATCTCACCTGCCCTCGTTGAAGAACTTTCTTCTTTTCTCTTCCTTAAATGCCCAGTAGCAACTGAAACATCTCTCAGCAAAGTGTCCATCTTCTTTCGTGTCTTTCTCATAATACCCAACTTTTGAAATACAACATTCACCTACTCCTCGCTATCGTTAATCAGATCATCAATGTACGTCCTTGGGTTCTTCAATGAAATGTTGCTGGGCTCTGCAAAACAAAGAAGAAAAGTTTACAAGTTTATTTGAGCCACATATTGAACATACTTCGACTACTAACTTACTTGCGTTATACAGCTTGTGCTTCAGCTTATATGCCTCATCCCCCTCTGCATTCACATAATTCCCCTTCACCACCACCAAATCCTTATCCCACCCACGCCTAGTCGAACATAGGTTAAATAACCATGGTTTGTTTGTATGGCATTGAATGTGATACGTATCTGTCTTCTTATTTTCTTTCTCGAATAGAACGACCCAATGTCAAACCACTCCATCAAAAACCTCCTTTCGCGTTATAATTCCACATTCATCCCTTAGATAACTCTCATCATCTCATAAAAATTGCCATTCATCTGGCATTGAGCAATATCCCAGAAATTTAATACTTGCTTTACCAACCTTCGAAGAGGGAGTTACATCCCTAGGCGAATCTAACCTTTAAATGCCATAATTCCCTCAAGAGGGGAATCCTTAAACGTATACTCGGCCCTTAATGGCACCAGAATAATACCCACCTTCGACAACCCGTATTTTTCCATGAATCGATCCAGCCTTGCCATTTCTTGAGCCAAGACTGGCCCCACAGTGGTCCCTGAATCGTCCGTATCTTCCCTTCTATCACTCTCCTCCTCTTCTTCGTCCTCCATCTTATCACTCGAAGGATCGATAGTACCCTCGTTCCTCCTTCCATCTCCCTCCTCAATTTTTTCTTCGTCACCCTCTCCGGCTATTCGAATCCTGCGATGGCTCCTAGTTGAGACTCCAAATTCTGGCACTACTACAGCCAATGGGGCATCCATAACAATATCTAATACTTCTACATCATTGCTCTCATCCCCTCGACCTCGACCAATTATACTCGGATGGATTACTTCGTTCACATCCTCATCTACTGGCCTCATCCTCGAAGCGTGACGGGTATACATTATACCGTACAAAAGAAGATGATAGACATTAACTCGATATATTTGAGTATCAAGGTTCGATTTCATAATATTATCTACCCTCACCCAATCGGTCGACCTACGACTGAATATTCAACTTCTACCACCCTCGCCCACCCCAAATTTTTCACTTTGCCAGACTTCCAACACATCTACTAGATCCTAACACAGTTACGCCGATTCTGGCAGCCCAACAAAACATTATCCCACCGTACAAATAAAGAGCAAAAGGAGAATTAACAACACAAATAAATGGTCTATCAGATTTATCTGAACTCTGAAACGTACCTGTTTGAGTAGCTTAGATTTATCAGCGGCAGTGGCGTTATCTTTTTTTCACTCCAGCAACTTTAACCGCAATAATGGCATATGTCTTCTTCTCTTCCTCCTTTCACTCTCTCTTTAGTTGTTTGGGAACAATGACCCTCTCTCTCTCACACACACCTCTTTAAATAGCTCCAAAAAATACAAAACCACCTTGATTTTCCCCACTCACCATCATTACCACTCCTCCACTCCCCCTTCATTTTTGGCCATGATGTGTCTTACCAATTTTTCCCCTACTTGCACCCACTTACGCCTTAAAATACCTTTTCTAGCCCTTTCGAACCTTCTGACACCCTACCCGAAGTTATCAACTCAAACCCACGTGTCACCTCCACCTCTTTCTAATAACCCGAGGAAACATAATGATGACCTACAGCGGCACACTGCTCAATGAATAGTATCACCTCTAACAATTCTGCCATTTCGGCTATCAAATTTTGCAGTCGAAGCATCCCATGCCTTCATTTTCAAGCCTTCTTATCCATTCCACTATAGTCATACATTCGATCCATGTCATGCATTTGTTTTCGAACTATCATTTATATTCTACCACAATCCATCGTACATATACATAAGTTCTCGAACCTTCGGTCAATTCATTTCGTTTATTGAAATAGTTAAATTTTCTTACCATTTTTTTTCGTGTTCATTACTTAAGTTCGAAATTCGACAGTTCATACCGTGTCTACATTATTATCGTCTCCAAAACTTATAATCGTTATACTTCCATACTTCGACAAACATTGTTTTTATTTCGAAACAAAAAAGAAAACATACACGGGCATACACAATCAAATTCAACAAGAAAAGAGAGAAACAGAGAAACAACAGACACAGCGGCAACAACAAAAATAGCAAACCCCTTTATACTCCCACCACCACATCAAAATCCCTTTTTTATAAACGGGGAAGTTTTTACAGATCCCCGACTGAGCCTCAGCCGTTTCTTCAGCCTCCACCTGGTCTTTTGCTAGGCTTTTCAGCAAGAAATACCGTTTACTGACGTTCGAGCCCAACCACTGCATCACCCTCCACCAGTGCTCGTACGGCTGGCCACAGATAACCTCCACTGGCTCTAGCTCCACCAAGTTAGGCAGCACCATATCTAACCTTGATCTTCGAAGAATTTCTCCTTTAGGGCCATCATTTTCTCTTCAATACGGCATTCTTTCTCCACCATTCTCTTATGGTACCAAGTGTTTGGTGTAGTTTCCATTGTTTTGCTTGCTCAAAGAAGAAGATGAAGAATGTTTGGAATCGCCCCTAACAACCCCTATTTATACCTGGATTAAAGGGCATTTATTACCCCTTAATCAACACTTACCTTAATTACTTTCCTCGGAACTGCCTACATTTAACCAGTCAATTCTTCAACTTCCCATGCCCAACAGTTTTTCTCAGCCCACACCATCTACACCAATTTTTGAGGCCCCTGGTACGAGGGGGCAAATGTAGCAGCCTACTCGCAGCCTTCTTGTACCAGTCGAATAATTGAAGGCTACATCGAAGCCTACTCAGAGACTCGAAGCCCAACAAGACTAATAATTAAATCTACAAAGCCTTATGAGACTAATCAAATACTCAAAGGAATCATCGCTGCTAATTACCATAGTTGAAGCCGAATATAAACAGTCAGCACCAGAACTGAGCATCAGTACTAGAAAGACTTTGACCATGGTAATGCATGATCGAAGGTAGACACGTCCGACAGCCAGATCACCAGACAAAATAGTGAAACGAGCTGCCAGACAACTACAGTGTCAGAACTGACTCAACATACAGAACAGCTATCCCAAAGGATATACATGTAATCTGACCTCCCATGGTGACTCGCCCTTTTTCTATATCCTATAAATAGGAGAGAGGTGACACTATGAAGGGGTTAGAAAAACTCTCCCAAAACCCCTTGAAGATTACCTTCGAACACTCTGTAACTCTTTTCCTATTTGATCTGTAATCTAACTTGATATATATCATCAACCATTCAAATCCTCGCTAGAGGTCGTGGAGAAACCCATTCTAGGACTCCGCTGGAAATGCGCTATTCATTGTCACATATTATCCAGTGTTCATTATCCATTATCAATTTTAAACTCGGCAAATGTTTGAACAAAATCGGCATTTCCAAGCAAATGGGCTGACGTGCATTAACTCAAAGTTCCTACACTTTGAAAGTTCATTAAATGTATCCTAACACTAAATAACATACTAGATGCGAGAGAGTTGTAATGCCAATGAGATTGGATATCCTTGGTCAATAACAACAAGTATAATATAATATCAAAAATGTTCCAGAACATAAAAGATGCAACTGAATTTTTCATGAGTACAAAATGTGAAATGACCAGCAACCTAGATAAAATAGAGTACACATTTCATACTGTTAATAAAAAAATAGATAAACTAGAAAGCAACCAGAGTAATTTATAACTATGCAAAATGTAATTACTAATATGTTGTAACACTAAAATCTTTACCTAACAAATGCAAAGATCACATATTTCCTCGAAAGCATCCTGTGAACTCCAGTGAAGGTCTCTAGCTTATATCTTGTGTTGTTCCGTTTCTTTGGATTAAGGAAAATCATGGCATGTCAAATGATAACATTGCATATTCTACCGATATTACTCTAAGTACCCCATTAATACAATACTTGGTACGTTTCACAACAATTTCAGAAGGGAATACAACATCCTCTAACATGACACTAGTGAGTATGTGGTTGCAGGGCCTTTCCCATCTCACAAATATATATATCCAAGAAGGGTGTTTTTCGTATAGACAAATTTGCCCACAATGAATAGTTTTTCATGAGGCAAAGAAGGGCTATGATAGACTTTAAAGCCCTCGAGATTGGAAAGATGACAATTTCAATGCAAATGAGTGGAGGAGATCCAGTCATACTCAGGGTACTTCTGTGGTTTCTCTCGAAACTTAAGGGTATTATAGTAAGAAAAAACCTATCAATTAAAACTTAAATTGCAGTTATCCTAAATTTTATTTACCACCCACAATTACGAAAACCCATTGCAATTTTAAATAGTAGTTAAGAGTACGCATTCTCCCCCACATCTCCCACGAATCTCTCTCTTGCCCACAAACTTCTTCTTCTTCACCAGTTATACACCCCTCCCTCTTTTGATCTTCCCTCGCCACACTTGGCACATTCTTTTTTTTTTTTCTCTCTCCCCCTCTCTCTTTCATTGCTGATATCTTTCTCCTATACTTCTCTTCAAGGTTCGAATTAAGGTTATAACTTCTATCTACAATCGTTCCTCTTCGCAGACTCTCTTTCTAACACCATTTTCTCTCTTTAAAACCTTAAGTTTAACTATAAACCTTGGTTGAAATCATATATGAATTGAAGCTTTCACCATTTTGTTCTCGATTTCAACTCTGAATTTGAGTTTTGGGGTTTCATCATTTCCATTTTAGGGTTTTTGATCTCTCATGGTTTCAATATGCGATTTCATATGGTTTTGTTGATTTTGATTCAAGTAAAATCAATGCTAAATTAGGTTTGATTTGATTTTAAGGGTTGTTGATTGTCTTTCCCAATTCGAATTGGTTTTTTCATCTATGTTTGAATTGGTTCCATATTAATGTCCTTTATTAGTTGGGTAAATTTGCTTCTGATTGGGGTTTTGATTACATTGGACGGTTTAGATTAAATGGTATGCATTCTGGCTCTCATAATTTGGGGTTGTAAACCCTACATTTGAACTGATATTTTGATATCTTCTCTATGGTGTTTATGTACAAATGTGGTGTTTTAGAGCAACGATTAAGTTCTGGATTTGTAGGGAGTATTTCAAGTTCTTTGGGTGATCTCTATAGCTAAGATAATATCTAATTAAATGCTGAAAATAGAAACTTGAGTGCTTAAGTTTACCTGAATAGAGAGTATGCAATCACGGGGAAACATTATCGAGTATATTTGCTGTACTAGGCACGTCAGATGAAGTACCATTAAAATCTTAGGATAATCACTCACAATGGGTTTGCCCAAGTTTTGATTGTTCATTTAGAGGATCAAAGGTGGCGATGACGGTGTTTGATCTATTTGTTAATAGGGTCTGTAGGTGAGTACATCAAATGTATGTAAGAGATTATTACTCGACTAAGTTTTTCGGATATTTCCTCAATTTTGATTCTCATTGTAATTGCCTGTGAGGAGATTCACGAGACGATAAATTATTTATGTTGGGTACGATACTCATTGATTGCAGTAATGGTGGTATATTTGCATGGCTTCAGACTTTGGGTTATGCTTGGATATATAAGTTTAAATTCTCTGATATAAGGTTAGGATCTTGCCATTAATGTTTTGTTGTAGTTGATGACTAAGGTAAGGAAAGGGTTGCAGATAGCTCATTGAGTAGATTGGGAAGGGAACTAGATTACCTTCTTCTTTAACCAATACCTTTTGCTTATAAAATTTTTGCTTCTGGAGGGACATTAAAGACGAGTTTAGTTGTGAACCCCAAATGAACATGCCAAAGTTTGGGCTTAGGTACTTGGGGTTGTTTGCATGTATTGGGTTTTAAGAGCTTCAGTATTCCTTAGTTAGTCAGTAAATAGGTCATGGGACAATTGCGAAAGGAAGTATTTTTTGAAGTAGAAATATTTTTTGGGTTTTGATGTACTTCAAATGCTTTAAAACACCTTAGCCGTGAAAAGTGTTATATCTATTATGGATTAATTTTTTAAAAAATAGTACGAATTAAGGTTTCTCTTATATTATTTTAATTTTCCAATTGTAGATTTAATTTGTATTTGCTGCTACTACTTTGATATCATTCTAGAGCACAAAAATCTCACTCCTAGGCACCTCTTCCTCAAAGATCAGGACCTTTATCTCTCTCTATCTATATCTGAAGTATTTTTCTCTATTGCTTTTGGGTTTAAATTTGTTTAACTGTGACTGTGTTTGGGATAATCTCATAATGTGATTGGGAAAATCTCCTTATTGTGTTTTCCCCCTTGATAAGATTGCAATAATTAATGAGTATGGTGATTATTGTATGTACTTTTTCATCTTGAATTTTTTTTGTGTTTACCATATTCTTTGAATTTTTATATTATTTTTGCCATTATTTCGATATAATGGACAAAGGGAAACCCTTAACTAATTGATATAAGGGCATACAAGACTTTTAGCCTTTTGCATTGTAAGTTTTCATCTTTCATGAATTTCTTCAAATGCTAATTTTGTACAATATTAACACAAAGCTCAAAACTACGTTGTGATTATTTTTGCTACTTAAATTTGTGTTGTGTTGATCATTTTATCTCCTTTATGTAGGGGTTAGGTTTACTATCAAAGTATAAATGTCAACTCCTCTGGTCCTCTCTAATGTAATGGCAAATATCCTTAGCATTGCCTGAAGAAGTTTTTGTTGGAAGAACCATGGTAAATTGGGCAATTAAGGATACACATGTCTTCTGATGAATGAAATTCTTGAATATGTGTAACATTTTGGGTACCCATTAGATGGAAATCCTTCTTGGCCTAGAGTCAAGTTCACATGCCTTGCACTGTACTTTATAAAACATGTTTCACCTTAGTTGGTTCGACTTTGTCCCATCGTAGAGGCAATATGTGTTGTACATCTCCGGTTTTGATTTATGTTGGTTGTAACTAAGATGGATTTGATTACAAAGTGACTAAGCTAGAAATATTTTGGGTTTTAGCGCCGAAGGCGCGT
This sequence comes from Kingdonia uniflora, assembly GCA_014058105.1. Lineage (NCBI taxonomy): Eukaryota > Viridiplantae > Streptophyta > Magnoliopsida > Ranunculales > Circaeasteraceae > Kingdonia > Kingdonia uniflora. The sequence continues at coordinate 294,579 of JACGCM010001686.1, read as the reverse complement.
TAATGAACACATTTTGTTGTAGCGCCGAAGGCGCGTTTACGCAATCATCGTGGCGAGCCACAGGTAGTACTAGTCTCTCTATTAAAACAGGGTGGTATTTTTGCGACTTTAGACAAGTCTATCCTTATGTCTAGAGATAAAGAGGGGATGCGATGCGCTGTTGATGCCTTGAGGAACGCACAAGGAAGGGCAGTTGTAGAAGTTTATGTTTTAAAACTAAAGTCTAAAAAAAAAGACATGAGTCGAAACTTCTCTTCTTCTCCTTCGAGTGGAAACTACTCATCTTCTCAACAAAAAAAAAACTCCAAAACCAAAAAAAAATAAAAAAATAAAAATCAAAATTAGCGCTCTCTCCGTCTCTCTACATTTTGTAATTCTGTCAATTGTCTCTCTCTCTCTCTGCATTTTATTGCTTTAATTTCGCTTGGTTTTCACAGCTTAACATCCATTGTCTACTCTAATGAAGGAGGGGCACAAAGGGGTAATCTTGATTTTCTCCATGTAATGAAACAACGTAGTGTTTGAGCCGATTGTAACACCTACATTTGGTTACTTAAGGGATGTGGGTCATTTGGAGAGGTTAAGAGCTTCATGGAAGGATTTTGAAGTCTGGGTTTGATGGGGAATCAATTTTGTGTGATCAACTCATTGATGTTTATATTGGGTTTGGTAAATTTGAGTGTGGGGTTGGAGTGTTTAAAGATATGCCTCAAAAGAGGGTATCTTCTTGGAATTGTATGATTCTTGGGTTAACGAGGGGACGATTGGGTGATCGAAGGGTGTTGCATTTCTTTTTGAGGATGATTCGGGAAGGTGGCTCATTTTCGGATTGTGATACTTTTTGCGGTGTTCTAAGGGGTTGTAGTGGAGTGAGTGTTGGGGGTTTTAAAATGGGTTTTCGTGAATTTACTTTTTACAGGAGTAGAGCTGACATCCAAAATGATGATGTTCAAAGTGTTGCAATGTGCTATGCCTGTGAAATGGCAGTTTTATTGATTAATCAGCTTAAGTGGAATAAAACTATAGATCTTATAGTTAGCTATGCTGATGAGGTGAATATTTTTAAACTTGATTTTCTTTATTTCACCTAGCAAAGCAAAGTAAAATTTGATAATGATATGTCATTTATATGACCAGTATATTACATACTACACTCTAAATAGTCATTTATTGCCAAATTTTGTTGGGTAATATTGGGTCTTTACTCATTGTCTTCAGCTCTGTGATAGACTACTCAGTCTTCAGGGAGAAACAGTTGTTAATTGTCGTAAATTATCTTCTTTGCCTAAGATAGCTTTCACAATTGGCGGTGTGGTGTTTGAGCTCTCTCCACACGAGGTATGATGGTAGTCCTTGATAATATTGAGATTCGAAGGCCATCCCATGGTTCACAAAAGATTCTACCCAAATTTGGCTTGGTCATGGGTTTTTACGAACCATTGGAGATACAATTACTTGTGTATAAATGTTGATATTCTATAACTTAGATGTTCTATCTTTTCAAGTTTCCACTGTTTTCAATGCTCTGTTGTGATTCAGTACATTCTTAAGGTGATGGGTGAGGACACTGACACTCACTGCATTAGCAATTTTAGGGCGATGGAAGTACCTCCTCCCCGTGGTCCCATCTGGTACGTTTTTGCATGTTTGTGGGCATTTGTAGATATGAGTTGTTGATGCACATACAACTTCACTAACTCTTTTAACAAGTCATTATCACAAACATAAAAGATAATCTCTTCCTTTGCAAAAGTTTAAACTCCTATAATTCGAGGCTTAAACGTTATGTATTGAATGGAGTTTCATGTATTATTATTATTATTATGAATTTTATTAATGCTTAAAAAAGAAGGCATGCAGATTGGACTGAAGAGGGGGCTCTAAGTGATCAAGTCATTTGATTGTGTATATGGGCAGTTTATTAAGGTAAATCAGGTCATTCAGAATGATGGGGACTGGTAATGGAGTGCTCTTATTAAAGTAAATACAAATTTTCAACCGAAAGGTTTGGAGGAAAGTAATTACCGTTGACAGGCTAATACAAGGCATAACGCCTCTCCCTTCTAAATGTGTATGCTGCAGTGATGGATATATAGAAGACCTTGATCACCTGATGATTCATAGTGATATGGCAAAAGGATTATTGTCACATTTCAGCAGAGCATATGGTATTTCTTATATCAGCAATCAGAATATATGGTCTAGGCAAGGAGTATGGTTGGCTTAGGTTAACAGATCCTCTCAAATGGGGATCATTACTGGCATGATTCCTTCTTTGATTTTTTGGGAACTATGAAAATCTAGGTTGGCTCAGGCTGAACCTATGGTGGTTGATCAAATCATTCAAAAGGTCAGAAATTGGCTGCTGTGTAAAATGTCTTACATTAATTGCAAAAAGGATAGCTCCTTCACAGAAGTTCTCTCTTTACATGCGCTCAAAGTGGAAAGGAGAAAACCCAAGTACAAGCCAACAGGAGTTATCAGATGGATGAAACTCATACAAAATTCTTACAAATTAAACACTGATGGTTCTTCAAGAGGGTCTAATGGGATGTGTGGATGTGGTGGCATTGTTAGAGATCATACAGGTAACATGTTTTTTGCCTTTTCTGTTGCTCTGGGTCTAGGATCTAATAACTTTGCTAAATTGTATGGTCTACTCATTGGTCTGAGATTCTATAAAATGCTCTTTCACTCATTTTTCTTTAAATGGTAAGCATTCTCCTCATTAGTTTCTTATGTAATTTTAGCACTTTAGGCGTGAAGTATGAACTGTAAAGACAACATATGCCATAAATCATCCTTAAGCAGCATGGGATTGATGTCCAATGCCAGGTTCCTATTATGTCTCTAACAATACTACTTTTTCATCGCTCAAAGAGGTTTTGGAAAGAAAATCCAGATATAAAATTTTTGAGAGAAAAATCCAAATAGAGGAAAACCTTGAAGAAGTCTTCTCCTCTAGAGTGAAGCAGCTTCACATGCAAGGCCCTCACAATCAATGCTTACAACTAAAAGGTAGGTATAATTCTCTTTCCAACCTTCTATAAATCACAAAGGAAAAATAAAGGCAGCAAAAATAATCTGATAGTCTTGCTTACTCTTTGAATTAGCCACAATGTATGATTTCATTTGCTTCTCTTACAATTAGGAGGCCAGTATATAGTCGTTAAATTTATCTTCCTACGTATCCTTTTATGATATGAATGGCATTATTACAGTTCCTTACAAACATTGATGGAACTGGAAGCCACTAGCCCCATTTATGAAGCCTGCTATTAAGGAATGTATCCAGGAATAGACTTAATAATAAATCCTATATATATATTTTTACAGCATTGAAGCGCTATGCATATAAACACATAAACTTATATCGTTGCAAATACTAGCTCCACAACATAAGCGGAAGTAATCTAAGGGAACATGGGGAATGACCTAAGGAAAACATCTCTATACCCTTCAACTTTCGCAGCTCTTTAAGTTGGTCTTATTTTATGCTGGATTTTCTACAATCCAAATGTACATAAATATAATATCTGAGTATTGTAAATAAAGTTTTTATAACTCAATACATAGAGAAGTTACATACATACCTTAAATTAATGATACTACTGCAAATGTTTTATTCTTTTATGTCATTACTTCGTTTGAGTTCAATCAATGTTCTTCGAGTTACTCATTTATACATGCATAATATCTTTGGTCATTACGGTTAATAACGCAGATACTGTAAGGGTTATCGAGACATAGTAACTATTAATTACTTTAAAGGAATCTGCATCTACATTGTTATTTCTAACAGTTCTATTCATTCAATTTTCAATAATCAAAATGCAGCGGCTATATGTTCCTTGAGTATGCTATGCAAGGAAAATTCTCTAACAAGTCGGATGTATTCAGTTTCAGAGTATCGCTATTAGAGATTGTCACTAGAAAAATGAACACAAGCATTCATGATTTCGGAGAATCCTTGAGCCTTTTGGGATATGTATGTGCATGCCAAATGTTTTCTACAATTTCATCTGGAGAACCTTTACTTTCCTTCTCATTCAAACTAAGATTTCTTTGTACTTGTTTTCAGACATGGAAATCATGGAAGGAAAATAGAGTGGAAGAGATAGTTCATCCAGATCTATCTGAACCATGTTTTCTCATAGAAATCTTGAGGTGCCTCCAAGTAGGATTGCTGTGTCTACATGATTTTTTAGATGATAGACCAACCATGTCATCTGTACTTTCCATGCTTATGAGTGAAACTGCAACTCTTCTGCCCCAAGGGAACCTGTATTTACCCAAATGAAAATGTTGTCAGATCCTTATTCTAGAAATAAACTCACAACTTCACTTAGTCAAGGATGATGTTTTTGTATTGTAATGATACATATTCTCTTTTGATATCACAGGAAATAGTCCTTTAGTATAGGTTTCATGGGGCGAGTATTTTAGTGACCACATGGTCGTTAGATATATTGTATTATCGTACTGTAATTATAGTAGAAAATTAGGGCCACAAGACGTGGGGGTGTTCAAAATAGAAAAAGGGAGATTAAAAGAGTATCATCTGATCACAAAGTTCAAGGGTATGAAGCCACAACCAATTTGGGTTGAGCCAACACTAGAAGGTCGCAATTGATTAGTTAAATGTCTATTGAACAACATCCCATTCTTTTAATGGTTGCTTATACAAGCTATAGTTTTATTTTGCTTACTTTCTATGAATAACATACTTTTATATCTATGACTTATCAGATAACAAATTACAGTACTATAAATAACTACATGAGCTTATGTTTCTTTTTCGCCTGCTTCATTTTTGTCACATTTTCTTCATTAATTTATTCTATTTTTTGTTGATGTTGTTTTTGTTGTTTTTGGTTTTGTTTATAGTATTATGGGTTTTACATGTTTGGGAAGTGTCTACTCCCGTTATAAGACTTAATGTAATGTTAATTGCATTACAAGATTCAATTGTTGGCAGTTGCCTATATGACTAATTTTGTTTTCTACTAAATTTTAGATCGTAGGGCATTTCTTGGAGGAGACATGTGTCAATCCATCCTTTATCATTAACCATCCACAGACAATGAGCCCTCTCGTAAAGTGGCATAGATCGAAGCCTGGACTTACTGAGAGTTTTGAACTATTCGTTAACAAACACGAAGTATGTTCATGTTGCTATTTATAATTTACAATTTGCTTTATTTTGTTACCTTTCCTTTTTTGTTTTGTATACATACATGTGGTCTCATCCCTCCATATCTGTTAGGTTTGCAATGCATATACTGAATTGAATGATCCCGTGGTACAACGCAAACGATTCTCTGAACAATTGAATGTACCATTCGCTGTTCTTAGATGTTAGGTGATATATTCCATGAGATTTTTTTTTGAGTATGTTGTAATTGTGGTTTCAGGATCGACAATCAGGTGATGACGAGGCAATGGCCTTAGATGAAACATTTATGATAACTCTAGAGTATGAGCTGCCCCCAACTGGTAGTTGGGGTTTGGGGATTGATCGGCTCACGATGCTTTTCATTGATTCATAAAATATAAATATTGGTTTTCTTTTGCTAATAATGTTTTCCAGTGCTACATTTCTAGATGAAAAATATTATAATTTTCTGGAGGAAACATGTCCAATGAGACATAACAATTTTTATGCTAATCAACATTGGGTGAAGTAAATCCGATTACGTGTATCATGATTTGTTACTATACGTGCTTTTATTTGCAATATCTCTTAATATTATTAATATATCGTTGTACCCGTGGATATAATTGGTTAAGTAATAATTTTCAGAAATTTTGTTTATTGAATTTGTTTTGGCCTAATTGGTTAAGTAATAATTTTCAGAATTTATTTAACTTTATTGGTTGAACGGCTTACATTTTAAGCCATAATGCTCCCAATTCATAATATGTTTAGATATAAGATATATGTACTTATTTCAAGTTTGTACAGACAAACTTAATGGCTAATTTTCTAGTAATCTGGTGCTTTGAATTGTACATGGGGTTAGTTTAGATTTAATGTTTGACATATTTTTAGATGTATAATTCTATTTGTGAACTGTGACATTAAATTTTATATTTTAGCATTTGAAAATCCCTCAATGAATTCTTTAACTACAACCATTGTTGGTTATTTTGTTCTGTAATCTAGATTTACCAGTTTTGTATATTAAATTTGTTGGTTTTATATATTTCTAGAGTCTGGGGATGAAATAATTATATGTTTTTTTAGCTTTGTTGCATATTGGATCTTTAGCTCAAATGGTAGAGCGTTTGGGAATGGAAATGAATTTCCAAAATTTTCAAGTAATGGTGGTTCAAACCCTCTGAGATTTGTTAGTGACCGATTTATCTATCAATTATAAACTTAATCATTCGCGCGTAGCACGGGTTCATAACCTAGTCTATATTACAACACAATGTTGTTTTTCAAATAGATAAGTTTACCATTGTCTCAAAGATAAAGAGGGGTTGAGATTTGTCGGAAAGAGATAGATGGACGGCATAGATTCATTTTATTCTCATATTTATGGGTACTTTGGACTTAACACATAAAATTGGTAGTTTAGTCTTATTGTTTCTTTTCATCTCATCTCAACAACTCAGCCCAACTTTTTTTTTTCTCTCTCTAATTATTTGTTCTCATGATGGGTAACCTTATAAGTTATAAATACATGGAATCACCGAATTTTGATATAGTCCAAATGCGATCTCAGGTTAGAATCATTAAACTCTGAAAAAGATATGACGGTTTAAGGTGAGAGTCTCTCTCTTCCTCTCAATTTGTTGTTTTCATTTTTAAACTGTTTCTTCTTCTGTGCAATGGCATCTCTATGACTATAAAGATTGATAGTACTAATGTTTATTCTAAAAACTCAAATAATGTTTATTATATGACTTGAAAGATTTGTGCAATGGGATCTGTATCTTTGGAAATCATTTGATTTGGTTGCTTACATTAAAATTGAGTTCATATCATAGGTTTAGAGATTAAAAGATTTTACTGTAAGGAAATCATTTTTAATTTGGTCATATTGTACTTTGTGCTTTATTATCTGAAGTTTTGGTTTAATGAAGGATCAAATTTCAAGTGCGAATTCACGCAGGTTCTTAGCGAAAATTAGGTTTATTTTATTAGGTTGATAAGCATATGCTCCTGATCAAAGTGTGAAGAGGAACATAACTTTGCTACAGTTCTAAAAACACAAATTCAGCTGATTTCCGAGTTCCTCTTCACTTCCAGCAGCTTGATTCAATGAGAAAACAGTTCTCCCAAATAGCATGAATCCGATGTTCTTGAAAGTTGAAACCTGCGACAATTAGAACAAATTATATTAGTGAATATTCTAATGGAGCTTCCACATATAAAAGAAAAATTGAAATCTAGAGAGAACTTGGAGTTCCTAGATTCCATTCCGCGGTTCCCATCCCAAATAGCAATGCTTTCAAACCAATTGAAAGATAAAGGATTTATTTTCCTCTGCAAGTCCGATATTTTTATATCTGGAAAAGTAACACGCATACTTCTACAATTGCATATGCAATTCCTCTCACATTCCTAAGACATTCCTAAGGTGACCAATTTTATTTCTTTGGATGAATAGAAACCCATTGCATACAACAACATGGTGTATCAAATGATTTCCAAGATAATAATCAAGAGGCGGAGAATGTTCCCACTACATTGCTCAATCCAACTCAATCACCTTTCGTACGGAAGAGAAACATCTCAGACATACTGCTCATTCTGATGAGCTTATGAGAAACTATTAAGGAATTTTTTCAGGAAAAAAATGCTCACTTCTAAACTTGGTGAAATTCAATGAGCGGGGTTATTCTTTTATGCAACAAGGGGCTGGTGTCACTTTATGTAACCTATTGTTAGCTAATCACAAAATCAAAAAATATGACATTAGTGAAGAGGCAGGGGAGACACTGAGACAGGCAGGGGCGTGTTGAATAGCTTAGCTCTTTAATGATAGCACGGAGGATCTATTTTTCTAGGTCGTCGGGAATCTCTAAGACCCAACCTCTTTGTCCCCAAAATGGCTCCCGCTTAGTCTAAAAGGATTTGTTACTATTGCATAGCGAACTTGCACCTCCCGACCTTACTAATATAACCAGTAGAGGCAGTGAAGAATTAGCAAACCTTACCAGAGTACCCAAACCAATGCTTCCAAGGGGTGATCGGATTTAGCGGCTTTTCAAAAGAAGCGAGTAAATCTGATCTATAGAGAAAGAAAGGAAGACATAAAAACGATATATAATATAAATGCCTCTACTAAACTATGATCACTTTCTTGGATACCACCTCTCTATGATCACTTTCTGTTTAATAATGATTGTTCATTAGGGACTCAGGGAGTTATGGCAGCATGGTAAGGAATGAAGAAGGAGAATCTGTTGCGGCTTATGGAGAGAAAACTCTTACTGTCCACGAAATGAGTGCCATTGACAAAAGATTACAAATTACCATCCAAATGGTAAAAAGAAGCTTTGGATGACCCCTGACTCTACATCCTACATTAAAGATGGAACAAATTTATGCTTAGCAACATCCAGGTCACCTCAGTCTTTCCCGGTCGAAAATATAACGGAATATTCTAGCAGCTCATGCCTTCATAAAAGTGCATATTCCACTAGCTCATTGCCTCGAGACTTTACGTGTGAAGATTAATGAGGATGCTAAATCGTAAGTTTTGATTATTAATACGCTTGCCCTTGAAAAAAGAAAAGAAATTTCTTTGGGGTCGCTCATATGTGCAAACAAAACATACCCTATAACGCCAATAAACAGCTAATTGCAGTTGAATGTTTTACAAAAACATTTAACATACCCTATTAACATTTAACATACCCTATCAGATGTATCTCAGAACTGCTACTTCTTAGACGACAATCAGTCCTACAATAAATATTTTTCAGAAACTTTTCTCACTGTTTACATAAATTTCTTATACTTTTGCGTCTCAGAAATAATGTTCAGATGATGAATTTGATTTCAACTTAAACATTTCCTGTAATATTGATTTCACCAAGATTTTTTTAGAGGCTGAGGTAAAGTAATAACTTCTAAGCATTGCACACATTTATAAATAGTACATACCGAATGATATCCAAGACGGAATATCAATGAAGGATCTTCAGATAAGAACTTTTTAGCCCACTTCTCACCCACGTCATGCATTGTCTTTAATAAAGGAAGGTGTGTTTCTCGAACATCTGCCAGACGACCGAGACCGTCTTTTCTTGCTAAAACCAACAAGTGCTTCTCTGCCTGCATAAATGATGGAACTTTAGTTTCATAAAGTTTGAATGCCCATATACAAGAGTAAGACATAAGCTAATTTACCTTGGGGTAAAGGTCATTCAACACAACAACATCGTCTAATATCTCAATAAGAATGTTCTTGTGCCTTTCAGGATTCATGGCAATATTGTAAAGAGCTAGAGACCATGAACCCCAAGTCTTTTCTGGTTTCTTCTCTGTAGCATCAAACATACCATCTTCATTTCCAGTTGCGTTCTTTAGTCCCCTGGATTTCTTAATTCTCTCAGGTTCATAAGCATCCTCTCTTATTTATTTTTTTATCAGTACTTGGAAAATGATCACTAGGGTGTTTTTCTAAAGAATATTTATCTAAATCCATAGATCCTGATGCAAATTTTGTTGCTTGGTTACTCAAGGTAGATGCAAAACCATCAAATAGAGACGAGTAAGCCTCACGGAGAACCTTGCAGCCTTTATTGTAGTCGTTGTTGAGAAAGTTTGGTCTAGCTATCAGGATTCATGTTTGATCCAAGAACATGTATGACATGCGTTACACCTTCTTTTCTATATAAAGCTGATGTTGAAGGAAGGGGAACAACCAGGGTTTTCCCAGGACTAAGAGATCCAGCTATTTCCTTTGTTGCGATTTCTAGGTCTAGACCTGCAGCATTGAAAATAGCTGCATTTACTCCACCACCACCAGGTTTAAGTCTCCTGCATGGATAAAATTTCAATTTTAGGTCTTCATATAAAAAGAAATTCCATGATGGCGAACTGAAATGTACACAAACCCCACCATACATGCTACAATTTCAAGAGCTTAAAACAAACTGTGAGAGCTAAGAAAACAACACCAATTTACTTCGTAACAGCTTACCAATTTGCAGCATTAGCGATTATAGTACAGCGCAAACCACCTTCTGTGTAAAACCGAGTTATATCCTCCACAAACGTCAAACACTTAGCGAAGTCAATATTTTTCTTGACAGCTTTCTCCTTAACCAAGGATAAAATCTTTGATCGATGACTCAAGTCTACCAAAGCAAGTCTCGCATTTCCAATCTTACCCAAGAATTCGTCGACTTTTTCAACAACAGTGGATAAAGCGAGCAATCTCATTAATTGAGACATTGTTTTTATCATTTTGATATCGAGATTGTTGGTGAAGTTGTTATATGATACTACTGCTCAAGATATCTTTCTGGATTTCATGGATACCACTGGCAGTACTTTTGCACCTGTGAGGAGTTTAAACGTCTTATTAAAGGTGTTTCTCTCGCCTTTTTCTGTAAATTTCTGTGTGTGAGGCAGTTGGCGGCTATATACTGGCTAGAGTGCCTGGAGACATGGGTATGCAATATAGGATCTTTTGGCACTTCCTCACCTCCTGGTTGCAAACTATACACTGAGCTCAGAATCTTTATTTTAGTGGATCTTTTCAGGATCCGCTATATTGTTTTGAAGGTCTGTCTAATTTTAGGTTTCATGTAGGTTAGAGTAGGGGGATAACATGGAAGAATTAGTGGATGACCGGATGTAGGCATATGGTTGTTAGTTCTGAAGGATATACAATATAATCGCTACATATACAACGTAGGAAAAATCATATGGAACATATATATGTATTTTCTTGCATCATATCTTATAAAAAAACACCGTTCAAAGAAGCAAAAATAAGTGATTATGGATTTATTTATACATATGTAGGTTTTATTTAACTTTGAGAGATAATGGGCTTTCTGGGAATTTTACTTTATGCAATCTGGAAATATTCTTTCTCGCAAGACACATTTCTATCTCTAAAGGTAATTCTGTAGAACTCGTCATGGGTTTTGATCTTCCCTTTATGGTTTTGATTTGTGTACTTAGGTTTTCTAATTCGTTGGTGTAATGTTATTTGAATTATCACCATGACCACCATTGTTGTTGTAATGTCCCGGATTTTTTTTTCTTTATTTAAATAAATAAATAAATAAATTATGCATCCATATTTTTCCTTGACATCATGCATTGTGTTTCACCATTTTATATCAGGACTCTTAGTATGGTATATAGGCTTACTGTAAATGTGAACATTAGAGCATCGTTTTATTCGTATGGGGTAGGCTTTATTATAGCTATCGTAGTACCGTTCCATTGGATAACCACACACATCTATTTTAGGGATTTGATTTGCAGAATTTTAACATAGAGTTGGGGAGAGTCTTTGGGAGATTGGAGGTTAGGCTGATTTTAGTTTGAATTGGAGAGAGTAGAGAGAGGTGTTGATTAACCCACCTTCTCCAACCAAAAATTGCAGGTATATGGCTGTTCTTCTACCTTACTTTCATGCTTGATTGGATGAGTATTTCACCCTTTTATATTGATTCTATTACCTTAGAATTTTGGGAGATTAAGTTGGGTTTAGAGAGTGGGAGTAGAGACGACTATTCTCTGATCGGTTACTGCCGCCATTGTTGCAGTTTACGGTTCATTTGCTGTTGCAATTTGTTGCTTGCTGTACAGTTGGTTTGGGCTTCATCCATTGAGGGGTTTTAGTGTTCTGTTGTTGTACTAGAGGGAGGAAGAAGAGACAACTGTTGCGGTTCAGCTGTTGTTGTCCTTGTGGCTGTTCTGTTTCAGTTGTTGCCGCCTTTGATGTTACGGTTCTAGAGTACAGGGAGAGGGCTGCCTGTAATCGGCATTGTTGCTTTTCTATTTCAGTTGCTGCCCTCTTTATTGCTGTTGTTCTAAGATGTAGAGAGAGAGAGCTGTTTCAACCATCTTCAATCACCGACTTGTCGTCATCCATTACCAATCGCAGCTGCCTTTTTCTGTAAGTTATTCCCTGTTGCATTCATCTTGATAATCTGATTTTTAGTTAAGTAAAACCCTCTTGCTTGCTTGGTATTTGATTAGAGAAGATTTGAAGAGTAATTATTAATGTAAGTGATCGGTGTTTGATTCCTGAAGAGTTGTTTATCGCTGGATTCAGAAGGTCTGAAATCTGTTTTCATCATTGATAAACTATTTTTATTAAAACCTTAGGTGCTGTTATTGACCTTAATCTTATCTCATTTTCCCATTCCTTTAAGAATAATCAATGCTTGTTTTTTTCCTCATACTTGTGTTACACATTTGTTGACGTTTTGGAGCTTATTTTAGTCTTGATCGGATGATGATATGTATGGTTTATGAAAACTATTTTATGTTATTAAGTCTGATTTTTGGACTCATGTGGTCATACATTGGGGCGGAGTTTGGCTCATCTAGGTTTAGATATAGCGAGTATTTGGTCGAATGTGTTGTTGGTCTGAGTTGTTATCTGATGACGATTTGGGCATTGTTAGGAATGTTGGGTGATTGTAAGGAGATGTAGATGCTTCCTTGTTTAATTTTCAATATTGAGGTGCTTGGTTGTTTCACATCTGATGTTGTTGGAGTTATGCTTGCTCAGTTAAAATGGTGGAGGTTAAAAAAGTGTTGTGCTTCTTTGTACAAGAGCTGGGTACTTTTGATTTTCTTATTCTTTTATGTAGAGCTGTAGTAGAGAGTAGTGTGCCTCAGTAATGTTTTGCTAATGGCTTTCCTTCCTGATTGGTTTAGTTATTCTTTTAAGTTAGGCTAACTCTAAATCGTTTATACTAGGGTTTTAGCGGTAAAGTGTTGCTTGGCTAGTGGATTGATAAGGATCAATTAGTCCCTGATATACCGTTGTTAGAGTGTTGAGTTATTTGCTTGGATTGATTCATCTTGAGCATTGCTTCAGGCGAGTTTATTTTCCCTTAATATGTAAGCTTTTATATTGATTAACAATGTTAATAGTATGCACTTGATTTTAGTTACTGATATTAGGTTACTCACATTGTATATGACTTGGTTATTCGAAATGGCGTTCTTGACATGTTTTAGATTATGATGAGTAAATTCGAGTATCTTATGTTTATGCTTAAGAGGAACTTAGATGTAGAAATAGCAAATTGTGATTTAGCTACAAGATAGAACCTTGTAAGTTATAGATCGCCATATCCTTGGTTATTGTAGATACGATGATTTTGCGTCGTTAATATATGAGTATGGAATTGTCAGCTATTCATTTGGGTGCCTAACATGTTCCTTGACTCGAGTAATTAGGTTCAGCAGTTAGTATATATAGATATATAGATGTTATCCTAGTGGTTTAGCGACTATTAATTAGAATACAGTTTAGACATTACAGTTATCACTTTATAGATAAAATGACTTTGGTAGTTTAGCTTCCTAGACATATGATAATAAGATTAGGCACTGTCTATTTGGGTTTGTCTACGTTATCCTCATGGCTTCGTCCTTGGATATTAATAACGTAGTAAGATTCTAATATATAGTTCTTGGTTCCATGCCAAGTCGCTTGGACTGTATAGCCTTCGTAAGACTCGGTCTTTGGTTTTGAGCTTGTCCTTGGAGTTTATTATCTTGATTAGTCTTAGAATTACTTTAGGTGTACTATGTGTTCTTGTGGCTTTGTCCTTGAGCACTGTCGTTGATTCAGTAGTTGATACGAGAACGTTGGGTTCCGTTATCGAGTTTGGTTTATGTTTCATTATTCTTTTGATGAGAAAGTAATGAGGACTATGAACACTGTTAATCTTAGATTGTTTAGCTATTTGTTGTGAACCGACAATTTATCCTGTGTATATAGTCCATTGTTGGTGTCTAGCATCTGATAGTCTTCTTTAGGGTTAATGACTCATCGTGCTATGACACTTACTGTCCTTATGATTCATCGAGCTTGTAGAGCTACTTCATTAAGCCTTTTTTTTACTTCGTTGTTAGTTTTAGGAATCATTCTCGTTTGAGCGTTCTCGTGGCTTTGTCCTTAAGCGCCAAGTTGTTATTCGATGCTTGTACTGTCACCATTGATGTTGGAACCTAGTAAGTTTTCTTCCCATCTATTTTGGAGACTTAAGTACATAGCTGTTTAAGAGTTAAGATTGTAAACTCTGTTCTTGGGGATTATTGACTACTTGTTGGAGACATGTAGGTTATCCCATATGTACTAGCTTGTGTTGACTACTATTATGCTCAAGAAATTGATGGTAATCATGTCTGTATTAGGAAATCATAGAGATTCCTTAAGTTGATATCTTTGATAATGAGGTTGGATACATAAACCAACTCTAAATCGGCTAACGCCCGATAGGTTACTAGGATTCCTAGCTCGGGTTAAAATAGTAGGTGAGTTTAGGAAGGTTACTATCATACCTATTTTATTCATCCTGGAGTGTGGGAGGGTATGAGACAGTTTTCCTTTGGTACCCATCTTATCCTTCGTGAGGTTGAAATTCTTTGGAATTGAAATAAAGTAAGGACACTAGGCTCCTTGGGTTGAAATACCCAAAACACTCTGATCAAGTGAAATATCCTTAGCGTGGTCGAGCTTGACAAAAATCGAACCCCTTGTATCCAATAATGATCTCTTAACTGTCTGAGTCATACGCTAGCAGTTGATTTACCAAATTATATGATGATTATTCTCAGCGACCCTCTTTAACTCGTAGTGTAGTTTATAGTCTTAGTATTCCTTTGCATCCGATATTTTAGTTTGATAGATTTATTTGGTTTATTGTACATCTCGATTAGGCATCTTTAGCATCATTAACATATATCATATTATCATTAGTAAATTCATATCTTTTATTATTACTATTATCATCTCGTTGGTCGGTATAATTGTTCAACTATTTTGGGAAGTTTGTGAGCCATGGTTTGCTCACACTCGCAATAAAAATATTTAAGATCTAGAGATGTAGCGGTTGTGGTTGAGGCGATCCTGTTGAAGAACTAAAGTTGAAGGCTTGACTCTCTGTTATTATTTTGGATCACAAATTATGATGCCTTGGGAGAGTTTAGATTCTTGAGATGGTTGTCTCTAACATGTTCAGGTTTGTAGAATTTTAGCATAGTTATCGTTGTTCTTTTCTTCCGCTGCTATTTTAGTCTTATTACCCTGTATTGTGCACCAGTAGATTGTTGAGCCTAACTTTATTTTGGCTTGGTTATCATTGGGGACCTGTCCGTCCTCGAATTTCAGTAATTGGTTTGGTTTACTAATTATTGGAATTTGGGGTGTGACAGTTATAATCTGCAGTACTCATGATGGGTTCTTCTATCTATTCAGGATAATCATCTTCCTTTTGATCTTCCTAGCAATAATATAGTTGTTGCTGTTGGAGTATAGTTGTTGTTGGGTGTGTATATTTACGATTTGATGTTTGGCTGTTGTAGGAATTATTAACCAATTTGGGTGTGTATATATGTGATTTCTATGATTGGGAGATCAAAAAGGTTTCATTAATTATTTGACCGGTGAAACTTGATCTTTAATTTGGGGAAAAATGTCGTTGCTCTTTAATGTGGTTTTTTATCAGAACGACCTGATACTAATTTTTGCAAATACGGAGTTTACTGAACTCGAATCACCTTTGATTTAAAGCTTTTGGAAGGCTCTCTCTATGTTGAAATTGTAGCAGAGTAGTCATCTTTGCAGGTTGGAGTCTGTTTTGAGTTGAGTTGATTTCAAAATTGTTAAGGGAATTGCGAGGTTTGGAGGGTTCCAATTTGGGTTGTTGCTGTTGTAATGGAGGGAGATCAAAGATGAAGACGACGACTAATGGTCGGAAAGATGACAATTTGTAAGCAACTTCTCTTTTTGGGAAAAAAATTCTGCTTATTACAAAATTGCCTAATAAAATGCGTTAATCTTAATTAAAAATGTTTTTTATTATATGTAAAATTACTTGCTTTATTTATTTTTTCTTCCAATATTTGCGACTATAGTATATTTGGATTCGGTCGTCATTTCGGTACATGAGTTTTAGTATAATATGTAGTACATTAAGGGATGACATATAATGCTTTTAATTGCTTACATAATATTAGGGAGACATTGTGTGCTTACCTAATCTAAAAAGTGGGGGACAAATGATGTTTATTTTTGTTATGAGTAGTGATTTCGTGTTGATCGAGGGAGATGGATAGGTTTAAGTATAATTTGATTCGACCATGAACATTGATCTTAAGGGTAGCGCCGAAGGCGCATCGACATAGTCACGAGTAGCGCCAAAGGCGCGTCGACATTGCTACCGTGACGAGCCATGGGTAATACTTGTATATATATATATATATATACAAGAGCAAGAATAATGATAAGAATAGTCTTAACAACAATATATACCATTTCTTTGAAGCTTTCGGTTCCTCTAAGCCACTTAGACACCCTCAAGGGTATGTGTGCAGATTGTGAACATTCAACAATAGATATAAACAAACTTTTATTTATAATGAGATACTTATAGAGGAATGGTAGACACAAATGATATAAGAGATGTTACAGAGGAGTTTTATGGGAGAAAAGAGAAACTTTAAAGAAAAACTTGTTTACAAATGGGTTCTAAGACCCCTTTTAAACTAGTGGTAGATTCTAAAGCTTTAGAGTCTGGAGTTAGTGCCATCCACGTGTAGTCTTGAGTGTGGTTGGAATTGTATGGTGGAAGACCAAAGTCTATCTTCTTTTGATCTTATCTTCTGCTTTAATTATTAATTTAAATAAAGTAAAGGTTCTCTTCTACTTTTGACTTCACGCGTCAGTAAAAAAAATTATTTCTGCTTTTGATTTTAAAACGAAATTATTTTTGATTTTATAACAAAGATGCTTCTGCTTTTGGCTTTTTGCGTATGTATGTGTCTATCAAATGCTAAGTTTCCTTAGCTTTCCCTTTCGTTGTTGCTTTTATCTTATGTTCTTGGACTTCAATCATGGCGTCCCAGTAATCTTCCATAGTGGCGTATGAAGATTTTAAGGATGTTATATCCTCATCCTCATAAGTGTTTTGATCCTCTCCTGCTAGGCAGTATTGCTGGCCCTAACTTCCACTATCTTCTTGAATGTTAAATGCATGTGGTGAGGCCTGCGTGGTGGCTTTAACAAATTATTCTATCAAAGTCTGCATGATTTTAACTTGTTGTTCTTTGGATGATAAATTGGGATACCGGTCCTTAATGGAATCCATTAATAGTTGGAAAACATTTGTCGAGGAAACTAATGTTCCTACTACTTTCTCTTTTTATGCTTTAGAAGATAAAACATACTCTTCAATCATTTTTGTTGATTAATTCAACAACTCTTTCGGTTTCAAACCCACCCACTATCTATAGAAGAAGGTTCTTTGTAGAATGGGTAGTTTTAGGTCATCAAAGCAAAGTTCAAGACCATTTCCAAATCCATGTGATCTAAAATTCTGTAAAATACTATAGGGTATTTTTTCCGATCATTTTTGTACAATTTTTCCCTTAAGCTACGGGTGAAATTCGTACCATATGGTGAATGGCCCTTGAAGGGATTTTGGTAAAATATCAAAGTCGGGTCCTATTTTTTCCAACCAATTAAGGAAGCAAGTGGGGAAACCTAATCTTTCGATGATGTCTGGATTAATATAGAAAAGCCAAATATGCTTTCTGATTGGATTATGATAATAAAAAGTATAGTGCTAGGCTTGGATATAATCTCAATAATTATATTGTTGGCCATTTAGTTTAAGAGATCGAGATTTACTGGGATTGAATCCCCATTCAGATATGTGCATAACCCTTGTAATATAACACTTGGAGTGTGATATAAGGCTTTTTATGTCTTTCGGATTGACGCGATGATGCTCAATTTGAGCTGATGCTATTTTTGTTAATATGGCCTCATAGACATATCAATAATGATTGCTTTGAACCGTATAATTTTGACTAAAAAAATATCGTTCTTTGGGACCCCAAGCATCTTGATTGAGTTTAAGATCATCAAAAGAAAGGGTTAAAATACTTTCCTTAACCAATGTTTTTTGTTGATAGATGATTTCCTGTTTAAGGGCATCTTTAGCAGTTTTATTTTGTTCCTGCTTAAGGACATCCTTAACAGTTTTCTTCTGTTCTTTATTCTTCAGTTTTGACTCCAGCCTTGATCAGGAGGTTGAATCTTCAGTTTTGTCTTGTAAAAATTCTCTAGTTAGAAAATTAAGAACATAATTATGATTACCTTTAATATATTCGATGGAGAAATCAAAGGCAAATAATTCAGATTGTCATCTAGCAAATATCTGCTTAGACACAAGATTTTTTACATCTTTCTATAAGATGTCTTTAGCAGAACTGCAATCAATACGAAGTAAAAGGGTTAATTTAACAAATCATCTTGAAATTTGGAAATGCATTTGACAATGGAAGGCATTTCTTTTTTAATTGTGGAATAGTTCTTTTGAACAGTTTTCCACTTTCCTGATATGAATCAAAGTAATTCTTTTTTTATGAAGAAGGATTTCTTTATTTTAATATACCTCCAAAACTGAAGTCAGAGGCATCTGTTTCAACAATCTTTTT
This sequence comes from Kingdonia uniflora, assembly GCA_014058105.1. Lineage (NCBI taxonomy): Eukaryota > Viridiplantae > Streptophyta > Magnoliopsida > Ranunculales > Circaeasteraceae > Kingdonia > Kingdonia uniflora. The sequence goes on along the minus strand of JACGCM010001686.1, from coordinate 275,909 downwards.
CCATTGAGGATTGGCAAGCCCTAAGCATGAGAGTTGTTTAACTTTTAATTTGATTCATTGAATAACTTTGGTGTGCTCAGAGGTCATGGGGGTAAGATTCTTTGTGATTCTATTATATAAAATAACACAATCATGGGCCAAGTTCTGGTAGTAGTGTCACGCCCCAAAATCCAGTAATTGATAGCTTGACCAATTACTAGATTCTAAGTAGTGCAGGTCGGAGAATCCAAAGATTCTACCCCACAAATAGCCAAGCTGTAGTCAAATTCTGGCTCGGCTATTCACATATAACAATAATCATCAGAGTAAGGAAATAACAATACAACAATATAACGCGGAAGCAAAAGACATATATGTACATATTAGATGAAAATGTGATACAACATCTCTAATAGAAGCTCAGCGACACATGCTGAGAACACCTATAGAAATCTAAAACCAAAGGAAATCTGCAGCGGCAAAATCTATCTCTGAACTGGCTAACCACGCGGTAGTCCAAGCTAATCAAGCTCTGGAATGGTTAAAATGCGAGAGTGAGCAAACAACGAGCTCACTAATCCAACAGAACTAAATAACTTACTAATAACTGGTACTGAAAATAGAGTAGAGATGAATGTAATATAGAACAGGTAAATACAATCTAACAAAATAATAAGTGACCATAACAAATACAGAGTTGATAAGGAAAAGAAATATAGTTTATGAGGAAAGGAGAGAATAAAGAAGGAATGTGAGAAGAGTATATGGAAGAGAATGTGATGGTATGATAATATGCAATGCCATGATAAAGTGATGACTAGGATAATCCCATACTTATCCTAGATGCAGTGAAATGTTATGATGAGCAGGGATATTCTTATAAATATCCCCTAATGTAGAATGATTCAGTGTTTTAAAAGTGTACGCGATCTTATTATAATGCTGGTTGATCAACCGCTAATGTCTAATTTCTTAAAGAGATCAGTAAAGGGATACACTGGTATGATTTGTTTAAGCTCGACCAAGCTAGGATGGTCGCACTTGATCAAAGTAGATTTGGGTGTATCAACCCTCGGAATAATAGTCCGAACATTTTAAGGAATTTCAACCTTACCATGGAATAAGTTGGGATCTCCATGACTCTGCCTCATACTATTCCACACTCCGGAGTGGTCGTACTAGGTATGATAGCGCCATTCCCAATCTCACCATGTCTTTTAACCCGATCTTACGGACTCCTTGGATCCTATCAGAGGTCAACCAAAATGGAGTGCTCGTGTATCCACTCTCAATAAGTTTTGAAAATGTGTCATAAGTTATTAAGGTGCAACCGGTGCACAAGAGAACAATACAGCTGCCGCTCATACGGCAGCACAAATCAGGATGAATAGGGACTCGGTTGCACCGATTATGCATGGTCGACACAACAACCTAACCGTCACTACATAACCCAACAAATTCTTAAGGCTAGAAGGGGAATTCCTGGGCAAGCCACGAGAACGCTAACCCAACCACCACTTACTAAACTCAGGTCCTATGCAGGCCAAAACCCAACTCTAGAATTAATTACAACCCAACTACAAGCTAACAATATAAACCGAATAATTCCTAGGTTAAATTATAGTTAATCACAAAACATCTCTAAGCTCAATATAACTCTCTAAAACAATACTAAGAAACTAGTATAGAAACTCAGTAATGAAGGAATAAAACTCGCCTGATGACAATCCCGAGTCCTGCGGAAATCCAACTCAGAAAACCAACTAAAATCCGCCGAACGACCAGCGGAACGCTTGACAAGCTATCACAATAAATAACGATAACAAGCAACCAATCAATTCAAGAAAACAAAAGTAAACCCAAACCCTAGAATCACAAATCGGAAAGGAAATGTGCAATACTTACCCAAGGAAAGGCGAGGAAGTCCACCCAACAACGACGCTAAACACTGAGGAATCGAGGGAATTAAAGTGAGAGAGAGGGTGAGTGGAGAGTGAAAGAGAGAATTGAGAGATAGAGAAAAGAAGAATGAAAATGAAAACTAAAAAAGGATAAAACACCCGCCAAGTCGTTCGAACGACAAAGAAGTCATTTGAATGGACAAGAAAAGACACTGAAAGGACACAAAAGTCGTTAGAATGGACCCAGAAGTCGTTTGAACAACTAGAAAAACATGGGCCAAATTCCAGGGGGAATGCTACTTCGTTTGATAGGTCGTTCGAACGACCTATCAAACGACTGAGAAATCTCAGGCAAATCCTAAGACCCTCTCAAACCAAAGAATCGCCCCAGACACCCCGGAAACACCACAAACCACCACCACTACCACACAAACACTACCAAGAGCCCAATAAAGATTTTCCAAAGTAGAAACACCACCTCCACTGCTTTACGGCCACCAAAACGCCTAAACCCCCAAAAGGGAATCTTTTCCTTGGGAGACTCCAAAAACCTACCGACCACTCCAACGGCTCACCGGAACCACCCCAAACCACACACACAACAAACAAACATCACTACCAACCCTTCTAGGGGTTCCCAAAGCAGAAATACCACCTCCACCACCAAAAGACCACCGAACTGCCAAAACTACAAATATGAATCTAATACTAAACCACTGAACGGAATAAATGGATGCATAATAGATGAATAGAATGGATGAAAGAGTACATGCGGAACTTAACGTGAAGGAAAGGAATCTAATATGCCGATGAGATAAAGAATATGAATATATAAGTGGAAATGGAATATGAGTGAAAATTAGGAATGAATAAACTACGGATCATTACAAGTAGTCTGCAATGTAATTGAGACTGCCAAAGAATCTTTGTAATTGAGTTTTCCCATTAATTTCATATGGAAATTTTGAGGCAAACTCAATACTCCTATTAATTGGAATAATCAATCCTTTAGTAATGGTATATCCTAAAAATCTAATTATTAATTTAAACAGTTTGATTTTAGGAACAGAAATAACCACACCATTTAAATGTCTAATGTGTTGATTAATAAAATTAGAGAATAAAATGATGTTATCAATATAGACAATACAAAAGTCTTAATAAGGAACTAAAATATCATTCATAATATTATGAAATTCAGATTGAGATTTTTTTAATCTAAGGGGCATGACATTCCATTCATAATGACCAAATGAAACTGTAAATGCAGTTTTATATTTATCTTGCTCGGTAATTTGAATTTGCCAATATCCTGATTGTAAGTCAAATTTAGAGAAGAGAATCGCATTATAAAGACATTTAAAAGATCTTATTTATTTAGAATATGATAACGAATCCATTTAAGGGAGTCATTAAGAGGTTTCTAATTGATAACAAGTCTAGGAACACCTCGTTTATTTTCAGCATTCTTGTTAACATATAAGGTTGTACAGCTCCAGGGAGAGTAGCTCTTTTTAATAAGGCTTTTATCAAGTTGATCCTGAATCTCCTTTTTGTAGAGTTTAAGATATTCAGAATTCATCTGGCTAGGCCTGCCTTAGTAAGAATTTGGGTTTTCTCATCAAAATCCTGTTTGTAGGGTATGAAAATAACATGTTTCTTTCATTCCCAAAAAGTGCTAGGAATATCGCTACAGACTTCAGTAATGAATTGTTTTTCAATTTCATTAATTATGATCTCCATCTCATAGGATTGAAGTTTGTGAGAAATGTTCATGATTTGGAATTCTTTTTTGAGAAAATTCAGATAGTTTTTCTTAAAGCCAAGCATGGTTTTTAGTTCATTAATAATCTTTGTTTTTGGATCTCTAATGAATTCAAAAATAATTTCTTAACCTTGGAATTTACAAAACATCCCCTTCTGATCAATCTTATGTAGGGGCATAAGAAGATTTAGAAATAGGGTACCAAGTATGACTTGCTGTTGTAAATTTAGAAAGGTAGATGGAATATATGTACCTTTATTGCAGATAAAAACTTCTGAAAGTTTGTACTGGATATTCATCCTGTTACCACTAGCAGAGATAAGAGATTGAACTATTTAAAAAAAATACTTGGTGGGAACCAAGCCTTCTTGAATACAGTTTAAGTTAGCTCCACTATCTACTAGGGTTATAACGTTCTTTATGGTATATTTATTTTTTATTTCAAGGGTAACTTTGATATACCATTTCTGAGAAATAATTTTTTGGAGAAGATTAAGATAGGGATTATCTTTCTTCTTAGGGCTTTTATCATTAGATTATTAGTTTAAATCTTGTGTTTGCCCTTTTGACAGAGCTGTAGATGGTTGATTTTATCATCATGTGCTTGTACAAAAAATTTTAATTGTTTAATTTTCAGATTTCAAGGTATTAATTTCCTAACGAAGGTCCTCGATAGTGATATGTTTATCACTTTCCATGCGCTTTAGGACATCTTGGAAATTATAGTACCTGTTTGGTACTTCATGCGGTTCTGGTTCTGTTTTAGGCTTCGAGCTATCTTGAAGCATCTGTTGGAGATAAATACTTACAAATTTAGTTCTTTTTTCAGGGTCAAAAATTTATCCATAATGGATAAAATCTCACTCTGAGTAGTAGTCAGAGTATTGAGATTGGATTTTGAATACTTGTTGCACGGAGTTCCTTCTTTAGAGGTGGAATAATCACTTTGGTCTATTTCATTGACTTCCTCTTTGCTGCCAGAAGAACTTTCTTCAGAAGTGGTGTTAAGTAATAGTTTAGTTAACTAAAGTTTAAGTCCTTCATTCAGTTAAAGTTCGTGCAACTTCCTTTTTATGGTACACTTGTTTTGCCAAGTACCCCTTCTTACCACAGTTGCAGCAGGTGCGATTTTCAATTTTTTTGGAAGAGCTGGTATGAGATTTATCTCTCATATGTCTCTTTCTATTTCTATGTTTTTGGTAATAAGAATCATCTTGATCCCTATATCTCTTCTTACTTCTTTTTCTGAAGTGAGAAGAATGTTTTGCACTCTACTTGTGGTTCTTAGGATAAGTGACAGGAAGGTCATAAACAAGTTGGTGGCAAAACTCACAAATTTTATTTTTTCCTGTTAAATTCTATTTTTTAAGTTGGTACTGTAATTTCATATCATTACAGATACTAAGACCAACCTGGGTACAAATACTGATGAGATGACCATAAGTATGGTCATGGTAAGGTATAAAATTGCCATCATGCTGGACTTTCAGCTTTTGACAAACTTTTACTGTAAATAAAGGTGGAAGACCATAAATGAATTTAGCTTTCCAATGTTCCGTATTGGCGTCACTCCTCTGCATTACCTTACAGATATAAATATCCTTGTACCATTTAAAATGGGTTAAAGAAAGACATCTAAGATTCTGTAAAAGTTCTCTATTCCTTTCATACCTCTGGGGTGAAAGTCACACAAAGTGTATAATTATGGTTTGAATAAGAGAGTAGACAACATCCTTAATATGAATATTACTAGTTCCTTCAATTTTAACTGCACTAAGGATCTCTTAGTTTTGATAAGAGGTGATATCATTATTCTATGAGCCTTTAAGACTTTTTGTGAAACTGTTGGTAATAAATTTTGCCAGGTTGTCATCATTACCAGCAGCCTTATAGATAGAGGCATACATCAACATTTTATGAATAACTTCATAAATTTGATATTCAGATAATCCATCCATATTCCATTCATAGATGGTCATTCCATTATATGAATTTTAATTATGGAAAAAATCTTCTTCAAATAAATGATCCTGAAGTGTAGGTCTTTTATAACGAGTTTTCAATTGGGATGGCTTATATTCTATCTTATGAAGGCTTGCCTCAATGGCTTGGATTTGATTATCTGATTCACTATCAGAGGACTCAGATGTGTTTTTTGATGTAGAGTTCTTATCTTGAGTGTTGACACTAAGCTTTTTTAGACGGGTAACCAGAATATCAACAAATTCAGAATCTTATGAATCAAAAAGCTTAAAGTTGTGGACAAGAATGGTTGGTTTAATATAAGCTATGTACATGCTAGAGGATGTACTTGCTATATTATCAGAAGAATTTTGACTACTGTTTCTTTGGACTTGGTCTTCTATACAATTTAACTTATTACCAATCGTTTGAAGACTCAAATTTGTCCAATTATCTTGTTTAATAACTGGATTATCATCAGTTATCTAGTTATTAGGGTGAGTAAAGGCGTTGGCTTCCTAAGCCTTGGAACCATGACTTCATTTACTTATATGGATAGATTCAGGGGGAGGTGAACAAATTGGACTTCTGTACCATATGCTTTAACCTATTTCTTAGTGAAATCTTCCATATTACTGATATGGTACTATTGGTAGGGTACCATCCTGTGAACCATTCACAAAATAATGTTACCTTTTGGTTTATCTTAATCTTAAGGTAGTATAATTTCTTGATTAAAACCAATTCTTTCCTACTAAAAGTTCTGAAATACTATGTCCTTAACTCTTCATGACTAGAAGAGATGAATTCCCTACTGATAAGTTGACAAATAAATAAATTAAGGCTTAAATCCATAAATACCTAAACGTAAAAGCTTGCCTCAAATGTAGGAAAAGTAGGTCTTTCTCTCTCTACTTATGCCCTAGTACTGGTTGAGGGATTAATATTGACTCCATGAGGAATCTGCTGATCAGACATCCGAATTCCTTTAAGGATAGGTTCAGATGTAGAGTTCCTCAACACGGAGGGCCTAGAAGAAGGGCATGAAACATGGTAAAGAATATTTTCTTCTCTTACAATTCCACTACAAGACATACTCTTATTAATGGAGAGTTTGATTAGAGTAGAAGCAAATGTTACTTTAACATCTCCATAAAGAGTTTGGGTGATTTGACTAACCTTTTTGTTAAACCCAGGTCGTGGAACCACTACCGAAAATAAATAATTTAAAATAAGTATAAAACCAATAATTTACTAATTTACGTTATTTCAACTTACCGATGTAGTGGCAACCGATGTGGACAAATGACCCTTTCCATCCGGTTGTGTGAGTTGCCGAAAATCATGCGGTCATAATATTCTGGAAGAGGTGGAGGAGATTCAGTGGAAACATTCAGAACTTCTTCAAACCTGACTTTCCATTTTTTGCCAGATAAAACGCACAATTGGGAAACTTTACATTCGTCATATTCTTCCTCCTCATCGCTTGATTCAGTATATTCTTCCTCTTCTGATGACATTGTCAAATCCTGCATTAATAAGCACATATTAATTTATATAAATACCATCACAATACTCTGGCTATAGGAAGTATTAAATAAATCAGAGGGTGTCAAATTCTTATCAACATAATGTAAAATTCTATTAAGGCACCAAGGCGCGTTCGTCATTTTTAACTTCATTTTCCACACAATACCCTATTTTCAACATATTGGAGTGAAACTTTGGGATACAAGAGGAGTGGAAATTGGTGATTTCAACACTATGACAGCCAAATTCAATCAATACTCCACCAATAAATCATAATTTTGGAAAAAAATTACGATACCCTAAAATACACCAAGAATCACAAAATCAAAGAATACCCTAAATTAACAAGTAACAAAGTTTTGGATTTGATATAATCTTATGCGCATTACACCAAGGAAGTTCAAATTAAATATGTGCAGAGAGTGAGAGAGAGAGAGAGAGATACCTGAAGAGAGGAGATGCTCTAGTTGGGCAAAAATTAGACAAAGAGAAACAACAGTACGTAGCTTTTGACTTAGTGGAATAGGCGCCTAAGACTTAGGCGCCTGATTTTTTTTATAAATTTAAACAGGCGCCTAAGTGTTATGTGCCTATTTAAAATAGAAACAGGTGCCCAAGTGTTATGCGCCTATTTGAATTAGTTTAAAATCTAAGTCAGGCACTCTTGGAGGAAGTTGCATCTGACTGACTTAGATTTCCCTTTTTTGCATCCAAGTCAGTCAGGCACTGCTGGAATGCTCTAATCAAATGACAGCTTAGGTAGGTTACAAATGATAAAAAGTGACAAGACAAATGATAAAGAAACTTAAAATAATATAAATCTACAGAAGTTGACAACTTTAATAGGTTATAAATCTAATAACAACAAAAGCTTGCAATTCTACAAAAGTTATAATATTAGGTGGTGAATTTCCAACAAATGCTTACAATTCTGCATCCTCCTTGACTCCAAGCCTCAAGAAGTCATTAGCAATTGTATAACGACATTCATCAGAGTTTATTTTGGCTGGGAATTTCCTTTCCCTTAAGATGGTGTCCAAAAAGGGCAGTAGATTGATCCTACAAATGTTGAAATTGAGCTGATGTGGGCACTGACCAAAATGAGATGTCCATTTTATGTTCAAACCAATTTTACTTACCTCTACACCCTTAGGAGGTTTATTATCATCAAAATCAAGCCAAATTAACATTCTCGGGAGCATCGCCGATATCTGATCTTGGATAAGCTGGTGTCCTGGAGAAAGTCTTTTTGCATTCCCAATTTTTGAAGAAACCAGGGAATCGTAGAATACAATTTCCTTCTTTTTATAAGACACAGCTACAAGTAACCAATGATTTTCATTCATATTTCACGATTAAAGTATTAACTTACAGTCTTGCACTTTATATTCTCGCTTGAAGTAATCCCTTACCCTTCTGTTCCAGTTACATACGATATTTAAAACCAATTTAACTTCTTATTCAATTCCACATCTGCTGAAGAAGACATTATTTTCACCCACTGTTCGCAAGCCACGTCTATCACATGATTTACAAACACACATCCGTAGTGGACAGGAACGGTATTGTATATCAAAAAATTAGCACAGAGTTTTGGCATAAAAATTAATGACCTGAATGAACAAGGACAAACATGAACAAAACAAATGACAAAAGAGTTAGAAATGAAGATAAATAGTGCATTTAAAAATGATAAATGTAAATAAATAAGAGAGAATAAAAGTTGGCCAGTCTTACCTCGTTATCCAACCACTGCTTTGGCTGTAATGTATCAAAAGTATTTAGGCAGATGAATTCTTTATCGATCCTTCTATTAGTTCTCCAAGTGAAAGCCATATCCTCCCAAGATAATGGTTTTTCATTTTTCTTGAGTGACCATACATGGTCCACTTTGTTCTCCTCCTCCTTGGAGATGGCTCTATGAATAAACGAATTGTATAATACACTAGGAAGTTGATTTTTAAGGTGGGCATTGAGATGGTTCATTTTACAAGTATATGTTGACGATCTCTAAAAAAATATCATCGTCAAGTATAAGTGATAAATGATAAAAATCAAAAATATGAAGGACAAAAAAAAAAGTATAGGAATGACAAAACAGGAAACTTGGCAGTACAAATCGTACATTAGTCTGTGCAACAACAAATTCTTTTTAAATTTTCTCAAGTTTTGGATTTCAGCTTTGAACATCTTTATCTCCATCTTCAGCCAACTCAATAGATAATCCCTGTAGGGGCCTAACTTCGCAAGGAGGGGAAGTCGGCTCTTGCACCATAGTATTTATCTTCTATCAAAGGGGTCAAACATACAATCAATGATAAGAGAAATCTACTGACAATATACTTGCCCAGATGCCTAAAATGGGACGCTCCGCGACCTCTGATGAGGATTTTTAAGAGTATTGATATTACTGTCGAGTAGTCAAAGGTTCGAGTACTGGGTAAATTACAGGGTGATCGAAGGTAAACTGCAAGGGTTCAAGGGAAAGATTTTGTAACCCCTCATTGGTTCCCATTCCCTCCTATTTATAGAACATAGGAAGGGCTGAGTCATCAAGGGAGGTCACATTACAAGTATACCCTCCAGGTATCAGGCGGGTATTTCAGAGTTGGTATTGACACCATAAATGTCGTGTCTGTTTCTATGCTCTAACACTGTAGCCGTTATTAGTTTTGTCACTGTAGTTGTCAGGACCAACAATGCCGCCATTCTTGTCTGGTGAGTTAGCTATCTGACATGTCATCCTTCAACTATGTACGATTATGGTCAAAGTATTTCTGGTGCTGATGTGGAGTTCATGTGCTGACGTATCTGCCTTCGGCTTCGGGGCACATTCATTGTCGAAGGTTTGTATGGTCTTGGAGGGCTTGATTATGGATTTATTAGATTTCGAGGTATTCGGGTAGGCTTTGAGATAGCCTTCGAGTGTTTGACTGGAGGTAGAAGGCTGCGAGTATGCTACTACATTCGCCCCCTCTCAGCAAGGGTCTCGAAAATAGGTGTAGGGGCATTTGCTGAGAAAAACTATTGGTTGTTAGAATTTTAACGGCTAACTGTTGCGTATTGGAGTTTTGAGGGGGGGGAAATTAAGAAGTGTTGGTGATTATGGAGTAATAAATGAGGTTGATGAGGCTATAAGTATGGGTTATGATGGCGGTAGCGCTGTACACTCATCTTTCTTAATTTTTGATTTTGTATTTTCTGAAAGCGTCATGGACATCACACCCAACACTTGCTACCAGAAGTGGGTAAGATTTGCCAGAGACCATCGTATAGGGCGGAAAACTACTGAACTGAAGTTGAAGTTCTTCGGCGACCATGAGCTTGACTGGGATATGCCTGACCTGGGGGAGTTGAAGCCTAGGGAACCCATCAACAAGGAATCCTATGTTTACTTGTTAGGGCAGATGCGGTGGAGGTTTACAACTACTGAGGAATGTTATCTCTATCTGTCGAGTTTGGCTGAATGTCTTGTGCAGGCAGAAGATCTGTTGGGGGAGGGCGAGCAGGGGTCAACAGGAGGATCTGGCCCATCTGAAAATAAGGCGGGTTCTTAATAAGGTGGTGGCGATGGGTTTTGTTATTTTTTGAATGGCTGCATTTGAATTTTATATGTTTCTGTTGATGTTTTGTTGATGCCTGTAGATTTTCTTCTTCTGCTCTTCTTTCTTTTCTCATGTATGGTTCAAAGTAACTGGAATGAAAGAGTAGTTTAATGGAATAATGTGTTATGTATCTGATAATTTGGGTAGACAAATATAATTTGGGTAGACGAATAGATTGTAGGCGCGGGATCGAGCATCCAACTTCGAGCGAAGGGTAAAAAGTAGAAACAGTTATCTTCGAGGGGAAATTGACTTTGAATTGTAATGTGTTGATTGAGGACATAGGGCGATATACGATTTAAAATGAATAACTGACTCTGAATTCTCAAAGCTCGAGGTTTATATCATAGGGGTTGTGAAAAGATGCATAAAGGGGGTCGATGGTTCGAGACTAGGGATGTGTCGACTGGAAAACCTTGGAAACAGGTACAGAATGCGCATACTGATAAAATAGTTATGTCTTGGAAGTTATAAAGTTTTGACTGTTGAGGTTTTGAGGAGAAGAATTAAGGACTGTGATAAATGCGACTTGGGATTAGGGAGGGTTTAAATGCACCTTCAAGTATAAATGGGGTATTTATAGGAGAACTTCACACACTTATTCCTTCTTCTCCGAGCAGAAAGTCTGCGTCTTTGTCCTAAAGAAACGGTAATTCTCCTAATACCAAGTACCAGAACCTGGTGGCAGCAAGGGTCCTTCATTTACGGGAGAAAACCCTCAAACTGAAGCAAAAATATTTGACCTTAATTATTTTTTGCTCTGTATTTTGTGTAAGGGCGTTTGCCCGAATGGAATTAGAAATTTATAAGATAACTGTCGAAGTGAAATACTGAATTGTGTGTAAGTAGGACAAACATAATACTCGATGATAATTTAGGCGTGAAAAACATCTTGTCGAATGTCGAGCATGAAAAAAATCGAATGACTGGCACGCTTTGAAATCGGATACCAGGTTGTCTGTGGATGAATGCTCGAGACACGATATAGAGGATTACTCGTGTATGAGAAGAGGGCATTTCGAAGGTCTATTGGCTTCAATTAGACGATCTGATTGCCAAATAGCTAGCATGTCAGAACGGTACTGTTCATGGGGCAGAGTGCCTTCTAGGTTATCATGATTTTCCTTGATTTACGGAAAAGGGTTGATTTAATGTAATGATCTGATTTGACTACTTCGAGCAGGGACCAGAAGGTTCAACTTGGTTTTAAAATTTGATATTTTGTAAGTGTGAACATGGGACATGTATGTGGGGTAAAATTGACAAAACGCATCTCAGTCGAAAGCTGGGGTAGTGGTAATGATGGAGGTTTTGGAAATCGAGGCGGTTTTCTACGATTTTGAGGAAGTATATATAGAGGTAATAACAAAGGTACTATTCTCAGTTATCTAGTCATAGAAAAACCAGAGAGATAGAGAAGGAGAGCGTACACCATTGTTTCGTGAGGCTTGAGAAGGGTACCAGGTTGTTGCTGAGGGACCGGTTGACTTGTTGTTTTAAGCGTAGTTCTACTATCACAGGAATATTGAATAAATTTTATTTGTTACTGTGTATTGTTTGCATAGTAAGGGAGAGGCTATTACGGTTGTAGTTGTGATGATATGATCGAGTACAGAGGGAAACCATGTATCTGGGGGTCTATCCCATTTGGGATTCTAAAGGTATGATGGTGGGACTGGGACTAGGGTCGAGTATTCGACTATGTTTGTTTCAGTTGGAGAGGGTAGATCGAAATAAGTTACTGACACGTAATAGTTAAATATATCGATCTAATTGCGTGCCTCTTCTTCTGTAGGGTAAGATGCGTACCCATCGATTTTTGAGATTGAGGCTTATAATTGAAGAGATTGAAGAGGATGAGACGAGTGTGAATGGTCTTGCTCCCATGGATGAGGGCAGTGACGTAGAGGTGTTAGATATCGTAACTAATGCCCCTTTAGTAGTGGTAGTACCAGTAGGTGGGGCTTCGAGTAGTAAATGCCAAAAGGTTCGAGTAACTGAGGATATAGATGAGGAGGAGATGAAGGGAGAAGAGAGAAGGAGACAAAAAGGTAGTATCGAGCCTTCGGGTAATGAAAGTGAAGAGGGGGAGCAGAGTGATCATTGTGAGGAATCGACTGAGTCAGAGGAGGCTGCGGGGTCTGCCTCGGTTAGCGAGAAGCTGAGACTGGATCGATTTGTGGCTAAATTGGGGCTGTCGAAGGTACGGGTGGTATTAAATATAGCGGGGTCAGGGTACACCTTCAAGTTAAAACCGTGAGAGGGTATTATGGCATAATGAGGCCAAATTCGGCTAGGAATGTAACTACCTCTCCGAAGGTTGGTGAAGGAGGTGCTGAATTTTTGGGAAGTTGCCCCAGTTCAGATGAATGAGAATTTTTACGAAATGATGAAGGTAATCGAGGGCATGAATGTGAAATTAAGGAGTGAGGGGAGGAGCTTGATCGAATGGTACAATGTTGTGTCGTTCTACTCAAGGAAAGCAAACCTGAAGGTGGGCACGTATCACATCCAGTCTCACGCAGAGAAGCCCTAGTTGTTTGATCTGTGCTCAACGGGTCGAGGATGGGATAAAGACTTAGTTGTAGTATGGGGTAGTTATGAGAATGTCGAAGGGGAGGACCCTTATAGGTTGCAGTATAAAGTCTATAATCCAAGTAAGTTGTCTGTCAAAGATATTTTTGACATATTGATTGAATAGGCTGATAAATGTGTTTTTGTTTAATCTGCAGGTCCTAGTAACCGGATTTGGGAAAATATGAGGGATTATATTGACGAGTTAATCAACTCGGACGAGGAGTGGGTGAATTCTGTGGTCAAGAGTCCTGGTATCATGAGGAAAAGGCAGAAGAAGACAGATTCCCTGCTTCAAAACGTACCCGTTACGCTGAAGCCATCAAAGAAGAGGGGAGGCGAAGGTGCTTTGAAAGTGGTCGAAGGAATGGTGAAAGAGAGATTGACAAGGAAGGCAAAGTATGTTCCAAAGGGGCAATAGGCCCCGAAGCAGGCAGCGCCAGTGCGTGAAGTATCTTTGGGTGCTTCGAAGCAGGTGCCAAAGCAGGCATCGACATAGGCTAAGAATGGGAAGGGAAAGGTCTTTCCTGAATCTCTAAAGGCATAACAGACGAAGGTAACTCAACGCAAAAGGTGTAGGGCACTGTGGGACGATAATGTGAAGGATGTGGGCGAAGAATTGACGGAGGCTGAGTGGAAGTAACAGGCTCGAGCCGTGGCTGCTTTGATGGCAATACTCTGTACCACTAACCCAGACGAAGCTGGGAGGTGGATGAATAAGATGATGTATCAGGTAACTATTTTGCTTTTGAAATTCTAAATTTTTTCTTAAGTGCATCATACTTCGAGAGATGCTGATGGCTCGACTATTTTAGCAGATAGATGCTTGGTCACAGGCTTTCATCAAGGCTCAAAAGGTAACATTGCGGCAGCTAAAACAGGTACTTGAAAATTTGGAGATCGCTCGAGGGACCAAGGCGTCGTTGGGTTCAAATTTTGAAGCGAGATCAAGCGGCTATCAGCGATGCATTCGAAAAGAGATTCGAGGCTCGATGCTACACTCATGCGCTGGTGCTAAAGTTAAAGCTTGCTGAGAAGGATAAGGCAATGGTAGAGCAGAAGGAGACTTTCCAAGGGCCGTTCGATGATGAATGTGCAGTTTCTGTCCGGCTGAAGGAGTTCATAGAGGATTTGGGATATGACCCTAAAAATTTGCATCGCTTCTCCACTACCCAAGATCCTGCTGTTGAAGATGTTGTCCAGGTCAATGGGGTAGAAGTAGATGTTGCTGCTGCGGGATTGGGAGGTATCGTGGAGACTCCTGTGGTCGAAGGTACTGCTGCTGGAACTTTGACTGGTGTGATCGTGGATGGTACAAGATCGAACCCTTCTACTAAAGGTACGGGAGGTGTTGGCAATGAAGAGCCTATTGGGGGAGATGGTGTAGCCACTTCGATATGAGGTATTATGCTGGGGTGCCAGACTGTCTTTTATGCTTTTTCTATTGGGTTGTAATATGTGAACAATGTTGTGCTTACTTTGCACTTTATCTATGAACTTGTGATTGATTTAAATTAGTGATATAGACTGTACAGAAACTGGTTTGTGTTAAACTTGATTTGTAGTGAATTGCTATACTAGATTCCTGATGCATGCTCTGAGCTTGATTTGAATTAATTTGTGTTGAATTTGATTCTCTGATATATGCCGTACGGAAATGTCCTACATGTAGTAGAGTTGCTAATATTCTTGTATACTTGTATCTGCATATGTTGTAAGTGTAAAGTATTTGTTGAATGATCGAACCCTGAAGAGCTTCGAGATGGCTTTCCGAGTATCAGTTGAGAGTTTAAGAAATTTGCTAGACTTTGAAAGCTTGAATCTGATCGAAGTGGAACATGGTCGCCTCCAATGCATTCCCGAGGGTCCGGTTTATTGACCATTCTTACACCTCGAGTTTGCTCAAAATTGAAGACTAGAAAAATTTTAAGGTCTCCCCCAAGTGTCAGTCGGGTCGAAGGGTTGACATGACACTTAGGCTGGGCTAAAAAATTTACTGGACTTCGACGGCCCATGCCTGATCGAAGTAGAATGCAGTCGCCCCCAATGCATTCTCGAAGGTCTGGTCTCCCGACCATTCTTGCCCCTCGAGTTTGCTCGAAATTGGAGACTTAATTTTTTTTAAGGTCGCCCCCTAGTATCAGTCGGGTCGAAGGGTTGACATGATACTTAGGCTTGGCCAAGAAATTTACTGGACTTCGACGGCCTGAGCCTAATCGAAGGTAAATGTGGTTACCCCCAATGTATTCTCGAGGGTCCGGTCTATCGACATTCTTGCCCCTCGAGTTTACTCGAAATTGGAGACTTGAAAAACTTCTAGGTCACCCCCAAGTATCAGTCAGGTCGAAGGGTTGACATGATACTTAGGCTAAACCAAGAAATTCACTGGAAAATAGGAGACAAAGTTTAGAGGGGAAAAACTGTTTATTAATTATTCTGTGTTTACATAAGGTGAACAAGTTGGAAGCGATAGCCTTTTGTATTAAACTAGTTGCATTGTATTCTATGGGTTTGGTAGGGGTTCTTCATCTTCAGCCATCAGGTAATATGAACCCTTGTCGGTTTTATCGTACACGACGTAAGGCCCTTCCCAAGATTCGACAAGCTTGCTGACATTTCGAGGCTTTGAAGACTCTGTGACACGTCGAAGTACATGATTTTCAATGCTGAAACTTCGAGGCTGATGATCCAGGAGGATCAAGAGTTATTTAAAGATTTGTCAAAGTCGTTCGAACGAAGTTGAGTGTCGTTCGAACGACTCCCTAGTTCGTTCGAACGACTCTAACGGTGTTTTTGTTTCTCAGCGTTGATTTGCCTCGAGATGCATTATGTTTTGTAATTTCGAGTTCCCTCTATATAAAGGGAACTTATGTTATCTTTTTTTTTCATATGTTAGATCTGAAAGAGTTTTGAGAGAAGCCTAGGGTTTTGGAGTGATTCATTATAATCTACTTCATATTTTAAGCAATTGAAGCTTTATTTTTCCCAATTTTGGTGTTCTTCGTATCTTTCAGCTAACTAGAGCTTCTTCATCGTATAATGGATTAGTCAAACTCTCTTATTGTATGATTTATGGAGTAATAGATGGTAACGGCCGAGGTTGGCGATGGCTCGGTCTCTGTTTTCGTCGATCCACAGCATGTTGCATCTGAGTTTAAACTCATTATCTTCGTCTGGGAGGATAGCATTGTTGAAGTAGTCGAGAAATGGTGTTCGCCAGTCGTCCAGATCGAGACTCTCTCCCTCAGTATTGATGGTATTGACTTCCATCTGGTTAATACTTGGGCGTTCGAGTACTTCGATATGGAGTGTTCGAGATTCGGACTGGCCTAACATAGCGGCTATATAGGCGAGGGCATCTGCATTTCTGTTTTTACCTCGGGGATAGTGAGTAATAGAAGATTTTTTAGGGAAACAGTCCATGCGCTGGCGGACGAGAGCAGCATAATTAGCCATGCGACCGTTGGCTTGATTCTCACTGGTGTATTGTCTCTGAATAAGTTGGGAATATGTGAAAAGCCTAGTTTAGGGATACCAAGTTTGAGTGCGAAGTCGAGGCCATAGATCTAGGCTTTATACTCAGCCTCGTTGTTAGAGCATTCGAAGTTTAACTTGACTGCCTTC
Source organism: Kingdonia uniflora (assembly GCA_014058105.1). Taxonomy (NCBI): domain Eukaryota; kingdom Viridiplantae; phylum Streptophyta; class Magnoliopsida; order Ranunculales; family Circaeasteraceae; genus Kingdonia; species Kingdonia uniflora. The sequence continues at coordinate 258,969 of JACGCM010001686.1, read as the reverse complement.
TCTATTCGATCATTGGTAGGTGTAACCAGGACGAAACCGATCCCCAAACCGTTAGGTCTAGCGGATCCATATGTGATGAGTTGCTAGCCTGCGCTAGGGTTCCATGGGTCGCTAGGTTCAGGCTGGCCTTCTGGTAGGTTATCTTCATGTTCCTCCCAGTCAATATCTTCTACCGAGAAGGTAGTAAGGAAATCGGTAACTGCTTGGCCTTTTTGGAATATCTGCTTCTCAAAGGTAATGTCATGTTCACCAAGATAGACAGACCACTGCTGTACTCGTGTAAAATTTTCTTTCTTGCTAAGTACTTCTCGAAGGGGATAGTTTGTGATAATACGGATAGGGTGAGCTTAAAAATAAGGCTTGAGTTTTTGGGAAGTGCAGACGAGGGTGAGGAGCAAACGCTCAAGTTTTGTGTATCGGGTTTCTGTGGGTGTTAGAGTTTTGCTGATAAAATATATAGGTTTCTCAATGTCTGATTCGAGTCGAATGAGGACTGAACTGATAGAGGTGTCGGTGACTATGTGGTATAATGAAAGTGTGTCACCTTCGATAGGGGTGCTAATGATGGGTGGTCGACCAATGTATGTTTTAAGTTCGAGGAAGGCCTATTCACATTCGGGTATCCAGTTGATCTCAGGGTTGTTTTTCTTTATGACCTTGTGGATGTCTTGGTCGCGCAAGAGAGAGAAGAGCCAAACACAGCGCGGTCTAAGGATTTTGAATAAAACAATTAAGGGCTGCTATCTCACCAACCACTTTTTGGACATCTTTTTTGGTTCGGGGGGAAGGCATATCGATGAAGGCTCAGATATGGGTAGGGTCGATCTCAATACCTCGTTTGCTGATAAGATGGCCTAAAAATTTACCAGAAGAAACACCAAACTGGCACTTGTCTGGGTTTTGTTTCATGTTGTATGTTCGAAATATTGAAAAGACTTCAGTTAGGTCTTGGATGTAGGTCTATTTTTGGAGGCTCTTGCATAACATGTCGTCGATGTAAATTTCGACCGACTTGCCAAGTAAGGGTTTAAACATGGTTATAGCAAGGCGTTGGTAAGTGGCACCCTTATTTTTAAGGCTGAAGGGCATGACGTTAAAATAGTAAAGGCCTTGTTCAGTGATAAAGGAAGTTTTAAGTTAATTTTCGGGGAGGGATACCTGATTGTAACCCGAAGCTGCGTCCATCATTGATAGGTGCTCATGTCAAGCAGTATCATCTAGAAGCATTAAAATGATCAGGAGGGGGAAGCTTTCCTTCGGTGTATGTTTGTTGAGGTCGGTTAAGTCGACGCAGATTCTGATCTTGCCATTCTTTTTAAGAACTGCAATAAAATTGAAAATCTAATCAGCATACTTGACTTCTCTGATGAGACCCGTGGCTATGAGCTTGTCAACTTCAAGGTTTAGAGCCTCCTGAAGTCGCGGGGCCAATATACGCTTCTTCTGCTTTACTGCTGTAGAGTAAGGGATGAGGTCAAGGCGGTAACATGCTAAACTGGGGTCGACACCGGGCATCTCCTGGAACGTCCATGCAAAGATATCATTGTTTGATCAAAGGAAGTCTGTGAGTTCGAGGCGCTTGGCCTCGTCTAGAAAGGTTCTAATGAACGTGCCATGACCAGGGCTGTTGAGTTTGATATAGATAGTGGGTTCGATGGGTGAGATGGCAGACGTCGAAGGTATAGGGATAGAGGGAGACAATGATTACTATGGTAGCCTGATGAGTTTCTGGGTCTGATCGATCTCCAGATACTCACATGAATGGGCGAGATGCTGAGAGCCTTTTAAATTCCATGTACCACAGGGGGTTATAAAATGAAGGGTCTGAAGATAGGTCGAAGGGATGGCCAGTCGTGCCAGAGGATACCAAGGTATTAAGACTTCATATCGATGATAAGAAAGCTGGTTTGGAGTGTGACTAGGCCGGTGGTAACTAGAAGGCTAATTCGACCAACAACAACTTCGGTGGCCCCATTAGAACCTTTTAATTTGACGTTGGGGGCAGTGATGTGGTCTATTTTATTCATGGCTTGGACGGTCTGAAAGAAAACTACATCGGTTGCACGTCCTGTATCGATAAGCATGGTGTGGAGGACGAGGTGTTCGACCTTAATCATAATGACTAAAGGGTCAGAATGGGGAAAAGCAATGTCCGAGGTGTCGCAGTCGATGAAAGAGATATCATCCGGTCGAGGATATTGACTTGATTCTTATAGAAGGGCAGGTAGTTTCTCCTGATAAGTGAGTTTGCAGCATTCTTTGATACGCTTATGCTTGCTTTTTGAAGGGCCGCTGCCGATATTATTGACTTCAATGAGGTAAAGCTGGTAGATGTGTACCTCGACTGGGTCAGCGGTAGGGGTGGATTGAGGTTTTAGGTATGACCCGTCGAGATAACCACAGAGGTCGGCGACGTATTGGTGTAGACGACCCGCTTTGAGGATGATTTCGAGAGAGCGTTGCAGGGCGAAACATTTATTGGTGTGGTGGCAGTTGTACTTGTGGCTGGCGCAGTATGGCTTGCCTTGTTTGACTTCGGTGGGGAAAGGGCTGCGCCATATGGGGTCTGCCAGGATCTGTGGCAGAAGGTTGCAGAGAGGGGCGGTGAGCTTGGGAAGAACCGACTTCGGTCGTTTCATGTGAGCTTTGGCATTGTTGTTAGTGTGAGGGCATTTGCGGCTCTCAGTCTCTTGTGAGACGGGAGCGATTAGTGGTATAGGAGTAGAGGGTGGGCCTTGTCGAGGTTTATTTATATTTGTGGTCGAAGGTTGTCCCTGTTTATTTGATTCCCTGAGGCGCTCAAGGTCGATATAACCATTAACTTTTGAGATCATCTCCTCGAGGGTTTGCATTTTATGGAGTACCAGGTATTCTTTGACACGACTGTGATCTGGTAAGGCGTTCGAATGTGCGAGTACGGCGTTTGCGTAGTCAAGGTTTTTGACTTTGCGCGACTCATCGAAAAACCTCTTGGTGAAGGCTTCAAGGGTTTTACTGTTGGATTTTTGGAAATTAAAGAGGGCGTCGACTCTGACCTCTCGATCTTTGTTGAAGGTAAATTAGGCGATGAACAGACTGGATAATTGCTCGAAGCTTCGAATCGAGCCATTAGGAAGGTTATGATACCATCAAAGAGGGCTATCTATTAGGCTAATGGGAAAAAGTCGACACATTTGGTGGTCAGCTGTGAAATAAAGGCTTAGAGCATTTTGAAATTTGAGAATATGTGATTGAGGGTCGGTATTGTGATATTTGATGAGTTTGGGAGCACGGAAATTTGGAGGCACCTCGATAGCGTGGAGTTAGGGGTAGAGTGGGTTGCTTAGCCGACTCTATGAATTTGGTGTGGGGCTCGCACTGATGTGGATGGCTGGGTAAATTTTGCAGTCGAGGTTCTGCTCTGCACAATAAGTAGGATGAGGGGGGGGGGGATCTTTCTGGTTGAAGGGGGTGAGGTCGAATATTCAGTATATGCTCAGCGCTACGCTCCCCAAGACGATCTCGGGTAGGGCAGCATTTGGGTTGCCTTGTGGAACGAAGGGTGAAATCAGATGAATCCTCAGTGGGGTGGATACCGAGATGGATGGATCTAGTAGGGGGGATAATAGTGGGAGCACCCTCGATACCAAGATGGATCGGGGGTACTTCAATATGTGGTAGTAGCCCTAATCGAGCTCGGGCAGACACGCGCGATGGGGAAGGTATTCGGGATGGCAGAGGGGCATCTAGAGGCTGTAGACGTTGCAACTCATGAACTGTGTTGTGAAGATCGTCGATAACACGGTATTGTCTGTCGGCATCGTCCAAACGGTGTTGCCGTTCTGCTTCAAACTCTTGCCTGTGCTCTTCGCGTTCCTGGTACAATTATGTTCGATGTCGCTCCTCAGTCTGAGTGAATTGCTGGGAAAGTAGGGGCGAGATGGATGGCCACTCCGTCAGTGGAGTTGCCGGTATGGGTAGAGGTGGAGCGGAGGGTGGGTGCCATTGGAAGTAGTCAAAGGTTTGAATACTAGGTAAATTACAGGGTGATCGAAGGTAAACTGCAAGGGTTCAAGGGAGAGATTTTGTAACCCTCATTGGTTCCCCTTCCCTCCTATTTATAGAACATAGGAAGGGCTGAGTCATCAAGGGAGGTCACATTTTAAGTATACCCTCCGGGTATCAGGCAGGCATTTTAGAGTTGGTGTTGACGCCGTAAATGTCAGGTCTGTTACTATGCTCTAACACTGTAGCCGTTGTTGGTTCTGTCACAATAGTTGTCAGGACCGACAATGCCGCCATTCTTGCCTGGTGAGCTGGCTGTCTGACATGTTTGCCTTCGGCCATGTACGATTATGGTCGAAGTTTTTCTGGTGCTGATGTGGAGTTCATGTGCTGGCGTATCTGCCTTCAGCTTCAGGGCACATTCGTTATTGAAGGTTCGTATGGTCTTGGAGGGCTTGATTATGGACTTATTAGACTTCGAGGTATTCGGGTAGGCTTCGAGATAGCCTTCGAGTGTTCAACTGGAGCTAGAAGGTTGCGAGTAGACTACTACAATCCCTTACCAATCTATATTTCATTATCGGGGTTGACCTAGAAATTACAAGATGAACAAATTAACTATCGGGCGTAGTTAGGTATCAACGTTGATAAATTATATAGTACGTACTTTCGGCGTCTACTCCACCACTTTTTCTAGCACTTCATTCTCTACTTTCCTTCCTAGTTACAGTCAGTATCCATATCTACTGAACAACTTGTTGAAATGGCACATTCTTGACTTCATTCTCAACTCTTTCTCCCTCTTTCTGAATTCCTTTAGCTTTAGCTGGCTCAATCTCAACCTCTACCCCAGCTGTTTGGTTTGCACTCATCTGAAAGTATAGCATACAAAATGAAAAAGACCAAAACAAATGATAAAATAGTTAAAAACATATAAATAGAAGATAAGATAGAAAAATGTTAGTTGTATACCTGCATAAGGTCGCCACCGTAATCAGCAGATATAACATTCATATTCGCCAAAATGACATTTTCAACTATATCCTCCTCAACTTCTTCCTCCACCAAATCATTGTTTACCTTCTCTCTCTCAACCACCAAATCATTCTTCAACTCTTCTCCCTCTTCCTCTACCATTATTTCATCTATAACTTCTACCTTTTCACTCAAATTTTTATTTAAGTGCCCTTTCTCAACCTCAACCTCCACCAAGTCATTGTTTACCTCTCCTCCCTCATCAACCACCAAATCATTCTTTACCTCTCCTCTCTCTTTCTCTCTACCATTTCATCTATAGCTTCTTCTACCTTTTCACTCAAATCTTTATTTAACTCCCCTTCTTCTACCTCTACCTCCACCAAATCATTCTTCACACCTCCAGGAGATGACTTTTTCACATGAAAATAATTACCAAAGAAATGATCAGATTAAGTGTAACCAATTGATAATAATAAAATATACAAATAGTATGCTTAAAATAAACAAATGACAAATACCATGCAACCAAATGATTGAAACAGCTAAATAGATGATAACAAAGATACAAATATATGATAATTTGAGAGGAAACAAATGATAAGAACAACATGAATACCTGCATAATCACATTATCTTCAGTTGTTTCTTCACTTGGCTAAGTTTTCACTGACTTTGCCTTTGATGTCCGCCCCAAATGATTGAAACAGCTAAATAGATGATAACAGAGATGCAAATATATGATAATTTGAGCGGAAACAAATGATAAGAACAACATGAATACCTGCATAATCACATTATCTTCAGTTGTTTCTTCACTTGGCTAAGTTTTCACTGACTTTGCCTTCGATGTCATCAAGTTGTTTATCAGTTGGAGCTTCTTTACTGGGACTTCTTTCAACCTTGATGGTTTTGTTCTTGTTGTTGCCTTTAACTTGAATAGCAGTTTCTTCAATCTTTTCTAGTTACGTTTTATCCCCACAACTTTTTAACTTCTTCCCTTTCTCTCTTCCTTTTATTTCTTTCGTCAATTTTAAGATTATTTTTTGTGTGTTTCTGTTTCCCATGTTCTCTGAACAACATGTGTAGTTCTTTATCTTTCTTCCCATCGAGTTTTTCATCATTTTCTTCACACTTTTGTTTTAATTTCTGTGGAGTATTAATCTGAATAATGGCTCACAACTTGTCAGTAGGTGTAGAGTACTTGCCTACCAGATGAGTGAGAAGTACTATCTGGCACAGACTTATTTCCAGATGAATGAGGAGTATTATATGCAAGCGCATACTTTTTATCAGATGAACGAGGAGGCATTGACGACTTCGAAATATACTCCAATAATCTATTTTGATCCTCGATCTTTTGACTTAACTAGAATAGATTTCAAGTTATTAGTGATATGTATTAACTAAAAGACTATGTCTTAGAAGCATCAGGACTTTGACAAGAACCAAACCTCAACCATTCCTTCACATTGAGCCACTTCGATCTCTACTTTGATTAAACGGCTATTACGATGCTGCTGCTGCGGCTCAGGTGCTTCAACTTCTAGTTTCTAAGATGAAATATAAGATAATAATAAAAATCAATCATACAAATGATAATATAATATACATACCAATGATAAAACTCATAATGACAAGTCATCAAGATAAAATGATATAAACCACACAGACAAATTAAAAAACTACTTAGATAAAGGAGAGAAATCATATATATACATTCAAGGAGGAAGGACTTTACCATGACCTCTTGCACAATGTCACGATCCTTATCTGTTGTAGATGGCTCCATAGGTTTTTGTAAATTTTGGTATCATATAAAATGTTTTGGAACATAAAAAAAAAATTTAGTGCAAAAGATCTCATTCTCCAGCCCTGTAACCGAGGGAAGCTACTTTTTAGCTCATTAATTCTTGGAAAATAGAGGGAAAAAATACTTAGGAAAGCCCATATCATAAGTACCTACGTACATCCATGCAGGGATAGCGCCTTACTGGATGTTTTGCCTTCGACGGATCTATACTCTGGCCACTCCACTAATTGGCTCAGCAGGAAATTGTATACCTGCCATCCCCAAGGGAATTTGTTGCACTGGTTGAATAAATCAACAGACTTCACCTCCACATTTCTCCTCTTGTTCGGAAGAAGAAAAAGATTTAATAATGTCTAACAAATATAAGCAAAAAACATCGCCTACATAATTAAAACACATACATCAATTTTTTTTGACAAAGTACGACATATTCCTAAACAAATGAAAATATCCTAGAGAAGAAATGAAAATATGGGCATTAATTGATGACAAAGGTCACAATTATTAAAGACAAATAACAAAAAATGACCAATGACATAATATTTCTAGAACTAGTGGGCAATATAAAGCAGCAAATGACAAATCTTAGACAAAGATTTTTTTTTAACATATAACAATATCCAAAAGAACAAGTGACAAATGTTGTAACTTACCTTGATTTCCTTCAGCTCTAGCCTGTTTCTTACTCTTCATGATTTCCTTGAAACCGTAAGTCTTTTTTTTCTTGGGGAAGCGTCTCTTCCTAAATTCCGATTCATGCTCAGGATCAACAAAAAAGAAATCATGGGGAACATGAGAAACATATAACTCAAGAATGAGAACAACATCTATGGATTTCATATGCACACTCCAAATTTGAAATTCACATCACCGACATGACGGTCAAATAGCTCCACAACTAACCTTGACATAGTCTTTATCGGATCGATCTACAATAAGGGTGCAAAACAGGTGGTACTAATATCTTTCCGCTCCTTATCACTTAATGATTCTATCAAATTGTGAAGCACACAACCTGAACAACGAGATGTATTATTTTGCTGATTTCTATTTTTCTTCTTCTTCTTTTCGTTGTTGTTGGTCTTCTTTTTTCCACCTTTCTCCTCCTCCTCCTCCTCCTCATCCTCTCCGAGTGCTCACTATCAGAATGATCATACTCAGACACTTCTTCAGGTTAAATTTTCCCCACTTTTTAAACACTTTTCTTCTACATCATTCAATCTGAGACTAAGAGAAAATGAAAAAAACCATATTATCAACCAACTCTCCATTGTTCTGCTTATTCTTACATAGGTAGTTGTTTGATTTGGAGTGTTAGGTCTGAGGAAAACACTATCTGATTAAATGTCCATATTATTAGGAATCATTCGGTAGGGTCCCACCCGAACTAGGCTTGGGGTGACCCACTGACTCCTAACCCTAGATAGTTTTTAGGGTTATGTTATGTAATCTAATAAGTTTTTTAATGAAAGCCTACATTCTCTTTATATCTATGTGTTTATGTGTGTAAATGGTTAAATAGATCATTGATTGGCTTTGTTCTCAGCAAATTATCAGCGCGATGAACACAAAGCTTTTGGATTAATTATTTGCATATCTCTCTCTCTCTCTCTCTCTCTCTCTCTCTCTCTCTCTCTCTCTCTATTAATGATTAATTTGCATTACGAAGAGGTATAATCAATTTTATTTATTTATTTTAGTATTTTATGCATAAGTACATTATTAGATCTATATGTATGTGATTGTTTAGATCTGATTAGGGCAAAATTAGGCCTTTCTAGTCTTTTTTCACAGTTTTTACTTATTTTTACTCTTTTCCAAGTGCCATTTTCAAAGGTATTTTACTATTTTTTTTGACATAATTATACTATGAGTCTAATTTTGCTACGTAGCTTACGTTCTAACGATCATAGGCATATATAATACGAATCCTAGAAATGAATGGATCGTCGAGAAATTGGTCGTGAAAACTACGACAAAATTGTCAAAAAATTTAACGGCGGCTGACCTAAGGATTAGGTCATCCTAGGGTTTTTTGATTGATAATGTCATCCTCTAGGGTTGATGACGTCATCAAACATTGGTGGGACCCACAATACTGACGTGTCACTCCAAGATAGGCCCAGATGGCAGTCCCAACGTGCTAACGTGGCAGGACCCTAGTAGCTGATGTGGCATGGGAGTGTCCCATAATGTTGACGTATCATATGTGACATGTTAGCATATGACATCGATGGCGTGGCACTAGGAGTCCTCGTACTGATGTGTTACTGCTATGTAATATTCTGACGTGGCACTGGGTGTCTCATAGCTACTAACGTGGCGTGCCACGTGTTATTGATAACGTGGCACTGAGGGTCCCATAGCTACTAACGTGGCATGCCATGTGTTATCAATAACTTGGCACACGGGTTCCACACTGCTGATGTGTCATCTGCCACATATCATGTTGACATGGTACCAGGGATCCCACGTACTGACGTGATACCTACCACGTGTCATGCTGACGTGGCACCGGTGGACCCATATGTTCACGTGGCACCTGCTAAGTGTTATGCTGATGTGGTACCGGAGGTCCCATGTATTGACGTGTCATTGCCACGTGTTAGGCCATCTGTCAAGCCTATATATTACCACATGTCTTGATACAGACGTGCCACTTATCTCAAAGGTACGATGATACGTTACCCAATCTAGAACCCGATCCAGTTCGGTCGAGACCTAGTCTAACACTAAAACAAATATGGGTTTTTACGTCATTAAAAAAATGACGTAAAAGGGATTTAAAGTCATTTGTACAAATGACGTCGAAGGCGATGATGTGGAAAGGTAGGGACTTACAACGTCATAAAATAAGTAACGGGGAAAGGTACGTTCTAACGTCATTTAATAAGTGATATATAAAGAGTTAAAATAATGACGTTATTGATACTCAATTTCGGTGGCCGGCCGGCTAGTCTATTCTAATGACGTCACTAAATAACGTCATTAAAAAGTGACGTCGTTAAAATCATTTAATGTCATATTTGAAGTGACATGGTAGGGTTTTCATACATCAACAATGAAATTTTTACAATGACGTCAATACCTCAAAAAATACAAAAAAATAATTGAAAACAAAATATTGCCCATCCCCTGCCCCGCACTCCTCTCTACAAGACCACCACCATATTATACAAAAGGTAAAACATTTGGCTAAATTATATTACCTTTATTAAATACAATGTGTTCGAACTCAATCACTTCATTAATTGGATTACAGAGCTAAATCACTGGTAAACTTAACCAATACAAAAAAAAACTAATAAAGTAACCATAAATAAGGGTTTCAGATATTTCACTGCTAGAATGCTTACTGCCTTTGAGTGCCTTTGTGTGTTTCTACTAATCTGGATCAATTTTTAAACCTGTCAAAGCATATAAAACATTAACTTTATAAATGTGAGCTTACTAATAATAGGACAACCAAATTTCTCATTTGCTACATACTTTACTATAAATGTTGCTAATTGTTAGTATCTCACCTATCTATCATTATACTTTTGAGTACACAATAAGATGTTTGTAATCATAAAAGATAAGAAAAGAATACAAAACAAGAGAATAGAAGAAAAATACCTATTTTCTTGAAGGATTCCACCTCCGTAACAATTATACATTTTGGATCCCCATAACAAACAAATTTAGTCAGTAGTTGCTATTTACTGTAGTAAACATGGTAGTTATTATGCTGAACAAAAGCGTGCAATGAAAAAATGGTAAAGATAAAATGGATCTTATGTTAAAAAATTACCATGCTCAGTTCTTACACACTCCATATCCCTTTACATTGAATGTGCATATAAGAGTCATTATCCTTATGCCAATACGGCGAACTGTTATCCTATTCTCTCCTCCTTTATCCAGGCTTAAACAAAAATATGCCTAATTTATGCATTAATAAATGATATGGTATAAAATAGCACCTTGGGTGGGATTCGCCCCTTTTTGAGATAACCGACATTCCGAAATAATGGTTGCACTTCTTGTTTGTGGAAGCTTTTTGCCAAATATTAAGTACTTAATAAACACCATCACCTTTCAAAGTCTGCGGCACCATCCTGTGCTACCATGTTTCTTCTTTCTTGATTGGTTAAAAGACTCCCCATAGGTTAATAAAAAGACATTCACCAAGCTCCCATTTGAAATTGTGGGAATTTGGTACATCCCCTCATGATTCTCCTCCGTAAGTATCTGTACAATTATAAAAAGAACAAGGAAACAAGTATTATTAATACAAGAAAATGCATAAGATGATTAATTCGAACCAAGTACGAGACTCACCTAGCCACTTGTCATGACTGTATTTATTCCATTTTCAACCCATGTCCAATAGCTAAAAATTATTTATGGTATGTACCTTACTATTTGATAACATTGGCCTCCATCATGGGCAAGCCTTGTCTCAATTTCCTTGGGTAAATCACTTAAACTGAGCGATTTGAGGCTGATAAGGTATTGTATGCCCAAAGATAACAATGAAAAATCTTTCATGATGAGGCATAGTACGTACTGAAAAGCAATTCGAGATTCAGGAATACTAGTTTAAATTACAGGGATCCGTAATAACACAAAGAAAATGTAAATAACTTTCGAGCAAAAATCAATATGACAACATTAAATCAGAGAAAAATTACCAGTAGGTCAGTGAAAATGCTAATTGCCTATTTCATGGAAAACTAAGAAGATATTAGGTAAGTAAAGGTCTCCCAAATATTGGAAGGCAATAAAACTGTAATAGAGAAAGAATAGAAGACTCCTTACTCTATAGCGATGTCATCTCAATATATAAGACTTTTTTTTTGGAAGAAGAAAGCTACAGTATATTACAATATGCGGATAAAAGCAACCTACAAAAGTAAAATATAAAAGCAGAATTTACCATATTCCTGTGATGATCATAGATCTTCCAGTTCTTATGTGTCATCTGACAACTAGGAAACTATATGTGTACAACATTTTTGTGTTCTTCAGTAAAAAATGATCTTGATATTTGGATACACTTATACACATGACCCCCTTGAAGCAAACTGATAATAAATATAGCTCACAATTTCCGCTATGCATTGACAAACCTCATTTCACATTGAAAATACTGTATCTTTTTTGCCTTTTTAGCAGGAATCCCCATAGTGTCAAATATTAATGTTATGCTGGAAAATTGTTTCCTGATCACATACAGGGCAGGTATCACTTCTTTCCATCCATTCGAGAATGCACGAGAGGTGGAAATAATGCTCATATTTGGTAATAATTTTGGGATTTTCCTCATCATACTCCTCAAGACAGATGGGACAATCCTCTTCTTCTATTGCAAGATCAACAGATTTGCTCAACTTTGAAGGTTCATCTTCAAACTCCTTTGGGGATGAATGCAAGGAATTAATTCCACTTTTACAGTCCGACGACTCTTTCATGCCTTCATTAGTATTCGTTTGTCCTACAACCCGAGTTGATTTAATTGATTTGACAATTGTGTTGTCAACCTTGTTGCCACAGCTTCCTGATCTGGTGGTGCTTGTAGATCCCAGATTCCTATCATAAATATGGAATCGGCACAAGAGGTGCTCGATAGATGTCAAGTGTTGATGTATCCAAGTTTGCATCAACTAGTAGTCGTAAGAGTTTACGCCACTGGAAGATGACAAAGGCTCCCTCTCATTCAGAGATTGTGGGCAGTAGTAGTATACTGGTGACCCATTTAATTGAGATCTTTGGGAACAACAACAACAACAACCGCCTATGTTCCTTAATTATTTATGATATCCACTTGGAATAATAAGTGTTTCGTGCATTATTTCCTTTGTTTGAAATCAACCAACTAAAGAATTTGTAAACTTTTCAAATCAACATGATCTTCAGATGAGATTCGATCGAGAGAGAGAGAGAGAGAGAGATAAAAAGTTAGGGAGTACTTGGTCAGTCATCCCCTGCCACCCCTGCCAACCATCTAAATATATAAACTTGTGAAGAAAAATATATACAAGTTCAAGCATATAAAACTGATGATACAAAAAACATGAAGACATGAAAATAAAAACTCACATGGCTTTCAATTCGATAATGGACAAGTATTGTTGCTGGATCAAAAGGCATAAGTTAATTTTAGTGAACCTATCCTGAAGACTCTTCCCATACTTCAAACTAGCGGCGGGGTAGAATGATCGACCTCACATGAGGGTTTTCTTATAGATGTTAAATTGAAAGTTCCCGAACTCATTTCCTTTAGGTCCTTGTCGTGCATTTGGATCAATATCAACACAAACGAGATTTCTCACTAATTTTAATCCTGTTGCATCAACAAGCATTACCACCAAACAGGGCCGCATCATCAATCATCAATAATTTTTTTAGAATTAAGTATCATATATACCATGATCTACGAATACCTAATCAGATTCGAAGGTCACAAATTTCATCAATAAATCACAGAATTTCAACCCATGCTCAAAATAAAATCTATAAAGGGAGATCGAATCATAATAACACAAATCTGTGCAAAAGATAATTTAGATGGGAAATTAGAGTTAGGGAAATACTAACTTGTTAGAAGGTTGCTAAGAAAAAATGTCCCCATCATGCATTTTTCATCTGTAAAGATTTGATTTAGGTCTCGATTTGGGCGCTCGAGTTGTGCTCTTCAGATTTCCTACATAACTTGATCTTCCTAGAGTGCAACTCTAACTCTTCTGTGTAAATCAATTTTAGAATTCAGCCCTTGGACATTTTGATTGTTTTGCCCTACAATTCTTGAAGATTTTTATACATAAAGTCTATTCACGATCGTGTTTACTAGACAAAAACTACGCCAATCCCTAAATACCGACGTAATTGCCAAAAGTTTATCTATAAAGTCATTTTCAAAGTGATGTGAAATTTATTTCTTTATCAGTAACGTCACTATTTTACACAAATGACGTTGTTACCAACTAAGTAAACTAAATCGGGAGGAGAAACCGTAACTAATGATTTTCAACGTCAACTTTAAAAAAAGTGATGTTATTTATATGATGTAAAAGACTATATTTGTTGTAGCGTAGGCCCGGTTAAACCCAGTCTAGCTCTGACCTGACCTATAACCCGGTCCAGCTAAGCCTAACCGGCTCTGAACCAGTCTGGCTTGGTCATACTAGATTTGACTCACTCGGTTCAGAGCTTGTTTTCGGTTCTGAAGTCGGTTCAGACTGATCCAAACTGACTAAGACCTTATTTTTAAAAAATTAAAAAAATTAATTTTTTCTATTCTTGCTTTGACATTTAGGATGACCCTATTTTTTTGATTTTTTGAAAAAATAATTAGATAAGGATACCAAACTATAATTTTTAATTATGATCCCCTTATTTTATATTGGATATAAATAAACATTTTAATCTACCTAGTCTCTTATGAGAGCTAGTAGAGTTTTAAAATATTGCATTCCCCTAAATACTATTTATTCTTATTGGGGGTTAGAGATAAAATGAAATATTGACTAATTCAGATACGTCTCAAGTTATTTTTGTATACACTCTATTATCCAGGATATTATTAAGCACTCAATCACTGATTAACCTAGTCCTGTTTCTAAAAACATGGCTTCTAGAAACTAGTTTTTCGTATCTTGGTGCAATTAGATGTTACTTAACAACATCTAGAAGAATATAAGTCATTATAGTACCCTGATATACTCCTAGATCATTGGATCCAAGATAGGTTTAAATACATATCTGGGGAACACAGTAGAGTTCGAGAATAAAATCACTCATATGATAAACATCTAATATCCCCACATATTCGTTACAGATGGTTCATTTGTCTAGAATATACAGATTTTGTAGAACTATAGAGTGTAGAAAACTCTGAATAGTTAATTAAGGCGATAATAACAAGTGGCTCTGAATATGTTGTCTTGGCTAAGACCTATTAAAACGCACTTATTATGTTAAGATAAACTATTTACTAGGTAAATTAGTGATTTAACAAATATCATGAGTATTAGAATATGAACCAAGTTCACATATTAACTTGATTTAAAATTAGTTACTTTCCCGAAGTTTTTTTAAATTTACTATGATTTTCATACATGCAGGGCAATGTTTATCATTGAACTGCTACTGAATTAAGATTTACGTGTTATATTTCAGATGGCTACAAAATTCAAGAATGCTGACTTTCCCACACTGCTACTTTCAAGAGCCAATTACCTCACTTGGTGTTTGGATGCAAGATTGCATCTTAAAACTCTAGGACTTGAAGATACAATTGTTGACAAGAACACTGAGATTCCCATTGACAAGGCAATGACCTTGGTCGCTCTCCATCACCACATTCAGGGGGACCTGAAAACGGAATAACTCACTGAGGCTAAACCTAGTGACCTCTGGGCCAACTGGAAGGAACGCTTTGGACAACAGAAAATGGATCTACTTCCCAGGGTAAAACACCAAAGGAACACGTTAAGGTTCTAATATGTTAGGACTGCCTTTGACTACAACTTAGCAGTCTATAAAATTACCTCCATACTTAGGTTATGTGAGGCACCAGTCACTGATAAAGATATGATAGAGATGACTCTATCCACTTTCTATGCCTCTTACATTGCCCTCTAAAGATAATATAGGCAAAAGGGATTTAAGAATCACTATGCTATTATCTACTCTCCTAGCAGAATGACAAAATCCTCATGAGAAATCATGAGATGAGGCCGGCTGGGAGCAAGTCGGTACCCGAGGTGCAAAACGTCAGAACCTAGGGCAACAAAAATCGTGGTCGGGGGCACGGTCGTGGTGGTGGACAAACTCATGGAGGATATAATGGGAGAAAGGGCAGGAATCAGAATTCCCTTGCCCCACAATGAGGAAAGGGGAACAAACGAGCTGGCAAGAAAGAGGATGAGAAGAAAAAACAACCTAACAAAGGCTCTCCGTGCTTTAACTTTGGAGGGTTTGGACACTGGGCACGGGATTGTAGGTCACCTAAAATGGCCAAGGATGATCATGATTAAACCCACCATATAACTGCTTATGTCAATTCTACGGCAATAAAATTTTCAGCGATGGACTTTTTCGAGGATATTGATGCAGTGATGGACTAGACTCATGAGTAGTCAGTAACACCTTCTCATTGGATGATTAATATCACATATTGAGAGTATATAGTAGTTTATTTGCTTGGTTATTAGTAGTAGATTTGCTTTGGTAGTACTTTTTCAAGATTATGTTTGGAACATAGTGGCTGGTTTCATTTAATAAGTGTTGTGACTTACATTCAATATCATCATCTATGAGATATTTATTTTTCTGTTATAATTATAATATGTTAGAATTTTTGCTTGGCATAGTAGTAAATTCTGTTGTATGATAATTAATCTTCTATATACAGGTTGCCCATATGGATCTTTTTGCTCATTGAACATTTTTCGATAATCAGATGAGTAGGGACAACTGTCTCGTAGACAATGGTACCACGCACTCGATCATACGATATACAAAATATTTCTCATATCTAACTTCGTACATCGACGATGTCACTACTATCGCTAGCTCGAGCAGCATGATAGATGGTACCGGTAGTGCATATTATTACTATCCAACGGTACGATATTGAGTATCCAATCCACTTTATATGCAAGTAATTCTGCCAAGAATCTACTCAGCTTTTGGGACATCTATGACATGGATATCAAGTAGAAACTAGGGAAGAAGGACGAAATTAGGTTTTTTGTATTACTTCGACCACTCCCTAAGGTTATAAAAAAGTATTAGAATGATGTCTAATACACCCCTTAGGGCTATATTCCACAGACATTCGATATGTCGAGACCTACACTATGATACAATTTTCTTCCTTAGAAGAGAAAATATTCAAACAATGGCTCGATCATCTGGACATCCAGGTTCTAGAATGATGAGGAATATTATTGATAGTAGCTTCAGACATTATTTAAAAGGAGAAAAAATATGTGTGCTATAAGACTGCCCTTACAATGCCTACTATCAGGGTAAGTTAATTATTTGACCTAGCATGACCAAGGTGGAGTCGGAGTCTTCAGACTTTCTCCAACGCATCCATGAAGGTATATGTAGACCTATCCATCCACATAGTGGCCCATTTAGGCCTTTATGGTCATTATTGATGCATATTTGACATGGTCATACGTTGCCTATTATCTACTTGGAATATGGTATTTGCAAGACTTCTTGCACAAATTATTCATTTACCATTTCTAAGAACACCCGATCAAGTCGATCTAACTTAACGGCGCATTTGAGTTTACCACCTGTGCATTCGATGATTATTGTACCACTAATGGGATAAATGTGGAATATCCGGTACCCCATGTCCATACCTATAATAGTATGGCAGAAAACCTAATCAAGCGATTACGAATAATTGTGAGTCCACTATTATTACGATCTCAGCTTCCTGTCACTGCTTGGGGTCATGCAATCTTGCATGTCAAGGCATTGATTAGAGTTTTTCTGAGTGCGAATCATTAACTTTCCCCAAAGTAACTAGTCATTGGGCCAGAACCCAATGTTTCCCATTGACGCACCTTCGGTTGTGCCGTGTAAGTGCTGATCGTACCTCCATAACGCACAAAAATGAGTCCCCAATTCCACATAGGTATCTACGTGGGTTATGATTTACCATCTATCATCGGATTAGTAAAACCCACTACAAGCGACGTCTTTACTACGAGATTTGTAGACTATCACTTTGGTAAACCAATTTTCCTGGCATTAGGGGCGGTGATAGGACAAATAATGTCGTGGGAGTTCCAAAGTTAACTTGGGAAACACCATCGTTATATCATCTAGATTCTGTTACTAAATAGAGTGACAACGAAGTCCAATGGATTCTTTACTTACAATAGGTCATCAATGAAATGTCGGATGCATTCAACGACCCTGCTAAAGTGATAAAGGGTCATATACCTACAAGTAATGATTCTACATGGTTTAAGGTTGTAAAAGGAACTACCGTACCTCATGTAAATGAATTAAAGGTCAAGGGACCCTGTGGACGTCCTCCTAAGGATAAAGAATCGGCTTCGGGGAAGCGACAGAAATTAGGACCAAAAATGACTAAAGGTGTAGTCGGTTCATTGAGGATAGAGCCACCCAATGAAATGGCTATAGTAACTACACAACCATATGATACATTACAAGACATGGCCGACGTGGCACATAGCTATGATAACAGAGAGACCTTGATCAATTATGTCTATAATGGTACAACTTGGGATTGTTCAAAAGTTGCTGTCGACAATGTATTCACCTTCATTACTGCGCTTGCCATCGAGGATGATGATCCAGAACCCCTTACGGTTGATGGATATCGTAACTGTAAAGATTGGCCAAAATGGGAATCTGCGATCCAAGCTGAGCTCAGCTCGTTAGCAAAATACAAAGTATTCAAAACAATTATCTGTAGGCATGATGCCATAAAGCTGTCGGTTAAAAATGGCTATTTGTATATAAACATAATAAAAATGAAGAGATAGTAAGATACAAGGCAAGACTAGTTGTTCATGAATTTTCTCAAAGACCTAACATTGATTATGATAAAGCCTATTCTCTGGTCATGAATGCTATAATGTTTCGTTATCTGATAAATCTGTCAGTTGTCGAGGATAGCTTGGACATGCGTCTTATGGACGTAGTTATCACATATCTATATGAGAAACTATATACAAATATCTATATGAAGCTACCCGAGGGGTACAAGCTCCCAGAAGCAATAACCCGACACACAGGGTGTGTACGTAATAAAAATGGATAAATTACTGGACGGTTTGAAACAATCAGAGCTCATATGGCATAATTGGTTGACTAAATATTTGGAGGCTGAGGGTTTCACAAATAATTCTATCTGCCCGTGCGTTTTTATTAAAAAGATAGAAGGTGGGTTTGATATCATTACAGTGTGCATCGATGATATAAATATCATCAAAACTTTGGGAGAGATCACGAGTGCCATCAAATACCTTAAGAAGGAATTCGAAATAAAAGACCTTAGGAGAACCAAGTACTGTCTCAGTTTGCAGATCAAACACCTTGGTAGTGGGGCATAATCGTCTACCAGGCGACATATACCAAAATGATCCTCAAACAATTTGGTATGGATGCATCACACAGTGTTAAGACGCCTATCGTAGTCTACCACTTGGACGTGGACAATGACACTTTCTGCCCCCTGGATGAGGGGGAGGAACTCCTAGGGCCTGAGATACCATATCTTGGATCAATTGGTATTTTGCTATACTTACCTAGGTGTACTAGACCCGATATCTCATTCGTGGTGAGCTGCTTGGCTCACCACCATTCCGCTCCTACCTAAAGGCACTAGAATGGGATCAATCATATTCTGCAATATTTGAAAGGCACAATAGACTTGGGTCTATTCTACACAAAAAGTGGTAAACATAAATTAATAGGGTACGCTAATACATGATATTTGTCAGACCTACATAAAGGTTGATCTTAGTCAGGATATTCGTTATTGTACGGTAATATAGTAGTATCATGGAGATTAATAAAATAGACGATGGTGGCTACCTCTTCAAATCACGCAGAGATTCTTGCACTTCATGAAGCTGGCAAAGAAAGTTTATGGTTACGCTCTATGGCGAATCACATTGACGAAACTTGTGGATTAGATTCTGTCCAAAAGGACTCTACTACTCTATATGTAGACAATGTTGCTTGCATTGCTCAAGTTAGAGGGTTTTTTTTATCAAAGGATACATGACCAAACGTATTTTACATAAGTTTTTACATACCTCCAAATTACAAAAGGCGATTAAAATTGATATATTTCAAGTACGCTTAGAAGATAAGTTAGCAGTCCTGTTCACAGAGGCTCTTACAAACTTAACGTTTAAGAAATTGGTATACGAAATAGGTATGCAAATTTTATATTCATTGACGTCTCTGAGAGATACATGTCAGGGAGATAGACGTAAGAAGGAGGAGTCTCTACTTGACATGGGCACATGCGCGTTGTATTTTTTTTCCTGATAGCGTAGTTTTTTCCTTGAAGGTTTTACTGGCTGGAAGTTTTGATGAGGCAATGCTATACGTATCCACCATCCATTTGTGACATAAGATTGCACTCTTTCCTTGCATAGCTTTTTGCCCAAAAGGTTTTGCAAAGTGAAGGTTTTAATGAGGCAAGTAAAATAAATGTAAGATATCTCAAATGGGGTGTTAGGAACCATTCGGTTGGGTCCCACTCGAACTGGGCTTGGGGTGACCCACTGACTCCTAATTCTAGATAGTTTTTAGAGGACTATATATATATATATATAAGAGTTATGTTCTGTAAACTAATAAGTTTTTTAATGAAAGCCTACCTTCTCTCTATATCTATGTGTTTATGTCTGTGCATTGTTAGATAGATTGTGCATTGCTTTTGTTCTAGGGCACAAATTTTTTCCTTGGTCAATAGTGAAATATTAATATTTTGTATTGGTTTCATTTCGTGTCTAGAATAGGTGTCAACACTATCGCGTGTGGTTATTCATCGTCAGAGGGTGCACGTGGAATAACGCCAGCTGGACTGGCACTAAACAAGTACGTTGGTTTTGTACTTCGTCGCTCAAATACTCTAGCACATAAGTATTTTACAAAAGTTCAACAGGAATTAATTTTTGATGAAAAAAAGTTTCTATTCGAATATACTTTTTTTTGTTCAAATAAACTTGGCATAACCATCTCTATTCGGATAAACTTTTGCTCTGTTCGAATGGACTTGGTCCTATTCGAATATACTCTTGTTTTATTCGAACAGAGCCCACTCTGCTATTCGAACAGAGCGCGGGAAAATTCAGTTTTCTTATAAAAGCTTATTTTTTTATTTTGAACTTCACCATTTTCAAAACCAATTTTAGGTCTTGAGATTTTTTTTAGAGAAGAGAGAATTCAACGAGCGATTCAACGAGAATTAACCCGAAATTGAATTGATCTTGAATTACATAAACTTAATTCCAAATCTTAGATTTTGCGAGTTTGAGGAATTCAAGCTTTGAAGCTTTGGTGCATGATCCGAAGCGAGGCGTTGAGAGAACAAATTAGACACTCTCTGATTAAATGTCTATATCAATTAAAAAGTGAAGGAAATAGATTTCAGTGCATAAGTTAGCAAAATTGGGACAATCTAGCATGTTAGTTTGAAGAACAGGCTATCGATGGGCACATTGTTTAACTTCTACACAGAGTGGTAGAGGTAAGCACACTTCAATCCCACTTAAAAGTACTACATCTTGAGATCATACAATTCTGAAGAGAAAAAAATAAAAATTACCCTAGTAAAAGCCGAATTAGTACTTGCGATTTTTATGGAATTTTGTAGTTATTTCTTTCTGAAGTCAACATTACATTGTGCTAAATCATTATTTGGATGAAAATTAAATAGGAAATTTGTGAGGTTTTCAGGCATTCAACCAGTTCATTTGTTGATTCCATTTTTTATCCATATTTACATTCAAGCTTCATCATATAAATCTTCACGTATTTATGCATATTTGGTGTGTTATTTATAATGTTAGATTGTTATAAATATTTATTTTTGGCACTGGAGGATAATTCAGAGTTATGCAGGAAAGGAAGTAAAGAAGAATGTGATCTACCATGAATTAAAGGCCTTGCAGAGAGGACTGTATTATGCCACAAGTAATGAATTCCAGAGACTGAAGGTTATTATTATCTCTTCATTATTAATAGACTATGTCAACCATAAGAAGACCCCAACTTGAGACTGCCTTACCCTTGCCCCAAGGTTATTATCAGGGTAGCTAATCCCAATCCCTTGCCCCAAGAACGATAAAGGGAAACTTTAATACGAAATTATACGAAAACAAAAATACAATAATTTACCCGGAGGAGGGAAATGAAAAACCCTTGCGGATAAAAAACCACTCCCCGCGAACAATTCACTAATCAAAGATAAAAATATTACAACGATCTCTCCAAGCTTCTCAAGCTTTAATAGAGTTTCTCAAGCCCTAGGTTTCTCTAGAATTAAACTCACCAAGATTGATTAACAAAATAACCTAAGTCCTCTTTATATACTAGAAGACTAAACACAAGTAGAATGAATATCGAGGCAAACCCAACGTCCTAGAATTACTTCTAAAACAAACCTACGCGTAGCTCGTTCGAACGACTTTACGATAATTGGTCTCCAACCCTAGAAACATAACATCTCGTTCGAACGACATCCAAGCTCATTCGAACGAGATTGACTCATGGGCCAAAATTCTAGGGAGTAGGAAAAAGCTCATTCGAACGAAGAAAGAAGTCGTTCGAACGACTTCGACAATTTACTGATTTCTTCGACAATCCTTAGTTCGAGTTCACACCCAACAATCTCCCACTTGAAATCGAATCTATCATAACCCATCTCCAGATCTCCAAATGAATTGCTCGCACTACCCGGACCTTCAATCATGAAGACCCACTTACGAAATTTTACAATCTTCAACAATGCACACTATCTAGCTTCTTTCCAAATTGTAATAGGAGAAACTTTACTTTCCCCAAGTAGTATCCCTCTTGGCTTGGATGCTTTGTTAAAGAATGATGCCACTGGGGTGGAGTATGATAGGTTGTAATTTTTTTTGCTGTCAATATAGCTGATTGGGGGATGCCTTAACCCCAGCTTGCCCTTCCAAAATAAATAAAATAAAATTATTTTGATTGTCTTTGAAGGAAGCAAGTGGTCAAAAGGAAGCAAGTTGTCTAGGGCCATGAACTTGGATTAACTTGAGGTTTATCTAAATCTCAAGATGATTTACTTTCCAAATTTATGGTGTTTGCATAAAACTTGCATCCTAACTTCTGCTTGCCCTAGAAGGGCCAGAACATGGTTTACTTTTAAGTAGGTTACATATTCATCCGAATATCCGATGAATAATAACGGTTGGGGCCGTCCTAACCCTCCCTCGCATGGGGCGTTTCAACAAAAAGAAAAGAATGTAGGTTATATCGTACTTCTAGGGAACTAGGAACAATTTGAATAAGGATTTAAGAGGCTGCGGTTTTCTGGTATTATGGAACTTGATATATTTAGTAATTTACGGACAATGTATCCTATTTAAAATGTGGGTAAGCAACAATACCCAATAATTGGAGTAAGATTTTCCGGGAATTCCAATGTCTTATGCATCTAGAATGAGGCAGTCGTTATATTCATCGGTAAGCATATCATATTGATTAATATTGTTTGAATTCTGTTCTTGATGACATCAAACATTGGTTCCGTGTACAATTCCTTGCTGTTCCGATGAATAGAATTAACTGATGACATTTCTTTAATTTTGAATAAGTCATAAGGATGGGTTCAAAACTCTGGGGTCAACACTTTGTTAATGATTATGAAATTTATTTATTTTTGGCCAGGATTATGAATAGATAGTAAGCATCAAATCTTTTCTTCTCATACTTTAAATACCCCTCTTGTATTTGCATGCATGGTTCATACCAATATGAGTATCAGAAACATGCTATGTCAACGTTATCTTCGAATTTTTTTCCTTCCGTTCAAAATCTATGTTTTGCTTGCACCTAATGCCCATCTCTACAGGCCAGTCTCTCACAGGAAACCAGACTATAACCTCTACATAGATGGTGACAGAAGGGAAATGTTTCATGAGCATTCATGTTTGTTGTGTTATATGTGATCTCTTATGCAATATGCACACAATATGTGAGAAGTACTTAAACAGAAAACACATACAAACGACCCGGTGGTACTCAAGTAAGTTGGTCAACAGAGGCGATTGAGTTGACAAGCACAAGGATGAGTCCTTTACCAGCAAGGGTGAAGTTTGAAAAAAATAAAGAAAACTATAATGACCCTTTTAAAGAGATTTGTTAAAGTTAAAATCAAATCATATGTAAGCAAATCCGCGAATTTTATTAATTAAATATTGAGGAAGCAGAGTTGGAGTTTTTGGGTGGTGTTTTAATGCCAGAAAGAAACCAGGCCTGCTAGCTCCCCTTATTTTGCCAGAAAGTGTTTATAAATTCTAGTCAGACGGGTGTAACCGGGTGGCTGTAAACTCAATTCATACGGCAGATAATTACAACGGTACTCCGTAATACAAGGTGAAGGAATGAGGCAAAAGAATTCCCTGGATGCGAATTCTTCTTTGCTTGGAACAAAACTTCCTGCAACATATATTTAAATAACTACAAGAAAAATTACTAGATATGATCCATATGGATTAATGAGTAAAAGTTTTATTTAGAAGTACTTTGTTCCTGCATTAATTAAGGCAGATTACTTCTGAGAGTAACTTAACAACATCTACAATAAGGAATGCGTAACTTCTGAGAGCAACTTCGAGTATCTAAAATTCAGCCAATACATTGACGGTTGAAGAACCATTTAAAAATGAAACCGCCTTAATACAAACATAAAAAAAATGTAAGACTAGACTAGCATGGAAATGCATCATTGATATTAATAGTATTAACCTCCTTGAGGTTCAACAATACATATCTTGAATTATTGAAAAGGAAAAGAAGAACCAAGGCGGAGTCAATTGGTTTTTTCTTCAAATTTAATGTTCACGATATGTAGCTGAAACTATTTAATTCAAGGCGGCTATCTGAAATTAATGACAGATGAGAAGAAACAAGAGAGCAGACTGGTTCTTTGTCACTTGAGTTAACAGTTGGTTCAATGAACGGGGCTGTTTGAATGCATGATATATACAAACGAGAGTATTAGCGCATCCTTCTGTTTGTGACTTCTTCGTACCAATTGGTTTCTTATTCCTATATATACTAGCCATTTGTGTGTGCATGGCATATACAGACATGGGCATAGAAAGCAAAATATGTCACATCTATCTTCTCATTCTCATTCTCTCTCTTGAAATCCATCTTTCAGTTGCTTCTAATGCCATCTCTACAGGTCAGTCTCTCACTGGAAACCAGACTATAACCTCTGAAGGAGGAATGTATGAACTGGGTTTCTTCAAACCAGGTAACTCTCTGAACTACTACTTAGGTATCTGGTACAAGCAAGTCTCAGTACAAACACTAGTTTGGGTGGCAAACAGAGATAAACCTTTCTTTAACACTTCTTCAGAACTAACGCTATCTGAAGATGGAAATTTGCTTCTATCTAATCAATTCAATAACCCAATTTGGTCAACGAATTCATCTTCTTCCTTGTTAAATACAACAGTTGCAGTGCTTCTTGACAACGGAAATTTTGTTTTGAGAAATGTGTCAAATTCATCTTCTATAATTTGGCAAAGTTTTTATTACCCAACTGATACTTTGCTGTTCAATGGGCGGGTGGGACGAAACAAAATCACTGGGGAAGTTCAACTCCTTTCTTCGTGGACCAACTTGGAAAACCCTTCTCCTGGGATGTTTACCCTTGAGATAGACCCAGAAGGAAGCAGCCAATATTATCTAGTCTGGAATAAATCTCAGAGATACTGGACTAGTGGGCTTTGGAATGGGCAAACTTTTGCAAACATACCCGAGTTAACCACAAAATATTTCTCTGATATCGAATTTGTTTCAAATGAAAGGGAGACTTATTTCACTTACTCCTATCAGGATACTTCTCTTATTTCAAGATTTGTTCTTGACATATCTGGACAAATTCGACAATATAAATGGTTGAACAATAGTCAGGAGTGGGTATTGATGTGGTCTCGCCCAAATAATCCATGTGATGCGTTTTCTGTTTGTGGATCGTTCGGTAATTGCAGTACTAAATTCTCACCAATCTGTAGATGTTTGCATGGTTTTGAACCAAGTTCACCCAAGGATTGGAATTTGAGTGATTGGTCTGGTGGTTGCGTGAGAAAGACCCCTTTGAGATGCGGGGATAAAAGACAAGGAGATAGATTCCAGATGATGCCTAATATGCAATGGCCGACTAATTTTCAGAAATATAAGGTACAAAGCATTAAAGAATGCCAATCTGCATGCCTAACAAACTGTTCTTGTTCTGCTTATAGTTACATCGTGGAGTGTTTGATCTGGGGTGGTGGTCTGAGGAATTTAAAAGAACTTTCTGCTGGTGATGTAAATGGAGGAGACATCTTTATTCGACTGGCTGCTTCAGAGCTTCCTCAGACTACAAATAGTAAGAAAATATTTAATCTTGCTATTCTGGCAGTAGGTGTTGTGGGTTTAGGTCTTTTTGGCATTATAGTTGTGCGGATTTGGAGATGCCGGGAAAGACGGTTCATAGCACCATCTTGGGCAGCTCGGGTCCCTTCTGGTCCATTTAAATATCGAGAGTTACAGATCGCTACGAAGAACTTCTCTGAGAAATTGGGAGCAGGAAGTTTCGGTTCTGTCTTTAAGGGGACATTATCTGATTCAACACCGGTTGCAGTAAAAATGCTTGAGGGATCCAGACAAGGAGAGAAGGAGTTCCGAGCAGAAGTTATCACTATCGGGAGGATTCAGCATGTTAATCTGGTACGCCTTCGTGGATTTTGCTCTGAAAGTGCTAAACGGTTGCTAGTGTATGATCACATGCCGAATGGTTCTTTGGATAAGCATTTGTTTCGAAAGGATTCCCAACTGGAGTGGAAAGTGAGGTATCAAGTTGCTCTGGGAATAGCAAAAGGGTTATCTTATCTCCATGAGAAATGCAGAGAGTGCATTATACACTGCGACATCAAGCCAGAAAATATACTTTTAGATGTCGACTTCTGCCCAAAGGTTGCAGATTTTGGCCTTTCCAAGCTTTTTGGCCGGCACTTCAGTAGGGTTCTTACTACGATGCGAGGAACCAGAGGCTATCTTGCACCAGAATGGATTTCTGGTCTACCTATCACATCCAAAGCCGACGTTTATAGCTATGGAATGATGCTACTTGAGATTGTGTCCGGCAGGCGAAACCTAGATCAACCCAAGGATGGGAATTTTGAATTTTTTCCTATTTGTGTTGCAAGAAGACTTCACAATGGTGAGGAAATTCTTAGTTTATTAGATTACAAACTGGAAGGAGATGCTGATCTTGAAGAACTCAAAAGAGCTTGCATTGTTGCTTGTTGGTGCATTCAAGACGACGAGAAGAACAGGCCATCAATGGGACACATCGTTCAATTTCTAGAGGGCATCTATGAACTGAGCACACCTCCAATCCCACTTGATCTCCAGTGCCTTGTGGACAATCTTGGGTATCAGGAGACGTCAGGCTCAAGCTCACAAATCTACAGTAACACTTGATTCATTTATCAGTCCATAACACAACCTCATCTGCATGTTCCAGGTCTTGAAAGCCATATAGTAAGGAGAGAATAGTTTGCGTGAGTATATATTGTGCCTGCTTGTGTTTTTTAGCTTCCTGTAAAAAAGTTTGTAGGGTTTTAGTTGAAGTGAATATAATGTAAATCAAAAGCGCGAAAGCAAAACTTTAGCGATTTTACACTAACCTACCTAATTGTGAAATTAGGGTTTTCTATTTTACTCAAACATAAACTATAAAACTAGAGCTTATTTAACTTTTCTCTCATCAACAACTGAATAAAACTTTACATCACCCTCTCCTATATATACTAGAACCCTAGGATATCTCCCGATATCTCTCTAAGGAAACTATCTAAACTACTAAACAAGAACAACTCCAAGTGAGTAACTAAAAAGCCTAAGCTAACCATTAGAGCATCTCCTAAAGTACCTGACTGACTTAGATGAAAAAAAGCCAAATCCAAGTCAGTCAGACTCTATTTCCTCCAACAGTACCTGACTTGAATTTCTATTAGGCGCATAACACTTGGGCACCTGTTCTGTTTTTAAACAGGCGCCTAAGTCTTAGGCGCCCAACTTATATAAAAAAAATAAAATCAGGCGCCCATGTCTTAGGCGCCTGATGGTCTGAAAGCTTATTACGAATTTGTCTTTTCTCTTCTCACATTTTAGCCAAATCTTTGTGATTTAGGGTATTTTTCTCTCTCTCTTTCTTTCTCTCTCTCTATCTCTTCTCATATTTTAGCCTGATTGTCTGAAAGCTTACTATCCCAGGCATCTCTCTCTCTCTAATTTAGGTTAATATTGTGATTTAGGGTATTTGATTGCCAAAATAGAATTTGTTAGAATTTGTTAAATTTGTTGGATAAGTTAAATTTGTTGGAATTTGCTGAATAACTCTTTAACCCATCTCCAGTTGAACAACTCTTGAATTTGTTGAACCTGATTTGAGGATTCTTGTTGTTTCTTCTACTTGGAAGATTATAGTATTGTTGCTTCATTTGGATTAGTTTGTTTCCACATTATGAAATTTGTGGAATTTGTTGGAAGATTCAATACAGTAGAAATCCAATTTTTAACTTCGCTTTGTTTATGGTCATTTAGTCCTAGGTAGGAATCATTTTTGTCACAGTACTTATGGCTATCATGAGCATAGCTTATCCTTGTATGTTTGTTGGTCTATGGTTCTTCCATATAGTTCAAGCTGATGCAATATAGCAGTTGCTTACTCCCACAAGGAATCTTGTTAGCCATCATCCACCTCAAGGAATCTTTTTCGAGTATTTGATTCATTCTTGAATTGTCTTACATTTCTAGTCTATAAACATCCTTACAAGATTCATTACTATTGTCAAGTTTTTGCTTAGTTTATATAAATTAATTTTGTGGTGGTCATTATATAAATTGATATTTAACCTTCATGCAGGATTTGACGATGTCGTAAGCGGAGGAAGAATACGATGGAACCGACGATGAGGAGGAATTCAAGTCCGATGAGGGCGAAGGGACCGTTTCCCAAAAATACGATTTTTATCGGGCAATAAACAAAAAATCACTTATAAAGAACTCAATGTCTCCACCGAACCTCCTCCACCTCTTCCGCAAAATTATGAACCACGTGACTTTTGGAAACTCACACAATTGGATGGGAATGGTCATTTGTCCACATTAGTTGCTACTATATCGGTAAGTTGAAACAGCGCAAATTAGTAAATTATTAGTTTTATACATATTTCAAAGTATTTACTTCCGGTTGAATTTAGTTTAGATGTTCTTATTTGTGTTTATTAATTTTGTAACAAGCTTGGGTTGGATTTAAATGTAGATCGATGTTAGTCAAGCTCCGTAAAATGTACTTAATTCTTATTGAGGTACATCACTTGAAGCAGAAATTAAAGGCTACCAATTTGATGAGTTTATTTGATTGCAAAATTGGGAACTCCGATAACCAAGTATAGTGTCGATGGTTAAGCGTTGGTGGGCAAGCACTCATACATTTCACCTACCTTGTGAAGAGCTAGGGATCACTCTTAGAGATTTTACAGTACATACCAGGATATGTATCGGGACAAGAGAGCTGATGGTATTGGATGATTCATACACGGAATATGGTAACGCCTTAAGAAATTTTCCCGATATGAAGTCTAAAGATTATGAAAAGGGATGTATTAGTTTTGCTCACCTCCGGACTTACCTAGATCATACCAGAGTAAACATCAAAGATCCGGCTAATACTAATGCAATCTTTAGGGCATTTATGCTATTGTATTTTGGAGGTGTTTTATTTGGGATCTCGAAGAGTTAGGCTCGACTAAAGTTGTTGGGTCTAATTGCTATCATAGAAAAAAGGGACCTGCGATCGACTTTGGCCCCAGTACATTATGACATATCTACTACTACCTTGACCAAGCATCAAAATAGGAGGTAAAATACATCAGCGGCCTTTTCCAATTGATCGAGGTATAATATTTTTAATTAATAGTTCTAGTTATTTATTTTTTGTTTATTCAAGTTTATTTAGAAAATTAATATATTTATATATTTTTATCTTCTGCAGTATCAGTGCTACAAGTATTATCAGATAGGCCATCATATCTTAATAGATAATAGGTTGGATGATTTTTGGCCAAGGATGTCAGGATGGCACATTAAAAGATGAAAACTTACTAGAAATAAGGTGAAACATCATCTAGCACTGATGAGGCAACAACTGGATTTGCGTACAATGAATAACATGCAATGGGACCTCTTTAGAAATATGAAGGATGTACTAAAGCAGGAGGTAATTATCGCTAGTAATATAAGTCGTAAAGAGTACTCCTGCAAAACCCATTTGGTGGATATGAGTGGTATCTTGGGGACCGTTGTTGGGCTCAACTAGAGCATTGGGCAGTTCCTTACGACCCTCCAGAGAAACTTCATTGCTTTCTGAGTCTTGATGTGGTTCGTTCCCTCTGAGCAGCGGGTTCGATCGAAGCACAACATTATATTGTGGGTCACCATGTCGACTATGATGCCTACTGGAGGCATGTCTCACATTGTGCACTTATGTCGGACATTACGAGGTATCACAACATTGACATCCCAGGCCTTGGCGCTTTGACAGCTGAAGTTACCTTTCTACATGTTGAGTTTCCCACTGGATATTTTTCTACTTAGGAGACACAAATCCCTCCCACACAGCTTGGTTATTACCCTGGATGGATTATAGAGTTTGGGTCGCTACATGGGACCACGTGACATACCATTCCCTTTATTGTTACGACCTCTACTGTAGACGTGCCAACAGGATATGATTTTTTTCCAATGACTGAGGGTATGCCGAAGCTTACACTTGATAGAACATTAGATTTGGAGGCTCGATACCTTCATGACGAGAGTCGTATTACACATTTGACGGCTGACTTGAGACCTGTAGAGGGTCGTCTTTCCCAATTGAATGAATATTTAGATGGAGAAGTAAGTTGTTTAAACATCTTATAATATATTTTCCGTTAATTACTATTTGTAGTTTTAATTAATATTGATATTCCCATTTTGTATGTTTCAGGGGATTGTAGTCGATTGGGAAGATGACGAAGGTGAAGCAGGAACTTCTTAAGCGGTGACTTCACGGGGGAGGCGTTCACAGGGAAGGACATCTAAAGGTGGGGCTGCTCCTCCCTGACGATCAAGACGCACGCGGGGATCTTTTGAGTAAATGATATTAGTTGTTTCATGTTAAGTTTAAATCAATGAGAGAACATATTTTAAGTTGTTTCATGTTTTGATTCTCACTTTTGATGTTTGGTATAATGGTTTTGATTTTCACTTTTCATTGCATAAGGTTTGGTATAATTGTTTTGATTTAAAGTTTTAATTATCTATGGTTTGGTATTTTTTTTCAAGCAGTTTAGCCAAATCAAAAAAAATTTTACTCAGCGCAACAGGTGCCTAAGACATAGGCGCCTTATTAAAAAATTCAATCTAGGGGCCTATTGCACTGAGTAATTTTTTTTTCAAACGGCTATATTTTGGTCCTAACGGCTATATTTTGTGTCTAACGGCTATATTATCTATCTAACGGCTATATTTTGTGAAGGGAATATATAGACCTAAGTCTTACTATGCTCATACTATCCCATAACCAATTCCAACATTCTCTTTTATTTTCAATTATCTGATGAATTTCAAGGCGGTTCTTGATGTTTCGATCGAATCTTCATCCGAGGAGGAAGAGGAAGAGGATATCGATGAATCTTCAACCGATTATAGTGATGACGACGTTATTGATGCGATTAAAATGGAGATATTGAGCAATCAAGCCAAAATTGATGAATTACAAGAAGCGAAATCATCAGGAAGTCGTGTTGGTTCGGTTGTCGGGCATAAAATAATAAATCACTCACGTGTATTCTATTATAAGCTACTCATGCACGACTACTTCCGTGATAAAAATGTTTACGAAAGTGAACATTTTCGCCAAATTTTCCGTATGAGCCGAGGTCTTTTCGATCGTATTTTAAATGCGGTTGTTGCTTATGAAAAGTTTTTTGCTCGGAAGCAAAATTGTGCAAATGTTTTGGGTTTATTACCTCAACAAAAACTTACAGTGGAATTCCGTATGTTTACATTAGGAGTGTCGGCGGATAGCTGCAACGAATATACTCGTGATGCAGAGAGCACAACAATTGAGGCCCTTGCGAGATTTTGCAATGCGATGATCGGGCAATTCAGAAACATGTATAATTCTACATAACATGATTGTCGAAGAAGAACGCAATAGGTACAGAGTAAGCTTACTGACCAAGCATTTTGTCATAGACCCTAACCCAATTGACTTGAATCAGGAAGAAGTCACTTTACAAGGATACATTGCGAAGTACGATAAGATAACACTTCGAAATGATCCCATTAAGCAATTGCGGAAGCATCAGAGAAACAATTATATGTAATTTTAATGTAAACGCAACTTTATTTCAATTTTATGTAATTTCAATTAAGTACTTTTATGAAATTTATTTAAGAAATTTATTTCAATTTCAATATAAATTCAAATAGAAAATAATTAAAAAAATAAAACTTTCTCAACAAGATTCTATTATATAAAATATGCCAAACTTCTTAAAAAAGGTTTTTAAACAAAATATGACAAACTTCTTAAACAAACTTTTTAAATAAAATATACTAAATTGCTTAAAAAATGTACTGCCAAACTTAAACAAGAATCACCAAAATATACCAAACTTCCAAAATAAGATTCTTCAGCTAGAGCATCTTAGGCGTTATTATTATTAGCTTTAAACATTCTTGCCATAACCGCATTATGTTGTGCTTCCCAATAAACCCTTTGAGTATCGTCTAAAGTAGACATGGCCATCGCCATCACCTTTTGATCATTTTGGGCTTAAAATTGAGCTTCTAAATTCACCACGGCCTTTGTTTTCCTTTCTCTTAACTCCATAATACGAGCTTCTCTCTCTTCCTTCTTCTTATCTCTCTCACATATATACTCTTCTTTCTTTTTATCTCTTTCGGCAATATACTCTTCTTTCTTCTTCTCTATTCAGTCAAGGCGACTAATAAGTACATTTTTGCATTCAATGAGAAGATTTTATCTTTTTCATTAATTCTTTTTTTTAGTTTAGCACTTTTGATACCGCCGAGACGTTCCGTCTCCACATCCATGACAAGTACTAGATAGTCGTTGTTCGAGCTAACGGCGTGTCAGGTATTGTAGGAGTAGACATTCCTGGGCTAAAACTTGAAGTTTGCTTTATTCGCACATTGCGAGCTAAAGTGTCTGCGTGTTGGTCTTGCAAGAGTTTCTAACATTGATGACAACTTAAAATGTCATAAGCTTCTTTATACGCCCATTTTCCTTTACCATGTGCTTCATAAATCGTTATGGCGGCATCGTCTTACAAAATAGATTAAGATAATAAAAAAATACATGGATTTGGTGAAAAGAGTTTATAATTTATTAGTAATGACGAATGTTGAATTACTTACCAAATTTCTTTGTTGCATACTTCTTATAGGGACTTGCATCACATTTTTCAAACAAGTACCATAAATCTTACAAGTACAATTCATATCTGACCCATGATTTTTCAAAGATGATACTGTACGCTCAACCCGTTCACCATCCTATTCACAGAAATCATGAAATGCATCCAAAACCGAGTCCCAAAAAATATCAAGTTGTTGGTTGTTTCTTTTGATTCTATCCTCCGAGATATGAATCTGAGCTTTTGCAAGATTTTTGTTTTGAATGCCCATCCATTTTAAAACCTGAGACCCCGCCCCTTCACTGATATTTTTCTTAGTCAAGTGACGTTTGCCTTTGGCTTTTTGTCCATCAACAACCCTGACTTCTTCAGATTGAGATAAGTTAATCGATTGGGATGCTTGTGATTGAGATGATTGAGATTGTGAAGGATTGGCGAATGGAGAAGGATGTTGGAATTGAGCGGGAATGGCGAATTGAGAGGGTTGCACCCAATTATTGGGTGCTATGAACAGTTGAGAGGGGTTGCACCAAATTGTTCGGCGAGCAAAATGATTAAAATAGTTGTGATTAAGATGATTGAGGTTGTGGGGAATGAGTGAATTACAACCAATTAGGTAGGATTTGTTGTTGTTGTTGTTTTTGTTGTTGTTATTGTTGATTCAAACTACTCTCGGTAGTGGAATCTTTATCTTGCATAGTATTCATAGAACTCATCTATTAATTTCAATATAAATTAATAATCAATAAAAACTTAAAACCCTAGAAAATTGTAATCTATAAAATTAAAGGGGATATGTTAAAATTAAACATAAGCTTACCTTGAGAGATGAAGCTTCAATAATTTCAAATAATTTGAGCAAAAAAGATGAGTTGTGGTGTAATTGGAGGTGGTTTTTGTTTAAGAGGTGAAGGGAGGGAAATGACTTAGTTTTAGAAGCTTCAACGAATTTACTCAGTGGAACAGGCCCCTAAGAGTTGGGCGCCTAATTAATTTTTTTTTAACTTAGGCGCCTGTTTTAAAATATAACAAGCGCCCAATCGCGACATTAAATTCCACGGGTGAGTCTTAAAATCTAGGACTCAGCCTTAGATTTGGAGGGTACAATCCAAGTCAGTGAGGCACTGTTAGATTACAAAAATCCTATGTGGCACCTTAAAATTTAAGGTAGTGAGGCACTTTAGGAGATGCTCTTTGAGACCATAGTTAGGCTGTGGTAAATGACCAATGTGGCGTGTCACATCAAACTCCTTCTCTCTTAGAAGATTTCGACCAAGAAATCATCGTAATCGACAAACTTTGAAATACTACGAAACGTGGAACTCTCTGACATACCATCTTCAATACTTAAACTCTACCGCAGAATTTATCATAAACTGATATTGTACCCAAGTGTAGAGGCATGATGTTGTCACAAACGTCTCTACGTTGAAGAACACCCAAAAGTATAAAAGACATTGTAATCCACTTTGTGAAACTTGCTTAAAATCTGCCCTAAATGGGTCAAGAAACGATGGTTTTTGGTTGTCATTCCGGCACATGTCTTGGCTTGTATACTCTAAAACAGTTCCTTCTATTGAATTATATTACTAATTAAGACATGCCTTCCAGTATGCCATAAGGCATGCTCAAGAGAAATTTAAATTCCCCAAACAAGTTGCTGATGTGCTATTGTCAAGGTGGACCCCGCTGATGGACGTGTCTATAAAGAACCCACTAATGACACGGTCGGTGACGTGTTCATAGTGGGGTAGTGAGAGCTGAGGTATCCTTTGTGGGACCAAGTTTTAACTTATTGTTGATGAAGCTTTACGAACCGGGTTAAACTGCTGGAATCGGTTTGATTGTTGAAATAGGTGAAGCACGTACTTAACATATGTTGTTGGAGATGGATGATATAAGGGCAGTTACATACATGGGAGCCACTAGTTGCACACCCCATTTTTACCTTAAATATACACCCCAACCCAATGACAAGTATGCCCTTCCAAGTGTTGAATATTTACAACTTTTCAAACAATTTTTTTACTTCTCCCACACCCCAAGTTAGATTGATTTAGTTAAATTGATATTTAGTTAGGTTCTTTAGTTCTTCCCTCCATTACTCTAATATTTCCACCATCACTCTAATCTTCCCTCTATTCCTAAAGAATCACTTTGGAAAACTTTAAATGGATCATGTTACTAACAGAGATCATGTTAGCACTGGAGATACTTTTAATTTTGACGGAGAACCTTCTATAACTCCTATCTAACACACCTAAACTTCCACACGTGATCAAAACACTTATAATAGTTGCTTCATCCGACTTCACATCTCCTTCTCCAATCATCTTATCAAACAATCTAAGGCACTCGCCATGGTACTTACTTCTTACATAAAGAGCTAACATTACATTCCAAGACGTCAAATTCCGATCTGGCATTCATTTGAAAAACTCTCGAGCAACAAAAACATTCTCAATCCTTGCATACCCTTCATGAAGTTTTAACTAACAATATCTCTAACACCCATTCTCTCAAAAACCTCCTCAGCCGCATCCATATTCCCAATACTCATATACCCCACAATCATAGTATTCCAACTCACAATATCTCTCTTGGGCATTTCATTAAAAAAATCCCGCGCAATACCCACATCCCCATTCCTTACATACTCGTCAATCATCGAATTACATGTTACAAAATCCGAGTTCGGACTCTCATCAAATACCTTACAAGCAAACCGCATTCTTTGTAACGAAGCATACATATAAATCATCGAATTCCTCACAAAAACATCATCTCCAAACCCAAACTTCACAAATCTTCCATGACTCTTCTCCCCTTCTCGAAACCAACCCATCTCCGCACATACCTTAAGCAAAATAGGAAGCGTATAATGATTTGGCCTAACCCCTTTTTCCACTATTCCCCAATAATAAACCCCAATAGCACTACCTAAATCATTATAACCCACAAAAGCCTTCACAATAGTATTACACATAAATGCGACCGGGTCGAGCAAAGCTTCTTTATAGCTCGACCCACAGCTAAAGAGTGCTCATTAAGTCCCGAAACGACAAGTTAGGTGTAGTTTTGATTGAATTCTTGTAATGTGGGTTGGGATGATTCAAGAATGCATAAAATTGGGTGGTTTAGTGTTAATGTGTGCACTCGGTCAAAATTGAAATCGTGTTTTCCGATATCGTCGTCTCGGTTTTGATCGTTTCATAGTGTTGGAGATGGTTTGGAGAGGTTTTGTTGGGTTTTGAGGATTTTCTTAAGAATGAAAGATGTTGGTTTGGAGAGATGGCCATTTTTATTTTTAGAGTAATTTTGGCGGGAATGATACTGCAGTTTTGGGCGCCCCAACTCTTGCCCAAAATTACAGATAGTTTGGGGTGTATGGTTAGTAAAAGAAATATTAAGAGGAATTTAATTAGAACTTCAAAAGTCTAGTTTGGTAGGGCCATCACCTCGGTGCCCTCCAATTGAAAGGAGTAATCATTCGGGATGTGCACCCATTAAATATGGGATGCGTAAGTAAAGTCTCCATACATGCATTTGTATAGGATTAACCTCTTTCGTTCCATCCCCATGACTGTAACTTGATTTTGATCGACAACAAAACCCTAAGCTGTGATCTTCTTCGTCCGATCTCCTTTGATCTTCTACTTCGATTGTTTCCATCGTTGACAACAACCATGCATGATTGTGGTTCTAGAGCGTGGTTCGGGTCGGGAGTAGCTGATGGAGCGGGATCACGTCAGGCATGCGACGACAAAGTTTGGGTTTGGTGGATCTGGGTCTGGGTTCAGTTTGGGCTTAGGCATTAGTTGGGGTCTGTACATGGGCTGCACGTGTCAAAATTTCTTTTTTCTCCCGATTCAACAAGATATCTGCCGTTACTGTGGGGATTGGAAGAACTTCTCTGGTGACTTTGTTGGCCATATACCTGATCAGAAGTAATCCTTGGACCCTATTGGGTTCTTCGGTAACCGGTTCTTGGGGAAAATCGTCACCAAGAGTTGCAAACGAGTTTATGTCGTCGGTCGATAAACCATTCTTTGGGGTACTCTTCTCGGATTTGGCGATAACCGATTGTAAATTCATCGTTAGTCATAATGGGGCTGGTTGGGGAGGTGGTATGTAAAGAGTACCAGCAGTGAATGCGTCGATAAAGTGATCGAATTGATCGAGTCGCTCATACCTCTCGTTAATCCGTTCATTGAGGTTTTTGATTTGTTGAGACAAACAACGCGACATCATGGATAAAAAAAGAAAAAGAACTAAACTTCTCTCAAGAAATTAAACGGCTCTGATGCCAATTTAATGTAAATCAAAAGCACAGAAGCAAAACTTTAATGATTTTACACTAACTTAATTGTGAAATTAGGGTTTTCTACTTTTCACAGACATAAACTATAAAACTAAAGCTTATTTAACTTTTCTCTCAGCAACAATTGAATACTCTCCTATATATCCTAGAACTCTTGGATATCTCCCCTAGAATATCTCCCAATATCTCTCCAGGAAACTATCTAACAACTCTAAGAGGGTAATTTAAAAGCCTAAGCTAATCATTAGAAACTACAGTGGGGCTGTGCTAAAGGACCAATATGGTGCGTCACATCAGAATAAAATGAAAACAAAAGTATGTGATGTTTTAAATGAAGAAGCTAACCATATATCAATAGCTCAAGTGGCTGGTAGCCTGATACCTTGTGCTTTCATGAGACATCGGAAGGTAGGTTAAGGGTTTGATTCTCACCTTTGTGTGGGCCTCGAGGTTGGTATGATCCCTTTGGCCTTATGTATCAGTTTGCCCAATTCGTGTGGTTTTCCCTAGGGGATTTTATCAAGAATTGATGGTCCGTGGGCCTGAAGGCCTAGATTTACCTCTAGCTTAAAAAAAACAAAAAGAAGAAGAAAAAGAAGAAGAAAAGAATGAAGAAGCTACTTGATAATAGTGAATAAGGGACTTCAAAGTATATCTAGTATTTTATCTGATATTGATGGATTATGTGATTCTTAGAAATAGTTTGTGTGTTATGTAGTATATATGAAGGTGGTCAAATACACCATAATATAGTAGTCTAAGTACTTTGTTCTACAAGTTAGAGCTAGGGGTTCCTATAGCCTTGTTTTATTACAATTTAAGAGAGAATATCTCTCTAGAAATATCTCTGGAAGTCGTATCATACAAAAAGCTTGCGTTAAGACATTTGGTTAAGAAAATCTTGTATAAGATGACGTAAATATGAGATTGAATCGAAACATAACTGAAGAAGATTGACTCTAAACTCTTTCTTTATTGAATAACTTGAATAAAATTCTAATAATTGAAAACCCCAAATAACCCAATAACCTAATAACCCAAAATATATAACAAGTGAAGAGCAACGATTAACCTAGCGTGGTTTTTATAGGATTAGCAGGCGTTAATCCTAATCCTACTAGGATTAGTTTTAAAATAAGGAGGCAATTTCCAGCAATTACGCCACTAACTTATTACACTAATTACTAAAAGAAAAGAAAATAAATATGGAGAGAGTGGCACCGACAAAATGACCAAGAGAGAGATGCACTCTCTTAAAGTATACGTATGCGGTCGTGGGAACCATGATACATCAACTCTGATAATAGAAGGAGAAGAACACTCTCTAATAATTAGAATATGCGTAGAAAGTTAGGGTTAAGGCAACAGTCTGTGCAAAAGGGAAAAGAGTAAAGACAGGTAAAAATATATAAAAACCCTTAGGCTATACAAACTAACTCTAACATCCCCTGTCAAACTCCTAATGGTATAACAATTAACATCGAGAGTTTGCTAAGGAAAACATGGAAGCGCTGCACAATCTAAGACTTCGTGAAGAAATCAACCAGGTTTAGCTGAGACTAAATGTAAGGTAAAGATAAGGTCCCCTTCTGCAAATGATGGCGAGTAAAGAAACAATCAATTTCAATGTGCTTTGCTCGCTCATGAAATACTGAATTTTGAACAATCTGAATGGCACTGTTGTTATCACAATACATAGGAGTAGGAGAAAAGAGTGAAACTCCTAAGTCAACCAGAAGCCAGCAGAGCCAAACTATCTCAGCTGTAATTACAGTCACAGCACAGTAGTCAGCCTCAACAGAAGATCGAGAAACAACATCCTGCTTCTTACTCCACCAAGATATAAGAGAATCACCTAAAAATACACAAAGGCCGGTGGTCAATCGACTGTCAGTAGGATCCCCCGCCCAATCAACATCAGAATAAGCTCGAAGAACTAATGATGAGGATGACAAAATCTATAAGATGTAAAATAAAGTACCCCAAATGTACCTTAGAATCCGAATGATATTAGCCCAATGCACAGTTCTAGGTGCTGAAACAAATTGACTGACAATATGAACAGTATATGTAATATCAGGCTGATTGATAGTCAAATATACAAGGCTACCAATAATGACTCAGTATAAAGTAGAATCTCCCAAAGGTATATCATCAAAAGGAGTAAGACGTACATGAAGCTCAAGAGAAGTATCACTAGTCCGAGTATCAGTATGTTGTGCTCTCTCAATTACATTTACAACATATTTAGATTGAGATAAAAAGTAGCCTTCAGGAGGCGAGGCTACTTCAATGCCCAAAAAATAATGAAGAGAACCTAGATCCTTTATCCTAAACTCATGATGCCAATACTATTATCACCAGTCGAAATCATATTATTACATATAACAACAAAAAATAGTACCCGCTACTGTTGTACGCACAAACAAAGCGGTATCATGGTCACTACTCCAAAAACTGTACTGACGAATAACTGATAAAAGCTTTTCAATCAGAGCACGAGGTGCTTATTTTAAACCATACAAAGCCTTACAAAGTTTACATACTTCACTAAGCGAATGAGAAACTCCTAGAGGAGGAATCATATATACTTCCTCAGTCAAATCACCATACAAGAAGGCATTCTTTTCAACTATCTGATACAACTCCCATTGTCAAGCAGACGCAATAGCAATCAAGAGATGAACTGTGGTCATCTTTGCAATGGGAGCAAAAATTTCCTCATAATCAATATCATACTCTTGCATGAAACCACAAGCAGCAAGGTGGGCCTTGTACCGCTCAACTGATCCATCAGATTTTGTCTTTATTTTATAAATCCAACGATGAATAACAACATGTTTCCTCAAAGGTAACGACATCAAATCCCATGTCCTTGTTTGGTGTAAAGCAGATAGTTCCTCATCCATGGCCAGACACCAAAGAGGATCAACACGTGCCTCTCTGTAAGAAGATGACTCAGAATGACCATGAATAGTTGCTAAAAAAGAAGCAAACTTAGTGGAATAACAAGAGTTGGAAAAATCAATTTATCAGGAGGACAACGATCGCAAATCGGATAATGTCAAGGAGCTGGTCCAACAGAAAAAGGAGTCATTGTGACATGCTCAGGAATTGGCAGTGTAGCGTATCAGATGTATCAGAACTAGTACCATTAATAGGGAAAGGATCAACATAGAGCAACTTTGATTCGTGAATCTCTTGTGATCGGTCAGGAATCAAATGCAGAGGGAGACATTCCAAAAGGACTACATGGCAGGAGACATAACTTTTGACCAATGGGATCATAACATTTGTAACCTTTTTAAGTATCACTGTAGCCAAGAAAAATACACATAATAGATTGACATGAAAGTTTGTTACGGTCGACATTGTGGCACATAATAAAGCATATGTAGCAAAAAACCTATAATGACGAATAATCTGGAGGTTTGCCAAACAAACATTCATAAGGAGTAATGCCAGAAGTCAGAATTGTTGGAATCCTATTAATTAGATGAACAACTATAATTAAGGACTGCCTCGCCCCAAAAGATACAAGGAATAAGTACATATATAAAGAAACATAGATTATGCAGTGTCTATTATATGATGATGTTTTCTTTCAGTAACATCATTTTGTTGAGGAATTTCAGTACAAGAAGACTAGTGGATAGTCCCATCTGAGGTAAGTAAATCTGCAAAATCTCCAGAGGTATACTCTCTTCCCAAGTTACCTCAAAAGCATTTGATAACAGTTAAAAATTGTGTTTAAACCAAAGCTTTAAATACTTTAAAAATTGAAAGAAACTCAGATCGTCGTTTTATTAAAAATACCCAATAGTAATGAGAATAATCATCAACAAATGAAACATAATAATGAGACCCCCCTTTAGTGGGATGGGGAGCATGTCCCCATACATTAGAGTGAACTAGATCAAATGGTACAGAAGTGACTGTCGTACTAACAGAAAAGGATAAAACAATTTTTTTTCCGAGTTTACAACTAGAATACTTTGTTTGAAATATCATAACAATGAACATTTCATAAAATACCATTCGAAACTAAATACTTAAACCGAAATCCTGACACATAACCTAATCTAGCATGCCATAAATAAAATATGCTAGACTTAGATCCTAAACGGAAAAAAGACAAATCAATAGAAGAACTAACTGAAACTATTTTAGCAGATGGCTGAAAATTTTTAGGCCGCCATCTCTACGATCGGTCCCAATCAACCTCTGAGTATGACGGTCCTTTACAAAATAATAAGAATCAGAAAAGTAAGCAAAATATTCAGAAAGACACAACTGACTAACAGAAACCAAACTCGAAGTGAAATAGGGAAGAAAATAAACATCAGTAAGGGACAAGTATGGTGTAGAGATAGGTCCAACTCCAACTAAGGGTATAGACGATCTATTAGCAGCAGTAACACTAATGATGAACGAAGGATGTGTAAGACTCGAAAAGATAGACAAATCACGGGTCATATAATGTGTGGCACCATAATTAAAAATCCAAGTTGTATGACAACTACCTATAGTTGCACTAGATAAGGTAGAACCAACGACATGTAGAATAATATCAGGACGCTGAAGTAAAAAATGCTCTATCAAAATTGCAGCATTAGATAAAGATGCATCACTGTACGATAATGCTACAAACTGAGTTGGATGAGCGTAATGAGGTAGAGGCGCCGGTGGGCATTATAGATTTTGCAATGGGGGTTTAAAGTACAGTTGTGGAGGTGCTCCTCCATAGGACTGAGACTAGGAAGGACCTCTGTACTATTCTGAGGGTGGTAACAGTGCTGACCCTCGGTATTATTGTAATGACCTCTTTGGGCACTGATTCTTCTAATGGCCTTTTTGATGACAAAATGCACATTCATCACAAGGTCATGGATAAGAAGTTGGAGGCTGATACATTGGTTGAGCCGCTAAAACTGATTGAGTTGGTATTGTAAGAGCCCCCTTTCCTATCTGCATCTTCAAACGATCCTCCTCTCCAAGAAGCTCACTAACTATTGAGTCAATACCACGTAATGCAACTAGAAACTCCACTAATCGCTATTGCTCTCTATATTTGATCCAATCAGCACAAGTAGTAAGTCCAGATGGCTTAGTCAAGGCTAGCTGAACCTACAAACCAGTCATCACATTATAAAACTCTTGACTACTATGATCATTTTGTCAAACCTCTTTAGCGTAAATAACTTCTTCAAGTGATCCCACCTTTCCTTTGCTGTTTGGAATTTGGCTAACTGAATACCAATTGAGATTTTAACCAAATTGCCGATCCACGTAATGATCTTTGAGTTATTCATTTTCAATTTTTTTAAATCAACTGCATATGTCAATTTTTCAAGATCTAAGGGCTTTATAGTTGATCCATCAACATAATCCCATAACCCTTGACCTATCATGAAGTGGGTCATTGTATCTGCCTAATACCCATAATTAGGTTCTGTCAATTTCAAACCAATCCCTTAGAAATCTAATTTTTCATCAGTCATCATTAATATAAAACACAAATTCAACTACAAGAATTCAATCCTACAAAACTATATAAACAAATTAAACCAACTCAAGCCAAAAAACCCCAAAAAGTTGTAATGTCCCAGATTTTTATTCTTTATTTAAATAAATAACTTATGCATCCATATTTTTTCCTTAGACATCATGCATTGTGTTTCATCATTTTATATCAGGACTCTTAGTATGGTATATAGGCTTACTATAAATGTGAACATAAGAGTACCGTTTTACCTATATGGGGTAGGCTTTATTGTAGTTATCGTAGTACCGTTCCATTAGATAACCATACACATCTATTTTAGGGATTTGATTTATAGTTATTAGAGTTGGGGAGAGACTTTGGGAGATTGGAGACTTAGGGTGATTTTGATGACAGAGAGAGTTGCTGTTTGAGGAAGAAGAGATGGAGAAGAGCTGCTACTGTTGAGAGAAGAGTTGTGGTTATTATTGTTGCAGTAGTGGTCTTCTTGATTGGTTTGAATTGGAGAGAGTAAAGAGAGGTGTTGATCAACCCACCTTCTCCAACTGGCAGATTGCAGGCACCCACCTCCAGGCCCACAAATCTAAAAATACAAGCTTGGCATCATCTCTTGCTTAGAGAAAG
This sequence comes from Kingdonia uniflora, assembly GCA_014058105.1. NCBI lineage: Eukaryota > Viridiplantae > Streptophyta > Magnoliopsida > Ranunculales > Circaeasteraceae > Kingdonia > Kingdonia uniflora. The sequence goes on along the minus strand of JACGCM010001686.1, from coordinate 215,503 downwards.
TTGTTGCTATTCTAAAGTACAGGGAGATGGCTGCCTATAATCGGCATTGTTGCTTTTCTATTTCTGTCACTGCCCCCTTTATTTCTGTTGTTCTAAGATGTTGAGAGAGGGCTATTTTAACCATCTTCAATCACCGACTTGTCATCATCCATTACCAATCGCAGCTGCCTTTATCTGAGTATAGGTGTTGGAGTTGGCATCGTATCATTAGAAGAGCAGAGTTAGTTTTTGCGAGGATTGGATAATCATCGAGCTTTATATAAGGCGAGTTCTTACATCCCTGAATAACTGAATCATTATCTTGACTTGTGAGTTATATTAATACATGGTTTATTATATTTATACATTGATGAAGATTAGTACATGGTTAATGACTAAGGGCACCTGTACGATTTATTCATTTAATCCAACATAGATATAAGCATTTAAGGGTTTGATAAGTTAGTACATACCTATGGGAAAATTATGATTTATCTACAAGATAGAACCTTGTAAGTTATAGATCGTCATATCCTTAGTTATTGTAGATGCGATGACTTACGTCATTAATATATATGTATGGAATTGTCGGCTATTTGCTAGGGCACTTGTTCTGTTCCTTGACTTGAGTAATTAGGTTTAGTAGTTAGTATATATAGTTATATAGATGTTATCCCCGTTGTTTAGCCACTATTAATTAGAATTAAGTTTAAAGATTATAGTTTTCACTTATTAGATAAAACGACTTTGGTAGTTTAGTTTCCTAGATATATAATAATGAGATTAGGCACTGTCTATTTGGGTTTGTCTACGTTATCCTCATGGCTTCATCCTTGGATATTAATAACGTGGTAAGATCCTAATATATAGTTTTTGGTTCCATGCCAAGTCGCTTGGACTGTATAGCCTTCGTAAGATACGGTATTTGGTTTTGAGCTTGTCCTTGGAGTTTATTATCTTGATTAGTCTTAGAATTACTTTTAGGTGTATTCTGTGTTCTTGTGGCTTTGTCCTTGAGCACTGTCGTTGATTCGGTAGTTGATACGAGAACGTTGGTTTCCGTTATCGAGTGTGGTTTATGTTTCATTATTCTTTTGTTGAGAAAGTAACGAGGACTATGAACACTGCTAATCTTGGATTGTTTAGCTGTTTGTTGTGAACCGACAGTGTATCCTGAGTATAGTCGATTATTGGTGTTAAGCATCTGATTGTTTGCTTTAGGATTATTGACTCCTCGTGTCGTGACACTTAATATCCTAATATTTTATTGAGCTTGTAGAGCTACTTTGTTAAGCTTCTATTACTATATTATAAGTTTTAGGAAATCATTCTCCTTTGAGCGTTCTCGTGGCTTTGTCCTTAAGCGCCAAGTTGTTATTCGATGTCTGTACTGTCACCAGTGATGTTGGAACCTAGTAGGATTCCTGTCCATCTATTTTGGAAACTTAAGTACATAGTCGTTTAAGAGTTAAGATTGTAAACTCTATTCTTTGGGATTGTTGACTACTTATTGGAGACATGTAGGTTATCCCATGTGCACTAGCCTGTGTTGACTACTATTGTACTCAAGCAATTGATGGTAATCATGTCTACGTTAGGATCATAGAAACTCCTTAAGTTAATATCTTCGATAATAAGGTTGGGTACATAAACTAACTCTAAATCGGCTAACCCCCGATAGGTTACTAGGATTCTTATCTCGGGTTAAAATAGTAGGTGAGTTTGGGCAGGTTACTATCATACCTATGGTACTCATCCTGGAGTGTGGGATGGTATGAGGCAGTTCTCCTTTAGTACCCATCTTATCCTCTGTGAGGTTGAAATTTCTTGGAATTTAAATAAAGTGAGGACACTAGGCTCCTTGGGTTGAAACGCCCAGAACACTCTTATCAAGTAAAATCCTTAGCGTGGTCGAGCTTGAAAAAAATTGAACCCCTTGTATCCAATAATGATTTCTTTAAATGTCTGAGTCATACTCTAGCGGTTGATTTACCAAATTATAGGACGGTTCTTCTTAGCGCTTCTCTTTAACTCGTAGTATAGTTTATAGACTTAATACTCCTTTTCATCTGGCTTTTTAGATTAATATGTTTATTAAATTAGGTTTGTTGTACATCTCGATTAGATATCTTTAGTATTATTAGCATATATTATTTTATCATTAGTAAATTCATATCTCTCATTATTACTATTATCATCTCGTTGGTCGGTATAATTGTTAAGTTATTTTGAGAAGTTTGTGAGCCGTGGCTTGCTCATACTCGCAATATAAACATTTCAGATCTAGTGATATAGCGGTTGTGGTTGAGGTGATCTTGTTGAAGAGCTAAAGCTGAAGGCTTGACTCTTTGTTTTTATTTTGGATCTTGTCTCTAACATGTTGAGGTTTGTAGCAATTTTAGTATAGTTATCGTTGTTCTTTTCTTTCGCTGTTATTTTATTCTTATTACTCTATTTTGTACAACAGTAGATTATTGTGCTTAACTTTATTTTGGTGTGGTTATCATTGGGGACCTTTCCTTCCTTGCATTTTGGTAATTGGTTTGGTTTACTAATTATTGGAATTTGGGGTGTGACAGATTTTGTATAAGAGCGAAGGTTATCTCCTACCTCCGTGTTTTACACTCATAGATTGAGTAATTCTTTAGAGCGATTTATGATGATTCTTTGGTATCCTGTGTCTTTTATTGCTTGTTTGGTTATAGAGTTAATCTCTTGAGACCTTATGAGTATAGGCTTCAATCGCAGATTTGGCGTGTAGGCTCTTGCTGTAGATTTAGAGGAATAGAGATGCTCATCTTAAATCCTTAGAATAATGGTTAATTTGTTTCCGTAAGCCTTAGTAGTGACTGCTCATATAGTTCTACGCTTCTAGCGGTCCGAGTTGGTCTTGATTTGGAGTTTAGTTTCTAAGTTTACTATAGTATTTGGTATATGGGTATAGTATTGGATTTGTATAGAATGTTGCTATAGTTAATAATGTTATAGGACTTGATATTTTTTCTCTAGTTTAGAGATTATAGAACTTTAGGTTGGGTTCCGATTGTATAGTTGTTAGTGTTTTGATAATTATATTATGTTTTTTTAGCCTTGTGGATGTAGCTATGAGTTTTGTACCGTAGGTTAGCACCATGTTGCTTGTGAACTGCTTGTGGGGAAGGTGAACAAGTTGGTGGCTTGTAGAGATGGTTGATTTCCCTGTTCAGTTTTGGTATTAGGTTTTGATTTTAAGTTTATGATCTTGCACATTTTGGATGATGTCATGTTTGCCTGTTGCAGTGGTTTTGATGTGTAATCTAGTTTGGGGATTTACTTGTAGACTTTTGTGCATCTTCTCTTAATCGAGTCTAGATTGTTTTGGTTATTTGGATTAGTTTTCACATTTAGTCAATTCAAAGACTATTATGAGAGGCAAATTCTTGGACAACTGGTGTTATAGTTTTATTAGCCATATATGTGTGACTAGGCGATTTTAAATAATTTGTTAGTATTTTTAAGTTTTCATTAATTATTCGTGCATCATTTTACTCAGTTCTTTACAGGCATTTATCTTGTATTCATTAGTCATGTTATTCCAAAGTTATTTATAGTTTTTATTGTATTGCAAAATTAATCTCATAGCTTATGTAGTATAAGACTGGAGATTGTGTACACTTCAGAGTTTGCACGTTGATCGAATGAGATACGATGTCTATTTTTCCATTGTGTTGGTTATGCATTTTTAAACGATATTTTTTAAATAAAAAAAATAAAAATAAAATTAGACTATTGATTTTTTGTTAAAATAGATTTTTAAATAAATATATTTTAACCGTAATTTTTGATTTGTTACTTTTGGCTATAATGTTGTATGTTATTATTGGTTGTATTACTTGAATAGAGTTGTAGTCATGATTAATACTAGGGAAATTTAATTTATCGATTTTAGTAATAAAATGTTTTGATCCATGAGATAGTGGTGGTACTGCTAGAGATCATGTTAGTTCTTCTGCTAATGTACGAGGACCTGATGGTCGATTGACTGTCATGTTAGAGTTCCTTCACTTTGTTAACTAGTATAAGATAGTTGTGATTATATCTTTTGTTAACTAGTAGGGTTTTGCTATTTACTTCGATGGGGAGTTCAGGGTGTTTTCTTTTTCATCAGCCTTGTGTAATATTTCTTGTTAGTGGTTACATTGTATATGAGATATGCTATACTATAATCGTGACGTTAAATTTTGAGAAGAAATTTTATTTAAGGACAGTAGAATGTAATGTCCCAGATTTTTTTACCTTCTTTCTTCTTTACCTTTCCCTCTCTCTCACACAAAACTTCACCACTCTTCCTCCACAAGCAAACCATGTCTATTGATGAATTTCTCTCTCTAAGTAAACCCATGAAATCCATTTCTCTCTAAGTTCTCTTTGGTGGCCTCTTTCTCCCTTTGTTTTCTCCAAGTTCCTCTTGATCTAGGTCTAACGGGCATCAACTTATTGTATCGCGCCTTGAATATTGGTTCACCAACTCGCTATCATCTCTCTTCGGTATCCTCACAGGCTCAACTTGTATGCTTTTCCCCAATTTTATTGATTTTAATTGGGGGATTTAGGTTTATCTCTTGACCCTTACTGATATGAATTGGAGATTCGGGTTTATCTCTAACTGGTCGAATTGAGGTTTGGGTTTATCTCTTACTGATTTAAATTGGGGGTTTATCTCTTAGTGATTGGAATTGGGGTTTATCTCTTGACTCTTACTGATATCAATTGAGGTTTATCTCTAACTAATTAAACTTGGGTTTGGGTTTATCTCTTACTGATTTGAATTCAGGTTTGAAATGTATTTAAGCTTCTAATGTTCTTTACATCTTTTGGGCTTGTATCTTATTGTTGTAGTTTATAATGCAGAGAAATTTTATCAATTTTTAAGAGGCCAAATAAAAATGAATCGAAAGGTAATACATCTTCTACTTTTAACAGTTTGGAGCAACGTCATTCTAAATTGTAAAGACTTGAATCAGAATTTGTTCCACCTGCTAAAATTGATGAACATGTTAAACTAGTAGAAGTTGTTGTTACTCCTATAGAATTGGATGATATTGTTTCTCCTATTGAACCGGTAGAAGTTGTTGCTGCTCCTATTGAATTAAAAGAAATTGTTTCTCCTATTGAACCATTTGATGGTGCTCCTCTCGAAGTAGAAGAAATAATTGTTCATGAAAAGGAGGAAGAAATTGTAGCTATTCCAGTTGAACCAGAAGATGTTGTTATTTCTCTTAAATGTGATCCTGGACTATATGCTCCAATTTGGCAGCATAATGTTAACTAACGTAATGAGGTTCGACGAGCGTACATCGGGAAAGGGTCATTTCAGCCTAAATACAAAGTATATTCACCAATAAAATCTGGAAGAAAAAATCATCGATTTAAAGCATCTGGGTTCACACAATTTTCTTGGTTAAAGTACTTTCCCCACAACGATAGAACATTTTGTCTTCGGTGTTTTCTTTTTGAAATGGATCCAGCAAAACATCCTGCATTTACTGTTGAGAGGTTTAATAGTTAGAAGAGGGTAAGCAATGGTGTGCAGTATACCTTTTTACAATATATAGGAGGTCATGGTTCTCCATATATGGTTGCGATACATTCTATGGAAGATTTATAGACGCCGTCTAGACACGTTTATAAAATGATCAATATGCAGTATAAGGTTGAGACTTTAAGGATTCAACTTCGGCTCAAGACTACAATTGAGTGTATACGTTGGCTAGTACTTCAATCTTGTTCTTTTAGAGGCCCCGATACATTCAAAAAATCGTGGCAACTTTCTTGAATTGCTATGTTATACAGGAATATTGGGAAGAAGATTGATGATAATATATTGTGAAATGCCCCTGGAAATGCCAAGTACAACTTGACATTGATTCAAAAAGAAATTTTGAATATTCTTGCCAGAAAAGTGAGAGAAAAGATTTGTAAGGATATTGGAGATGTAATAACATTCTTGTTGATGAAGCAAAAAGATAAATCCGATGAAGAACAAATGGCCCTTATTTTAAGATTTGCTGATAATGTTGGTTACATATATACAAGAGTGACTTTTTGAAGTTGTAAGTGTAATAGATACGACCGCGGTAACTCTTCAAAAGAAGATAACTAATATTCTTACTCGAAATAACTATGCGAGGTCAAGGGTACGATGGTGCTAGTAACATGTATGGTTCATGGAATGGGTTACAAGCGTTGCATCTTAAAAATTGCCTATCAGCATATTTTGTGCATTGCTTTGCACATAAATTGCAATTAGCCTTAGTAGCGCCATCTAAAGATGCCCCCAAGATTTGGCAATTCTTTTCAAAATTGAATTTTACTGTCAATATCTGTAAAAAATTTCCTAAGAGAAACAATGAGTTACAATCTGCTCACGTAAAAGAAAAAAGAAGAAAATTAGCTACTGGTGAGCTAAAAATGGGTAAAGGGGCTAATCTTTTTTGTTTCTTTTTTAGCTGGTTTTTTATGGGGATCTGCAACCCTGAGTTTCCAACCCCATGAGGTTTCGAATCCACGACCTCTCACTAGGTGGAGAGGTACTACCACCACTGGGCCAAGAGCCCAATGGTGTAAAGGGGCTAATCAGATTGGCTGTTTGCAACAAGTGAGGGCTACTCGTTGGGGTTCTTATTTTGTTTCCATGAGCAACTAGATTGATAAGTTTGGTGCTACAAGAGAGTGTCTTAACAACACGATTATGAAAGGGGGGACTAGTAAGATAGTGGCAAAGCTAGGAGTGCTTATGACACACAGATGTTCTACGAGATTATCTTTAGCTTGTTTTTAATGAATAAAACCATAGATATTACTGACATGCTTTCTCAAGCTCTGCAAAAGAAATTTATAAACATCGTGAGGGTAATGGGTTTGGTTTCAAGTACAAAAAAGCTTCTTCGAAAGTTGAGAGAAGATAGTGAATGTGATTTTTTTTACAAGTGCACAATCATTTTGCAAAACGCATGATGTTGTTGTTCCAGATATGAGTGCTCATCATATGATGGGTAATGGTAGCTCCAGCAAGCAAAAGGATCACATTATAATTCAACATTATTACTGCGTGGATATATTCTATCCCATAATAGATTATCAGTTGATGGAGTTAGATGAATTCACAAAGGAAGGGATGGAACTTCTTATTCTTAGTGTTGCTCTAGATCCAAATAATGGTTTTGAATCATTTAACATCGACAATATTTGCACTCTCACCTCGATATTTTACAATGAAGATTTTACTGACCACGAGCTATGAGTGTTGAGATGTCAGTTAGGACATTATAAGCTTAATATCCTTCCTCACCAAGCCATTCAGAATATATCTACCATTTCTGAGGTATGTCGACAGTTAGAAGTAACAAGATTGCCAGAGGATTACATTCTGGTTGATCGTTTGATTCGTCTTATGTTGACACTGCCAGTTTGTATAGCAACCACAAAATGTGCATTTTTAGCTATGAATTTAATTAAGATAGTACTTCGTAGGAAGATGGAAGATGAGTACCTCGCAGATTGCATGGTGTCTGCATTGAAAGGGAGTTTGCTCAAATTATTTGTTCAAATTCGATAATATAAGTATTTTGTTTAGCGGGGGACCATAGGGAAAAGGTTTAGTAGTATCTTGTATATTTATATTTTTGCACATGTTTATGTCACTCTTGGCTAGATTTTTTTATGAAAAGGAGAGGGCAATTACTTTTGTGCCTTTTTGAATATTGATCTATTTATAAAGTTTTTTGTGAATTTTCAAATACATAAAGTTTTATACTTTTACTGAATGAATAATAAACTTATGGAAGCCTTTTGTGAGCTTATATAAAAAGATTTGCTGATGAACTAATGGATTTAGTTTTTAATTTTTAGGTGATACAATTGTTTAAGGTAGCATTTACTAAATTGGTTATGGATCTCTCAGGAATCCCTATATTTACAAGGTACTTGTTTATATATATATTTCTTTAGAATAAATTATTTTTATCATGAAAAGTTATGTTTAAGATATGCTAATAACTTGTTTAGTATACGTAAATAAATTATATTATTAATCAATAATGTTAGAAAATATCTCTATAAAATTACTAATATACCCTAAAAACAATAAGTGAAAAGCCCCCGAACCCCTTAAAATAGTAGCCCCCTAACCTAAAATCTTAGTTCCATTCCTGCTTCCCATAGATCGTGTGTTCGTCAATCAATAATGATGGGGCTTCTCGGATCTGCAACTCCTCCACGAGACAGTTCCTCAAATTGCAGGTAATGCTCTAATTCTCTTTAATGTCAGCTTGCATGCATTGCATTAATACTTCCATATCGAAAAGAGGGATAATGAGATCCTTTTATTTTTCTTTTTTGATGTTTGGAAGTTTTGATAGTGAAATCCTCAATTTGACTTTGTAGGGAAATCTCTTCATCATCGTTCTCGGATTCTTCTTCCTCCGAATCCTCTTTATTTATTTGTTATAGTAACCTAGACGTCAATTGGCCTCTTGTATGAGCCAATCTTTCTCTTATTCCCCTCCCCAATCTTCTTCTCCTTCACAATATTCATCATCTTCCCAAAATTCTTCACTCATGATCGTGGTGGTCAATTAAGACCTAGGCTTTGGTACAACTTATGATATGAATATGATGGACATATAAAATGACCACTATTCCCCTATGACTTAATGTTTATTATTCTTAATTTTATTATTAAACATGACTTATAAAACCAATTTTTATATTTCAGGTGACATGGAGCTCATTTACTAAATATGTGCAAATACCAGGATGTATAGCTCAAAAGATGAACTGTTGGAGAAGGATGTAGAGTTGTCAAGCACAAGGGTCCCACATGGGGAGGTTACAATTTTGGACGATAACACTTAGAGGTTACAAATTTATGTACATTCATGGTATAGGTTATACATATAATATTAAATGTAAGAACCCTCTTCTTCATCTATAAAAGGAGAGGTGGTGAGCTCGTAAGATCATCCAATTTTGAGAGAATCATTCTTGTAGAGTGCAAGAAAACATTATTGGAGTAAGTTGGTGCAAGTCTTGTAAGCATTTGGAGCATTTCATTTTGTAAGTCAATAAAATTCTTTTTTTTGTTGTTAGTTTATTTTCTTTTCATTCTCATATCATTTAGGTTTTATAGTTGTTATAATGGCCGGCTAAGTCCTCACTAGGGGTGAGGATAGATCCGCCATAAGCGTATGATATCATGTAGTATAATGTATTTTTCTCCAACACAATATGAGCATATTATCATAAATCCCAAAACTATATTGTTGGAGACATCCATTATCATCCTATGATCTCTATAAGTAGAGATATAGGAAGAGTTTTGCAATTCTCAAATGATATAATAAAATTGTATTAATAATATATTTTTCTAAGGTATGATCCTAATTAACATTTTATAGTTAGCATAGCTTTCATGGAATGTGTCTTTAGTACATACTTAGTTCATACAATATATTCTACTTGAGTTATAATTAATCATGGAATTACATCGACAAAAGGTCGAAGTTTGTTATTTCAATTAAGTGGAGAATTTAATATACGATACTATGTTGATATTGTATGTAAATGGTGGTAAAATCCGAAGCCCCTATACCTTTATTCTTGATTAAAACCATATCATTGATTTTTACGGTTTTACGACCTTAGATTACTAAAACGCAAGACCCAAGCTAATTTCTAGTTCCGTTCGAAAGTGAACGACACTCTAATTTTTACCCATACAAAACACCGGATTTTGACCGTTATCAAAATGGCGCCGTTGCCGGTTTCGAGCGGTAATTAGAAAAAGTTTTTATTGTGTTTAATTTGTTTTTTGGTTTCACTTTTTAGAAGAACATAAATTTTGTTTATTACATTTTTATTTTACTTTTACACTTTAAGGAATTTTTCCTTCTTTTGTGGTGACTACTTTCTTTGTTTTACAGTGACTACCAAAGGAAGCTAAGGACCGACCAAAAGAAGGAATTTTTTCTTCTTTTGCCCCATCATTCTTCGGTTATCCCCAATGTTCCCCTGAGTGTCCAGTCTTTCGACTATTCATGCCACTCGGGTTTGCTCAAATTGGAGCTTTAAAAAACTTTGAGGTCGCCCCCAAGTATCAGTTGGGTCAAATGGTTTACTGGATAGTTCGGTTTGCCCAAATCAAGAAGTTCATTGAGATATGAGATGATACACAAGGTAGAAATTTTTTTATTGATCATATTGTGGTTACATCAATAGTGAGGGATAGTGGTCGCGGCCTGTTATATGAGACTAACTGCATAGTATTTTATGGGCTGGGTAAGGGTTCCTCAGCTTCAGTCATAAGGTAGTATGATCCTTTCTATATTTTGTCATACACTACATATGGTCCTTCCCAAGATTTAGCTAGCTTGTTGGCATTGCGTGGTTTGGAGGAAGGGGTGACTCGACGAAGTACCAAATCGCCTATATCAAAACTTTGTAGTCAAACCCTCTTATTGTATGAATTTTGGAGAGAGATCTGGTAATGCCTGAGGTTAGCTAAGGCGCGGTCTATAGTTTCATTAATCCATGACATATTGTATCCGAGTACTCATTGTCTTCATCCGAGAGACCGGGGTCGTATGTTGGAACCTTGAACTGAGTTGGTAAGACTGCTTCGGTACTATAGGCCAAGAGGAAATGAGTACAGCCCGTCGCTTTATGTGGTGTGGTGTGGTAGGCCTAGAGTACATGTTGTAACTCTTGAACCCAATTCCCCTTCTTCTCGTCGACGTGTTTCTTAAGACCATCGACTATAGTTTTATTGATTGCTTCTACCTGACCATTCCCTTTTGGGTAATACGGTATGGATGGAGAGAGAATGATATTGTCTTTTTTAAGGAATGCTCGAACCTTGTTCCCTATGAATTGCGGACCATTGTCGTATCGAATCATATGTGGGCAGACGAAGCGTGTGATAATATTTTCCCAGAGGAATTTTGTGACTTCTTCATTCCTTATTCCACATAATGGCACGACTTCGACCCTCTTAGTAAAATAATTTGTGGCGACGAGGGTGTGTTCTCTGCAAGGGCCCACCAGGTCGATGGCCCATCTCTTGAAGGGCCAAGCGACTAGGCTGCATAGGAGGTTTTATGGGGGGCTGTGAATGTCATTGGATTGATACTGGCATTTGTTAGAGTGCTTCGTATACTCTTCAGTTTGCTTCTTCATATTTGGCCAAAATAAACCCTGTGTGATTGCTCGGAGAGCCATTGATCGGCCGGCAGTATGGGGGCCACAATTTCCTTCGTGGAGCTCAGTAATGATGGTTGCGGGTTTTTGTTGAGATATGCATCGGAGGTGTACTTCATTTGGTGATTTTCTGCGTAAGCTGCCCTTGAGAATGGTGTACCGTCGGAAAATTCCTAATAAAGATTACTTTTGGGTCCTCGGGTATGGTGGAATGGTTGAAGTATGTAAAGAAAGGTGTGCACCAGTCTTTGGGATCGAGACTCTCGCCCCCAGTATTGATGGTATTGATTTCCATCTGGCCGCTACTTGGGCGTTCGAGTACTTCGATACTGAGTTTTTGAGGTTCGGACTAGCCTAACATAGTTGTAATGTAGGCAAGGGCGTCAACATGTCTGTTTTTGCCTCAAGGGTAATGTGCCATCGATGACTTTTCAGGAAAACGATCCTTGTGGTGGTGGATGAGTGCTGCATACTCAGCCATGCGATCGTTCGCCTGGTTTTCGCTGGTATATTATCACTGGACGAGCTGTGAGTTAGTGAATACAGATAGTTTGGGGACACCAAGCTTGAGGGCTAAATCGAGACCATGTATCAAAGCTTCGTATTTGGCCTCGTTGTTGGTACATTCAAAGTTTAATTTGATGGCCTTTTTGATTCGGTCGTTTGATGAGATGATTAAGATGATGCCTATCCCAGAATTGTTTAGTCCTGCAGACCCGTCGGGAAAGAGAGCCAACCTGTGTTAGGGTTCCAGAGTCATTTTTCTCTGGTTGATCTTCAAGTAGGCCGTCTTCGTGTTCTTCCCACTCGATATCTTCGACCGGGATGTTCGCTAGGAAATCGGCAACTGCCTGGCCTTTCTGGGATACTTGTTTCTCAAAAGTGATATCGTGTTCACTAAGGTAGATGGACCATTGCTAGACCCATCGGGATTTGTCTTTCTTGGCAAGGATTTCTCGAAGGGGATAGCCAGTAATGACACGTATGTGGTGGGCTTGGAAGTAGGGTTTGAGCTTTCGAGAAGTGTAGACGAGTATAAGGAGAAGTCTTTCTAGTTTGCTATATCATGTTTCGGCTGGTGTTAGAGCTTTTTTTTATGAAGTAGACATGCTTTTCGATGCCTGCTTCTATTCGGATAAGGACTGAACTGATAGATTTATCGATGACTGCTAGATACAGGAAATTTTTTTTCCTTCAACCAGAGTACTCATGACAGGTGGTTGACCAATGTAAGTTTTGAGTTCGAGAAAAGTTTGTTCGCATTTGGGTGTCCAATTAACTTCAGGGTTTTTCTTTTTGGCTTTATGAACGCCTTGCTCGCAAATGAGGGAGAATAACCAGGCACAGCGGTCAAAGGATTTTGAAATAAAGTGGTTAAGTGCTGCTATTTTGCCTGCTACTTTCTGGACATCTTTTTTAGTTTGGGGAGAAGGCATATCAGCGAGGGCTCGAATTTGGGTAGGGTCGATCTCGATGCCTCGTTTGCTAAGGAGGTAGCCCAGGAATTTTTTGGAGGAGACATCCAATTGGCATTTGTCGGGGTTTAATTTCATGTTGTATGGTCGAAGGATTGAGAAGACTTCAATTAGGTCTTGTATATAGGTGTATTCATAGAGGCTTTTGCAAAGCATATCATCGATGTAGACTTCGACTGACTTGCCAAGCAAATGTTTGAACATGGTAGCAACGAGGCACTAGTAAGTAGCATCCGCATTTTTGAGCCCGAAGGGTACATCACATTGAAGCAGTAAAGCCCATGTTCAGTGATAAAATAAGTTTTAAGTTGATCGTCAGGGAGAAGGGGTACCTGATTATAACCCGAAGTCACGTCCATCATGGATAGGTGTTCATGGCTAGCTGTGGCACCGAGAAGCGCTAAAATGATCGGGAGAGGGAAGTTGTCCTTCGGTGCGTGCTTGTTGAGATCAGTAAAGACAACGTAGATGCGGATCTTGCCATTCATTTTGGGTATAACAACGATGTTTGATATCCAATTGGCATACTTCACTTCGCGTATAAAACCAACGGCTAGGAGTTTTTTAACCTCGAGGTTCACTGCATCTCAAATCCTCAGGGATAAAGTACATTTTTTCTGTTTGACAGCCATTGATATGGGGATAAGGTCAAGCTGGTGGCAGGCGAGGGTGGGGTTGACCCCGGGCATCTCGTAGAATGTCCAGGCGAAGACGTCTTTATAGGATCGAAGGACAGCGGTAAGTTTGAGTTTTTCATCGGCAGCCAAGAAACTGCCAATAAATGTGCCTCCACCAGGGCCGTTGAGTTCGATGTAAACTGTAGGTTTGATAGGTGTAGTGTCGGTGGGAGAGTTCAAAGGGTTGGGGAGGGAGAGGTGCAGAGATTGTTATGGCTTCACCAGTTTCCTGGTAAGGTCAATTTCGGGATGCTCGCATGATCGAGCTAATCTTTGTCAGCCTTTCAGGTCCCACATACTGTATGGGGTAGTGAAACGTAGTGTTTGATGGTAGGTCGAAGGTATGGCTTTCTTTGCGTGAAGCCAATCGCGGTCCAGAATGCCGAGGCATTCAGACTTCTTGTCAATGACAAGGAAACTTGTTTGAAGGGTTATAGGGCCAGTGGTGGCAGGAAGGCTGAGTCGACTGACGATAATCTCTATTGAGATGTTCAAACCTTTCAGTTCGACATTTACAGGTGTGACCATATTGGTCTTTTGCATAGCTCGGACTGTCTGAAGAAAAAGTACATTGGCTGCACTGCCAATATCGACGAGCACCATGTGGAGAACGAGGTGCTCGACTTTAATCATGATGACTAAATGGCCGGAATAGGGAAAATTAACGTGGGAGATGTCGCAGTCGATGAAGGATATACCTTCGGGTCGAGGGTGATGGCTTGATTCGAGTAGGAGGATTGAAAGTTTTCTGCTGGTAGGTGAGTTTACAACACTCTTCTACTCGCTTCCGTTTGCTTCGGGTGTGGCCACTATCGATGTTGCTGACTTCAATGGGGAAGGGAGTCCGCAAAATAGGGTCGGCCTGGATGAGTGTGAGGAGGGTACTGATGGGAGCAGTGAGTTTAGGTAGAACTGGCATGAACACTTATTGCGAGGCTCGGAGGATTGAGCGTTGAAGTGGGGGCATTTGTGGTTGTCGGTCTCGTTAGAAACGGGAGTGACCATGGGTGTGGTTGACAGTCAAGGTCTGTTGTGGCTGGTGGTGGAGGCTTGTCCCTGGTGATTAGTTTCGCAGAGATGTTCGAGGTCGATATATCCATTGACCTTGGATAACATCTCTTCGAGGGTTCTGGGTTTTTGGAGGACGATATACTTTTTAATGCAACTGTGGTCGGGCAAGGCGTTTGAGTTGACTAGGACGACGTTTGCGCAATCGAGGTTCTTGACCTTGCATGATTCATCGAGGAAATGCTTGGTGAAGTTCTCGGGCATTTCTGTGGATATCTTTTAAAAGTTAAAAAGGGCGTCTACTCGGACTTCACGGTCTTTGTTGAAGGAAAAATAAGATATGAATAAGTTTGATAGCTGTTCAAAGCTTCGAATGGACCTTATTAGGGAGGCTGTGGTACAACTTGAGAGGGCTGTCGGTGAGACTGGTGGGAAACATGCCACACAGAATGTGATCGGCTGTGAATTGCAGGCTTAAAGCATTCTTGAACTCAAGGGGGTGGAATTACGGATCGGTGTTGTGGTATTTGCGGATTTTAGGGGCGTGGAAGTTGGGAGGCACCTCGACAGTGAGGAGTTTTGGGCAGATTGGGTTATTAACCGGACTCCACGAGTATGGAGTAGGGTTTGTGCTGATGCGAATTACGACATGTATTTTATGGTCAAGATCTTGCTGGGTGAGGTAGGCTGGTCGAGGGGGAGAATACTAAGGTCGTGGGTGGTAGGGCCATAGGTTAGGGATGTGCCCGGCACTGCGTTCTCCAAGGCATTCCCGTGCAGGGTGCCGTGTGGGATGTCGGGAGGTTTAAAGGGTAGAATTGGACGAATCCTCTGTAATGGGGATGCCAAGATGGATCAAGCCTGCAGGCACAGTAGTGGGGGCACCTTCGGCATCAAGGTGGACCGAAGGCACTTCGGTTTGGGGGTGGGGGCCGAGGCGTATGCGAGCGGAGACGCGCGAGGGTGAGGGGGCGCCCTGGTTTTGTACTTGTTGAAGTTCGCGAACCGTGTGGCACAATTCGTCGAGGGCTCGGTGTTGTCTATCATTGTCGTTTAAACGGCGATGTCGTTCAGCCTCAAGCTCCTAACGGTCATCCTCGTGCTCAAGGCAAAATTGGTTAGTATGGCGTTCTTCTGCCTAAGCGAATTATTGGCTGATGAGGGCTAGTTTGGCGGCGATACCATCGGCGGAGGTGCTGACAATGGCGGAGTTGGAACAAAGAGTGGGGGCCATTGAATATGGTTATAGGGTGGAAGAAAAAGAGATTGGGGGTGGTGGGTATAACACAGACGATGCCAAATATAGGGGCGTGATCTCGTAGAGGGAAGTTTACATACTTACACCGTGGGGTTTAACTTTGACTATATGTTTTAACAAATATATATGTGACAGAAATAAGAGGAATCACTGTGCTAACATACTTGCGTGGAGTCACCATAAAAAAGAAAAGAAAAAAAAGGGTTTCAGCGACGGATTTAACACGTTGCAAAAACTCTTTAGCGATGGGTAAACATCGTCGGATTGTTGCTACAATTGATGGTGTCAGCAAAAGTTTGGCGACAGACGCACCCATCGCCATATGTCATAGATTTTGTAATAGGTCTATTTTGTCGTTGTTTGTTACGTATTCGCGACAGTAAATTCCATCACTAAACCTTTGGTGACACTGCCTTTTGCAAAAAAATTTGGTTGTCGTCTAATAGATACCTTTGGCGACACCGCCTTTTACGATAGTTTCTTGTTGTCATCTAATAAACACGTTTGTCACAAAAAAATAATCTGTGACAACATATTAATTTGTTGCTGAGAAAGATTCGCTTGTTGCTTCTTCTTTTGGATATTTTCTTTAGCGATAGATTAACTTTGTCATTGTTTCAGTTTTGGCAACAATGTTTACTACGTATATTGCCCATCGCCAAAAGCATTTATTAAAAGAAAAATATATATAAATAAAATAAATATATATACACATACGCCTCTATAAGATACAAAAATGATCTTGCAAATATGAGAATTGTATTTTAATGTTCATGTGAGTTACTCCATGAACGAATTAAAATTATCTGAAGCTTGTTCAGAGTACAACAAGATCACATCACACAGCTTCAGTTATCTGCTAAATGTTCTAAACAGTGGCTCCACAAGTTAAGACAAAGCCATGCAGGTAAGGCCCAATTATGGTGTATAGGAAAGCTGTCCTGGACTGAACTTGCAAGAGTGTCCATTTGCATCTGCAATAGGAAGTTTGACAATAGTAGCTCAACTCACGACCCAATACAAAGAAAATAGTTCTAAATTCAAGGTGGCAATACCTGAAATAATAATCATTTGCTCCATGTAGGCAGTTTGACAATTGAGTGGAAACATACTGCAATGGTTTGTCAAAACAAATGTTATTGAGAAAGAAAGTTAGCTTCTGAATGGGATTAATCATAAATAACAAATGGGCTGTTAGTACATTCAAATCCAATAATTATCTTACCTGCAATTCTAGAGTAGTAAGACTAGAAAGCTGCTTGTCTATGCGCCTGAAGTTACGACGTCAATAGGGATACCAAGCCTGTAAAAAAATAATATAATCTTTTTTCACATGAAAACTTGGAATTTTACCGAGGAAAGAAGTACTACTTTTTGCTTCACTTCTACTACTATAATTACTATATTGTAAACTCCACACTGTGCGTGGTACAACTGCCTGGTGGATGGTGAAGTTACTGAATACTTAAACAAAATCTCTTATTCATATGTACTGTTTCTTGAACACCTACTCGCACTTGATAGAGCGGTATATGTGGCGAACAAACAGCAAAGAAGCACGGAATTGAACTGTCCCAAGCATGAGGAAGAAGCCATAGCAGATACAAGTCATGTAACAATTTAGACTTGCCCAGATCAAAATATGTAACAATTTGGATGAAATGGGGAAGATTTGGAGATCGGAAGGTTAGGGGTGAAGCAAGCAAGGAAGCTAAACTAGTAGGGCTACTTTAGATCTATCTGTTTGAAGTCTCTCATGTACAAAAATATAAGATGTGTAGAACTTTACCTTCTCCACAGGGAGATTTCCTAGTGGTAATCTTGAGAACAATAGGCACATTCTTACTGGTCCCTTCAACTTCAACAACTTGCTCTTCGTCCCACTCACATGATAAGCACAAACTGTTCAGTATAACAACAAAAACAAAACATCAAACATTAAGCACATATCACACGAACGAAGCTATCACAAAGAAGCTAAGCAAGGAAGATCGAATCGAAGGAACCTTTCTCGAGATTTTTAACACTCTTGGATGAAAGGGTGATTCTAATACGGTGCAATTGCTCCTGGGGTTCTTTGTAACCCATCTTCTTCATAGGTGGATTCATCACCATCGCCATTATTACAGTAACTGCAATCCAATTATAAAATTACTCAAAACCCAGTTATAATTAACCTAATATGCTCCAGTAAATCGATACAATCTATCATGAAGTTTAAAAGGGAGGTAACCTTAGTACCAAAAGGTGGTTATCAACGACTATAACAAAGTACACTTTAAATCCTAAACCAAGTAATGATTCCCAATGTGTCATTGAAAATATATTGGATGGACCTCACAATTAAATACAGCATAAAAAATCAAGGAACAAGAAAACTGCCTTTGGTGCAAGTGACTACCTTTAGTACGTGACTAGCTTTGTGAAGTTAGTCGATCTCATTCATTTCTTAATGGATTCAAACAACCCGCACTCATAGTATAATTTTTTTTTATCAAATCTGGATTGCTCAAATACAACTTAGAAATACCCGACTACTGCAAAACAAAGTGCAGCTGGTTTGTTATCACTGACCTACGCTGGTATCAAGCATGTTGAATCCCAAGCTGACACAGAGACTCTGGCCCAACAAGAAATATACGCCTTGCAGTTTGGTGTCGGAAAACAACTACACCTTTATATGCTGTTCTTGGGATTCCATCCTTAGATTTGTAAAAAATTCCAAACCGTTGGGCGATCCGTTCAAAATCTTCTTGATCTCTGTACAGAATGCGCACATTGCCATCTACATTATATGCCTTCAGAACAATGTCATTTCCATAAACAGGTTTGGCGTTTGGCACAATATTCACGAAGTGTCTTAAATAGTTGCCCTCCATCAAGTAGCTCAAATCCATCGATTTCCAATCAACATGGACATCATTAAGTTTAATAGGTTCCAAATATTGTTTGAAGAATTGCCCCATACTAGAGCCGTGTTCACCAAAATTGTATGTCCTGCAAACTTCGGGACGGATAAACTGTCGATCTTTGTGGTTCTCTTTTAACCACAGCCAGTCATCCCAGTAAGCTTTCGGCCACTTTGGGATAGCTCATCCCATGCAACTTTTGTCAACATCCATCCAAGTCCAGGAAAGAAATCTGAGCGGTAAAGACCCTTCGGATCATGCACAAATTGCTTCTGTCCATTGTCATTCCATGAGGAAACGGCCATACTGGTTCTATCTTTATCCATTAGGGTAGCTACAGCCTCAAAGTAGTTAATTTATTTTGGTGAAATCTCCATGTCATCTTCTAGGATAATTACTCTGGTGAAATTATGCTTGTAAAACAATCTATCCAATGCCCATTTGTAGTGACTTGCAATTTTATATAATAAGCAATGAGCTCTCTGGGCCTTTCTGTCTGCACTGTTCCAAAATCCAAATGTTGCATATAGGTTATTTGGCTGCAACTCGGAGCTTTATGTTTGACATTTTAATTTGGTCAATCTTGAGATATGAAAAGTGGAAATTTTGAAGCAACTGAGCACTGGTATTTCAAGATAGATTCAATTGTCCTTTGATTATCGGGACGATTGCATGCCATAACCACTACAGCTGCTACGCCAACCTGTAATTTTTCGACCACATTTTGTGCACCTTTTCTTTCAAGGTCATGAACAAGAGCCCTCAATTGCCCGCACTCTTGATCTTGACTTTTCTTTTAATCTCCAAGTGAAACAATCCGTTCCTGTGGAGTGCTCATTTGGTCAATCAATAACCGCATTTCGCTTGTACAATGACTTTCAGATTCCATCGCAGCTGTGAGACGATCAGCGTAGCCAGACTGGGTCCTGAAAAGCCGCATCTGGATGTAGATGAAGGCAGCTGCAACAGCAAAGAGAAGGATTCGGATATCACAGATCTTTACTGTCATCGTCTCCTTCGGATCAAAGCCTCCCTCAAATGCTTCTACAATTCCCCATCGATTACAAACCTCATAGTGCAATTATTAAGTCATATCCTACATAGTTAGTAACGAAAAAAGTCAGGACAAACTTATGGAACAAGCGATAATTGAAAAATCACAAATTCAGGGAAGTGAGCTCAAACCAGTTCCTATACCTTCACTACTATTGACTAAAACCATCGGGATAGTCGGCATGTACCTAAATTGTAGCATATGTTAGTCTCTCTAAACATTATGATAATTTGCTTCAAGTTTAGATATCTTACCAGATTGGCTCAATGGACTGTCCATCTTCGTTCAAGTAGTCAAGAAGGCAATCGTCGTCCTTGGGAAACAAGAATCTTGTAATTGGAGAAAGGCAGGTGTAGACATACCAAGCACTTACATGGTCTTTTCCTCCCTGAAATATATTATGCATGATACCAATAAGATAGAACACGTAAAAGGACGTAATTAACTATAAGAGGAAAAAACTCAATTGTACCTGGTGTCGGTTGCCATGACCATTGGGTTGCAAAAGATTAATATTATTGCTGCCTACAAAGACTTGTGCCATTCCAATAATGGTGCCTGCAAGATTCTGTTCACCATGGTGGTATGCTGAATGCCCCAAAACATAACCAGAAAACTGAGCAACCTTTGCTTCCTTTGTAAAGTTCTGTTTGAATGAACAGAAAAGAATCTTCCTCTGCCCAGGTTTCAGTCCATCAACCATAGACGGAATTGACCTTTGCAAATCTGCCATTGAAAATAGTATGAGCTCCTTGTTCACAAAGTCACTGTACTTGATAAGTTTTTTCCTTCTGATCAAGGTGAGTCTCGGGCTGTAAAGCCAAAATAAAAACAAAACTTGCTAGAGGTCCAAACCCTGAAAATTATTTTCAAACTAAGAATACAGATAGGTCAAAGTTTACACATTAAACTTTCAGAGTCAATTCTTCCTTGCTTCAATTTTCTTCTTGCTAAATACCATATCAATTGCGTCACCATCTTGCTCGTCCATCCACACAAAATTTTTCTTGTGCTTGTCAAGAGCTGTAAACTACTCCTTTCCTTCTTTGGATGTGCTTGTTCCCAACACCTGTCAGAAGAAATGAAAATCATAACACTGACCGTGAATTGAAAACCAAGGACAAAATGGTCGGGTTTAATAAGCGCTTAATGTTTGCAACAATCTACCAAATTCATGAAGAATTTTAGCACTGAAGCCGTTGCTTTTCCAGGTTGATTCCTATAAGAAATGTTAGGTTGCCTATTCAAGGTGATATAGAACCAACCCGCTTTAGACTTTGTAACTCTAAGAACGATACTCTCTGATAATGCACATCACTACATGTGACTCCCCACGAAGGACCCCTTTTCCTACATGATGTAGTGGAAGATGTTTCATCAAAATTAAAATGAAAGGAAGAATTATAAACAAATAATTTATAAACCAAGTTCATTGTATACAATGAACTTCAAGAGTACCAACAAATTAAACTTTTATCACCTTGACCCCCAGTAACCATTGTATCATTCTCTTGCATGCTTTGTGCGTTTATCAAGTTAAAAAGAATCTGCGGACATATATTAATAATAAAAACAAAAAAGTTGATGTATTTTAGACATAATCATGTTGTCAATAATTTATAAATTGGGTTGAAGTGAAAGCTTAGTTGACAAAATATTTTTTTTATCTAATCCACACAATGAGCAATGCCAGACATTTGCAAATGATTAGTATTAGGATCTATATTAGTGCTCAACCAAATCAAATAGAAAACAGATGTGAAATATTTAACTTATATTTTATCCATCATGCTAGAATCCCTATAAATATTAGTGTGAACTGACAAGCATATAATCATTTGTGATAGTAAGTACTTCAAATCAATAAGGAAGTAGAGCAAATCATAGTACATTGAAAAATCAATGAGTACACCATTATGTCATGCAAAAACACAAAAGGGCATGCTTTTTTACTCAATGAATAACTAGCAAACGAGGTGGTGAATATACCAAAAAGACACAACATATATACCATGGAACCCCTTTTTTTCCCTCACCTATCATATATGTTCCATCGACCATGGAGCACAATTTGCCAGTGTCTATTTTATAGGTATCAAGGAACAGTAAATTATGAATTGTCCAAACTAACATTACGTCCTGATCAACTATGGATACGGTTCGACAAAGAAATTTCGAACATACTAATAAAAATTTACTATGGGCAAATGGTATTTGTTGGAGGAGTCTTGTATTGGCATGTTAACTTTGTTTAGTTTATCCGTGGTTAGATTTGTAGGTTGCTCAACCAGATGATTCATAGGTGCTGCAAAGGTCAAGTGAAGGTATATCTTATCCCGTTTATGCTTATTTATATAGATTCAAGATAAATAATATTACAGCCTTGAGTCAAAACATATACAATTAGTGAATGATAAAACAAGCCTTCTTCGTGAATGATACAATTAGTGAATGATAGAGTCTCTGAATTGCCTTCTTCGTTAAATCGTAATTTGCACACGGTTTCAAATCAAGGTCAAGAAGATTAGAAGCATGGCGTCAGAGATGTGTAATTGGCTTTGGTACTTTCAAACCTTTTCCAATTTGGCGCTAAGTATCACATTTATCTTTAAGTCTAAGTCGGCTTTGGGACAGAAGAATAAAAAACCAAATTGAGATAATATCTTAGTGATTTCAATTTTTAAAATATATCTAACATTTACTAAAATCAAAACACCTAAAAAGCAAGCATATCTATAATGGTATTCCAAACTTGTATACAAAATCTGATTTTTAGTTGAAAACAAACAGAAAATCCAGGCACGATTGCTAAAAATCTGAAAGGGAAATTGGGCACTAGAAAAAACCAAATATGGAAATTGGGCACTATTGGATAACATCCCTAATCAGCAATTCAAAGATACCAAAGAATACTAATTGGAAGGAAATCAAAGAGTTTACTTACTTGTGTTCTTCTTACTCAAGTAAAACCCCTTTCTTCCTCTCCCTCCCCTTGGTTATGCCCTCTTTGAACACTTAAACAAAATCAATTTGAGGATGAGAGAGGCTAAATACCATCCAAAAAGGTAGAGAGAGAGAGAGGGAAAGAGAGAGAGAAGTTACAGAGATCGTGTGAGAAGAATTTTACCTAGAACATAAAAAGAGGATAACTGATGAGAGATGGGATCGTGACATAGATTTGGCACAAAACTGAGGCGGGAGAAATTCATCACTAGGCCGCTCAAATTCATGAAGGAGATGGAAGGGTTGTTGAAGTAGTCATGGGTGATAAAGAGGCAAGAAAAGTAAATCGCGATTTCATCCAGTTAAAAGGCGACGACAATTCCAGTCCTAAGCAAACGAGTTTCGTCTGTTATGTTAAAACTGAAGAGCATTCTCGACACCAAGTGACTATCGCTAATTTGTTACAAAATAATTATTAAATAAATAAACAAATAAATAATGGTATTAACGACAAATATTTAAGTTTTGTTGAAGACAAAAACCGTAGCTAAGTTGTAATAGACAATGCCCGTCACAAATTATCTACCTATGCCATCCCCGAAAATCAATTTTTTGGTAGTCTCCACGACCTCTAGCGAGGATTTGAATAGAAGATTGTATATATAGATGAAGTTATAACTCGAATCAAGTAGAACTTGAAGGTGTTCGAAGGTTGTTGATATTAAAGAGGTTTGGGCTGAGTTTTTCTAAACCCTTCATGATGTCTCTCCTCTCTTATTTATAGAGGATAAGAAGTAGTGAGTCACCATGCGAGGTCATATTACATGTATACCCTTTTGAATCCTGTGTTGGGCTTTGGATACTGACCGACTGTTCTTCAGCTTCAACTATTACGGTAAGCTTTGACATGGCATTCGAGTGTTCAGTTAATCTCGGAAGGTTTCGAGTAGATCATATGCCTTTGGCTGTTTTGTTAGTTCATTGGGATTCGAGTTTCTGGTAGGCTTCGATGTAGCCTTCTAGTATTCGATTAGTCTTGGAAGGCTGGGAGTAGGATACTAAAAAAACATACAATATCGATAAAATATCATGTAGACATACAAGATGTATAGTGAAGAAATTGTTTTGATCAAGTAATGTATTGAACATGTGTAGTAAAGCGTGAAAGTGTAAAGAGACCCATAAGTCATGAAACCTTTGTAAAGAAGTTGTCAGAATTCAATTACAAAACTATTATTACCTTCTAAATTGCCCCATTTGTAATTAAACTACCATGATCTACCCCAAGCATAAGTTCAACTCTCCCATTTGTAATCGACAATATTTGTTGAATGATCGATTAATGCACTAATCAACTATATACTTTACTGGGCAAATTGTCGACATCTAGATTTATCAACAATCCATCCAACTTTGGTATTATCGTAACTGCAATTAATTGACAATATATATTGCCATTTATTGCTTCAGTTGAGAATGTAATATTTATAAATGTTTTTAACTTGGACAACATAGGATATAAGGAAATAAGAGCTCAATCTCTCTGGATGACCAACAAACAACTTAATATGTCAACGTCAAATATAAAATGCAAAATTCATTTAAAGGGGTACAATGCAATATTCTTTTACATCCAAATTAAAGCTACAACCACCTTAAAACCCAAAAGAAAACTCCAAACACCACTTTCTATATCTCCTTTTGTTCTTCTAGAAGTCATCTTCCTCCTTTACGATGATTGTCAACCAATTGGTAGTCAATAATTATATTGTCGACTATTGTTCGACTCGATAATAATGTATAAGGAATTCTCGATCATCGCTATAATCGACAAACTCAAATACCACAAAATGTTGACACCTAATGGCTGATCTATAATGCCCTGTACCATTACTGTTCTAGTGGTGTTAACTTCGTACCTTTGCAGAGAGAAAAAATCTCAAATTCGCAGTAAATTACTCATCGATCTTGGAGTAACAACTCCTTGGGTCTCCCCCCAAAATGTACAATCGAAAAAGGCGTTTCCTGGAGGGAGAGAGAAAGAGATGCTTCAAGGCCGAAGAATTTTTTTTGAGAGAGACAAACATATATAGAGTTCAGATCCAATCCTTCTTGACCCAATTTTACTAAATTGAGAGAGAGACTTCAATTTTTTGACCAATTTATCGTTCTTCACCAAGAGAGAAAGAGAGGGGAAGGTACCTTAGCAACAATATTGTGATGCTCTATAGAATCTCTAACACTGATAATGAAAAACCTTAAATTTGAAGGTAGTGATGCTCCACAGAAAACCTAATCTAGTAATGATGAAGGAAACAATGGAGATTTAAAGTCAGGATCTCCAATAAACCTAATTTCTCTCTAATGGAAGATGAGAAAGAGAGAGATAGAGTGAGTGAGAGAGAGAGAGAAAGTGAAAGAGAGAGAAATACAAATGGGTGAGAGGGATTTAAGTAATCTATTTCAAACGTTCCAATAATAGAGAGAGACACCTCATGAGAGAGAGAGAGATAGAGAGAGGGAGAGAGTGATTGAGTAATCTCTCTATTAGATGAGTGATTCATTTTGAGTGAGACTTGAGTGTCTCATTTTTAGTGTCCATGAATATATTTCCCAATTTTTAGTGCTCAAAGCTGTTTAGATTAGATATATGCTAGTTTGAGTGGAGGTGTTTGACCCATAATTGCACATGGTTTCTTAATACTCTTCAACAACATTGAACTGCTGTAACCTATCTTAAATTACTGAGAAACACACATCCTTTATACATTTTATCCACTAAAGATTTGGTACTAATTAGTAATTCTCCCACCAAAGATTCGAAGAAAAAAAAGAAAAAAAGGAATCCAAGAAACCATCCCCAATATCAACCCTGCTGCTAATGAATTCATCGTCATTCAATACAAATCTGTCCTAGAGAATTTGGGAAAAAAGAAGGGATGGGGAACTCAGGGTAGAGGTAGCAAAGGCAGGTTTTGCAAAAGTGAAAGATCTCCCATTGATTTTGAGATGGAATGTGTACAACAGGTACCCTAAATTCATTATTTATGGCTCCCAAAATCCCTACCTAGATGCAAAATCAGATGGAAACCATATAATCATCCCCTCACCCATCCCACACACATTTACACTTACATTTTAATCTCTTACTGCTTCATATTCTATCATTTCTTTATCTTTACTATTATGCATGTCACTAGAAATCATATTCTGCATGTCACTTTAAGTTTCCATGACACAAACATCTCAAAACTCTCCCATATATGTGGTGAATCTAAAAGATTGAACTGTTACCAGGGTTTTCCTTCTTCATTTCAAAATTTCCAAGGAGTTATGGTGGCAAGCCAAAAATTGCCACAACTATTATGTTAATTGTGTTGGAAAAAACCCATGTGTTCTTTTTTTAATGAATGTCAAAGCTTGTATTTATTTTTAGTCTCACATAAGTGAAAAGATGATTTTTACTTTATAATGGGTTGCACACTACTATCATGTATATCATGTGAAGGTAGGTGGAACTCACGCGTGTATGAGGCGAGTATATGAAGGCATGCTATATGGGGACGACCATGGGCTTGCTTGCACGACCCATGACCCATGATCCACCTGGACTATTCTATAAGTCAATGATTCGGCCTTGGGGCCTTGGGCCATGGGCTTAGGGGAATTTCTAGTTTACACTTAGTCATTTTTTTGGGTGTTTATTCAGGAGTTGGTTATTCTCTCTAAGAGTGACAACTCTTCACAGAGATTTTTCTTGGGGCACAACCCTTCCAACAGGTGCTTCAAGAAGTCACCTTCTCCTCTATAAATGACCATTTTCTACATTGTTTGAGGACAAAAAAAAATACCAGAATCTCTTTGATTTTTCATTTGCTTCCTTCTTAAGAGTAATATCACACATAGTTCCACAGGCGCATCGAATTGAGTATTGCAAGTTTGTACGATTCGATCGTTGTATCTTAGGAGACAGACGCCATTAACTGTGAAGCACCATACGTAGGGTGAAATTTATCTCAAGGAAATTACAGTGACTGCAAGCCTTGATCTTCAGTTTTCAATTTCCATTTCGTTTATTTTCGCCTATTTATGAATACATGTATAACAATCTTAAGACAAAATTTATATCTTCTTTGTGTTCGAGTTATGCGAAGATGTCGATTAACGAAACTGTTGTTCTTGTTCATCAAGAAAAGCCAGAGAAGTTTAATGGAGTAGAGTTCAAACGCTGGCTGCAAAAGTTGTTATTTTATCTGACAGCACCGAACCTTGCAAAAAATTTACAGGAAAGTTCCCCTATTCTCAAAGATAGTAAAACTGATAAGACCATCATCGCTGCTGTGGAGGCATGGAAACATTCTAATTTTTTGTGTAGAAACTATATTCTGTATGGGTTGGATAATAAACTGTATAATATTTATAGTCCACTCAAGATTGCCAAGGAACTGTGGGATTCCCTAGATAAAAAGTACAAGACTGAAGCTGCAAGAAGGAAAAAATTCGTTGTCGATAGATTCCTTGACTTCAAGATGATTGATTCTAAGTCAGTAATCAGTCAAGTGCAAGAGTTACAGATTATCCTGCATGAAATTCATGCAGAAAGAATAATTATGAGCGAGTCATTACAGGTTGCTTCATTGATTGAAAAATTGCCTTAATCCTGGAAAGAATGTAATAATTATTTGATACACAAACGTAAGGAAATGAAGTTTGAGGACTTGATCATGCGTTTGATAATTGAAGGAGATAATCGCAACAGTGAGAAAATAATTGGAATTGGTTCGCTGAATGCAAAAGCCAATATTGTTAAAGGAAATTTTTCAAACAATAAGGGTAAATCCCATAAGAAGAATGGGAAGAAGGGTAAAAACCCTACACTGGGACCAACTGGAAAAGACTTCAAGAAGTTTTCTGAGAACTGCCATACATGCGGAAAGAAAGGGACCGCGCAAAGGTCTACAGGAAGAATAAAGGCAAGTCATCAAAGAATCGACCCCCTCAAGCCAACATGTTTGAAATGAAGAACCTTTCTGCTGTGGTCTCTGAAGTGAACTTGATCAGAAATGCCAAAGATTGGTGGATATTGGTGCACCATCGCTGCTGTAGAGGCAAGGAAACGTTCTGATTTTATGTGCAGGAACTATATTCTGAATGGATTGGATGATAAACTGTATAATGTTTATATTCCACTCAAGACTGCCAAGGAACTATAGGATTCCCTGGATAAGAAGTACAAGAAGGAAGATGTAGGAACAAAGAAATTCACTGTCGGCAGATTCCTTGACTTTAAGATGATTGATTCTAAGTCAATAATCTATCAAGTGCAAGAGTTGCAGATTATCCTGCATGAAATTCATGCAGAAGAAATAATTCTATGCGAGTCATTTCAGGTTGCTTCATTGATTGAAAAGTTACCTTCATCGTGGAAAGAATTTAAGAATTATTTAATCCACAAACGTAAGGAGATGAAGTTTAGGGACTTGATCGTGCGTTTGGTAATTAAAGAAGACAATCGCAATAGTAAGAAAGCGATTGGAATTGGTTCGCTGGAATCAAAAGTCAATATTATTAAAGGAAATCCTTCAAACAATAAGGATGAATCTCACAATAAGAATGGGAAGAAGGGTAAAAACCCTATACTGGGACCAACTGGAAAAGACTTCAAGAAGTTTTCTAGGAACTGCCATACATGCAGAAAGAAAGGGCACTACGTAAATGACTGCAGGAAGAATAAAGGCGATTTATCCAAGAACCAGCCCTATCTAGCCAACATGTCTGAAATGAAGAACCTTTCTATTGTGGTCTCTTAAGGGAACTTGACCAGAAATGCTAAAGATTAGTGGATTGATACTGAAGCAATACGCCACATTTGTTTTGACAAAACCATGTTTTTGTCATACAAAAAAGTAGACAGTGTTGAAAAACTGTACTTGGGAAATTCTGCAACTTCTGTGGTAGAAGGAGTTGTAAAGGTAATCCTAAAATTCATATCAGGAAAAAAACTTACTCTTAATGAAGTTCTGCATGTTCCTGATATTTGTAAGAATTGGGTGTCAGGAGAATTTTTAAGCAAGAAGGGTTTTAGGCTTGTATTTAAGTCAGACAAGTGTGTCTTGACTAAAAGTAGAATGTTTGTGGGAAAGGGTTACTTATGTGATGGCCTGTTTAAGTTTAATGTCGATGTAACCCCAATGATTATCAATAAAATTGAAGGTTCTGCTTATATTCTTAAGTCTTTTAATGTTTGGCATACACTATTAGGTCATGTAAATACTGGTTCGTTACGTAGATTAAAGAACTTAGGGTTATTGCCTAAATTCCGCATTGATTGCAAACAAAGATGTACAACATGTGTTGAAGAAAAGTTTGCAAAACAACCCTTTCATTCAGTTGATAAAAGGAAGACAATGCCTCTCGAATTAATACACAGTGATTTATGTGACTTAAAATTCGTCCAAACAAAAGGTTGGAAAAATTATTTTATTAGTTTTATCGATGACTGTACTAGATGTAGTCATGTATATTTTCTCCAAAGTAAAGTTGAAGCATTATAGATGTTCACTCTTTACAAAAACAAGGTTGAGAATCAACTTGACAGGATGATTAAAAATGTAAGGTCAAATAGAGGAGGTGAATATGTTTCCTCAGTTTTTGAAGAGTTTTGTGCTCAGAAAGGGATGATTCACCAAACTACAGTACCTTATATACCTTAGCAAAATGGAGTTGCTGAGAGGAAAAATAGAACTTTGAAAGATATGGTAAATGCCATGCTGATTAGTTTTGGTTTGCCACAAAACTTGTGGGGGGAAGCTTTACTTTCAGCAAACTATTAACTCAATAAGATTCCTCATAAGAAGACTAATAACATTCCCTATGATCTTTTGAAAGGTAGAGTACCTTCCTTTAAATTCATGAAAGTGTGGGAGTGCCTTGCAAAAGTGCAAGTTCCAGTTCCCAAACGTGTGAAATTGGGGCCAAAAACCATTGACTGCATTTTTATTGGAAAAGCTAATAATATTAGTGCATTCAGATTTTTGGTACACAAATAAGAGATCACTGATCTACATGAGAATACATTCATAGAATTACGTGATGTTATATTCTTTAAGAATATTTTCCCAAGCAAAAAGAGTGATACTGTAAATTCTTTGAAATGATCACATGACGTTGCTTCAAGTAGTAATCTTCAACCTGAAAGTTCTAACCAAACAAAAGAACAGGCTACAAAACTTAATCTTGGTAAACGGGTTAAGACCGCATCTGTAACAAATCAGTCCAGAGTATATAACTAACCTATTAGATAATTAACCTCAAATCTTCAAGGAGGCCATGTCAATTCCTGAGGCTCCTAGTTGGAAAGAGGCAGTGCATAGTGAAATTGATTCTATTATACAAAATCATATGTGGGAGTTGGTAAATCTTCCACCTGGTAACAAACCAATAGGTTACAATTGAATCTTCAAGAGAAAGATGAAGCCTGATGGTTCTCTAGACAAGTACAAGGCGCAACTTGTTGCTAAGGGATTTAGGCAAAAGGAAGGCCTAGATTATTTTGACACTTATGCACCAGTGATAAGGATATCGTCTATACGAATGTTAATAGCTATTGTAGTTTTGCATAAGCTTAAAATTCATCAAATAGATGTGAAAACAACATTTTTAAACGGTGAACTAGATGAGAAAATTTATATGAACCAACCTGAAGGGTTTATTGACAAAGAAAAAGAACATAAAGTTTAAAAATTTGTGAAGTCCTTATATTGATTAAAACAAGCGCCCTTACAATAGCATGCAAAGTTTCATCATGTTATGATCAATGATGGATTTAAAATCAATGAATGTGACAAATGTGTTGATTATAAATGCATTGATGTTGCATGCATAATTGTATGTCTATATGTAAACGTTATGTTGATTTTGGGGGCTAATATTAATATAATAAAATCCACAAAGAAAATGCTGACCAGGAACTTCGACATGAAGGACCTAGGTATTGCAGATGTTATTCTTAGAATCAAGATTAATAGGACATCATAGGGAATTATGTTATCACAAGCACATTTTATAGAAAATGTGCTTAAGAGATTCAATAAGTTTGAATGTAAAGGTGTTGAAACACCATTTGATAGAACTCAAAACTTAGCAAAAAATAAGGGAGAAAATGTTTCTCAACTTGAGTACTCACGTATTATAGGTAGTCTCATGTATATTATGAACTGCACTAGACCAGATATTGCTTATATAGTTAGTAAACTATGTCGATATACGAGTAATCCGAGAGATGTACATTCGGTGGCACTAGTTAGGGTTTTAAAGTAATTAAAGTACGCCTTACATTATAGTTTGCACTACATGGCTTATCCAGCTGTACTTGATGGATATAGTGATGCAAATTGAATTTCAGATTCTGACGAGTCAAAATCTACTACTTGATATGTCTTCACACTTAGAGGTGCAGTAGTATCATGGAAATCTAAAAGAAAACATATATAACTCGCTCCACGATGGAATCTGAGTTCATTGCTTTGGACAAAGCTGAAGATGATGCAAAATAGCTTCAAGAGTTTCTAGAGGATATTCCTTTATGGCCATAGCCTATGCCTGCTATATGTATTCATTGTGATAATCAAGCAGCACTAACAAAGGCTAAGAATCAAGTGTATAATGGTAAGTCACGACATATACGTCGCAGACATAATATTGCTAAGTAGTTACTTATGAATAGAATAATATCCATTGATTTTGTAAAATCTCAAGACAACCTAGCAGATCCATTTACAAAAGGGTTGTCGAAAGGGCAAGTATACTGCACATCAAAAGGAATGGGATTAATACGGCCAATCCATGAGTAATCTCAATGGTAACCTAACCTAGTTGACTAGAGGATCTCAAGATCTAGGTTCAATAGGAAAACTCGTTAAGGGTTATTCACCTAAGTACTGCGGAGCATAGGTCTCCATCTCATTCCAGATGTAATAGTACAACCTGCAGAGATTGTTAGGGTAAACTTTGTTTTTAATGATTTCTATATCTTGTGTATACAAGTAGAGTACGGCAGGGTACTCTAAATAGGAAATCACCTATGTAAGTGAGAAGTAAGGGCCGCTTTCGTGAGAATTGAGATGACAGAATTCTCTAATGGCGCTCATGAATCCAAGATTGACCAGGGCCAAAATTGGCATCACTTTTAAAACCGTCTATGACAGGAAAGGAACTGTGTGAATACTATTGTCTGGGCTTACACCAACGACTGAATAGTTCAATACATCATGTTCACTGATTAGCTAAGTATGTCCGATTGTCTTTCACTAGAGAAGGTTCAAGTTCACAAGACACCTTCTTCGATGCAGTGCCATTCCTAACCATACTCTCATTAATTTTCTCAAATTTACCATCTTTATTCAAAAGTGTGGGATTATTGGAAAAACCCCATGTGTTTTCTTTGTTATGAAATGTCAAAACTTGTGTTTATTTTTAGTCCTACATTGGATAAGTGAAAAAAAAGATTTTTAGTTTATAATGGGTTACACACTACTATCATGTATATCATGTGTAAGTAGGTGGTGCCTTCACGCATGTGTGAGACAAGTGTGTGAAGGCTTATTATATGGAGACACCCATGGGCTTGCTTGCACGACCTGACCCATGACCCACCTGGACTATTTTATAAGTCAATGATTCGTCCTTAGGGCCTTGGGCCATGGGCTCCGGGGAATTTCTAGTTTACATTTAGTCATTTTTTGGGGTGTTTATTCAGGAGATGGTTATTCACTCCAAGAGTGACAACTCTTCACAAAGATTTTTCTTGGGGCACAACCCTTCTAACAGGTGCTTCGAGAAGTCACCTTCTCCTCTATAAACAGCCATTTTCTAGATTGTTTGAGGATACAAAATATATCGGAATCTCTTTGATTTTTCATTTCTTTCCTTCTTGAGAGAAATATCACACATAGTTCGACAGGCGCATCGAATTGAGTGTTACAAGTATGTATGATTTGATCATTGTATCTTGGAAGACAGACGCCATGAACTGTGAAGCACCATACGTAGGGTGAAATATGTCTTAAGGAAATTGCAGTGACTGCAAGTCTCGATCTTCAATTTTCCATTTCCTTTTTGTTCATTTTCGTTTATTTCTGAATACATGTATAAAAATCTTAAGACAAAATTTATATCTTCTTTGTGTTCGAGTTATGCGAAGATGTCGATTAACGAAACTGTTGTTCGTGTTCATCAAGAAAAGCTAGAGAAGTTTAATGGAGCGGAGTTTAAACGTTGGCTACAAAAATTATTATTTTATCTGACAACACTGAACCTTATAAAAAAATTATAGGAATGTGCCCCTGTTCTCAAAGATAGTGAAACTAATAAGAGCACCATCGCTACTGTAGAGGCAAGGAAACGTTCTGATTTTATGTGCAGGAACTATATTCTGAATGGATTAGATGATAAACTGCATAATGTTTATATTCCACTCAAGACTGCCAAGGAACTGTAGGATTCCCTGGATAAGAAGTACAAGAAGGAAGATGTAGGAACAAAGAAATTCGTTGTCGACAGATTCCTTGACTTTAAGGTGATTGATTCTAAGTCAATAATCTATCAAGTGCAAGAGTTGCAGATTATCCTTCACGAAATTCATGCAGAAGGAATTATTCTATGCGAGTCATTTCAGGTTGCTTCATTGATTGAAAAATTACCTTCATCGTGGAAAGAATTTAAGAATTATTTGATCCACAAACGTAAGGAGATGAAGTTTAAGGACTTGATCGTGCGTTTGGGAATTGAAGAAGACAATCGCAATTGTAAGAAAGCGATTGTAATTGGTTCGCTGGAATCAAAAGTCAATATTATTAAAGGAAATCCTTCAAACAATAAGGATGAATCTCACAATAAGAATGGGAAGAAGGGTAAAAACCCTATACTGGGACCAACTGGAAAAGACTTCAAGAAGTTTTCTGGGAACTGCCATACATGCAGAAAGAAAAGGCACTGTGTAAATGACTGCAGGAAGAATAAAGGCGATTCATCCAAGAACCAGCCCCATCTAGCCAACATCTATGAAATGAAGAACCTTTCTGTTGTGGTCTCTTAAGGGAACTTGATCAGAAATGCTAGAGATTGGTGGATTGATACTGAAGCAACACGCCTCATTTGTTTTGACAAAACCAAGTTTTTGTCATACAAAAAATAGACAGTGATGATAAACTGTACATGGGAAACTCTGCAACTTCTGTGGTCAAAGGGGTTGGAAAGGTAATCCTAAAATTCACATCAGGAAAAGAACTTACTCTTAATGAAGTTCTGCATGTTCCTGATATTCCTAGGAATTTGGTGTCAGGAGAAGTTTTAAGCAAGAAAGGTTTTAGGTTTGTATTTGAGTCAGACAAATGTGTCTTGACTAAAAGTAGAATATTTGTAGGAAAATGCTACTTATGTGCTTGTTTGTTTAAGAACAATGTTGATGTAACTCCAATGTTTATCAATAAAATTAAAGATTTTGCTTATATTCTTGAGTCTTTTAATGTTTGACATGCACGATTAGGCCATGTTAATACTGGTTCGTTACGTAAATTAATGAACTTAGGGCTGTTACCTAAATTCAGCATTAATTGCAAATAAAGATGTATAACATGTGTTGAAGCAAAGTTATGCAAGACAGCCCTTTCATTCAATTGATAAAAGGAAGACAGTGCCTCTCAAATTAATACACAGTGATTTATGTGACTTAAAATTTGTCCAAACATGAGGTAGGAAAAATTATTTTATTATTTTTATCGATGACTGTACTAGATATAGTCATGTGTATCTACTCTGAAGTAAAGATGAAGTATTAGAGTTGTTTACTCTTAACAAAAATGAGGTTGAGAATCAACTTGACAGGAATATTAAATATTCAAGGTCAGATAGAGGAGGTGAATATGTTTCCTTAGTTTTTGAAGAGTTTTGTGCTCAGAAAGGAATTATTCACCAAACTACAGTACGTTATATACCTCTGCAAAATGATGTTTTTGTAAGGAAAAATCAAACTTTGAAAGATATGGTAAATGCTATGCTGATTAGTTTTGGTTTGCCACACAACTTTTGGGGGGAAGCTTTACTTTCAGCAAACTATTTACTCAATAAGATTCCCCATAAGAAAACTAATAGCATTCCTTATGAACTTTTGAAAGGTAGAGTACCTTCCTTTAAATTCATGAAAATGTGGGGTTGCCTTGCAAAAGTGCAAGTTCTAGTTCCCAAACGTGTGAAATTAGGACCAAAACCATTTACTATATTTTTATTGGCAAAGCTAATAATAGTAGTGCATTCAGATTTCTAGTACACAAATCAGAGATCACTGATATACATGAGAATACATTCATAGAATCACGTGATGCTATATTCTTTGAGAATATTTTTTCAAGCAAAAAGAGTGATACTTTAAATTCTCTAAAAAGATCACATGACGTTGCTATATTTTTCAAAATTTGTCTTCCTGTCTTTCAGTTACATCTAATTTATCTTCAAAAGCTCCACCATTCCAAGACTTTGACTTCACAAAGTGTCAAAGAATGTGAATTGGCTTACCTAAAGAACTGTTCATGTTCTACTTATTCTTACGAGTTTTTAGCTTATACCCCCTATTTGGTTTTTGATAATAGTGTCTACCCCCATATTTGCCACTTATGAGTGACGATCCCCCATTTTTGCCTTGACTGTTAGTAACAGTGGGAGACATATACTGATTTGAGTTAAAAATAGGTTAAAAGCAAGTTAAGACGATTTAGCCCCTCACGTGACAAACACATAATCTTGTTAACTTGTTCAACCTGTGATTTTAGGTTACCATCCTCTCCTCTACAACTGATTTCACACTCCCTCCAACTGATTTCAGAATACTTTGGTTTTCCAATCATCTCTCTTACTCATTCACAACAGTTCTTTCACTTTTTATTTGCTGCATTTTAATTGGTGGTGGTGGCTTAAATAAAATTAAGGTAATTATAGTTTCTCGCTATTAATTTAAGTTATGTAGATTATCAAATTTTCCTAATTAAATATCCGCTCTCGATTATTGGAAATTTGGAGAGATGCCAACATGCAGTTTGAGGTGTAGATTGAGTCAATTTGGTTAATTGGGGGTTTGGATAACTAGTATGGAATTTAGTTTCTTAATAGTAAAATTGGGGAAGCAATCATTGCTTGTGTTGGTTATTGCTTAGTTCCTTTTTTTTTGCTGTTAAATTTTTTGAATGTATGGGGTTTGGGATTCTTGAGGCATTTATGCTTAGTTGGAGTTTGTAAAGTTGGTTTAGTTTGAGAATTCAGTTTGATGAAATTGTATTTATATGTTATTGTGCTGTTTAGCACTCTATTACCTGGTACTTTATATTGCATATTAGTGTAT
This sequence comes from Kingdonia uniflora, assembly GCA_014058105.1. Classification (NCBI taxonomy): domain Eukaryota; kingdom Viridiplantae; phylum Streptophyta; class Magnoliopsida; order Ranunculales; family Circaeasteraceae; genus Kingdonia; species Kingdonia uniflora. The sequence goes on along the minus strand of JACGCM010001686.1, from coordinate 179,575 downwards.
AAAGAACATTTTATTATTAAAAATGTCTCATATGAGAACAAATTAAAAAAACTCTAATTTTGATTTTGTATATATGTGTTTCTTGCAGGTTGAATGTTGCCTACTTTGTGATCAAAGTTCTCATAGTGTGGAGAGTTGCCCTTGGGTTTATAACAACTAATTTATAACTAATTTCTCACTACTTTGAGATGTAAGTCTCTCCACATTGTTATTTTTTTTTTCTCTCTCTATTTTTTTCTCTCTTTCTCTCTTTTTCTTTTTCTCTCCCTCTCTCTCTCTGTAGTTTACATTATGTCAATTTTAATATTTTTCCGATTCCCTAAAAAACAAAATTAGAATAAGTTTTTTTTTTTTTTTTTAAATTAGGATTTTGAGTTGGGAATTTACGTTTTTTTTAAGAACTGAATTACTGTTGTTGTGTTGTTTGATGTTATTGTGTGTTAACAATTGTTGCCATATACCATATACAATTAGACAAAAAAAAAAGTTGTGTGTTAATAGAATATCGAAGTTTTTCTCCATATGCTATATACAATTTTTAACAATTGTTGTGTTGTTTGATGTTGTTTGTTTGTTTGTTTTTGTGGTTAAATTATAAAATGTTTTTTTGTCTATTTTAACTTAGAGATCTCTTTAAATTATAAATTGTTTGTGTCTATTTGTGTGTATATCAGCAGGGATTCTATTAAACATGTGGTGTTATATTGTGTGTGTGGGGGGGGGGGGGGGAGAAGGTAGGTGGACTCTAAAAGAGATATAGGATATACCCATGACCTCTATGTTGATGGTTATAAGCACATTATTGATAATTTTGATGGGGACCAATTCTATTTCCATGGACTGTTAGACTTTGTTTTTTTTACAATGTCTAAGATGAATGCATCATTCCAGCCTGGTGTTGTGTTAGAAGTTATGACATTGTATCTTGGTAACAAATTCTTAATAAGAAATGATGCAGATTTATTCAAAATGTGGCTGATGAGTGATGTAGAAAGCTTGTGGGATGTTCATTTTTATATAGAACAAAGGGATGAGGTGCCTTTAGGAATTGTGGACTCCATAAATCTAGATACAATTCCTGAAGTCCTTTTAATTGATAGTGATGATGATGCTCCTATTGAAGAGATTACATCTCAGGTCAAACCTATTGTGGAGCCTATTGTTTATAATATTCAAGCTTAAAGACCAAAAAAGGAAGACACAATGTAAAGGTCAAAGAAGAAAAAAACTCTTTTTGAAATTGGTTGATGAAGAAGATGTAGAATAAGTTCAACTTGAAGTCCAAGTTCTAGAACCATTTCAAGTCCAAGTTGTAAAACCAGTCCAAGAACTAGCCCAAGATCAAGATCAAGTTTATAAACTATTTCAAAAACCAGTTGCAGAACAAGTTAAAATACTAACAAAAAGGAAAGGTAAGACTGTGACAAAGAGAGGGGTAGAAGATCAAACAAAGAAAAAAGGGAAGAGATAAAAGAAATGTACTACAAAGGGTGAACCAAAAACTAAAAAGCCAAGACCATCTGGGCCATCTGAAGAGGCATTAGATGAGCTCCCAACATTATATTTTAGTGATGATGAGGTTCTTGTTAAAAATGCTGATATGGATAGAAACATTGTTGGTGAAGGTGTTTGGGATGTGGGTGAAACACTGTTGATGGAGAGTATGGTGGAGGAGTTGGGGATATGGGTGTAAACACTGATAATTGGGCGAAATTAGATCTAGATAATCTAAATACAGAAGAAAAAAAAAATTTCAACACATATATCTCAAGATGGGGATGATGGTCCCACACAAGCAGACATAGACAGATGCGATCTTAAGTTTAGAGATCTAGCTAAGGAGTATGAAACATCTTTACTGAAGAAGAGGATGCAGTTCATAGTGTACCTCCTCAACCTACTTATGGTGAATTAAGAGTTGGGACCAACATGTGAACTTTCGACCTCACCAACAGAACACGTGGCACAGTCAGAGATAAGACAGTAACATCAGGAAGCATATACAATACGAGTTTCTTAACCAACACCACTCGTCCATGATACTCCTCTTGATCTTGGTTAAGACCCATCTTGTAATAGCTTATCCCGTGTCTCAAAGTCAAGCTTCATCCTTGACCTCATCCGCATACAAGAAGCACTACTAAAGACATATTCAACATTCTTTAGTCCAAGTCATTGCTTTCGACCTCTACATCAATAGTTCGAAGTTATACAAGTGTAGAGTCGTTAATTGAGCCGTTGTTCAGCAATAGATCAGAATGTTACATAATCTGGTCAAATAGTATCTCACATATACTTTGTAACGTCCGTCAGTAAGATTCTTAATGGTCATTAAACAGTCTTATTATAAGACATATATATAGACCCAGAGAATTGGAGAGGGACAGAGGAAAAAAGACACAGGAGAATCCTTACTCCAAAGTTTCTATACATTCAGAATATCTTTGTAATAGCTAGCATTCTCAATAACATCTTTCTCCTTCTAAAATCCTCAAAAGAGGTCATGGTTTTTAGCCTATTTAAATGTTTTCCACACTAAATTCTTGTATTAGTTATTATTAGCGTTCTAATTACATATGATATAAAGGTTAAGTTCAAATCCCAAAATTAGGCTATTACATTTGGCGCCGTCTGTGGGAACGAAGTTCTCAAACTCATTGTCACAAAAATTGCCAAATATAATATCTCAAGATGGCACTTCCAGATTAAAATACGTCGGCCCTTTCAACAGAAGAGAATGCCACCTTAGCAGAGCTAAGGGCTAATTTGAACTCTAAATTGGAAAGGCGTATTTCTCTGGAGCAATAGTTTGCAAGTGTACTAGATGTGCTGAAGGTTCTACAGGGACGGCAAATCGCTGCCCAGAAGAACAAAGGCGTACAACCAGAAGGCTCATAGATTTCCGTGCATGGCAGAATTTGACCTCCACCAAAGAATAATAACTTAGAAGGTACACATCGATCCAGCCATCTTCAATAGCAAAATGAGCCCATCCTGATCCTGGAAGTCAATCAAGAAGTAGATGGCGGCCTTGTAGGAATAAGATAGAAAGAGAATCCACCTCGAAGTGTTCGAGTCCCAGCGAAAGAATGTCAAAGTGAAGGGAGTGGCGACTACAATCCTGGCGAAGGACACATCACACACCCGACCACTGTAGCATGACAGTATATGACTCAAGAACATGCCGAGAGACGAATCATAGAAATGCTCGAAGCTCAGACTCTGACTAAAGGAATCGATAACCGATTATAGATGAGCCCGATTACACAGGAGCTATTGAATGGTGAGGTCCCCACCGGGTTCCATACTCTAAAGATCTGCAAATACAAAGGAACGGATCTAGTGGAATACGTCCAAGAGTTCTAGGACGCTTTAGGCTTACATTCCATGTCCAACCACATTCTCTGTCGGCTCTTTCCTTCCAGCTTATCCGGTGAACCTCTACGGCTGTTCTACATACTACCCGAAGGATCTATCACAACTTTCAAACAATTGTGAGAACTCTTTGTCAAGAATTACTCGTACAACAGAGATAAAGAAGAGAATCTATATTCTCTTTTTAACTGTAAATAGATGCCAGGAGAGAAGCTCGAGATCTTTACCAAGAATTTCTTGGAGTTAGCTCGTAAAGTAGATCGACTCGACCAGAAGATCACTATTTTTGCTTTTACCAATGCTTTGCTCATTGATGGAAGGGTGAAGGAGTACTTCGTTATAAACAAACCTACAACATTAGAAGACATGATTGAAAAGGTTAGCGGATACATTGATTTTGAAAGAATGGTGTCCGACAGACAGAGAATGCAAAAATTAACATTTACAGCTCGAGATTAATCCACAGGCCAAGAATTTAACGGTGCTGCTGATCAGGGAGGAGACAAGAAAAAGAAAAAATCCAATGACGAACAACCTCGGAAGGGCAGTAACTTGCCAAAACCCTATCTCCCTAAGATGAATATTACCATAGCCAGCATTAACCCTAAGATAGATTTTTTTGCAATGCATAGTATCTCCAACCCATTAAGAACAAACCATATTGCATTCATCACAAGGTCAGACATCATGAGACAGAATACTATTTTGCTTTGCAGCGACTATTGGAGTACATCTTTGTAGAACATTATTTTACAATATTGAATATATTATAAACCTTGAGAGCTAAAAGAACGGGAGTTGCAAACTTCCTTCAGATGCCGTACAAATCGAAGAACCAACTGGGGAGAAGCATCTATACCATATAACCCTCAACCACTTCGTGGAGACTCAGATCATCAGCCAATCAAACATAAGTAAAAGACGACGTGTCGACCAATGTCACGACCTGTCCATGCAAGATAAAGAAGCTCGTTTACTTCCCATGTCTAGCTCGCAACGAACATAAATTTCTTTTGATGACTGTGATGTTCGTCATGTCAACTTCCCTCACCATGATGCCTTGGTGATTATGTTAGAAATGAGAAACATGGTGCTTCACATGATGATGATAGATACTAGTAGTACCATTAAACTACATTTTCAGAGCACGATTGATCAGATGGGGTTGGCCGGCAAAGTACAGCCCAGTGATATTGATATCAGTTGATTCAACGGATCTAAAGAAGAACATGTAGGAAAGATCATACTTCCTATCACAGCAGGACTCGTAATACTTGACGTGGTCTTTTATGTTATCAATACAAAATCCTGTTATTTGGGGATAATGGGATGTTGCTGGTTACACAATATGTGAGCTATTCCATTAACCGATCATTTGGCTTTGCGATTCGAATGGAATGGCGGTGTATACAAAAACAAAGGAAGTCAGAAATTAGCTCGAGCATGTAAAAAATTTATTACCATTGTTCCAGAGCCATCAGAACCAGAACTCACATAACAATTATAGAAAGCAACGAGAAACATTATAGAAAACTATATAGTGAACTCTACAGAAAACCATCTACCAAGCCTAGATACCAGATAATACGCCAAAATTAGTGGAGAAAAATGAGTGACGTACATTGGCACTCTTTTGCCCACTTCAGAACGAGATGCTCTCATCCAATTCCTTAAAGAAAATAGTAATGTTTTCGCTTGGACGTTCCATGAGATGCTAGACATTTATCCAGCTCTGGCCTGCCATAAGCTCAATTTGAAAGATAAAGCCAAAGCTGTCAAACAAAAGTAGAGGATATTAGCACCAAGACTCCAAGAATAGGTTAATAAAGAGATCGACAAACTAATCAAAGTTGGTTTTATCTGAAAGTCTAACTATCTAGAATGGATCTTTAACATCATAGCAGTCCCAAAGAAGAACGGGAAGATTAGGGTATGCATAGATTTTATGAACCTCAACTAACATACGCCAAAGGATAGTTTTCCACTTCCTATCATAAGCCATCTGCTCGATTCAACCGCGGAACATGAACTCTTGTCCATGATGGATGCCGCGTCAAGATACAATCAGATACCTCTACTACCTGATGATCAAGAGAAAATAAATTTCATTACAGAACATGGCTTATACTTTTATAAGGTCATGCCTTTCGGTCTCAAGAATGTTGGAGCCACTTATTAGAGACTGATGACACAGATGTTCAAAGATCACCTTGGGAAAATGACAGAAATCTACATTGATGTTATGTTGTGCAAGAGCCTTAAGAAGGAACACCATATTATAGACTTACACACTACTTTTAAAATTCTCCGTTTCAACAAGATGAGACTCAACCCTGACAAGTGTCAATTTGGAGTCCAGTCAGGCAAATTCTTGGGACATTTGATCAGTAAGTAAGCCATAGAAGCTGATCCAGATTGTATTTGCGCACTATTATCTATGCGTTCTCTAATGACAAAGAAAGACGTACAGAAGTTTGTATGCAAGATTGCTGCCATAAGCCATTTTGTCTCGAAATGTTCAGATCGATGTCGATGGTTATTCAACCTACTACGTAAAGGGACAACACAAAAGAAGTTTAAGAAGGACCTTAAGATCGAATGGACAGCAGAGTGCAGAGCAGTATTTTAGGAGCTCAAATGTTACTTGGGTACACCACCAGTGATGAGTACATCTAAAGAAGGGGAAGAACTAACAATCTATCTTGCAGTTACCGACGAATCACTAAGTTCTGCTCTCATTCAACTTGACGAGAAGATAAAGAAACTTTTTTTTACTTCATCAACAAATCTCTCACTCCCGCAAAATCCCGGTATACCAAGATCGAGAAACTACTTTTAGTTCTCGTATACAAATCGCAAATGCTAAAATAGTATTTTCAAGCACACTCAGTTCGAGTGATGAAAAATTACCCTTTGCGAGAGATCTTATCGAAACGAGAAAAGTCAAGACGAGTACAACAATGGTCGGTCACTCTTGGCGAACATAATTTCCATTTCAAACCACGACATTCTAAAAAAGGTCAAGCAGTAGCAAACTTTCTTGCCAACTTCCCAGTAGAAGATCCTGATTGTGAAGAAGACAATACAGATATAAATGAAGAATAGTTCAAAGAAAAGTTAGGCTGGATAACACAAAAAGGTTGGCGTATTTTAACTGATGGATCTTTCGGACCTACAGAATTAGGCATCAAAATCGTACTTATCACACCTTCCAATGATAGGATCATAAAAGCAACCAACAAGGTAGCTGAGTATGAGGCAATGATTCACAGTCTTGATATGGTTCTCAAAATTGGAGTTTCCGAGTTATTTGTGTATATAGACTCTTTGCTCATTGTGAACCATTACACAAAGAAGTTTAAGATGAATGGAAAGATGATCGACTACAAAGTAGCAGTAGCCGGCCGAATGTGCAGATTCAAAAGGATTACCATCAAACATTTACCACGCAGAGAAAATAGATATTCTGATTCCCTCGCATATCTAGCAAGAATCCTCGGCACCGAAGCTTGATATCTCAAGATCAAAATATTATCCACCCCCAGCATTACCATCATCAGCTCAAATTCTGTTAATACTGGGGGCGTTGAAGAAGACGAGGACGATTGGAGCTGACCTTCCCTTAAGTATATCGGTACTAAAAATACATTTGTCGGGGAACTCCCTATAGATCCCATGGAGAGGATATGCGTACTTGATAATGCTTAGTGATACATAGTAGGCAGCGGTCTCCTTTATAAAATTTTGGTCATAGGACTGTACCTCGAATGTTTGTCGAACAAAGAAGCTCAAAAATTCCTGTACGAACTCCATGAGGGGAATTATGGTTCCCATGCAGCGGGGTGATCTCTAGCAAATTGGGCTCTTACTCAAGGAGTCTTTTGGATTTAAATGAAAGCTCAAGCTATCAAGTGTGATGCCTGCCAATGACATGGCCCCCAAATTCAAGCTCCGACTTTGGATCTTCATTCCAGCAACATTGTTTGGCCATTCAAACAATGAGCCCTTGACTTCATTAGAGAATTCCCCACTACACTAGGAAAAAGGAAACACCTCCTAGTAATAACGGATTACTTCACAAAATGGGTAGAAACAGTCCCTCTATACCTCACACGCAAAGACGAAGTCATCAAATTCATATGGGAAACCATTATTATTCGATTTGGTTGCCCCCATCACATCAGAATTGATAATGGACCTCAGCTCTTTGGCTCCAGAGTCATTGAGTTCCTCAATCAGCACAATATCATCTACTCCCCTTCTAATCTATATTACCCTCAAGGAAATGGCCAGACGGAAATCACTAATCAAACTATCATGGATGGAATCAAAAGTCGCTTGACAGAGAAGAAGGGTAATTGGATCCAAGAATTAACACATATCATATGGTCATATCGCACAACACCTCGGGTATCATCTGGATGCACACCATTTTTACAAGCATATGGTACAGAAGCAATCATCCCTACTCTATATCATCGCCCAATACGCGACCTTACCATGACGGATGAAGAGAATGAGTACCAGTTGGCATGTAATATGAACTGGATTGAGGAAACTAGAAACAGAGCAATCATGAACTTGGGAAGGTACCATCAGGCTCCAGTACAATCTTATAGCAAACGGGTTTGTCATAGAGAATTCAATGTCAAAGACCTCATCCTTCATGAAATTCCAAAACACAAAAAAGAGTTAAATGCTGGGAAGCTGGCCAAAAATTGGGAAGGTCCTTTCGTTGTTGTCAAAAAAAGTGGCCTTGGTTCTTACGACCTCGCCACCGAACATTGGGAACGAGTATCCAATTCTTGGAACACAAGGAGATTGAAGTTGTATCGCAAATAATAATCTACCATAGTATATTTTTCTACAAATCAATCTATCTTGTATGATGATCTTACATCAATGAAAGACTTATGTCCGATCCTCATACATCTGAGTGCATTATACTACTATTTCCTACAGTACTCCATCTAACATATTCTTTGTACGTCAATCTTATACCAATGAAATACTTGTGTTCGATTGCCCTACAATCTAGTACTTTTCTAATATATCCATCAAGTACTTCTATATACTGGTTACAGATTGTTTGCTGCTCTGGCCAAACCGATCATCTATTTACATTACAAATCGTATGTTGCTTCGGCCACATTGATCATCTATTTACATTAAAAGATCGTTTGTTGCTTTAGCCAAACCGATCATCTATTTATATCACATTACATATCATTTGTTGTTTTGGCCAAACTGATCTTCTATACATTACAGATCGTTTCTTGCTTCAGCCAAGATGATCACATATCACATTACAGATCGTTAATGGATTTAGCCAAACCGATCTTCTATGTTTTTCTATGGTTACTTCCTCAACAACCATCTACTCAACGAAAGCTTTTGTAAAACAGATATCTGACTCATACATTATCAATGGTTAATCATAAGGTTAGTATAGATCATTCTTTTGTCAACAGTCCTACCTTCATACACTTTATCTACTATATTTGCTAGTATAAACAACGCCTTACTCTCCATTAGAGCTATCACTTGAATCATCACCTACATTAGAGGGTCCCGCAATGTCACGTTCATAACCCTTATACAGCCGTTGACGCATAAATTCTGGCATTCTCCCCATAAAAATGTCCTTTCCTTCTCTAATTATACTCTGTCTCAGAGCTCCAATTTCGGCAACCATGGGACGTAAATACTCAGAACGTATTGCCTCCATGTCACACTGCACACTTTTGCCAGCTAAACCATCATATACCAGTTTACTTTCCATTTCCAATCTTTTGAACTCTTATACAAAGAATGAAATCACTGTTGTCATTTATCTCTCGTACACATCACCTGCTTCAGTCTTCACCAGTTTAGGCAGAATAAGCTCGCTAAGTTTACGTTGAGCTTCCCTCAACAAAGCTTCCAAATGATTGCAGCATTTCTCTACTCATCGTTTCTCATCCCCCACATTAGAATTCCGAGCTTCCAACACTGTCATGAATTCATCCATATGATAAATCAAAGATATTGACCCATCTATTCCCGCTTCATGATTCTTCCATTCTACCCTCCTTTCATCAAGATGTATCTCTACCTGTAATAGGTCAGCATCTAACTTTATATTCGCATTATGCAATTCCATGTTCTCCGAAAGATGTTCCATTATATCCAAACGTAATGATTGTATGGTGTGCTCTAAAGTAGCTACTTTGTTCTAAGCCTCGTTTGTGTTTTCATTCTGTTTATTACGGGCCTCTTCCATCATCTTTATCATCATATCAGCAACCAACCATAATAATTCATACTTACGTGCACGAGCTCGCGTCTCAGCTATCTCAGCTTCAAGCACATTTACATGGAATTGTAAGTTTTTCACAATATTACCTTTCTCCTCTAATTCTGCCAACAATTCTATCATTCAAACTCGAGCAGATGTCAACTCCACCGCTTGCCATCTGTTGGCTACATCGGCTTCTTTCTGTTGCAGCTCCTTAGGCAAGCGAGCTACTGTATTTCGTTCCTGGGTAATCTCCACCTTCACACTTTCTTCTAATTTAATAGCACTTTTTAGTGCCCCCTGACACGAGCTAAGTTCAGTGATTAACTATTCCTTTCAGACACATAACGAGGCATACTGACTTTGAATAGCTCTCAATTCTACCTGTCATAATAGTTTATATTTATAATAGTTCGATTACTAACAGATTACATATCACAGTTAAACAAGTTAAAATCAGGAACATGATATCTGAGTAACAGCGATACATCGTTCTATTCATCATCACAGAGAACAGATTTCATTTATCATCAACAAACAATACACAAAGATCTAACACTTATGCAGGGCCGGTAACAGATAAATGGGAATACCATTTTTTTGTTTCTTTAAGACATGAGGGGACTGCCCTTTATCCCTTGAACTCTTTCTATTCGTTAGTTGAACATCTATATGAGCTGTAAAGGTCACCACCTCCTGCTGGCATTGTTTGCACCGCGATTGAGGTATCAGACTCTCGGCCTCCTCCTCATCCTTTTCTGATGACAGTTCCATCGACCTAGAAATGGGTTTTTCACCAACAATTTCCCCCTCATCTTTGGTGAACCACATATTTTCAGCTTTGGAATTTTCCTCATCCAAATCCTTCCCATAATCCGTTATGAAATTCCTAAATTTGATCTCTACCCTTGTCAGCTCTCCTCCATAAAAATCAATGACACTCTCTACATGGCGCTCATGTTCTATTCGAGCATCACCTTTAGATCGCGACGGATACAGATGCTCCATCAAGTGCTTATGCGCCTTGTGTAGCCGCTGACGTATTTCTTTTTGCAATACACCTAAAGCCCTCACATTAGCTTCTACCTTCATTCGAACAGTCACTTCTGTTGACAATCTCATCGCTAAAGACATTTTTTGCTTAACGTATTGTAATATCTCATCCTGCAACTCCTTTAACTCCGCCTTTAATTTCTATTGAACCCCTATTTGCTTTTTTCTTATCCTGAAAAATATAATTCTCATGGCCCTCCGATCCTACATAAAGCCAAACACATCAGAAAAAGGTTCTACATCTCCCTATACAAAAAGTACACCCGCTCGAGCAGAACACTTTCTCACCTCAAAACTATAATGATTACGTGCTTCTTGTGCTAAAAACATAACTCGAGCTGGGTCTGAACTATGCATTTTTCCTTCAAAAGCTCTACATTAGCTTTTTTTAAACGCCGTTTACTATCTACTTCGACCATGAAATACAATGTCAGAGCTATCAACATACTCTAACACCTAGCCTTATCACTCGGGTCATTAAAGCAGGTCAACTCTTTTAGTTTTCGAACTAATACCCCCCTTTCCTCTTTCTTTCTTAACACCTCATCTCTCTCTATTTTTATCTTAGCATATCTACATTGGAGGCCATATAACTCTTTAAAAGTTTTCTCTGAATTCAACTTATATTGCCTTCCCCCATACTCAATTTTATTAAGTACCTGTTGAATACGAGCCACGGAGTCCCTCGCTCTACTCAACGAACTCTCTAGTTTGGAGTTAGTTTTTCTCAATCACTCTATCTCCTACACAGATTTCAAATATCCTGTTATAATACAGCCATTTACGAAAATTATATCTCAAACATCAATCAAACTTAAAATAATGTATGATTATACAGAGTACTATCACATCCAAATCAAGCGAACTACATAAAACTAGACAGGATGCTACAGATCGGTTAAAGATTCTTGCTGATATCTACCTTAGATGGAGACATCAACGTCAGCCCAGAAGAAGGAACTGCTTTAGTGTATTCCAATAGAAGGTCCAATATTTTCTCAGTAGATTGGACTGGCTCTATAACTCCTGGTAGAAGGTCCGACGCTCTCTTAGGAAAAATAGTAGTATCATTAGCCATCACTTCCTCCACCACCTTCGAAGGAAGAACTATCTCATTATATCTACCACTCTGGCCTAGCTCCACGTCAGCTAGACTCAATCCCAAATTATAATAAGATTGGACGAAGTGACCTCTTTTCACTAAAGCTGTTGCAATAGATTCTGGCATAAGGGCGTGATGCCGCGCCAGCTCTTCAGACTTTTTTATAGTCGTTGTAGCATCCCCAGCTCTCTTCTCTTTCTCTAGATTGAGCTCCGCTTCGAGCTCCTTCATATGAGCTGATTGTGCCTCAAACTTTTCCGTCAGAGCCTTGAACTCCTGGCCCTTCTTATCCAGGCACTTGGTTACTCCCTTCAGCAGTATTGAGAGTTGCCAATACAAAAATACATAAAGAACAATTCGGAAAAATAGTTTCAGACCGCATACAATAATAATTATAGGGTCCATGGACGTACCACAAAAGTATTCTCGTGGTACTCATCCTCGAGCTGCTTTGGACTCGTCCCAGCAAGCAAACGATATTTCAGTTCCAGATCTTTTATCTTAGAAAAAGCAAGAGGATTAGTTCGTAAACAACCCTCTTCCTCATGACATTTTCTCTTATTTTATTTCTTCTCTGCATCAACCGGAGCAGCCACACTCACTTCCAATCTCTCCTCCCCATCGCTAGAAACAGTCTTTGCGATCTCTTATTTTGTGGCAGCTACATCAGCAATAGATGTACTATGTCGAGCCAATTTCCTGGACCTCCGCGTATTCCGTTTAGTGGTATGAGGTGCAGGAGGTGGAACACTAAGGACGTCCTCCACAGTCAAAACTTTCTCCTCAGCCATAGCTCATTTTTCGTGAGACCGCTGGACTTTGAGTACTACAGAGTCTACCCTCCTATCTGTGTGGATATCGAACTCCTCAAGCACTTGTTTTAGCTCAACCCGATCACTAGCAACACAATCGAATAAACTGCTCTTATCCGGAGCCGATGAAGGATTAGGTTCTGCCAAAACAAAGAACAACAAATTAATTTACAGTTTGAAGACATATTATAGGTTATTTAAAGATTGGTCAGCGTTACTTACTTGGGTTATAATACTTATGGTTCAGTTTGAGTGTTGGTTCATCTAGAACCTGCATACAGTCACCCTTTACCCATACAAGGTGATCGTTCCATGGTCTACCCGTAGACTTAAAATCAAAAATATTCGGCCTAGACGAGTCACTATATAGGTAACCACTACTTCGACCTTGGATATATTTATACTTATAATATTTTAACACATATTCAGCCATGAACTGCTTAGCAGTCCCTTCCTTCCTCTACTTCTCATTCAGTGCCTCACACACCATCATCATCTCATAAACATTCCCATTCAGCTGGGCAGGACAACACTGTAATGCATTCATGATCCCTTTTTGAAAATAGGCCAGAGGAATTCTAAGGCCATATACGACCTGATTTCAAAAGCACAAAAACCCATCACTTGGGCCTGTGAGCCCGAGACCATTGTAATACGAGAGGGTTACACCCTTCTTCATCCCTTTCTCTTTTTTCCACTTCTCCAAGCATGGGACATTGTAATACACCTCCTCTTTCCCCTTTCCTGGGACATAGGCCTTAAACCAACAACCTTGGTCCATCACATAGCTTCCCCACTCCCCCTGTAATTTTCTCTTGTACTTCAAATATTCTTTGCCTACATCCACCCCATCCGGATATATGATAAAAACTTTATTTCTCTCTTTTTAGTCCTCTTTTTCTACCACTTTCTCCACGTTACTAGGTCGACCAACCTCTATAGCCCTCTCTATACTATTTACAGTCTCTTCCATGGTACTACACTCGTCTCCCCTCCCTAAAGACGATGTTTCCTCTAAACTTGTAGACACTACAAATCTACCGGTGGGAATACTAGGTTTAGAACGTATAGTGTACCTATGAATACAAAAAATATTTTATCATTATCTCTATTCTACATATTGCACCCTACATACAATACACGCAACCCCACCTTTTACCCAATCAACACGTTTCCATTACAATTTTCCCCAATAAACATCAATTATTTCAAATTTCCCTCTTCTTCTCCAAACACATATTTTCTCTTTCTACAGTCTATTCATATACCAACAAAACTTCTACATTTCAGGAATATCTCGTCTATAATCAAAGATCTCAAAACCCTACATTATCAAAATTTCTCACATCTACAAAGACACACATACAAGATCATACAAAATACTAATCGAATCCAAGACACAAAGAACATATATTACCAACCTGTACTTGATAAATAACAATAGTCTACTTTGCCCGAATGTTTTACCGAGGATGGGCACTCCCGTCGCTTCTTTGAAAGTTTTCTATTACCGGATGAAGACCTTCCTCTCAAATCACACTTAAAACTCAAACGTTTCCTCTATTTAGAAATCAGATTTGCACCACTTTTTTTTCTCTCTGAAACTGTTGATAATTTATGAGGGAGAAAGAGATGAGTTTTTATACTCTCCCTCAGTTATGAAATGACAGCTCCTGCAGACACGTGTTAGTCACCCCTACTATCTTTATAGGCACGTCTTTTCGGCTGAAGGCATCATCATGACTTCTATGATAACTTTTACTGTCATCACGTCTGTCTCTATTGTCCGCCATTAAAAAATTTAGCCCCTCTTCCTCAACACAGTACAAACGACCAATCACCTTACTTTTATACTCTACAGAGGTCGTACAACATTCCTAAAATAGTTTCATATTCAAAATTCAAAGATATCTACACAGTTGTTAAAATTCTATAACTATCATCCACAATATCCATATAGAAATAGAAAACATATAATACTTTGTTATTATTCAATTAGATCGAGGTATCAACTCGGCCTCACTTTATATTGTTTATAATACCACCATAGAATATTCAAAACAGATTACTTATTATGAACTCTCAAATTTTGAGCTTACCGAGCTTCATTGATACATCTAAAGTAGCCACGATGATTCACAACCCCATACAAAATTATTTCTCAATTTGCTGCCCTTGCATCCTCTTCAACAATCTTATCGCACGCGAGCTATCGTACAATCATTTCCTACACCGTGACACTCAGTAGAGACCTGGGAAATACATCGCACTAAAAAAAGCGATCATATTCTGCACGCCTACCCTTCTCATCCAGTCCGATTAGATTCAATGGCCATTTCGGTAGCAAATCATCATATGGCAGTCGACGAAAATACCGCTCACAAAGTTCAGCAACCTTGATATGAAACCTACCATCTGTTGCATAATGAGACCGTTGATAACAAGTTCTCACCATGATCAATCATACTACCTCCACCGCAACTCGTCCCTACAGAAGATACAAGGTGTAATAGTCAAGAATCACTACTTTATAGCCCCAGGAGGATCTTTGGACATTCATATCACCCCACTGATTTTGCTGTAAGATATCTTTCTTAGAAAAATTTGTGAAACTTCAGAAGATCCGTATCAAGCCCATAATATTATGATAGCTCATTCCTTCTATATTATGAAAAATCCCCTTAGATCTTATACTGACAGATATGAAGTTGCCAAACATATCACATCCTGTAGTATTACTACAGAGTAACATCAATTCTTTCCATACAGTTCGAGACATGTCTTACCCAGTTCACATATGCAGATCGTAGACACACCATATACCCTCACAATACCTATCATCTTACCAACATTATCTACTCCCTAACATCATATTCTCGAACTCCTCTAAATTTTCACACCTCTGGATGAGATCCCTACAGTAATTTTTGACAAAGTTAATACCACATACCGAACTACAATTTCCCATACTTACACATTTACAGATCTCTATTTTACAAACTTAAAATTACTTTTAGTTCGATACAAAATATTAAGATGAAAAGAGCAAGTGATATTTCATTAGTTTGAAAAGCTATTACAGGTTACTTTACAGATTACTTTTCATGTTTTTGCAGATTACTCTCATTTCAGATATATTACAGGTTACTTTCAAGTTTGTTCCAGTACAAGTTCGAAAAAGACATCTCTCAGCAGTCCGCAAAGAAGATGATGAAAACTGAAGCTGATTTCAAACTCTGATCCCATGCTGCAAAGTTACAGGGACCCGTTAGAACTGGAAATCACAGATGAAATATCTTTTTCATGGCAAAAATCTATGGCCCATAAAAGAAAATGATCTTCTTCATCCTCGCCACCTCTTCCACCATAACCCCCACCTCCCCGCATACTAGAGACAAACGAAGGGTCTTATTTCTTCAGCAAGATCCACTCATTAGCAGGGTACCGACGAGACTCCATCGGATGAATGTCTGCCACTTCATCTTCAATTACCATAGCCTCCTCCACCAGCAGCCGAATTCTATTTCGGTGCTCCGCCTCCGATGTCAACATATAATGGAAGCGTACCATTTGATAATAGTCATCCCCTGCCTCTATCACTTCTTGATATGACATATGATGATAAGTGAGAGACATGGGGATTAGAGTGGGTAAATACAAAGGTTGGTATCCAAAGTACCTAATGCGCAGTTCCTCCATCTTCTTCCGGATCCTAGACTCTTGGGCCTAAGTCCTTGTCGTCACCATCCTTTACACAATGGAACAAGTTCAAGTACAGAAGTAGATAATAAAGAAGACAGAGAGTAGAGACAAAAACTTAGCCTCTCCTAACTCAACAAAGAGTGTTTTTTATACTATGATCATTCAAAGCTGACTTTCCAAATTCCCAACGTCAGAAAGATTGCCCATGCAACAAATATTTGACTAGAGTCATTGGTTCTAGGAAACCCGACAGACGTAAACATGTACTTATGAATGTATATTGGAAATGACTCTGAGATATTAACTATAGCATTAATGACACTTCTCAACCAGCACCACTCGCCCACAATACTTATCGTACTGTTGGCTAAGAGGGGGCGGTTGTAGTGGCTTATTCCGCATTTCGAGCTCATGCTTCATCTTTGACCAACATGTAAATTTTTGACCTCGCCAACAAAGCACATGGCATAATCAGAGACAAGATAACAATATCAGGAAGCATATACAACATGAGTTTCTCAACCAATACCACTCGTCCATGATACTCCTCGTGATCTTGGTTGAGAGCCGTCTTGTAATAGCTTATCTCGTATCTCAGACCCAAGCTTCATCATCGGCCTCATCAGCATACAGGAAGCACTACAAAAGACATATTCAATATATTTTAGTCTGAGTCATCGCTTTCGACCTTTACATCAACAATTCGAAGTTATGCAAGTGTACAGTCATCAATAGAGTCGTTGTTCAGTAACAGATCAAAACGCTAGACAATCTGGTCAAATAGTATCTCACATATACTTTGTAATGTCCATCATTAAGATTCCTAATGGTCGTCAAGAGGTCATATAATAAGACCTATATATAGACCTAGAGAAATAGAGATCAGGGACAGAGGAAAAAAGACACAGGAGAATCCTTACTCCAAAATTTTCATTTATTCAGAACATCCTTGTAATAGCTAGCATTCTCAATAACATCTCTCTCATTCTAAAATCCTCAAGAGAGGTCGTGGTTTTTAACCTATTCAAGAGTTTAGAGTGGAGTGAAGGGACTAAGAAATGAGATAGTAATACGAGCCAATGTATAACTGGCCAATATGTTGTAATTGTAGTGAGTGGACAGAGATGGAAAGTTAATTTAGGGATACATGAATATGATTGTCATGAGTGGCAGGTTACTGGACTTCTATGTGTCCACGATGTATCTATTATAGTCCCTTATAGATATCCATGGGTCAAATAAGTATTATTTAGTATTATTTACATGTTAAAGTACTTTTAATTTTATTTTAATGCCTAATATGTCCATATGTAACAATGTTTGGCTAACTGGCAGTTTTGTCTCTAAATATCACAAAGTGTCTTTATATGTAAAGACATACAAAGATGTTATGTATCCTGTGGTTGATCCTTCATAGTGGGGACAGGTACAACTTTATTAACTTGATCATAATTAAATTTTATATGTCCCAATACCATATGTTTTTTATAGTTTTTTTGCTTGTTTATGTTCATACAGCCTCAACCTCCTTACTTTTTGTCACCACCATTAGTGAGAGGACCTGGAAGGCCAAGAAAAGAAAGGATACATGGTTCAAATGAAAAAAAGGGCTCAGAAAAGATGTGGTACATATGGATACTTTGGTCATAACAAAACAACATGTAAGGGTCCACCTGCAGTACAAACACCATGAGTGGTTAGAACTGAACAAAGACTAGACACAAATACTAGTATGGATAATTTTATGAGAATATTGGCTTACAAGTTAATACAGGAGGTGGGAGAGGTGCAGGTAAAGCTGGAAGTGGAGGGAGGACTAGAGATGGAGATAGAGGTCGAACTAGAGGTAAAGGAAGGACTGGAAGAAATAAAGTGGGAGGAGGGACTGGTGCAAGGGGAAGTGGAGGTAGAAAATAAACTAGAGGTGGTGGGAGGAATGGAAGAAATACAGTGGGATAAAGGATTGGAGGAGACAATGTTAGAGGTAGGTCTGATACAAGAGGAGGTGGAGATAGAGGTAGGGCTAGAGGTGGAGCTAGGGGTAGAGTAAAACAAACTTTTCAAGCTCCAAGGCAGTCAAACGGTGCTACTCAAGTATCTACTTCTCAAGCTCCAAGGCATTCATTAGGTGATATTCAAGCATCTCAATCACAAGTAAGAGCTCCAAGGCAGTTACAAAACTAACAGTCTCAAGCCCAAGTTTCAAGTTCAAATCCCTAAGTGAAAGCATTTGTTCAACCTAGAAGAAAATAGATCATATAAGTCGTATTTCCTAAATTATGATGTGCAGCATAATTTTGGAGTGATCACAACTTTTGGTGATGGTATATTTAACTTATGAATGTATTTAGTGGTGTTTTTTTGGAGTTGTGGTGCTTCTGCTAGTGCTACTTTGTTGGATATTCATTTTATGGATATACAATTTTTTGTGAATGCAGTTTCTAGTAAATGTAATTTGTGCATGTTGTTTGTGTATGTACAAGTTGTTATTGTAGAATATGTTCTTTGTGTGCGGGTTTTCTTTAAGATGCGAGGTCGTTCGAACGACTGGATCAGTTAAGTCTAAAAATCAAGGCAACCAGAATTGGTTTTCCAGGATTCCAAATGTCATTTGAACGACTAGATCAATTAAGCCTTAAAATCAAGGCAGCTAGATTTTTTTTTCTAGGACTCCAAATGTCGTTCAAACGACTTCAAATGTCATTCAAACGACTGGATCAATTAAGCCTAAAAATCAAGGTAGCCAGAATTGGTTTTTTGGGACTCCAAATGTCATTTGAACGACTCTAAATGTTGTTCTAATGACTGGATCAATTAAGCCTAAAAATCAAGGCAGCCAGAATTGGTTTTTTAAGAACCCAAGTCGTTCGAGCTACATTTGGAGTCGTTCGAACGACATGACATCTTGTTAAATACATTATCTAGATCCTAGATCATATGTTCATAAACACAAATACATAAGACAATCATAAACACAATGCCATTCATAAACACAAGTACACAAATTAGAGTACTCTTACAATCCATTGTTACATTTATACACACAGTGCCAGCTACATTCTCTGATTGCAATTATAGTACTCTTGCAATTACACCAATTATATTCAACCTAGACTAGACTTGCCCTTTAACTGCCTATAAAACCTATTTAATACATTGATCTTCAATTCAATGTGTACTTTATCCTTAGTTCCAACATTATTGTTTGCAGCTGCTTCAATAGAATCTTTAAGCCATATGAACTTCCCACATAGTATGTTTTGACACTTGAGAAACTTCTTGCCTTTGCTACTCTCAGTCATAGAGGTGCACAACTTCATTGGAGACCTACAACCTTTCTTTTTACAAATAATACTTCTCTATGGACAATAATTTTACTAATGTTCAGTGCCAGCATACCCAAAACATCCCCCTTCAAAGGAACCTGTACTAGATTGAGTTTGTATCCCATTTGCTTCTAAAAGCCATTGAAAACCCCCACAAATTGAGTATTGACATGCTAAGAATTTCCTATTAGGGCTAGTTGTCTTTGAAACACAAAGTTTCATTATGCCATTACAATTGGGTCTTCTGCACATGCTATAAACCCATGGGCAACTCTCTACACTATGAGAACCTTGATCACAAAGTGGGAAACATTCAACCTGCAAGAAACACATATATATAAAATCAAAATCATATTTTTTTTTGACCTGATCACATATGAGACATTTATAATACAAAATTGACCCTTATGCATTAATTTGTAATATTAAGTACCAGGTAATAGAGTGCCAAACAACACAATAACACATAAATACAATTTTACCAAAATAAATTCTCAAACTAAACCAACATTACAAACTCTAGCTAAGCATAAATGCCCAAAACATCCCAAACCTCACACATTCAAAAATTCCAATAGCCAAAAAAGAGGAATTAAGCAATAACTAACACAAACATTGATTGCTTCCCCATTTCTACTATTAGGAAACCAAATTCCATACTGGTGATCCAAACCCATAATTAACCAAATTGACATCACACGCAATGACTCAATCTACACCTCAAAATGCATCTCAGCATCTCTCTAAATTTCTAATAATCGAGAACTCATATTTAATTAGGAAAATTTGAGAATCTACATAACTTAAATTAATGGTGAGAAACTCTAATTACCTCAGATTTCTTTAAGCCACTACCACCCATTAAGATGCAGCAAATAGAGATAGAGAGAGAGAGAGAGAGAGAGAGAGAGAGAGAGAGAGAGAGAGAGAGAGAGAGAGAGAGAGAAGGAACTGTTATGAATGAGTGAGAGAGATGATTGGAAAACCAAAGTATTGTGAAATCAGTTGGAAGGAGTGTGAAATCAGTTGTAGAGGAGAGGATGGTAACCTTGAATCATAGGTTGAATAACTTAATAAGATCACGTGCTTGTCACATGATCTTAACATATTTTTAACTCAAGTCAGTGTCAGCCTCCAATTGTTAACTAGCAGTCAATGCAAAAATGGGGGGTCGTCACTCATAAGTGGCAAATATGGGGTGTAGACACTATTATCAAAAACCAAATGGGGAGTATAAGCTAAAAAATCTTATTCTTAGAGTATCTACAACAATTACTTTTTGAGTGTGGGTTGGGTTTGTTTTGTCAGCCCACACTCTAAGCTCAAACTCTCATCCTTCCAGCAGTACAAAAAATGGATGTGGGTTGCTAAGCTGGCGTTGTCAAAACTCAACTAAGTGTGGGGAGTTCATACTAAAAAAAAGAGTTTGGCGTACTTTTGATTACCGCACGGTGTTATGAAGTCTAAAATAACTAATTACTTGAGACTAAGCGATTTTGATTAATTTAGGTCTAAATCAATAGGTCCGAATTCCTTTGAATTAATGTTTTAACATTAACCTAATTTAAATTCGTCTAATTATCTAGTGTCAACAAATAATTATAAATTAAACACAAGACAAAAGAATTTTAACCCTGTGGAAAACCTTTCTCGGGAGAAAAACCCACAGGTCACTGTCGAATCACCCGCCAGCTAAATAATCTACTATTGAAATCAAATTACAAGTATTTAATTACTTACAGACTCGATAAGCACATCCCGTGGTTACATATCTTCTAATTGGACTCCTCACAATCAATTCCACGTTCTTGCAATACCTCACTTCAATCTCTCGGCAAAGCATTAAATCTTGAATCTCACAAGTTCTTAAAATCTTGAATCTCAAAAGTTCTTCAAATTATAAATTAGGTTTGTGATTCAATGGCTGATTCAAGTTTGAATTGTTAGTTTTCATTCGAATCGCTCAAAGAAATCTCTCTTCTCTCTAAAAACTCAAGCCCTCAAAAAATAGGTTTTGGAAGAGGTAAATTATGAAAAAAGAAAGGATGCCTTTTATAAGAAAACTAAAAACCTGACCTCTGTTCGAATAAAGAAAAAGTCTATTAGAATAGAATAATTTCTATTTGAGCAGGACCAAGATCCTATTCGAACAAATAAAGTTATGAGGCAATTTGTTCGAATAGAGAAATAGTGTATTCAAACAATACAAGTTTTATTCGAATACAACAAAAACCTATTCGAACAACTAAGTTCTCAGAAAATGTATTCGAACAGAGAAATAGTCTATTCGAACAGAATAAAATCCTATTCGAACAACTATTGTTATGAGTAAAAATGTTCGAATATATACTAACTCTTATTCGAACAGAACAAAAGCCTGTTTGAACAGAGACCTATTTTTCTCAAAAAGAAATATCACTTTCTTTTCATATTTTGTAAAACACTAAGTGCTTGATATTTAGAGCAAAGAGGTACAAACCTACGTACCTGTTCAGTGCCAGTCCAGCTGTAGTTGCTCCATGTGCAATCTCTGACGTCGAGTAACCACAAGATAGTACTAACATCTAAGCTAGACACAGAATGAAGCAAACTCCAAATATGAGTAAAAATATTCGAATATATACTAACTCTTATTCGAACAAAATCTTATTCAAACAAAACAAAAGATTATTCGAACAGAGACCTGTTTTTCTCAAAAAGACATATCACTTTCTTTTCATATCTTGTAAAACACTATGAGCTTCACATTTAGAGCAAAGTGGCACAAACCTATGTACCTGTTCAGTGCCAGTCCAGCTATAGTCTCTCCATGTACAATCTCTGACGTCGAGTAACCACGAGATAGTGTTGACATCTAAACTAGATACAGAATGAAACAAACTCAATATGGATGCTTCAAAGTCCGCCCAGACTTTTGAACACCGCCGCTTTTATTAAAACGTACAATTTGTACAATTTAAAAACCAATCTCTTTTTTTTTTCTTTTTTCTCTCTCTCTTCACTCAACTCGCTAGAGATTCAAGCACCAAATCACTAGAAATATTTCTCCTTGATCACTGTGGTTTATGATCAATCACACGAAAACAAAACTTTAAGGGTTTGGTGAATGGGGTTTGTTTCTAGTTTGAATTGGATTTAGCCATGTTATGATAATAGTACAATTTGATATCCACATGATGATTTGTTGGAGATTGAATTAAGATTGGGTGATTTGGTGGAGATTGAAATCTTGTTAAAGGAGAACATGGGGTTGTGATTTCTTATCTCTCTATGTCTTTTGGCTCTCCTTATTTTGAGAGAACCATACGTTTTTGGATTTGTAACAATTGATTTGGAGATAGTGGAAACTGTGAAGTTGCTATTGGTTATTACAGTTTCATGGTTATTGGAATAGAGGGATGTGGACTCCTCATTGTCTCCCATTAAGATGAAGATGAAGTTGCGAAGAAGAGACTTGAGTCGAAGCAGACTTGCAAAGTCCGAGCGGTGTTTAGAAGTTCAGCACTTAAAAATAATACGTCAGCAAGCCCAAACGGAACTGCTGGAAGGCTTGAGTTGGGATTTTTTGGTTTGATTGGGTGGGCCAGACAGCCAAGCCCACACCCAACTGCTGGAGATGCTCTTACAAAGTTAAGTGTTTGATGAATGGTGGTCTTACGAACTTATAAGAATTTTCTGGCGGTGATAAAAATGGAAGTGACATCTATATTCGAATTGCAGCTTCAAAGTTTTCGGCGGCAAATAGCGATAAAAAATCATTTACCATAGTTAACATGATAGTATTTCTAGTGGGTTTAAATCTTCTTAGAGTTTTTTTTCTAATCTGGATGAGCAGTTACGCATGCGCATACGCGCGTGCAAACGCATTATTTTTGAGAATAAGATGGGGTTTTGCATTATCTTTTGAAATATAAATGAAATCAATTTCACGTTGGGTAAGCTCTAGAATGTTGAAGGGAATTTAAGTTGAGTCTCCTCTTTAGGGCCAAATATATATTGGGTAAATAAGGGGAGACATGAGAAATTTGATGCCCTTTTGTTCCACTGGCAACTTGTATTTGGAAATAGCATGTCACGCCCCAAATTCCAGTAATTGATAGCTTGACCGATTACTAGATCCGAAGCTTTGTAGGTCGAGGAATCCACAGATTCGCCCTACGAACAGCTGAGCCGTAGAAAAATTCTGGCCCAGTCATTCACAATAGTATCACAACAGAGTAAAAGGGAAAACAGAAATAGCGGAAGACTAAGATAACATAATCTAAACATAAGATTCTACAAACCTCTACGCGCAAGCCCAACTGCAAAACTGGAGAATGAGCCTCCAGCTCAGCTCCCCAAAGATCACCACAGCAGCAACTAAAATCTGAAACAACCTGCCACTGAAAGAGGGATGCGAGAGTGAGCAAACAACGAGCTCACCAACTCCCAAGAATAGCTAAACGATTGTACTAACCAATGAGATGGATATAAATATTAGTGATAACAGGATATAATAATATCTAACGATAAATAATGCATATATATAAATATATATATGATGATTAATAGGTATACGCATATATACTAACTCTAATAAATCTATCTATAAATATACCTCGTGCAAATTAGTGTTAATCCATACTCCAGTCACAAGTACCACTAACTACACTCTAATCACTACCGTGGCCCTCAGTGCCATAAGCAACAAACCCACCTCAGGAATACAGTCACACGTGAGGGTAAACACCCTCGGCCAACTACAAACCAACCGGGTTATCCAAACCCCAACCAGGCACAATCCCGAAGCTACCACAAGCTGAACGAGATCACCCACAACCAAATGCCAGCCTAAAGCTCACAGCAACCAACCAGACTAATCTACCTAATAACTTAATCAGATACGGAAGAGGGGGGAATAGATGTAGAGAGGAGAGGAGTATATAGAAGGAAGAGAAGTCTAATGACACCGCAATCAATTAGGAGAAGAGGAATCTAATAAGCGGAGAAGAATATGATGAACTAGGATAATCCCATAATTATCCCAATGTAATGATATGTTATGATAATGATATGATGGAATGAGATAATCTTCTGATTATCCCATGTGCAGAAGATTCTATATTAAACATAATGCAGAAAGGGTTAAGGATTTTTATCAGAAGAACCTACCAATTGGAAGTATGCTAAGATGCAATGATATGCTTGATGACGACGATGATGATGATGCAGAAAGATTTATGATAAAGTGGGATAGTCCCATTCCTATCCCAAATGCAATGGTTTAGTGATGTTAACCCAAAGGGCTAGCCCCTAAGACTAAAGTGGGCTGACAACTGCTGAAAAAGGATTTACCTTACTGGATATTATTGGATACAAGGGTACGATGTACTGCACTAGCTCGATAAGACTAAAAGATATTAACATAACTATTTCAACCTCGCCTGAAGAGTCTGGGCACCAGGAACTAACATTCAACCATGTCTCTCCACGCAGGATGAGACTGGGCACCTGGAGAACTATTCCAACCATAACTTCACTCACAGGAAAAGACTGGGAACCAAGAAATAGTATCCAACCATGTCTCTCTACGCAGGACAAGACTGGGCACCAGGAAAACTAATCCAACCATATCTTTACCTCTAAAACTTTAACCCGATCTAGGGATCCTATCAACCTATCGAGGCCAGCCGATGCAGAGTTGTTTATGTATCCAATCGCAATAAGATAAGGAGATAATATATTATCTAAGGACATGAGCATGATCCTAGAGATTGAAACACAACTGCTGTTAACACAACCAACACACAATAGGATAACCACCTGCCTGAGAGCGTGGCAACCAAAACTAATGCAGATGCCCTCCTGTGACTCAGCTGCACCATCTAAACCTAGATGAAACAACAATTTAACCGTCACGACCTCTAAACGACATCAGTCTCTAAGATTCATCAACACAATATGATTACCATCAAGTACAACAGTACTCTAGCTGTAAACACAGACTAGTACTCAGGGGGTGACCTACAAGAGTCCAACAAGTAGTCAACAATCCCTAATAACAGAACTGCCTCACAATCCTCCTAATCATGTACATAAGTCTCCAACACGGATGTACAGGAACCGGATTTAACAGGAGGTTTCAGCCGCATTCCAACATCTCGGGTGACGTACAACTTCATAAACCACCTGGGTCAGCCGCGGATCACAGTAAGTCATGCTGTCTCACTACCTCCTAGATGATGGAAGGGAACACAGCCCTAACAGCCTCATCCCGGGGAAAGAAAGCTTACGAGTAAGCTTTATCAGCTCTAAGAATCATGAGGACAATAAGTGTCACAACACGATAAGCAAACAATCCTAAGGCAAACTATCAGAAGTTCACATCCACAACCAACCACTACGGACAAGAGGACGAGCTCCGAATAGAAGACCATGTCTTACTGAAGCTATGTCGCCCCAAGACTACCCTGAAACCAAGTCCAGCAACCCAAACTAACCAGGGTGCTATGCTATCGGGTGAGAACTATAGTCTCTGAACTACACTATCTCAGAGAAATGGTGGCGAAACCACATGTCGTCCATAAGTCTCTACTAATAGTCAAACCAAGTTACTAGTGCCCTGAAACAAGATGGGCACCCAAATAACTAACCAACAGTACCACACTCAATATATTATACATATATATAACGACTTTGGGCATCGCAACATACTGAGAAATGCCTTTGTTCTCAACCTCAATAAAGAAAAGATCTGCAATAATCACCCACAATGAAATCGGTCTAAGAGGAATCTCAGGAGTCATCGTCACATCGACGACAACTGAGAATAACCTCCTCTGACAAAAACATAACCTACAAGTTCTATCTAGTAACTAAACTTATAACTAACTCGGGTTTTACTAAGTTATCAAACCCTTAAGTACTCTCGCCTAAGGTATGCCAAACGGATAACCCGTGAATGTGTCCTAAGCAATTAAACCATATACTAACATAATCACGGTAATAAAAATGATAAACTATGCGATACAATAACTCACGAATCAATATAATGGTCTAGCTATTAAGGAAGATAAAACTCGCCTTACAATATGTTTGGAACGACAATCTCGGCGAAACTGCCAAAACAGCACCCCAACGAAACTGTGCTCCGCAAATCGACTTTCGAAACTCCAAATCAGTAACGAAAAGGACCAGGAATACCACGACATCAACCACTATGAAGTACCGGATCCCAATTGCAACTCCGATAAAGGATACCGCTCGAAACTGTGTTTCAGATCAACACCACAACTGAATTCAGTAACAAAACTGCATCTAAACCCACGGTCCACCACGCTACGCTGCGCTACCTCGACCACTCACAAACACATGAAGATAAGCCACTCTAACCCCGCCAAATCAGCTTCCCTACAATCACGAACCCGGTGTTCAAAGGGCGTTAAAACAGTTCTAACCCTTCTCCCATAATAACAGTAACTATGGCAGAAATTTCTGAACCAAAACGGCCACCATTGTCGGCTCAGGCAACCCTCTCCGAAATGGCAACAACTACTACCTAGAATAGCCACCACACCTCCTCTTCCCAACCACAATAAACCCCAATCATACCACCAAACAGCTGCAAGAAAACCCCATAATTTTTGGCACCCAAACACCAACAATTCAACCCGCGCAATCACCGCCACCGCCCAACACCTACAATGATCACACTCCTCAAATCAACAATACACCCACTAATCATAATCCCTAAAATTAGTCTAACATCGCAAGGGTTCTCACCAAAACTGAAATCAACCAATAATACAAGAGAGAGAGAGAGAGGAATTACTCACCGAGGGAAAACGGCGGAGGCCACGTCGAAGAATCCACGAAGAAATCGGCAAGCGAGGGAGGAGAGGATTCGGTTAGGAGAAGAGAGAGAGAGTGAAAGAGAAATGTAAGGAAAGATAATGGATAATGATATATATATAACCGACCAGTCGTTCGAGCGACCATTCGAACAGGAACTGGAAGAATCCAAAAATGTCACTCTGAGGTCCTCCTGAACCACACACAACACCAAAACCCTCAGAAGACTGGAACAACCCGAAAAACCATCACAACCCTAGCAAAGGGTTCCCAAGGTCTAAACACCACCTCTACCGCTTCACGGCCACCAAAATGCCTAAACCCCCGAAAAGGAATCTTTGCTTGGAAAACCTATCGGCCAATCCAACGGCTCACCAGAACCACACCAAACCACAAACACATCAAACAAACATCACCACCAACCCATCTAGGGGTTCCCAAGGCCACAACGCCACCTCCTCCGAATAACCACCGTACTACCGAAACTACATAAAATTAATCTAACATACAAAACCTGCGGAAAGGAATAAATGGATGCATAACGAATAACGATATATGAATCATAGTAACAATACTTAATAATAAACAAAAAAATTACCCTGAAATTCCGGGACATTACATAGCACCAATATATTAGAAAGCTGAGTGTAATAAGAATTTCAGCATGAGTTGCCATGAGGAATTTTTAAGAGTATCACTTGTTCTGGTTGCTAATATGTATGCTCAAAATATCTACACATTTAGTAAATTTTAAGAATATCCATTATAAAGTGCTTTGTGATGAGTTGTACTGTGCTACTTGTATGATCTCTATTTACCTTCTAGTCTCTGGATGCCTGATGATTAGGTGAAGGTCTCAGGTGCAACTCCTAATTTCAGGTAAAGGTCTCAGGTGATCTAATTATTTATAAGGGTATAGTAGAACCCCTAAAGATTACTATAAGGCATGAAAGGCATTTCTGACTCTCTCTACCGTTAGGTTAGCACTTTAAGAGCGATGTTGCTAATGCGCTGCCTCTATGTATTTTATCGTACATATTTATTTTCCAGCAGGAGCCATGAACTTGCACTTATGTCATTAGTTTAATTTTAATTTACCATTCACGTGTAAATGAATCCTTAGCTGACAAAAGGCTATGTTCGAGTGCAAAGGCGAGCAAAGCTAATGGTAGCAGCCCTAGATATGACCATGGAGCTTAGGGCAGAGAAAGCTCTCAAAGCTATCTATGTCTGTTGCTTTGATAAAGACCCCATAGAAGAAGACGATAAGAGAGTACTTCGAGTTATTCTTTGTGCAGTATTCCCAACTGTTGGACAATCTGAGATAGATAGAATTGTTAGTGAAAAGGCAAAGAAAGTGGCTGACGGTGGCGAGGAAGGTAGATATCGAAAGATCTTCAATTCCTACAACAAAACAATAGTATATCAGTCATGGATGTTGATTATTTAGATGGTGATCTTGCCCATGGTCCAATGATGTTAGAAGCGTGAGTTTGTTGTGGTTATTATTGGGTGCTACACAAGCTGTATTTTTTATTTGGAGCAGGGGACCACCATAAAATATATTCAAGAAGATTCAAATTTTATCGTCCGAATGCAGGGGAGCCACCGTCAGTCATTGCACAACATGAGTTCTATTAAGATTGGTACCGCGCAACCTGTTCCATTATCTCTATTCATCGATTCCTATGATACTGCTGGTAACAAAGAAGTACCTTTGAATATTGGTAGTAATGTACTCCCTTGCGATAATGATCCGCTAGAGCTATGGGACGTTAACCATGCTTTCTTTTTGGAAGATCAAGGCCGCATCAGAGCATCTGAGGTAGAGAAGTGGAAGCTAACCACATACACTGGTGATAAGAGCTCACAAGATCAAATGGAAATGGAATGGTGTGACAGATAATCAGGCTGCTGCGAATGCAGTTTGGTGTAGAAGGATAACAAAAAATTTGGACTAGGTACCGAGTTTTATACAAATACAAAAGTTTGTAAGGCATTTTATTGACGAGATTTAAAGTTACGGTATACATAGGTACCCATAGATATACAAATTAGATAGACAAGATCATAAATACATCATCTAAGACTAAACAACTTAAGTTCTTCTATAGTTGGATCCCGAGAATTAGTATACTTTTTGTGATGTGTAAAGCATGTTGATATCAATATGTTGATTCATATTGTTATTTTAAATTGAATTCAGCTATACTGTAGAAAATCATAGTAAAAATAAATCAGAGTCGAGCTGTTAAATGACTTACACCCTTTTGTTTATATTGTGCTTGGTTCAACCACTAATCCTTTCGTGTTTAATTTGTTTCAGATAGGGAAATGATTAATAACATAGGTTCCGATTAGAGATCTAGAAATAGAGAATTTGCTGAAGTTGTGGATGCTACAACATCGTAATGTATATTCCCCGAGGGAGGTGTTTCTATCTTAAAATTTATTTAAGTATTGCTATCATTCTTATCTATCAGAAAAATTGTATATATGCATAATAAATCACTTCTTTAGGTAAGTAATTTCATGAGGTTGTAGGTGTGGTATCACTAATTGTAAAGATTGCTGGAAGAATGTTTAAAACTGCATTTGCAAACAATGGGAGGTTATAATATTTCCTGTACATCACTTTACTTAGTATGGAGTGATCATCACAACTGAGTATAAATTTATATGGTACTTTCTGGTCTTTTAGATCAGAAAGTAGAAATCATTTCATATTGTGTTGTTGCCAACTTTTCTTATCTCTATACATATATGCGTTAATCAGTATCAGAAATACTTATAGAAAAGGCTGGAGTTGTTGTTGAAATTTCTAGAACATACATTCTGAACCACTAGGAAAAAATTATAGTTGATCAAATCAAAAGATTTTCTGTGCTAAACACAATATGTTCTCCTATGATGAATTATGAATATGCTATTACAAATGTATTATCTAAATAATTACATCACTTCGTAGTATTCGAGGAAGTGTTACTCTGATGGGCTATGACAAGTGAGAGCATATTATCATTGTGTGAGTTAGAACTAGTTCAAAATAAGCCTGCAATTTCAGTTATATTTGTATCCCAAACTTTAATCCTAAAAATGAACTAACTAGGAAAGTGGCGGGAAGAAAAAAACATTATAGCCTTACCTTCGCCTAACAAAGAGTTGATGATAGAATTCGAGATCATCTTGCTCATTCAATCTTTAAGATGCCCAAACTTTACGTCTTAAGTGATTTTTTAGATCAATTTTTGTTTTATATATCAGCGATTTTGAATTAATTAGAGATAGAGCAAAATGAAGTGTGGATATTGGTCACTAATGTGACTTAAATCCCTTTAGGTTTGCTATCCAAACATCTAAAATATAGGGGTCCTTGCACCACCATGCATTTGGATAGCCTTTTTTAATCTAATATAGTAAAGTCACCCTTATATAAACTCCTAAGGTTATCCAAGATTGAACACAAATTTTCAAGTAGTTAACCGTTTGCCACCTTCGGCAATAAACAGCAGTTAGTGGGCAACGAACAGCTTGAGTTATCTGGTCACTCTTTTTGATTCATTTGAACCGTTTGATATCAATCATTTATTTTTCCTACTGAGTCAATTGATTGGGAGGAAAATGATTAATGAGGAGGAAGTGCATTGCAGGGTGGAATGGAAGGTGAGAGTGCATAATGGGGTTATCAGAGAACTTAGTACTAGAAATAGGATAGTTCCGCCAGATTTGGTTGTGGATAATTAGTGCGATACTAGAGCTAAAACAGTAGATTTTGAAGTTTCTAAACAAGGCATGGGTTGCAGGACTAGATGACCCCAGAAAGTTTATCCATTTTATAAAGGTAGGGACGGCTCTTACTTTTGTATCACTCTTTTGTTATGTAACGCCTTTGTACCAAGATGTTGGAGGGAATGGTATGTGGGCAGTTCTCACCATAGTGGTAGTCTTCAAGTTCACTGTCGGTAAGTATTCTCAATACTCCACTTACAATTTTATGCATTTACAATTAATAGTGGGATGCCCTAGCGAACGTCGGGCAAATCTACCCGAGCCTTTTGAGTTCTGACCTTGGATATATGTTCTCTATATTCTATTATGGCTACACGCCAAGTTTTGTTTAAAACGGAATTGGTTAAGGGGGCGAGAAGTGTCTGTACGCCTCGTCTCCAGTTTTAATATTTCCTTTTGGAAACTAGCTATTTCCTTAGTAGCTATATTAAGGAGGAACCTTGGTCCAAACCTCCCCATGAAAAAATGAGCTTTATGGCTTGGTCATCTTGAACCCCGGCTCATGGGCTATCTACAAGGGATAGTCATGAGCTCTCTTTGGCCCAGGGAAGGCCATAAGACATTGCCTCGCAATGTGGGCTACTTTTCTAGATAGGGCTTAATAGGGCACCGCTATACCGTCGTTATGCCCCACGAACCAACCGAGACGCACCGCCCCTTATTGATGGACTATGTAACTAGTCCAAGCTCGTCGCCCCTTGATATATACATCATATATCAGGAACCCAACATATTGAGCTATCCTGATCCGCTACAGAATATGTGTGCTATCCGTACCTCGTGCCCCATCACGGGAGATTACGTTGTAGGGATTATTAAGGAAACCTTCAGCGTTGCTGCCTATGCCAAATAGATATTCGATGACCCCTCACGAGTATCAAGGATTATCCGGATGTCGCTCTAGCATCTGTGGCTCTATTCCACTAACGCGCCGTGCCCAGTGAAGATAGCTTGTGCATGCCGGCTGCACGTGCATGTACGCCGCACGACCTTATATTTCGCTGTGCTCCAGGCACTGTAGTAACCATCCTAAGATAGGCCGTGATAGTTGGTGTCAGAGCTAGACTACTTTGGTATAAGCTTATTAGAGCGTAGAAGATTATGCCTATGCCTATCAGAGCCGGTCAGAGTTGACCCAGCTAATCAGATCTTGTGAAAGCAGATATGAGTGATGGTTCTCAAGTTGGTAATACGGGATACCTACTTAACAGTTGTTATCTTCAGAGCTGAAGTTGCTCATGATAGATGATCCAAGCCCCGTTATGAATATTTGTAGAGAGGGTTGCCTACATGTCAGTTGATATTGGAAGCGAGATGAAGGCTCCATATCTAAGTGCGAGATTGCTCAAGTTAAGTGTGCTTTGGACAATGATGCTAAGATGAAGGACTGATATTTGAGTTAGAAGTGACGATCTATATCATTGGTTGTCTTTGGAAGGTTGGTAAGTATAGCAAATGCTCTATGAAGAATAGTAGTAGGGCGATCTTGCAGGTCATTGTTTACATTCGATCCGCATACGCACTGTAAAGTATAGTAACAGTTGTGATCAAGGACGATGCCCCTCAGCAGAGATCGATATGGTCAGGGTTTTATACCAAGTACTTACGTGCAGAAGCCGCGAAGCTTAGTTAGGTTAGAATTCCTTAGTGTCAATAGAAGATTGAAGAATTCTAGTTGATACTCATATTGATTGTCCTGAGTTAGACACAGAGACGTTCTGGAATTGAACGTCATGATCCTAATGTTGAGGCGCTAAGAAAAAGACATGGTTTGGGTCCCGAGTTTGTACATAGTGATTTTCGTTAGTGTTGACGTCGAGGGTAGAGTTTCTTTTGGTTATGCAACATAAATAGCGACCTCCCCAGTTAGATTATCGCATATCTATAGTTGGTCTCACAGTAGCATAGGACACTGCTTTGCTCACTCAAAGAAGGTATGAAGACCGAGTGATGCTTGTTCTCTGGCTCCATAGCTGATTTTTAGGCTTATCATCGTGCGAGTGCTCTAGCCGAGTTGATCCTTGTTGTTCCACAAGATGGTCCTAGATCATTTCAAGCTCACAGATTAGTGAAGACTCACGTTTCTGAATGGCAGCAAGTTACGTGGTTATCGCATAACAGAGTTGAGCTACAGTCAGTTATTCGGGTTACCTCAGACATGATCTCAGATGGATCAATACTCTAGGATAAAAGATCCTGAGCAGAATTGGACAGCTTTCCCAATTCCTTCAGATGGTCATTGGCGGTAGGGTCAGATTCCCGCGACTCTATTTATATTGATGGAGTGTCTTTAGAAGACCACATCCAAATGACTGGCCAGAGTTGGTTGCATTTGTAGAAGATAGTTCAAAGATAGAGAATGGCTACACTTTAGCTTAAAGATGATTGTGACAGTATGAAGGTTGATCTCTGCGAGTTTGATAGTAGTTGGAAGTGGCAAGCCAACGAGCTTAAGGCGACAGGTGCAGCATTCTGTTCCCGAATTCTCCAAGTTACTCAGGTTCAAGTAGGGATGAAGAAAGGGAGAAATGCTTCAGAAGTCAATCAGTTATATGCCGTAGCTTCGTCCTCGGCGAGGAAGTCGAGCTTATTAAGTATAGGTAGAGCTGCTAGTTGTGGCACAGTTGTACGCAGGTTCCAACATGGGTCATTACCATCGAAGTTTGGCAAGTACAGATGCCAGTGTTATGTCTTCCTTGAAGAGTGAGGTTGATTGGAGTCCTCTAAAGTTGAGAGGCCTTGGTGATGCCGGAGTAGTGATCGCCCTTCCTGTAACCGAGTTAGGTACATATGCCATCTTTCGCTCAATAGGTTAGATAATGGGGTACCACGAAGCTGGTAGAGCATATCATTGCCGCACATGGGTTTTCCAAGTTTACAACGAATGCCTTTGTGGCGGACCTCAATGGTTTTCCTGGCGGTAGGGTCAATCAGAGTTCCTGCGTCTTGATAGGTGGCCATGGTGGTTTTGTTGGTAGTAGGACAAAGTGGGTCTGCGCCTTGTTGAGAGTATGCTACCCTCCCTCGCCCAAGTGAATAATGAGTACCAATTTAGTTCTATACTGGTAAGGCAAGAGTGCCGCATCTTGATCTTGTGTCCTAGATGTTTTGTAAGAAGGGTAGACACGGTTTGAAAACCTTTGTAGATTTAGTTGAAAGAGCAGTCATGCACTTTCAGAGCACGACATGTGTTTCGTAGCAGATGGAGGAGTTTACCCCTGGTTTTAAGGAGACTTGCACCTTACTACTCGTAAAAGAAGAGTGGAGTTTAAGCCGTTCATAGAAGATTAAACTCTTGAGCTGCAAAGGTACTGTGCGACTCGAAAGGAAGAGCGCACTAGTGTGACTCAGCTGGGAGCACACCTCTTTTGGATGGGATTATAGATTTCCTTGTCAGGCTATCCGGAAGAGATGCTAGGTTTATCGAGTAGAGCAACATTTCAAATGTATTAGTGGAGAAGGCCCTTTGTGGCAGGATCCTGAAGAAGCACCACCAATACACATATCAGAAGGCTAAAGGCCATGGAACAATATTTAGAAGAGAAGGCAGACTCCAGAGTTTAAATGAAGGTTCAGTCACCGGCGCACTTCCAGTTGAAAGGCCGAAGAATAAGGTTCAATCGTGAAAACCACAGTTGCTAGCATCGAGACTAGCAGTTGGGTTCAGTATCCGCTAGTATAGAAGAATATATAGTACTCTGAACTAAGTGCGGGAGAGTGTTAGTTTCTTGAAGATAGAGAAGATCAAATCATTAAAGAGCCATGTTGAAGAGTTCTTGACGGGGATGTCAAAATTATTTTAAGTGCGAGAGGGTGTGACGCCCTAGCAAATGATGGGCAAATCTTCCTAATCTTTTTAAGTTCTGACCTTGGATATATGTTCTCTATATCCTAATATGGCTACACGCCAAGTTTTGTTGAAAACAAAATTGGTTAAGGGGGAGAGAAGTGCCAGTACGTTTCGTCTTTAGTTTTAATGTTTCCTTTAGGAAACTAGCTATTTCCTTAGTAGCTATATTAAAGAGGAACCTTGGTCCAAACTTCCCCATGACAAAATGATTTTTATATCTTTGTCATCTTGGACCCCGGCTCATGGGCTATCTACAAGGGATAGTCATGAGTTCTCCTTGGTCTAGGGAAGACCAGGAGACATTGCCTCGCAATACAGGCCATTTTTCTAGATAGGGCTTAATAGGGCGCCGTTGTGCCCCATGAGCCAACCGACTTGCACCGCCCCTTATAGATGGACTATGTAACTGGTTTAGGCTCATCGCCCCTTGATATAAACATCATGTATCTGGAACCCAGCATATTGAGCTATCCTGATCCGCTACAGTACAGGTGTGCTATCCGTACCTCATTCCTCTTCACAAGAGATTACGCTGCAGGGATTATTAAGGGGACTTTCAACGTTGTTGTATATACCAAATAGATATTCAACTACCCCTCACGAGTATCCAAGATTATCCGGATATCTCTCTAGCATCCGTGACTCTATTCAACTGGCATGTCGTGCCCAGTGAAGATAGTTTGCTCATGCCGGCCGCACGTGGATGTACGCTGCACGACCTCATATTCCGCTGTGCTCCGGGCACTGTAGTGACCGTCCCGAGCCTGGCCATGACAAATAGGAGTATCTAGTTTAAGTAAAATCAGTAATTACTTATAATTATTTCATAGCAAGTATTTAAGCAGAATAAGAATATAACAGTGGTTAATGAAAATGTTAACAAGTAGCAAACAAATAACTTAAGTTCTTTAGCTGAATAAATTGTCCTTTAAATTTTTTGCAGGTTCAACACTTTATTAAAGCTTTAACCGAACAACCAGAACTTTTCTTGTTGGAGCTGCTGCTCTTGGTGTGCATTGTTACTGGCAGCGAGTGAGTAGCTCTTCTTCCTGATGATTTCGTGTTCTTAGTTCTTGGTCTTGTTGGCCTCAAGCATTGAGCTATGTTGCAAAATCATAGCTATTAGTTTAGGTCTGAATTCTCAAGTTTCCATTGTTCTTTTGTCTGATCCTGTTACATAAATAACAGTAAGTATATCATAACTCTTTTTAGAATTAATTAGATAAATGGATATAGAAAAGAATAATAGCACTGAACAAACCATATAAGATAATTATTCGTAAAAATAATTCTCATGATATCTTTGTAAGAGTAGCCCTGGTGAAATACTAGTTCTGGAGGACCTATAAAATTAAGGATAATTAATTTTTATTAGCATAGAAGCCCAGTAATTTATCATACCACTCTTGTCATCTCTTACCATAAAAATAAATGGATGGTCCACCACAAAGTCCACTTTCGATGGTGAAGCTGGACACATTTCAATACAACCAGAAGCAGTAACAACAGCTACCTTCGCTCCTTGCTCATTGACATCGATAAATGATCGGCGATGAACTTATGATACTTTAACATTACCTGCTACCATTCCATCAAGTTCAACATCATAAAAAAAATACAAATCTAGTTCATCTTCTTTAAGGGCTTCATAAGTTTCAAACACAAATGATATCTTAAATTTGGGGATCCTAAACTTCCCCACATCATAGCAGTCACTATTTTTAGAGAGTTCCTATGAATACTTTTTTCTAGAATTCTGAATCAGAGTAAACCTTTGTTATGTGCTTTACTTTCCATGTTTATTGTTAGAGTTATACCCTATTCAATAGAAGAGAATTAGTCTTTCTGCTTTAAAAGTTGTGGGCTAATAATTATGAGTAAATTAGTCTTTACGACTCAGTAGTAGTGTCCTACTTTATTGGTAATCAGCTGTAACTTAGCACCTTTATATAGTGGAGAAGGTGATGAATAAAGATAACCTTAGAATCCTTTTATCTCAACCTTGAGTTGAATTGAAGTTAAGGTTCTTCCATAAACCTATTGCTCTCTTATATTCCCAAGTTAATCATAGGTCCGAGTACAAGGAAGGGAGAAGGTATTCAGTACATATCAAAGTGGTGTCAGAGCCTTGTTATTGATCCAAGAGTCGAGAATTTGGAGAAGTCCATGGAGATGCAAATAACGCAGATGAAACAGCTAACAGAGATGTTGGAAAAGTTCAGTACTTGCGTGGAGCAGATTGCAGCTCAATCGAGCAACAACAATGCTGAAACGTCAGTTAATTCTAGTCGATATAATGGAGGTTGTGTTAAGGTATGAACTCGAATTATGCTTGATATCATTTTAGTTCTAGCTGTTTCTGTTCAAGGATTAAAGACGGATTGAAACGGATTGAAAATGAGTTCAATGTTCATATTTGAACTGGTTATGATCGAAAAAAGTTCGAGCTAGTTATGTATCCTTAAGATTCAAACTTGTTAAGTTACCTAGAGTTTGAACTGGTTATGATGCCTGAAGACTCGAGCTGGTTCTATTCGAGTTGCTGAAGAAGAGTTCAAACTAGGTTGATGTCGTTCGAACGAGATTGAAAGATTTTACATTTTTTGTTCAAAGGCCGATGAACTTGTTCGAATGTGATTAGACTTCGTTCTAACTAAAATTAACTTGTTGCCATATTAAGCTTTCTTCTGAGACGTTGAGTTCTACCTTGTGATACATTCTACTTGAAATTGGCCTTCTAGTATATAAAGAGGACTTAGGTTATTTTGTTAGCCTATCTTTTCTCTGTGAGTTTAATTCTAGACCTAGAATTTGAGAGGCTCCATTATAGCTTGAGAAGCTTGGAGAGATCGTTGTAACCCATTTGATTAACATAGTAGATTGTCCGGGGATTGGTTTTTTTATTCGTAAGGGTTTTCCACTTCCCTCCTCTGGGAATTCTTGTATTCTTTATTGTTCTATGTTTCTTAGTTTCGTTGATTGGCAATTTCTGCGTATCGTTCTTGTAGTAGAAGAGAGATTAGCTACCTCTATTCTCAATAATAGGTATCAGAGTGAGTGTTAGGCCTTGTGTGGTGAAGAACGATGGACGATCAAGAGAAGTTGAAGATCATAAAGTTTAATGGATCAAACCTTGGGGTGCGGAAGATACAGATAGAAGATTATCTCTATCAGAAGGATCTTGATTTACCACTGGGTGGAGTTGAGATGAAGCCAGTAGATTTTGTAGCTGCTAAGTGGGCGTGATTGGATCGCAAAGCGCTTGGAACAGTTAGGTTAGTGCTATCATCTCAGATTCTACATATGATTTCCAAAGTTACGACTACAAAGGGTTTGATGGAGATGCTGTCCGCTATGTACTCGAAACCGTCCGGGGCAAATAAGGTTCACCTTTTACAATGCTTGTTTACTTTGAAGATGAAGGATAATGGTAGTGTGCAAGCTCACATCACTGAGTTCAATACCATATATGCTCAATTAGAATCTGTTACAGAAGAGGTGAGAGTGTGGGCTCTTCTAGGGCAAATTCCAAAAAGCTGGGAAGGATTTATTACAGCTGTGAGCAACTCATGGGGGGGGGAAACATCAAATTTGATACTATAGTCTCGCTGATTATGAGTGGAGATAATAGGCGTAAAACATTTGAACCCTCTTCGAGTTCAAACGACAGTATGTTGAACGCCGAGGAAAGAGGGAGGTCTTACAGAAAAGGGCCAAAATTTAGAAGGGGTCGATCACAGTTAAGAGGGAAGTTTTAGCCGCCCGGTGCGTGCTGGACTTGTAGAAATATGGGTCACTTCAGGCGAGATTGCAACACTTCTTCTTCCAAGAAGATTGATGATGAAGAGAAAGATGCAATAAACCTTACTGAAGAGGTTAGTTTTGACGAGGCTCTATTACTTTCGTGTGACAATGTTAGCGAATCTCTGATTGTTGATTCGGGCACTTCCTTTATGCTACTGCGAACGTAGATTTTCTTACTAATATTGTTAAAGGCGACTTCGGTACAGTCTTTCTTGTTGATAAGAGTGCACGCAATACTTATGGAAAGGGAAACGCTAGGTTGTTGTTACCTCTAGGGGGAACATTGGTTTTACATAATGTGCGACTTATACCTAAATTGGGGCATAATCTGATATCGGTTATCAAATTGGCGGATAATGGCGATTATGTGAGTTCCTTTGGTGCGACCTTCTGGAAGGTTACAAAGGGGGCTATGTTAGTAGCTCGAGGCTTGCCACAAGGAACGTTGCATATAACGCATAGCATAATTTCTACTATTTGTACGGCCACTCCGAGGATTGATACAAGTACGTGGCACAAACGGCTCGGTCATATGAGTGAGAAGGGGATAAAGATAATGGTAACTTAGAGAAAGCTAGAGGGTCTTGCAGAAGTTGATCTTAAGTTTTGTGAAGAGTGTGTTCTTACAAAGAAAAAGGTTAGTTTCAAATTATCTGGGAGATCAAGGAAACTTGGAAAGCGGGATCTTGTACACACAGATGTTTGAGGGCCAACCAAGGTGTCTTTTTTGGTAGTTTTCATTACTATGTTACTTTTATCGATGATGTTACTAGTAAACTATGGTCTACTTCGTGAAGAACAAGTCAGATGTGTTTAATAAATTCAAGAGGTGGAGGGCCCTAGTTGAAAATGAAACTGGATTAAAACTAAAGTGTCTCAAGTCAGATAACGGGGGTGAATACTGTAGTGACAAGTTTGAAGACTTTTGCACATCAAACAGGATTAGGAGACAGAAGACTATTCCTAGAACACCGTAACAAAATGGTATTGCAGAACGCATAAATCAAATAATAAACGAGAGAGCGAGGAGTATGAGACTCAACGCAGCGTACTTGATTAACAGAGGGCCTTCGACAACTTTGGACTTTGGAATTCCTGAAGAAGCATGGATTAGTAAAGACGTAAACCTTAATCACTTGTGTATTTTCAAATGTACCTTATATGTGCTTGATAATTAAGATATAAGGACCTTGTTAGATGCAAAGTCGATGAAGTGCATTTTCATTGGATACGG
The DNA here is from genome assembly GCA_014058105.1 of Kingdonia uniflora. Lineage (NCBI taxonomy): Eukaryota > Viridiplantae > Streptophyta > Magnoliopsida > Ranunculales > Circaeasteraceae > Kingdonia > Kingdonia uniflora. The sequence goes on along the minus strand of JACGCM010001686.1, from coordinate 139,421 downwards.
TGGTGATGAGTTTGTATACCGGTTTTAGGATGCGAAGAATCAAAAAGTTATCCGGAGCCGTAATGTTACATTCAATGAGAAAGGAAGTCTTATATAAAGACTTCAAAGTACCTGTGGAAAGGATTCGAGGTGAAATAGCGAAAAATGTCGACATTGAAGATGATGAACTCTCTCGAGAGGATAATGTTGAAGTAATTGTTGAGTCTGATGCACCGGATCAAAACGAGGAACCTAATGATCTAGACATTCTAATAACACTTCGAAAGGAGCCGAGAGTTGAGTGAACTCTGGCTAGGTACGTTAACTCCTTAAATCACTTGTTACTTACAGATGGTGGTGAACCTAAAAGTTACAAGGAGGCTTTGGATGTGGAAGCCAAGAGAAAGTGGGAGCTTGCTATGGATGATGAGATGTAGTTATTATCAGTAAATCAAACTTGGTATTTAGTTCGATTACTGAAAGGGAAGAGAGCATTACACAACAAATGGGTATACAGACTAAAGTACGAATCTGACGATTCAAGGAGATTCAAGGCTAGACTTGTGGCGAAGGCTTTCAGCAGAAAGAAGGCATTGATTTTGGCGAGATCTTTACTCCTGCTGTAAATATGTCTGCAATTTGGGTTGTGATAAATATAATTGTAGTTGAAAATTTGCATCTTAAGCAACTAGATGTTAAGACCGCATTTTTACATGGCAACCTCGATGAAGAGATCTATATGAAGCAGCCAGAAGGGTACTATGTGAGAGGGAAAGAAAATCTTGTGTGTAGGCTCACGAAGAGCTTATATGGATTGAAACAAGCACCGAGACAGTTGTATTTGAAGTTCGAACAGTTCATATCCAAAAATGGTTATTCGAAGAGTAATGCCGATCACTGTTGTTTTATCAAGAATACGGGGAACTCATATATCATTCTACTTCTGCATGTAGATGATATGTTGGTAGCAAGTGCCGACATGGGAGAAATTGTTAAGTTGAAGGAACAATTATTCCAGGAGTTTTCTATGAAGGACTTGGCGGCGGCGAAGCAAGTTCTTGGTATGCGTGTTACAAGGGACAAAAAGTGGCAAGAATTGAAACTATCTCAACTTGAGTACATCGGCAAAGCACTCAAATGTTTTAATATGGATGATTCTAAAGTTGTTAGTACACCATTGGGAGGTCACTTCAAATTATCAAACGATTGTTGTCTGAAGACGCAGAAGGATCGCGATGAGATGCGGAAAGTTCCTTATCAATCTGCGATTGGTAGCCTAATGTACGCTATGATATGTATGAGACCAAACATTTCTCAAACAGTGGGAGTTGTTAGTAGGTCTATGAGCAATCTAGGCAAGGAGCATTGGAGAGCTGTGAAATGGATACTGAGGTATCTAAAGGGGACTCAAGATATGACATTATGTTATGGGGGTTCTCAAATATGCTTATAAGGTTTTGTTGATTCTGATATGGCGGGTGACATGGATAGGCGGAAGAGCACTAGTAGTTTCGTTAGCGGTGCAGTTACATGGGTTTCTAGGCTACAAAAGATTGTAGTTTTGTCTACGACGGAGGTGGAATATGTTGCAGCTACAGAAGCTTGCAAAGATATAGTTTGGCTTAAAAGGTTGATGAAAGAGCTCGGTAATGAATAACATTCTCCTAAGCTGTATAGTGATAGTCAAAGCGTTATACACTTCGAGAAGAATTTAGTTTTTCACTCTAGGACTAAGCATATTGATATTCGATATTATTATATTTGCTCGCTCCTCGAGGCTGGAGTGTTGAAGCTCGTGAAGATTCATACTGATATGAATCCGGCTGATATGTTTACGAAGGTGGTCACTTTTTAGAAGTTGATAACATGTACAACTTCTGTGGGTCTTCAAGATTGAAGGTCCAGGTAGTTCGAGCAATTCATTTAGAGATCTGAAGATGGGTTATGAAAGATTCAATTTCAAGTGGGAGATTGTTAAGGTATGAACTCGAATTATGATTGAGGTCGTTTTAGTTCGAGCTGTTTCAGTTCAAGGATTGAAGATGGATTAAAACGGATTGAAAATGAGATTTTCAATGTTCATATTCGAACTGGCTATGATGCCTGAAGACTGGTTATGTTGCTTGGAGTTCGAACTAGTTATGTTGCCTGAAGACTCAAGATGGTTCTATTCGAGTTGCTGAAGAAGAGTTCAAACTAAGTCGAAGTCGTACGAACGAGATTAAAGCTAGTTCGAACGAGATTGAAAGATTTACGTTTTTCGTTCAAGGACCGATGAACTCGTTCGAACGAGATCAGACTTCGTTCGAACAAAAATTGACTGGTTGCCATATTAAGGTTTCTTCTGAGATGTTGAGTTCTGCCTCATATTACGTTTTACTTGTAATTGGTCTTCTAGTATATAAAGAGGACTTAGGTTATTTTGTTAGCTTATCTTTTCCCTGTGAGTTTAATTCTAGACCTAGGATTTGAGAGACTCCATTATAGCTTGAGAAGCTTAGAAAGATCGTTGTAACCCATTTGATTAACATAGTGGATATTTCGGGGAGTAGTTTTTTATTCGTAAGGGTTTTCCACTTCCATCCTCTGGGAATTATTGCGTTCTTTATTATTTTGTGTTTCTTAGTTTCGTTGATTGGCAATTTCCGCGTATCGTTCTTGTAGTAGAAGAGAGTTTAACTACTTCTATTCTTAGCAGGTCGTAGATACGAAGATGATAGTTTCCAACATTTTCATTCAAGGAGTTCTTTTATGCCTAAGACTATAAAGATCAATTTCCCACGTTATAATGGCGAAGAAGACCCAACCACTTAGCTTTGCAGGGTAGAATAATTTTTTGAGCTCCATGATACGCCAATATCCGATCGTATCTCCTTAGCATCGTTTCATCTAGAAGGAGATGCAAAGTTATGGTATCAATTATTAAAGCAAAAAAAGGTTGTCGTCTCTTGGGAGGACTTCAAGGAAGGTCTGGATTCTCGATGCGGTCCTAATAAATTGTTAGATTTCTTTGGGGAACTTACCAAACTGCAGCAAACCGGGATTGTGCATGAATATCAAGCTAACTTTGAAAAATTACTTGCTAAAGCTGGACCATTACCACAAACGAAACATGTAAGTTTCTTTGTAAGTGGGTTGCGAGATATTATCCGAACTGATTTGCATGCCAATACTCCTAGTACCTTGTCATCAGAAATTGGGCTAGCACGGCTATATAAAGCACACGACCTCTCTCACCAAAAGGTACCCTCAACAACTTCATAAACTAGTACTCATGTTCAAAGCATTTTTTCCAATAATACAACCATGTCACCAGTAAAGAAGTTATCAATAGAGGAGTTGAATGAGAGAAAAAGAAAGGGGTTATGCTTTCGATATAATGAAAGATTTGTGTTGGGTCATTGCTGCTAGAGGTTGTTCTCAATTCAGGCCAGCCTAGGGGATAGCGACGAAGATGAGGAAATGGAAATTGATGGTGGTGCGGATGATCAAGCACCAAAAATCTCTTTACATGCTATTGCCGAAACCCATGCACCAGATACTATGAGAGTTATGGGAAGTCTTAGAAAAAAGCAAACCACTATGCTCATTGAGTCTGGAAGTGCGCACAACTTCGTGTGTGAATGGATGGCAAAGAGGGTTGGATTGCAACCAAACTCAACTGGTGGTTTGAAGGTGATGGTAGCTTCAGGTGAGATATTGAGGAGTTCAGGCAAATATGCTCAGACTTGATTAATTTTACAAGGTGTTTCGATATCTGTAGATTTGTATATACTTTTACTTGAAGGATATGATGTTGTCTTAGGTGCTTAATGGCTGAGTACTTTAGGGCCTATTGAATGGTATTTCTCGAAACTTCATATGAAATTTAATGTTGAAGGGAAGGAATTAAATTTACTGGGCTTGTCGACTTCCAGAAATAAAGTTGTTAGCAACCTTCAAATACAAGGTGCAGCAAGAAAGAGAAAGAGAATTCTGTTGAAGTTATATTCCTTGAAGGAGTCGCAAACACATGTTCCTGAGTCTATTATGCCTTTGCAAGTCAAACAGTTACTTCACAAATACGAAGGGGTTTTAGCGACACCTACGGGCCTTCCTCCTCGACGCTTGCAAGATCACAAAATTCCTTTGCAACCTGGTTAAGGGCCTGTCTCTGTTAAGCCATATCGGTACCCGTATTTTCAAAAAATAGAAATATAAAAGTTGGTGGCAGAGATGCTATCTACTGGTATGGTTCGACAAAGCAACAGTCCATACTCTTCTCCTGTGGTATTGGTAAAGAAGTATGATGGCTCGTGGCGAATGTGCATCGATTACCGAGCCCTGAATAAAATCACAATCAAGGATAAATTTCCAATCCCCGTGATAGATGAGCTATTGGACGAATTAAATGGTGCGATTTTTTTTTGAAGTTAGATCTCCGCTCGGGTTATCATCAAATCCGGGTGCATCCTCGTGACATTGAAAAGACTGCTTTCTGGACTCACCATGGGCACTATGAATTCCTAGTAATGCCGTTCGGCCTTACTAATGCACCCTCATCCTTTCAAGCGCTTATGAACGAGGTATTTCAGAGTTATTTATGAAAATTTGTTTTAGTTTTCTTTGATGACATTCTAATATATAGCAAGACATGGGCTGCACATATGAATCATCTAGAGATTGTATTTTCTATATTGAAATCTCATGAATTGTATGTTAAGCGAGAAAAATGTCAATTTGGCCAAAACAATGTCGAATATCTTGGCCATGTAATTTTAGATACGGGAGTGGCGGCGGATCCAGAAAAGATCGATACGATGGTACGTTGGCCCAAACCAACAACCTTGAAGGCGTTAAGAGGTTTCTTGGGGCTAACGGGCTACTACCGAAAGTTTATTCAAAACTATGGTAAAATAGCTGCTCCACTAACTCATATGTTGAAGAAAGACTCGTTCCTTTGGACAAAATCGGCAGGAGTATCATTTCAACAACTGAAGGAAGCCATGACGAAAGCCCCAGTATTAGCTTTACACAATTTCTCACAACAGTTCATTGTTGAATGCGACGCTAGTGGTTCGGGTATGGGAGCCGTTCTAATGCAAGATCATCGACCTATAACATTTTTCGGCCAAGCATTACGTAGAGGGAACTTGTTGATGCCCACTTATGAGAAGGAGATCTTAACATTAGTATTGGATGTGGAAAAGTGGCGGCCATACTTACTGGGAAGAACATTCTTGGTACGGACTGATCACTGCAGTTTAAAGTATTTGTGGAGTCAGAAGATTACTACTACAGGTCAACAAAGATGGTTGTACAAGCTAATGGGATTTGACTTCATTATTGAATACAAAAAGGGAAAGGAGAACGTTGCGGCCGATGCCCTTTCAAGGAGAGAAGAAGGGGTATTTGTAGCTATTAGCCAACCAATTTCTAATTGGCTTGAGGCTATCAAGGAAGAGGTAAAATCTAGTCCAGATTTGCAAAGTTTAGTTCAGCGCATTCAAGATGATGAAGCAGTGGGGTCATGGCAGTTTTGCGATGGGGTTATATTCTTCAAGGAAAGGATTTATCTTGCTCTAAACTCTTCCTTAATTCAATATATTATGGGACAATTTCACAACAGTACTCATGAAGGATACCACAAGACTCTTCAAAGAATTCGAGCAAACTTTTATTGGACGGGAATGCGAGGCAAAGTTTGAGAGTTCATTGCAATTTGTGATGTATGTCAAAGGCATAAGTCAGAACAAATCTCTCCTACGGGTCTACTTCAACCACATCTAATTCCAAATCAGGTATGGAAAGACATTTCTATGGATTTTATTAATGGTTTACCCACTTTAAGGGCAAAACTGCGATCTTTGTCGTGGTTGATAGGCTTTCTAAGTATGCGCATTTCATTTCATTGTCTCATCCTTATACGGCTGCTGGAATTGCACAAATTTTCTTCGATAATATCTTCAAGTTACATGGAATGCCGAGGTCCATTGTCTGTAATCGTGATCCGACATTTACCAGCTTGATTTGGTCCAAACTGTTCAAGTTAAATGGCACTAATTTCAACTATAGTTCAGCCTATCATCCTCAAACAGATGGCCAAAGCGAAGTAGTAAACTGGACTGTGGAAATGTACTTTAGATGTTTTACAAGTTTACGACCTAAGGAGTGGAATCGGTTGTTATCATGGGCTGAGTATTGCTATAATACTAGCTTGCATTCGGTAATCGAAACAACACCTTTCGAAGTATTGTATGGTAGGCCACACCAACCTTACTGTCATATATTCCTGGAATTGCAAAGGTTGAAGCTCTAGACAAGGAATTAATGGCTCGTGATCAGGTTATTAAGGATTTGCGAACTACTATCAAGGAAGATCAATCTCGCATGAAGAAAGTATATGATCGGTACCATAGAGATAAAGAATTTGTAGAAGGAGATTGGGTATATTTGCGCTTCAGCCATACCGTCAAATGACACTTTTGATGAGGACAAATTTCAAATTATCGCCAAAATATTATGGGCCTTTTCAAGTTTTATTGAAGATAGGTGTTGTGGCTTATAAGTTGGCTTTGCCAAAGGAATCTCGGATTCATCCCGTGTTTCACGTTTCCTTATTAAAGAAGAAGATTGGTAAAAATATCCAAGTTCAAGTCGAGCTGCCCTTGATGAAAGATGATGATGACTCTCTCTATCCTAAACCGTAAGCTATTCTTGATCGTCGCATTCATAAGAAAAAGGAAAGAAATTTTAATTCATTGGCAAGGTCTGTCACCAGGCAACATGGGAAAAACTAACTACAATGACAGAGCAGTTTCTAAGCTATAGCCTTGAGGTCAAGGCTGCTATTTAAGGGGGGGGAGAATTATTATGTTCTTTACTTTCCATGTTTATTGTTAGAGTTGTGCCCTATTAAGAAGGAAAGAATTAGTCTTTCTGCTTTAGAAGTTGAGGGCTAATAATTAGGAGTGAATTAGTCTTTACAACTCAGTAGTAGTGTTCTCCTTTATTGGTAATCAGTTGTAACTCAGCACCTTTATATAGTGAAGAAGGTGATGAATAAAGATAAGCTTAGAATCCTTTTATCTCAACCTTGAGTTGAATTGAGGTCAAGGTTCCTCTATAAACCTATTGCTCTCTTATTTTCCCAAGTTAAACATAAGTCTGAGTACAAGGAAGGGAGAAGGTATTTAGTACATACCAACCTTCTTCAGAATATCCCATAGCCCATCTCTATTGTTCGGAAGCAAAATGGACATTGCCATGTTGCTGCTATCCTCACATTGCTTATAAGGGAGTCAAAGCCCTTTGAAATCTTCGAAACAATGAAAAAATGGATCATCTACTGTAGTTATATTTATTATGTTTATCAGTTGTTCTATGTGAAACATATTCTCACTGCAATTATCTTTATAAATTGTGTAGCTATATAAATGCTAACTACTGAAGATTTTGAAGTTTTTCTGTGAGTGTTAATTGCCATTTGTCGTAGCTTGAACATGCAACCTTTTCTTCATTGAGAATCGTCGTCACTATTGCTTGGAAATGTTATCTCAATTGTTGACGTGATGCAGAGCTGTTAGCAAATTACAAATTACTATATGGTTGTCTTAGTTTTATTACAACTTACTCTTTTATGTTACCTAATACGCTTCTTACTTTCGCAGCTTCATTTATTAAAGCGTGTACGTATAACTTGTTATAGGCTTCCCTCAGACCTTGGGTAATTCTTCTCCTGCATCTCATTTTATTTCAAGACGATAAATTATGTTTAGTTTTTGCCAAATTGATAAATTTTTCCTTCACTTAATACCTTGATGTAATGAGCCCATTTCATAATAAACTGTAAGCTGGAATGTAGGGATGGCAATGGGGCCAATTTGGGGTGGTGGAGCTAATCCTATCCCCATCCCCGTTTAAATTCTCCACTACCATCCCCACCCCAAAGCCCATTTAAGTTAAACGGGGATCCCCATCCCCCCCCCCCCCCCCCAACATTGCAAAACTAAATCCTATCCCCACCCCCATTTAACTAATAAAACTATTTTTTCAATAACAAATTATTTTATATAAGTTTTTATTCATATATTTAAGAGTAATAGCAATAAACTATTTAAATGAGGCGGGGCGGGTATGAATTTTTCAAGGCAATCCCAAATCCGCCCCGCTTCCCCACGGATTTGTGTTATAATTCTCATACCCGCCCCGTTCGGGACGGGGAAGATCTCCAATGGGGTGGGTCAAATTGCCATCTCTACTTGAATGTACTATTTTTTTTCTTTTGAGGTATTCTACGACAAGCGATATCGTGACTTCAATAACAACAAGATTTATTTCAGGACTAGTGGACCACATATATAACTAAATTTCTCAAGCGTATCATTTTGATATATAATTTCTCCACGGAACACAATTTGTGAAACGTCGAAATACCTAAATTTTAATGCCTTGGTGTTTTCAGGCTTGGAAAGCACGTTGAACTAAGACAAGCACAGCTAAGCCATTGGGTGCGAAAAGTTAAAAGACGAGAGGTTCTTGACGGCAGTTCGGAGTTCCATTTTTGAAGTTCTTTTTACTCTGACCGCTGCATAGCTTGATCGGCCACATCCTCTACATCATCTTTCTTTGGAGGGTCACTAGGATCAAATATTCAGCAAGTCCTCTGCAATGTGGATCCTAGATCCACTGGATATGGAATTTCACCGTGTATGCTACTCTAAATTCCATGTTGTTTGTAAATGATTTGCTAATTGTTGGGGGAACTATAAGTTATAACCAATACTTGTTTTTGACTGACAACATCAAATAAACATAAAAGTGTTACATAAAAGGAAGCAAGTAGGCAGAAGAAGCAAGTAAAAAGGTTTTGATAGTATTAGAGAGGAAATGTAATTTCATTTTTCTGATCATTTCTTACATTGGGATGCTGCCTATTTATAGAGATTTGGAAGCATGACATGCCATTCATTGGTCATCCACTAAAGCATGTGTGACATGTGGCTCCACGTCATGTTCCACATCATACTTATATATCAAGCATGTATCCACATCATGCTTTACAATAGAAAGTAAACTTCTCAGGGTGTTTCTTTCAGTGTTTATCGCGAGATCGAATCCGTTATTAACTTATAGGAGTAATTTGATTTTTGTTTAGCTATACAAAGCTGATAATCTTTCAAAAGCTATCAACTTGGTTGTCTGTGATAAATAGGTACACATCAAAATACACAATATACATCTTATGGAAAGCTTGTGGAAACTGATTTGGTTATGTTAATTTGTCGAAAAAGATTTGTAGAAGGTTGAGTTGTAAATGACTATTTGGATATCAGTGACCAAAAATGCTATAGAAGGATGTTTACAAAGTCTGTTTGCTTATTTTTCTGGAAGATTCTAAGCTGAGTTTACTTTTTTCTGTACTTTAAATCTATAATAATAAAAAAGCAACCCATCTTTTTGCTTTGGTTTCAGACGTCCATTCTACAGACGCGTATGATGAGGCATACTTTGGAAGGCTTGAATTATTTTCATGGTACTTCTGTACCATGGAAATGATCTGGGCCGTCCAACCCCTAATTGCCGAATTGAATATTATTTTTGAGTTTCTATCTCCTTCTCCTTCATCTTGTACATCAAGTTGGGGGTTTAAGGTATGGGTTTATGTCTCTTCTCCCTCTAAAAACCAAGCTCTCCAGAATAAGATACAAGATCGCAGGCTTCTCTACTCATCTCATGAAGCGAATTCAAATAGGCCTAGTTCGTGGGATCTCATTGAATTTGATATTAAGTCTGTCGTTTATATTAGTGTTCACAGATGGTCGTAGGAATTCTCATTGGTGTTAAATTTGGTACAGATGGCGTAGCAATAATTGGAAGCAGATATGCCGCTATCGTGGTCATATGTATCTGTATATTTGTCGCAGGTTTTGCTTGGTCATGGGGTCTATTGGGATGGTTGGTACCCAGCGAGATCTTTCCACTTGAAATTCAGTCCGCATCATAAAGTATCAATGTTTCAGTAAACATGTTTTTCACATTCCTCATTGCGCAAGTCTTCCTTCAGATGCTTTGCCATGATCAAGTTTGGTCGATTCTTTTTCTTTGCCGCTTTTACGGTGATGATGTCATATTCATGTACTTCTTCCTACCAGAAACCAAAGGTATTCCAATTGAAGAGATGTAGGTAGTATGGAAACAACACAAGTACTGGGGCAAATTTATTCTTGATGATGATCTGGCTGATATTGAGAAACTGGCAAAAAATACTAAGTTTGGGTTCAGTTTTATAAGAACTCAATTATGCAGGGAGATTTGTTTCTATGGATTTTAAACCAAGCTTCCCTCTTTATGTACATTACTATTGCATCAAATGTAAATGTGCCTTTGAGTTTATAATTATATTCTTGTCTCCGGTGTAATACTTCTCAAGTTAACTGAACTCAACAAAGTTCTTCATTCTCTACTGTGTTTCGCATTTAGTTACATTTCTTTTGTTATACTTTTGGTCTAATTGGTGTCTAATAAAATTGTTGCGATATATAGTCCTACATTGGACAAATAATCATGCCTTGCACCTCAAAATATAAGATATTGGGTAACTCCTCTAAGTGCCAATTGGTTTAATTTGAGATGGAACCTCTAGCTTGAAGCTTTAATAGCCACTGCTCCAGACATTACTAGCGTTTATGCTTGAGCCATTGATTACAGACTTCTTTGGAGGGGAAGAACAAATGCAAAATAGTCTTGAAAGAAAATATATACTAAAAGAAGGGAAATTCTCCGTGATAGTACTTAATTCATTCTTTTAAAAGATAGACTATGAGGATTTGATTTGGATAAAAACTAGATAAGGGATATATAAGTTCTCTTATCTTTCTTTGTTCTGATATTCTCCCTCTTTTTTGAACTACAAGAATATGATTATGCAGTTAGAAAGTTAAACATGCTTCACATTCACTACAACAAATACGGGTATTTACATCACTAAAAAAATGACGTGAAAAAGAAATAACGTCACTTTTGCAAGCGACGTTGACCAAGGCAACTTTGTTAGTACTATGCATTTACGTCACTTTTTTAATGACGTTTTTATGTTGAAAAAGTGACGTCAAAAGTGTTACTTCATTAAATAATTTATGTTTATTCACGTCATTTAAAAGTGACGTAATAGGTACATTTTTACGTCAGCTAAGAAATGACGTAATATAGGTATCCTTGTCACGTTAAAAGTGACGTAATTGAAGAATTAACGTCATGTGAAAAGTGATATAAATATATAAAACAAAGAAATCTACATCACCGTAAAAGCGATGTTAATGGTTTGAAATTCAAAAAAATAATAATAATAAATTACCCTGCAGCTCTTGTATCTCATGTTATGCATATGAGGCACTTCAGCTGCAAGGTAGCTACCTGCCTACATTTATACAAGATTTGTAACTATACTCAAGTAATAGAAATACCTAAAAATAAATCAATATGTGCAGTACTTTTCAAAAAATAGAAACATATATTAATGTTGTAATGTCATACATGTTGATTTTAAGTGTAATAACAATCACCCTTACAACCGAATCTCTATATATTTATAATAAAATTAAAACCAAAGAATCTAGAAACATTGAGTGACACTAGCATAGAGCCATAAACCACCCTGAGAAAAAAAAGAGGAAGAAGAAATGAAATGAAGATTCACCTACCTTTATTTCTCCGCTTACAATGAAATGAAAAGAGATGACATTAAGAATATAAAACTTACAATTTTTGTTTCTTAGAGTTGTTCTTCATGATACTTAAGACCATATCCATGGCTATTTTCTGGTATTCCTTTGTCAGAGAATACACATCTAAGGTGGGAATTTAACTGAATCTACTTGGGTTGGAATTTGAGAGTTTCACCTCTTAGTCCATATCAGATGGTTTATTTAGGTTCACCCTCTTAAAATCTAAATCTGCCTGAGAAGAATTCGCACTTGACACCGTTGGTAACTCATCGCTTTTATAGCTCTAGCATGAGACATCTAGCACTCCTATTGGGTTCTGGGGCACATATTGAACTGCCACACTTCTTTGAAGCTCATGAATAAGTTCAAGACACTTGAAAACTCTCTCCTACATATCCAAAATAAATTCCCCATTTAATTAATATATATGCACTTCAAGGATAATAATAAAAAGATGAGCAAAGGCATTAGTATGATTGAGTAGTTCACCTTTTGTACATTTTTTATGAAGCAAGGTTCATACTTGTCAAGGTTGGTTTCCCTTATAACAGATATTGACACCGCTGCAGCAACCTCAAAAGGCTTGAATTCCAAGTATTCAATCCCTACATTGATTTCCCACACAACATTGATTAAGCTTTTGCTCCAATATACTTTGTTTCATATCAAAAGAGTGAAGATTTTGGAAGAAAAATACCTCTAGTTAGCCTTAAAATGAGCTCAACTAATCGAGAAATCTGTGAGCTTGGTAGAGGTAGATCATCATTGTTCTTATGAAAGAAGTAGTCTATGAAAGTGAAAGGTGTCACAACTCTCATTCTCCACTTCAATGTACTCAACACTAAAAGCTTCAATTTCTGTATAGTTTTAGCTTCAAAGATGAACTTGCATTCCTCAACTTTCAAGTAAACACATAACAATTCAGGAATATACACATGACTAACAATATAAAAAACATCTCAAACAAGTCTTTTGTTTTTTGAACCTGCAAATCTACAGATAGAGTCACTTCTATCTCCTCCATTTTGGCTGCTAAGGATAAACAAGCTACAGCTAACAACTTCATTATCCAAGCTTTCCCTCTCTACATAAGCATACAAACAATGAACACAATCAAGATCTGAAACTAGTAAACTAAATTAGCTAATGAAGAATAGCGCACGACCAACATTTATCTACAAAGAATCAAAGATAAAACCAAAAGAGAAACTTACTAGTTTTGAAGTGCTTCTTCCATGTGGATATTCCATTCACCTTTAACTGTATAAGTAAAATCTTGCATGCTTGACACTTCTTGTTGTAGCTTGCTCGTTCTACTGGCAGAGCTCTCCCAAAGATCATCTACTGCTGTTTAAACCCATAGAACCATAAATAAGGGAAGTTTAGGATTGTTCACTGCGTCTACAAACAACTTATATTTCTATAAATATCTCTATCTAAGCTGGAATTCCCTTTGCCATTTGGACCAGTCATAATACATCAGTTGAAGCAAAGCATTTTATAGAGAACTAGGAAGGTCTGTATCCGGGCCTTCTCAAGGACTATCTAATAACACAAAAGGAATACATTGGAAATAAAGCCTACCAAGATTTTCTTCCTACTACTTGAACTCGCAAGCAGCTCTGCCACTTTTGCTAGAAGTTGTTTTTCTTCATTAACAGCACACTCCTACATATACATAAAAAGATAAGAAGTTAAATCTTGTCGCAAGGCTTTGAAGGTTATACAAATAAACCTTTTATTAAAAAATAAAGAAGTTTCGGTTACACAAGGAAATTTTGAGTAAAAGATTTAAGTACCTCATATTTATTTTGGAGATCAGACAGTTTTTTATCATGGACAATCTGTTCTTCTTCAACAATGTGGGATAACTTGGAAGAGTGAAGATCTATGGTTTTAAAGAATATCAATGTAATATTCGAGATAGATCATGTGGTTTCCACTGCTCTGGAGTGGCCCTGTATACATTTTGCACAATTATAAATCTATAAAACCATTGTATGCACTCTAGTCTATCCTAGCTGCAGCTGATAAAATACCAACCTCTCGCAGTTGTTGTGCATATGCAGCCAGCTTCTCCCTTTGATTAGATAGACTGCTATAGGAGCACGATCCCGCTAGTGACAAAGTCGTGGTAGTCTTACGAGCAAGCCCTCCAACGACCCCAACCTCGCTTAACTAGAGCAGGGATATGACAGGTCAGTCGATGAGCGAACTCTTTGGTCGTCCAGCACGAGTAAGGATGCCCTGACAAAACTACTCTTAAGTATCTCTATACAACGAGCAATTATTAGCAAATGCAGAACAAATACGAGGAACACCCAACCTCACGACTCTGAAGGGATAGTCTAGGAATTTCCCTGAACACGTGAGATAGGATGCTCCTAGGTCAAACTCTCCTTATAAATAAAGAGGAGAGTAAACAAGACGGGATTTGCTTCTTCTTCTTCTTCCTTCTTCAAGCAAACTACTATTCCTCAGCGATCTCGAAAACATAATCAAAGAGAGAGAGATAGAGGAACCCAGAGACAGTTGAGCGGTGCCCTCCTCCGGTTCAGTATCAAGCCCAATTACCAACTGCATCAGCAGTCACACCACACATTTTCCCATGAATTTAATATTTCACCCCCCTCCCGAGACAATTTCAGACAGACTGTCACATCCCCCGCAGAACGACTAACTCCACATGCGGTCATACCACCCTCAGACTCCCTCCATGCAAGCCAGACCTGAGGGGGGGGGGGGGGGGGGGGGGGGGCGATTGTAGAAGCACGTTCCCGCTAGTGACGAAGTCGTGGTAGTCTTACGAGCAAGCCCTCCAACGACCCCAACCTCGCATAACTAGAGCAGGGAAACGATTGGTCAGTCGACGAGCGAACTCTTCGGTCGACCAACACGAGTAAGGATGCCCTGATGAAACTACTCTTAAGTATCTCTATACAATGAGCAATTATTACCAAATGTAGAACAAATCCGAGGAGCACCCAACCTCATGACTCTGAAGGGATAGTCTAGGAATTTCCCTGAACGTGAGATAGGATGCTCATAGGTCAAACCCTCCTTATTAATAGAGAGGAGGAGGGTAAACAAGACGGGATCTGCTTCTTCTTCTTCCTTCTTCAAGCAAATTACTATTCCTCAGCGATCTCGAAAACACAATCAGAGAGAGAGAGAGACAGAAGAAACCGGAGACAGTTGAGCGGTACCCTCCTCCGGTTCAGTATCAAGCTCAACCCATCGAACGATTATTGTTGTCCCCTAATAAAATAAGGAGACTACAACTGCCTTGAAGCTCAATAAGTGTATTATCAGCCTCTGAAGTAATTCCTTTTAGAAGCTGTCGTAGCAAGTAAAGTAAAATTCGGAAAAAAAATTAATATAGTATTCACGTATGAAGTAATAAGAACCTGGTACAGATAAATAAAAGTCAACTAGGAGAAATAGCTATACATACAAGAGATAAGTGTCTTGTGTCTCTTAAGAGTATCTCTTAAAAGTAGACTCTCAAGAGATAAGTGTCATGTGTCTCACAACAGCGATACACTTTATCTAACAAATGAGGAAAATCTACACGATTTCTAAAATCTTGAGGGATGTAAATTCTGGAATGACATGGTTAGGAAGTTTTACATAACACTATTTTTTATTTTTTTTTGTTGTTGTTGACAAGTCTCCTATGTTTTGCCTATATCTTGTGATGCTATAATTGAATTTAAAATCTTATTGCAGGACTTACATCGTCAAGGGCATATGAGTGTTTAAAAACTTATGAGTTCAAATGCCCAAAAGTTGCCTGAGAATTTCCTTCAAGCTCTCCAGCTAAATCATCCAAACTTTGGATACCAGAGCTGTATATGGTCTTCAGTTTTCCAACCCACCCTTGAAGTTATTCAGTAGCCTACAAAATTACCAAATAAGTATTTATTAGTTAAACGTCAAAATTGTTATCCAACTCAAAAAATCGACATCTAACTCTATTCACAGATGTATATATTACCTCTATTTTTGTAGAAACGAAAGAATGCATATCTTCCTCCATTTCTTTCAGTTGTTTCTCTTCCTGCACAGCTGAAGCTGCAACAGTCTTATGCAGGACCTTAAGTTGTAGAGTCAATTGAGACCGGAATTTCTGGACTAAGATTTTGTTTCCATCTTCTATTTTGTATTTGCGCTCTACACAATCACATTGTAAGAATTAACATCATAAAACCTCAAACGCAACGAGACCATCAACAACAAAGATACCTACCGATTTTAGAAAATAGCTCCGATACATCAGATGCTGCGTTCTCTAGACTTGATCGAAGCTCAAAGTCCCGTTCAACAAGTGTTTTCTCTGAAAAATCAAGAATAATTGAGAATTACGTAATAGCTAACTTCAAGAGAAAATGGTTGAGATGCCACTTTAACCGAGGGGATAGTCCAAATTGTCTAAAGTATAACATGAGTGTCACCAATAAAACCTAAATATTTTTTGCCTGGAAGTTAGGACTAATATGCCAAAACATGCCCCTTTTATGTAGGACGATATATATGGCAAAATTCAAGTTGTAAACGTTTAGACAAAAATTATTTCCAAAGAGACATTGCAAAGCACAAGATAAAATAACAATGTGTAAGAATGACAGAACTTAAGTACACATGTCCGTACTATAGACTGCACATAGAAGGGGTAACAAATAACAATAGGTGTAAAAATGTCACAACTTACTTGCACATGCCCGAACTATAGACTGCATATAGTCTGACTTCTTCATAAATGGCAATGAGGCTTCTTCGTTGCATACATTGAGAACGCTAAGTATAAGGAAGAAAAATATAAGGGATTATTTTACCCAATAGTCCAGAAAGTAGGTTAAGATTAGATTCGCCGGGACCAAGGGAGATGACCTGAATAAGGATCTATACCACAATGATGGAACAATCCTTCCAACTCGAGACAACCATTAGGATATGAAATCGAATGGTGGAATGGATCACGTCCCAGTTTCTTATGGTGAAGAGAACCTAAGCAGCCATATGGGTCTTCTTGAAATTGAGTCCTCACCAAAGCTTCCCCTTTAAGTGTTGATTCCTTTGTGCTCATCTCTCTAATTAATAGTCAACCTTCAATATTTCTTAAAGTGATAGATTTTCTCATAATCTATTTGCCAATATAGTAGCCCATGGACCACCAGAACGTCCCTAACCCTTTCCTTGAAGGGGCATTGCAGTCAATCTAACCCCATCGTTGCAATTTATTATGCTATAGCAGGAATGATTGTTATAGAATCAAATTTATTTCTTTACTTTGTGTTAATTATGTACATTTTGGTTTCTAGACTAGAGCTATGAAACTTGGCCGAGATGCCATTGTTCTTTCGCAGATTGTGGAATCAAGATTTATAGGTTTCCTTTCTCAGTCCTTCAATGATGGAAAAAGTGTAAGCTATTATAAATTGCTTTCTTGTTATTTTATTTTATTTTTTATTTAAGGATGTATAGATAGATTAGACTCCAACTGGATTGGTTTACACCAGAACTTGGAAATTTATGGTATAATCTGAATGATTATCCGAACAATAGATTTTCTTTAAGGAACAAAATTAGAATTCTCAAATATAAGAAAGATTTTTAAGAACTCTCCCAAAATTGGTTTATACTGAATTTTTAACTACGGATTGTGTATTATATGTTACTACAGAATATAGAAGTTCCTATTGTGGGCTACTACAGATGGGGATCTGTAAATGAACTGTACACCTTTGTCTAGTCAGAGGCTTCTGCAAATTATCATTTGGAAGCTATAAAGAAATTTTCCCTGTTTGATGAATATTTTATTGGTGAAAAACTAGGATTATTTCATGGAAAAGCTACTGGAACACAAATATACATGTGGAACTTGTATAAATCGGGAGTAGAATATTGTTTGGAATGGAAGCCTAAAACTACGTGCTCCAGCTCTTCAAATGAAGGTGACATATTAATTCACTCTCGAAGGGCCAGGACACGTCAATGTCAATATAACCGTGAGGTTTGTTATCCCGATCTCATTATCCATTCTAAGATTATTTTGTTACAAAAATAATAATTTTTGTAGCTTGAATAACGGACCATATCATTGATTCAACTTTTCTTCTTCTTCTTCTGATTTATTGATTGCTAAGTCATTCATTTTTCATCTTTTTTTGTTTCTAGGTACTTTTGCTTTTTTCCTATTCCCTCTCCCTAGGATCCTTGGTCTTTGTTCCTTTGTGCAGGCTATCAAACGTTTATTGGCTTTATTTGGTTTATTGGAATTGGCTTGATTTGTTTACTTTTTGAAACCAGATGTGTTGGACTTTAGATTAGTCGTAAAATTCTTATTGGGAGGGAAGACAAGGTTTGATTAGTATTAAAGACTGAAACCTCATGGAAATTAATGTCAAGGTGACTTACGTTCGACTATTAATCCACAATGTGATTGAGAAGCTTTTGTTAGTAGAGAAATACGAAGAACACCAATCGGTTTGGAATAATAGAGAATTTGATTACTCAAAACCAAGTAATTACAAGAAGAAAAACTCTCAAACCCTTGGTCTCTCCCAAAACTCTTTCAGGTCTAACATAACCTAAAAAATTAACCTAACTTCCCATTATATACTAGGGAACTCAAAAAATCATAAAGAGCAGATCTCGAGGCAAAATAATGCTTAGGATTGCAAAACACCGCCAAAGTCATTCGAGCGAACTAGGGAGTCGTTCGAACGACTTTACGCCTAATTGGTCTAAACCCTAGAAAAGTAGACCAACTCGTTCGAACGAACCCAAACTTGTTCGAACGAAAATATGACTCTGTGCCAAATTCCAAGGGACAAGACTACACGTTCGAAGGATACTCAAAGTCGTTCGAACGACTTTGAAAAATCTTTAAAAAACACTAGATCCTCCTGGATCATGGCTCCCCTCCTTTAGGGGCCTTGAACTCCTGCTCTAGCTTGAACTCACTATAAGAAAAGACATATATAATAGCGTTGGAAAACCGCTATGAAAAGCTACGATAGCATTTTGTGTCCACTCTATTCTCCCATGGTATCCATTTTATAATAACATTTTTTTAAACGCCATTAAATAACAACATTTGAGAAATGCTATCAATTTATTTTAAATGGCGTTTAGAGAACGCCATAGTTTGACTTTCTATGATGTTTTTTTATGCTATCTATTATTTTTTCCATAACATTTGTCTAATGCTATCTATTGTCTTTTCCATAGCATTTGCC
Source organism: Kingdonia uniflora (assembly GCA_014058105.1). Lineage (NCBI taxonomy): Eukaryota > Viridiplantae > Streptophyta > Magnoliopsida > Ranunculales > Circaeasteraceae > Kingdonia > Kingdonia uniflora. The sequence goes on along the minus strand of JACGCM010001686.1, from coordinate 120,496 downwards.
TAATGCTATCTATATTATCTTTTCCATAGCATTTGTCTAATGCTATATATTATCTTTTCCATAGCATTTTTCTAATGTTATTTATTATCTTTTCCATAATATTAGACTAATGTTATCTATTGTCTTTTCTATTGCATTTGTCTAATGCTATTTATTATCTGTACCATAGCATTTGTCTAATGTTATCTATTATCTGTAACATAACATCTTTAAATGTTATATTTATTCAATAAATTAGTAGTAGAAAATAATTAAAATGTTTAATAAACGCTATCATTAACACTTTCTAAATTACAAAAATGAAATTAACATTTCGTCAAATAAATAAAGTCACAACTTTACTGTAAAAATGACTCTTATACAATAAAAGTTGATCTTTTAATCATCATATTCAGGTCTTCGATAAAAAAATAAGAAGATAAAAGAAAATCACTTTTTATCTATGTACAATGGCCAAAACACTGTAGGAAGTCATTTTCAACTTCGACTCCATCATAAACTACATAAAAGATATGAAAAAGAGTACAAGCAAATTAAATTATAAATACTAAAGCAATCATACCATATCTAATCTGAAAATGAACACCAATCATGAAGCTTACTTTAAATTTTCTTATATAAAGATCAGTTATAGGTCCACTAATGTATAAGAATTGGATTATATAAGGATGTAGTGATGGAGAATAAATAGTTAAGTTTTAAGGGTTTATTATACCTGAATCAGTCATCCTTCATAGCCACGTATTTCTTGGGCCATGCAATAAAACTTTTTAAAGCACCACCAATTGAATTTGCATTATCAGTCACCCTCCATAACGGGAATAAAGGGATTACGGTATTCGCAATAGCAACTTTGTAGATGTCAACACAGAAGCTTCAATTCGCTTCAGAGCAGACTCATTTCAATTGAAAGAGGTTCAGGGTGTGCATAACTCGATGTTTTTGTTCCCACTAAGGAGGCTCTTGATCTCAACTCAAGTCTTTCTCGAGTTACCAGACTCTGAGGAAGCCGCTGGTGGTGTCGAGAAGTTCTGAACACTAAAATATAGTTAGGGACAAAGATGGTTTTGTGAGGAGGGTAAGGGTGCTCAAATGAAAGGTTGGGGGTCAGATCTGAACGCTTCGTTAGTGTGATTGAGTTGTACAAACTCGATGCGACTAAGGAGCTGTTACTCAAGAATAATTAAGTAGAAAGAGGCGCATTTACACTAAAATATTATAACATATGTGTGTTTATCACTTTCAAAAACTTGTCTATGAGCTAAAATACAGATATACTTCAACCTGGTGCTTTATATCGCTTTAATTTTAGGTGTACATGTACTGACATATCCTTGCTGTACATGAAAAATTATTCCAAAACGAGTATAGGAGTAATAACATTACTAAAACATAAAGAATAACATCATCTGAACATAAAAGTATATGTATGTATACTTAAAATAGAAGTGAATAACATTTCTAAGATGAGTATAAGAATAACATTATTAAAACATGAAGAATATTAACATCATCTGAATATAAAAGCAAAGATAGTTAAATTTGTAAGACTTACTAAATCATTCACACTGTTACTCAAATGATATAGCTTAAGGTGGAACCAGACCACGAGTCCAAGCCGGTCTTTTTTCATCAGCAAGAATCCCGTATCCTACACCCAAAGTAATCAAAGATAGAAGCTCAATCCAAATATTCATTAATTGCCAATTCCAACATATATATCCCTTGTAATAGTTTAAGAAAATTTGGAGGAAAAAAATCTTTCATTTTTCACGAAACATAAAACATACCAACATTGTGTTAATATCAAGTTATAATTACATTTATAGTTACTATAAACACTTTCGATGTTTCGTAAGATACAACATGGATTTGAGTCATTGAGTGTTGTATTATGTATATCATACCCTCTATCTTAGTAAAAGTACCAGATTCTATGATTCTCATCTAAGATCACTTTATTTATAAAGCAAGAACTAACTAATAACAACTCATTCCCAATTCCAGAGCACAATTTTTCGCAATGATTGAAAAATCTCCAAATAATCAAATCAATAATCAACTCATTCTTATTTCACATATAAAATAAACTTACTAAATTTGTAAATAACCAAGTCTCTTTACCTTAATAAACCATGGATCATGGAGAATGTCTGTGCGCTTATGTATGGTACAAGGACCAGGGATCCACCACTGCTCAACTGATTTTCCACATTTTTTACTCACCACAAAACTGAAGAGAAAAAATCAAGATCATAAAACCTCATAGCTAATAATTGACTGATTTGGATGGAGGCCTCTAAGTCAGTTGTACTTGTCACTGCGGATGCTCTAATTAATGGAGTAGATGTGCCACGGAGTTTCATAAGTACTTTAGGAGAGATTAAGATCTATTTCATAGTTTTTCGCTCATTTATGATGTTTCCCTATTGATTAGATTTTTTTAGGTTATTCCAGATTTTCTCTGTATGAAAAAAGGCAAATGTGCCGATATATCAGTTTTTAGGGATACCGATATACCAGCTTCGGTAGAAATAAACCTTGGTCAAGATATTGCTGAGTGAGTAGGTTTTCTCTATATGTGACCCTAGGAAGCCTAGTTCTGCACTAATAAGGTTAACATTAATGCTCACAATCCAGATCCGCATGATTGTAAAAAACATATTAAGGGGGATCAACATTTCAACACGGATAAGCTACCCCTAGTATTGATGCATATACATTGTGTTGGAATTGGTAAAGTCGTAGATAAATATATTAGTTAACCTTGTCATGATAAATATCTTGCACCATCTTGAGGAATAGAGATGTGATGGGTACATTTATAAGTATTTTGTTCTGTAACTCTGTAAATGTTAATAGTTGACTTATTATGATCATAAGGCGGCTGAAAATCATGTTTAACAATCAATCCGACTCCTTTACCCTTTATTTTGTTCCCTTCTCACATTCTTTTTTTTATTTCTCTATTTATCCTCTATATATTGACCATATTTTACCATTTCACGCTTCTCTTGAGATGTGACAGCGAGTGTAAGCAATTAAAATTTTTCTTGCAAAGTACACTTTTACAGAAATTGTTGTGTACCAGAATTTGTTGCTCTGCTGTAACTGTGCTTGAGATCGGTCCCCCTTGCTTTTGAAAATCTAGAATAGCAACGAGAGAGAACTTAAGAGCCACACTTTAAATTTTAGATGCTTCCTCAACTAGAATGGGAATTAGAATTGTCTACTAGAATATCTCACTTACCCAAATTGTGGTTGCCATTGTGCTCAATCTGGAATAAGTTCTCATTCTATCAGGCATATGGCTCATATAAAAAGTAAAAGATACTACGGATGCAAGAAGCAATTTAATCACAGTCATATAAAGGGAAAGAAAACATACAAAAGGTTTCATCAAAAGAGATTAATGTAGATTTTTGTTGTCGTCTAAGAGTCCAGAGACCTCTATATCCTTTTCCTCAATCATTCTATCAGCAATATCACGAAAAGAATTCTGTTCTTCCTACAAATTACTAAAATTACTCAATTACCACACTCAGCAATAGCCCAAAATATCCTAACTATGAGAAAGTTATAGTTGCAGATACTTGCAGTTGTCTAAATCGTAGCTTGAGCTCTTTTAGTTCTCTTTGTAAATCTTAGCTAATGCTTACATCATTTTGAGCCTCTAATGCCTCGCATCTCATTTCAAAATACATTAAAGAAATTTTAAATACACCCCAAACTTTAGAAGCTCACCCATCCCACTATTTTTAAGTTAATTCCAATTTTTAATATTTAAAGACAAGTATGTCCTCAAAATAAAAAAATAACTATTTTTCATTTTAAAAGCTCACCCACTCCTAATTCCTATTGCTAAATTCTCTAACCTTATCTCTCTTAAACCCTACAAAATTTGGAACCTGTGTGCACTCAACTCCCCAATAAAAAAAATAAAAACATTCAAACATAACTTTACAACTAAGAAATTTATTCAAATAATATCCAATAGTAAACTTATAAACCGAAAACATCAATCAACACCATTGTTTGAATACTTAAACTAATCATTTTCAAAAAAAAAAAAAAAAAATTATGAATCGATTATAAATGAATTTGACATTGCCTAAATCAGTATGTGAATCCGACATTGCAACTGTATTTCCCATAATATGTGAATCAATATGTGAATGGAGGAGAAAGGTTAAAAGTAAAAGAGCAAATAGGGGGTTGAGCTAATTAACCTTAAAAATAGAAAGTTGGGTAACTAGGGTGAGCTTATAGAGTTTGGGGTGTATTTAAAACTTCTCAATACATTATTGTAGGTCTAAGAATCCTCCAAGATTAGCCTATAAGAAATGGTAAAAGATAATTAAAATAATTTTTTTGAGCTATAAGCTTACTTCGCCAAGCTTCTTCCAAACTCTGAAGATTTATTTTCCATGATTCTTTTTCCAAACGGTAATTAAAGCTAACAGAATCAAGCTTTATTTCAGTGTTCCTAAGCAGCTGCTCCATGTAGATAAGAGCTGCATCTCTGAAATTAGGATGATAAGGAAACATAGAATTAAAGAAAATTAAACAAAAATGGGAAATGACAAGTGGAAAATCATAACAATATAGTAAAAGAAAAGCTGTCCAAGTGGTGGCGTCATAGAGAAAATCAGTACAACATGTATAGGCAATAAAGTTGACCTATGATGTTATCTGAGTATATATTTTACCATGTAAGCAACGAAATAGCTCCAAATTTTTGTGATGATGTATTAAATTAAGTGTTATTCCTGTCTAATATATATTGTTCACATGAATTTCAAATCAATCAAAAATTTAGCGTTAAGTTAAATTCATACTCAACTAAACTAGTCGTTTATCTGCAATCGACGTTGTTTCTCTTTGATTAAAATTCGTGATGACTAAGGGGGAGAATTTATAAAATAGATGCAAAGTTTGCTTGAGAGGGTTGATTTGGGAACAAAAATAGTTTTTTTGGAGATCAAAAATTGTAAAAAGATCTAGAAAAAAAACTAGTCATATTTCGCTTGATCTGTTTATCTCATTTTATAGAAGATGAAGTTTAAATTGTTTTGTCTTAAACGCATGAACATCCAACCTTCTCAAGTCAAATTTAATGTAGATATTTGGAGAACTATTCGTGGGTCAGCAATCCCATCTCTCTCAATTTTTTTTTTAATTTCAGTTTCAATGATTTGGTTTGGGTTTCATTGGTTGGGTATATTTGAAATTTAGTTTAATTGAATAGGGTTTGTGTTTACTTCAGTTTTATTGATTGAGTTTGTTTTGATTTCAACTTCATTGATTGGGTTTCTATTTCTTATTGTAGTATGATTCCCCATAAGATAAAGCATGAGGTGGAGGCATTTGAGGTTTTTGATTTTAGTGTTTGATTTTGGGATTAATTGTTATCTTCTACCATCTCAACTCAAACCATTACTGCATTTTGTTTTTGTGTAGGAAGTTGTGACGTCGATGTAAAACATGAAGGTTGTAAAGGAGAAGGTGGGCTAGAAAGTTTACTACTAGAGTTCCTATTTCGACTGTGTGACTATGCGAGTTAGTGATCATTATAAATCTTGAGATAGAGAAGCATTAACTGAAATTAGAAAAATGATAGTAAACTTGATTGGAAACTAAGGATTTAGTCTCCAGCTGTAAGAGTTGTGATAGTGATTTAGTGCCAATCTTCCCCGATTTAGCAGTTTTTATTAATCAGCAATCAGCCTTCTAGAAGTGATGCTAGACCTATCAAACATGGTAGTGATCTAATTTTTTGTCTGTTCTTATATAGTGACATGCATGTCCACATCAACATTTGATATTAGTTAAGATTTCTATACTAAGGTTTCGAAATCCGTCACTGAAGTAACATCAAATCCACATTATTTCCTTATTCCTTTTAATATAAATTCTCCCCCAAAAGAAACTAAAAAATAGTGGTGCCAGGCCGCCGATATATATCATAAGCAACTTTATGTGATGTTTTCGTATGAAATTATACTTTATGTGATATATATCTGAAGCTAAAACTAAACATCAACGATACAAAACCAACCAAGTACTGCCTGTGTAAGAACTATCAATCTGATATATTTCGAGGTGAACATTTACACAGTAGAGGAGACAGTTTAAGCATTTTTGGGAATATGAGATGCAAATGTAGACAACCGATGGATCATGAGGTTTTCCTTGAAGATAATGGGGTTGAAAAGCAAGATAATGAGGATGAGGGAGTGTTTGTTGTAGGTACATCGACATTTATAATAACTGATGACCTACAAATAATGCCAATGTCTACCGCTGCTAGTTTAACACCGATGAAAAATCTTGACGTCATGGATATGAAATATCTGGAGGAGATGATCTTTGATGTTAGCTTAGAACTAGTAAGTCTTATATTGGACAAATGATACTATTAGTGCTTATCTTCAGTGAGCTCAAACAGTGGATTTAACATGGATTAACTCCAAGATCCATATATAACCTATACCATTTGACAGCCCTCTGCTAGAGGTCATGGAAGGTCAGATTTTTGACATCAGCTACATTATATATTCCTATGCTAATATTATATTTTTACTCTTTCTTTCGTCCTTAGATCACAGCTCTACTTAGACTTTCTTTTCTTTCAAAGAGACCCTTAATAGACTTGCTGGTTTTGAAGAAACTATACCATCCAGATTTAGTTTGTTTTCAAAGGAGATATCCAATTCAAACTTCAAGACTGAAAGATATCAACATTGTGGATAAGAATATTGCATTTAAGATAACTGTAAGAAAGTCAATTCAAAAGGTTTTGTGCTAAATTTCTCCGGTCCTACTTCGCTATGGGGAAGTATTAGCAACCTTTAGAGTAGTATAGAAGGTTTGATGGTTGGAAAGTACATGAGATCGCAGGAAATTAAGTCCATGCTTCTATCTCCCAAGCTGTCTCCCTATTTTGGCTCTTCTGACCAGCCTCTAGTAATTGGGGAAATGCCAAACTACAATTATCGCTATACAGTGCACAAAAATGATGGTTTTCTTAATAGCGCTTACACCGGTACTCTGACGACAACAGATACTACGACCAACCATTATTCTTCCGATAGGATTTCCAAGTGCATATCAGTCTTGAACCCCAAGTCCTCTACTTCAACAACTGGTAGAGGATACATGACGGGACCTACAACGTTTATGGTAACAGGTGATTTGGTTGCCTCGCATCTTTCCCCAATTTTTTGGTCTTCTTTTCTTGAAAGCCAAAATGTTCCGGTTGATGATCTAGAGAAGCGAATGGTTAGCATGGGTACAGCAAAGGTAATATACGACTGTATTATCCATATCTTTCTCAATTGTCAACATAACTAAATATAGATTGTAGTTTTCCTATTACAGGCTCTGCAGCTATTAGATGCTTGTTTCATCTCCAAATCAGCTCTTTCCAAAGATTTCATTAGCGACATGAACCAAAAGAGACTGAAGCAAAAAAGGTAAGGCCTGATTTCTATGCAAATATTTTACATTGGGAATCTGAAATTCTAAATACTATTTTCAAAAGTTGGGCAAATCTATGTATGGAGTTGCAAAGGGTAAACCCTTGTATTTGCTTCCCTACAGTAACTCCTCCCGATAGATTGCAGGCAGGGAGGATTGAGCCAATGTCACAGAATTGGGTTTCTCATTTTACTCAAGCATTTGCCGAAGAACTGTGAAAGCTTGGTCAGCTTCCCCATTCTGTGCATATCCTGCGATCATAGCATTCCATGTAACTTAATCTTTAGTATTTACACAATTTTTCTCGAATAATTGTTTTGCAATGCTAATTAAGCTAGATTTAGCATACATATCTATTTGATAACTTTCAATTCCTTCAAACTGAATCCAATTACGGAGGAGATAACCATGAGTTTATTTTCCAATTCTATAGTTCCTAAGATTGGATGCCGTTAAAAGCAAAGCAGTAGTTGTTACATAATCAATCCAAACCTGTTGATTTTGAATCTTGCATTGATCCTTAGCTAATGTAATACAAAATTTTTCATGAAAAGTACAGTTATGTCTTGGATTTCTTCAAGGATGTGATTATATTGATATAATTTTGTTTGAGTTTCTAAAGTATCTAAGACTTGGAGTCTCTAACCAGAGTATATAATCTGAGCCATTAAGTCCTGCTTCTTATATTTTTTTAATCTGAGAGTCTCTGGCTTCATTAGCTAGCAGGTGGCTCGGGAAGAAGCGTGGACGAAGGTTTCTGCCCTTGAACTTTATTGAATTAATGAATATTTATGAAAAGGATTCACAAACCAAAACTGTAGTTTTTCCATATGCGAACACACACCTGAGAAAAGGATTCCCAACTCAAGGATAGTGGTTTACAGTGATGTGGTGTTCACACTGTCGCACAATCTCATAGAACTTCAAATTTACCAGGGTTAAGCATGGTAATGTTAGTTCCCCCCTTTTTTAACCTTATCGATGTAGTACAATTACTTTTGTACAGATATCTTGTACATTATCACAAACTTTCCTTATGTTTAGCTCATTTTGACTTTAATCTTATACATAAGCAACTTATGGGGATCCAGAATGTACAATTGTCACGGAGGTGGAATCCTTCAAACAAATAGGTATTTTTATTTTGTTATGAATTATTATTTTATTTTTTTTTATGATTGCAAGCATCTTATTGTGTACTCAGATTTACATAACTAATACTTAATTTGTATGCATTGACAGATTTACAAATTGATCCAAATTAGTAGAAACACGCAAAGGTACTCAAAGGCCTAGCATTCTGGGAGACCCTTATTTATGGTTGTTTTATTAGCTTTTGTGTACATTGGTTAAGTTTGCCAGTGATTTAGCTCTGTAATTCAAATAATGAAGTGATTAAGTTCGAACACATTGTATTGAATTAAAGTACTATAATTTAGCCAAATATTTTTTACTTTTTTATAGAATATGGTGGTGGTCCTGTAGAGAGGAGAACAGGGCAATAAATTGACAATATTTGATTTTTAATTTTTTAATTTTTTGTTTGAGTTAGTGACGTTATTTTAAAAATGTCATTGTTGATATATAAAAATGCTAATGCGTCACTTCAAATATGTCGTTAAAAGATTTCAACTACGTCATTTTTGAATAACGTTATTTAGTGACGTCGATAGAATATATTAGCTGGTGGGCCACCAGAATTGGGTATCAATAACGTCATTTTTCAAACCCCTTATACGTCACTTAATTAATGACGTTAGTGTCCAGCTTTCTCTGTCACTTAATTAATGACATTGTTAGTCCCAACCTTTCCACGTCATCGCCTTCGACGTCATTTGTACGACATTTGTACAAATAACGTCAAATCCCATTTATGACATTTTCTTAATAACGTAAAAACCCATATTTGTTGTAGTGACTGTTGTGTTGTCATACTACTTTATGACTCCTTTGTAACAAATAAATATCCATCTGCCCGATATGATTTTTACGAAACAACATTTAAGTCGGGACCGATTGCTAACCTTTTTAGAGTAGACATATCTTTGTTTTCAAGCTGGTATGACAAAATAAATAATTAATAACATATTATATATAACCAAAAAGTACTAAATAAATATTGGATGAATAATAAATATGTAGTATATTATTACTTATTCTCTTAACCATGGAATGAAGTTCAACGACTTCATAGTTCGTGTATTTCCTCTTCGTCTTTCACCCTTAGATGAAAGGGCATCTTTGTATACCTTGTACTTCCATTAATGTAAAACAAATCCATTATATTTATTTTTGGAAAATCATCCTTAAGTTTTACTAAAAGTACATTACTCCTTTCATTTGTCGACGTCATCATAAGATTCCAAAACCCATTTGTATCTCCTTGAAGAAGAGCAGAAGCAAAAAACTGTGATGGAGTTGCTTGAACAATATCTCTAGTTTAAATAGGAAGCTGATCAATAGACAAAGAAGAAGAAGAAGATGAAGAAGAAGATGAAGAAGAAGACGAAGTAAGTTTCACTATTAAACCACAACTTTCCCCTTTATCTTCTATCTGGTGGACAATTATGAGTAAATTACTATTTGCTGTTTCATAGGAAGCAAAAAGATCCTTTGAAGTCAAAATGACCAATATCAACTATCTTCATCTTTTCGAAGGATTTAAGGGAAGCTATGTCTGCAGAGAACAAGAATATGTTGGAGGTTAAAGATCCCATTGTCTTACTTTTAATGTTACTCCAATTTTTTCTTCATATGCTAATTTAGTACATGGGACTGTTTGCCAGATTGCTAAAATCGCAGGAGAGAAATGGAAGAATATGTTGGAGGAACAACGACTACCTTATAAAGATGTTTGTTTGTTGGTACACTCAGTAAATTCGTCAAAACTTAAAGAAAAATCTATAGATTTAACTGTGATTTCTTTTAATAGGTGGCTAAGAAGCAAAAGGAAGAATATTTACTAGTAATAGAACTATACAAGATAACAAAGCTGCAACTCGCCAATTGGAAGTGAAACAACACTTGAAAATTCAGAAGCAAGAGGCCTTGCAACTGCTTAGGAAAAAGGAAAAGGCAGAAAATATAAGCATGATAAGTTCGTTGTGTAGATAACTAGAAACTACAAGTAGTTAATTTGAAAATCTATTTGAGCGTCATTAAGCTGTTCATTTTCATGATATGTTGAAAACAAAAGAAAATCGCCAAAAGAAAATGAAACAGAAGGAAGAAAAGAACACAAACCCCAACAAACCAAAAAAGCCTGCATCTTCATTTTTCCTCTTCCGGTTAGTAAGGATTACATATAAACTTAGATTATTTGATGCATCTATGTTTATATACACAAATAATAATTTTGGGCTCACGATTCCTTAATATAGCAACGAGACACGGATGAACTTGCAGCAAGAAGTGCCAGGCATCAATAATTCAAGAGTTAGTACAATCATTTCAGTGAAATGGAAGGTACAGTTATTTTTGATTAAATACTTCCATCTAAAATGAATTGTTGAGGACTCTTATGAGAAGGATTCCATGAATTGGAATTCTCTATCATGTGAAGAGAAGTATTTGATACTGAATTAGACTACCTCATCTGACAACAGTATTACCATTTTTTAGGAATTGGATGACGCGGAGAGAAAACTATGGACTAATAAAGCGGTAAAAGCAATGGTGGCGTACAAAAAGGAACTTGAAGAATACAAGGCTGATGCAGCAGAGAAGAACAACCCACAGCCATGAAGAAAGAAATAATTGTATCATGTTCAATTGGTTATGTTGAACAAGTAGCATTTTATTGGCAGGATCCAATGGTTTAGATTATTCATTATATGTTTATGAATTGGGGTTTTGAGATAATCAATGAATTTTAGAATTTAAGTTTTAATTTCAGATGCTTTATTTCCTATAAAAACATTATCAAGAACTATTCAAAGCCTGGCGAATAGGACAAAGCCATCTTTTATATGCATCCATGACCTTAAATCTATATTACAAATCTCAGTTTTGTCCTACGATTGTCCCGGTGGCTTCGTTTGTCCTATGTAACGCCTTAATGGTTCACCCTTTAAAACGTCTCGAAATAGTAATGAACTCTACTATAATTTTAATTATGGTCATAATGATCCTTCTCTATTGAAAAAGTAGTTAGTTCTTCTTCCTCTTCCATCTATAAATAATACTCTTAATCACAAATGGTTCACCTCATGTAACCTCCCTAATAGGTTCTCATAACCCATTTGATGTGATTACTAGGAATGCCTAAGCGAGATTCGTATGAAGATCACTTTGTATTTGAGAGTAAGAGAAAATTAGGGTTTCAACTAAATAAATTAACTTTCATTATTCAAAATCAACTGCGAAACAAATAACCTAGGTCTCCCCTTTTATAGAACACAAGGGGGTTAGAATTAAGAACCCTAATTCTAATTGAAATAGACTTCTACTTAAATTGGGAAACTACTAATAAACTATATTGGACATCATCAAAAGAGCTTAAGCTAAAGCATAAAATATAAAGAATTAAATAAACATAGGTCATAGGGTGGTAAACGATCATATGAGGAATGTGTCACATCAAGCCCTCTGTCTAAGAAGATTTTGTCCACAAAATCAATGTGGTGGTGCTCCTAAGGACTCACACATGGATGTAGTGTCTATCTTAGTCTCTTTGTCTTCATCCCACAGAACGCATACGAAATCTATACTGTGGAACTCTTCAGGAAATCTTAAAGTCTTCCGCGGAATTTTCCATACCCAGAGATTGTACTCAAGGTCTTCAAATCCCTATGTCGAAGAACGTCTAAAACTGAAGAAAACATAGAAACCTACTTCTCAAATTTCGCTAAAACGCCCTCCCAAAACGAATTAACCAACAGTGGCTTTTCTCGACGTTTTAATAATGGAGTGGGACTGGCTGACGAGTCTTCTATGTGTGCAACACGTGGGTCCAAATTCTAAGTTGGATCTTGGTCTGGGTTCTGATCCATGGGATGCGGGATTGGGATCAACACATATGAAGAATGTGTACTGTATAATGGGTTGGGTAGTCGGTGGGCCAAAATATTTGCTGACATCATATTTTTCCCACCAAGATTCAAATTTTGAGCAAGTGGATGGTGGGTCCGTGAAAAAAGAGAAGGAAAAGGGCTATGGAGATGGGTTGGGTTTGAATGGTGTGCTTGGTTATGAAAGAATGGCATGTATTTTCCACGTAACATCTTCTCTTCTTATCTCTCAATCCCGACTTTTCCCTGCTAAAAACTTACAACTTCTTTATCTAGTTTTTTTAAACCGGTAAAGATTTCAGTTAACACACCGCTTATGGGTGTCACCCTGACTTCGAAGAAAGATCTAGCGAGTCCTCTCTCTCTCTTTCTTATCACTATAAATTTTGTAATCGATTTGAATTAAGGGGTAAAACCCTAACTGTAGACACTTATCCATCGATCTCACTTATAATCAAGCAAACGCAGTTCGAGTTACTTCCATCTCAGGTTCGCGCATTTTTTAAACACTTAACACTTCAGTCAAACATTCCAACCTGCCCCACGAACTACTCAAGAACGCGGGTTGAGCTAAACTCGAAAAACGCTATCCAGTCAAAGACACCTGTCTCCCACTAACCTGTCAGTTATCCAGTCAACCGCCACTAACTACATTATTCAGAAAATGTGTTTTAGCACGATGAAGAGCTATGGAGAAGCCTATATAAAGGAAAAGTTCCAGAAGAGACAGGGACCAGAAAAATTACTCAAATTTCTTATTTACGAGATCAAAAGCATTTTTATATTCTAGAGATCACTTATAGTTAAAATATCCATTCCAAGAAATAAATATACTTTTACCAAAATTCTCCATACGAGGTCATGGTTTTTTACATGTTCAGAGGTTTTCCATGCTAAAAACATCTGTCTCCAATTCTTGCTTTATATTTGAGTATTGTTACAGGTTCATTGGTATGATAGCTAATTCCTAATAATATCGAGTTACGAAATTTGGCCATTAAATTTGGCGCCGTCTGTGGGAAAGATTGTATTTCCATGATACCCTAAGGTAGTCTTTCATTACAATTTTCAATTATGGTTTCTTCCAGACGACAGGCCGTAGGAACTCAGCTCGAAATTTCTTTAGATTTGGGACAACTCACCGAGTTACGGGTGAATCTCCACGCAGAGGCAGAGAAACGCGCCGAGCTCGATCTTCAATTAACAAAGGATCGCGGGCTCCAAGCGAAAGAGCTTAATGCAAAATGACAAGCTCGTTTGACAGCGCTCAAATGGCGCGAAGGTCAGATGATAACAATTCAGACTGCATTTGAGGCTCTGTAAAATACTTAGTAGACTCCTCCAGCCAGGGGTTGTGATAAACTTCCAGAGACCTCCCGCGTTTCAGCAAGGGAAAGCTTAGAACCTCAGGGAGTCACCAGTAAAACCATTTCCAGAAATCTACCATATGGATCACGGCCCTCCATCCATTTGGAGGATGAAGTCCAATTAGAAGTCAGTCGAGGTCACCAAATTCCCATCCATCAGGAGGAAGACCCACGACCTCTACATCAAATTCGAGCATGAGATCCCTTTAGTGAAGGTACAGAGACTCATCATTCCCTGCCGACACGTCCAACCATTTAACCAGTACGTCATAACGTCACAAAAGAACACATGGACCAACGAATTATGGAATTGATCGAGGCACAAGTTCTGGGAACTACCGGCGATACAATAAAGTTACAAGGAAGTTCGATTACCAAAGAACTATTCAATATGGAAGTACCGAAGGGTTTCCATACTCCCAAAATTTACAAATATAAAGGTACTGACCCGAAGGAGAATATTCAGCATTACCGCGATTCATTGGGGTTGTACTCCAATCTCAACCACATCCTCTGCCGCCTGTTCACCACAAGTTTACAAGAGAAACTACTCTAATGGTTCTATTCTCTTCCTGACGAATCTATCTACGCGTTTGATCAGCTGCAGAAATAGTTCATCAAGACCTATGCTCAAAACAGAGACAAAGATGAGAACTTGTATTCTCTTATCGTTCTTAAGCAATCACATGGAGAAAATCTTGAAGACTTCTCAAAGAAATTCCTAAAGCTCGCAAGAAAGAGGGATAACCTCGACCAAAAAATGGCCATTACCGCTTTCACCAATACTCTCCGGCTCGATTGCAAGGCCAAAGAATACCTCTTCCTTAACAAGCCCATGACGTTAGAGGAGATGATCACCAAAGTTAACGGTTACGTCGACTTGAGGAAGATGATATCTGAGTGACAAAAGTTTACTAAGTCTGTCCTCTCCACCAAATCTCCACCTGTAGAATGAACCAGGGAGCCTAAAGAGGAACAGGGGGATCAGAAACGCACCAAGGGAAGCACTGGATACCCTCAGAGAAGTAGTCTGCAAAACAAACCCGTCCTCCCAAAGTTGAACGTCTAAATCTCTACAATTTTTTCCACTGCTGTTGAAAAATACGCTCTACCATCTCTTAACCATTGGAGCCCATCGAGAATCGGCCATTTTTTCCTGCACCATAAGACAAATCATCATTCTACGTACAATTGCTATGCTCTACAGCGGATGCTTGAGCCTATTTTCAAAGAACGGCGGATGCTCGAATACATTGCTGACCTGAAGTCATACCAAGATGGCAACTATAAGAAACAACTCGAAGTTGTTAAGGGAAACGACAAAGTTGAGAAGAAGCATCTCAACTATATGCACCTCAGCAACATGATCAAAATCAACAAGATCACCAATTCCAACCGATCAAAGCGCTGGAGGCTCTCGAAATGTTGTGATCTTACACCTCAAGACAAAGAAGCCAAACTTCTTCTCGAGTCCAGCAATCGCCGATTCAGAATCTCTTTCGAGGATTGTGATACTAGCCATGTCAAATTTCCACATCATGATATGTTAGTCATAATGCTCAAGATGAAGCAGTTTGTCATGCACACAAAGATGATCAATACTGGAAGCGGTATTGAAATTATTTTTCAGAGTACGATCGACCAGATGGGTTTGGCCGACCAAGTCATTCAAAGCGACACAGACATTAGTGGGTTCAATGGCTCTAGGTTGGAACAAGAAGGCAAGATTATCTTACCTATTTCCGTAGGACCAGCCACTATCAACGTCGTTTTCTACGTCATCAATGCCAAGTCTCGCTATTTTGGGATTATAGGCCATTGCTGGAAACACAATATAGAAGCATTTGCTTCTACCTATCATCAAGCACTCTAATTCAAGCACAACAATGGTTTTTATAAGATTAGAGGTAGTCAAAAACTCTCTCGAGCTTGTAAAAATACTATCTCTGCCATCCTAGATACTTCAAGCAGATTGGCCACATAGCAATTACAGAAAATTGATCACCTTGACGATCAATCACCTACAGAGAAGACTACAACATATGTCAACATTGATGGACCTAGCACCGGTACGTTCATCGAAACCAAGCTGGCTCAGCAGGAGAAAGATGCTCTCATTCAGTTCTTGTAACTCAATCGAGATGTTTTTGCATGGTCTTTCGAAGAAATGCTCAGAGTCGATCCAGCCATGGATTGCCACAAGTTAGCCATCAACATCAACGTCACAAAGGTCAAACAGAAATAGCGACAACTTTCACCTCATCTTCGAGATGAAGTTAACATCGAGATCGGGAAATTGATCAAAGTGAGATTCATTCGAGAAGCCAAGTATCTAGACTGGATATCCAACACTGTCACTGTCCCAAAGATGAACGGAAAAGTCCACATTTGCGTAGATTTCATAGATCTAAACAAACATACTCCAAAGGATAGTTTTCCTCTTCCCAACATTCATCAGATCCTCTATTCTACAATAGGCCATGATCTCCTATCTATGATAGACACTGCTTCAGGATATAATCAAATCCTACTTCTGGAAGAAGATCAAGAGAAGACAACGTTCATCACCGAAAGTGGCCTTTATTGTTACAAAGTCATGCCCTTCGGGCTCAAGAATGCCGGTGCCACCTATCAACGATTGATGACTGCTATGATCAAAGCACACCTGGAAAAAATTGCCGAAGTTTACATCGATGATCTCTTGTGCAAATGCGTACAATCAGATAATCACATCTCAGATCTCAGTACAATATTCAACATCTTTCAGACCGCTGCCATTGGCTATTCCTATTACTCCGCGGATGTACCAAATGAGGAAAGGTTCAGCCAACTGCAGAAGTCACATGGACACAAGAATGCGAAGTTGCTTTTTAGGATCTCAAAATCTATTTGGGGAGGTCTCCCATAATGAACACCCCAGTAGATAATGAGGAACTGATAATCTACCTAGCTGTCACAGATACTTCTCTCAGCTCGGTTCTCATTTACCTAAAAGGGAAAATAGAGAGACCAGTCTTCTTCATCAGTGAAGCACTCGTCCCAGCGGAAACAAGGTACTCTAAAATTGAGAAACTTCTTTTCACCCATGTTAACACTTCGCAGAAACTCAAGCGCTACTTCCAAGTACATTCAGTCAAAGTTATGACGAACTACCCACTTTGGGAAGTTCTATCCAAAAAAGAAAAGTCACGAAGGGTACAATAATGGTCAGTCAGTTTGGGAGAACATGATATAAAGTTTGAACAACGTCATTTTAAAAAAGGTCAGGCCGTTGCCAATTTTCTCGTGGATATTTCAGTGGAGGATCCCGAGTGGGTGGAGCATAACCCGGACCATACCGAAAATACACCTGAGAATCTAACTCCCAAGCCATTTGACGAACGACCTGACTGGATCACTTCGTCAGGGTGGAGGCTTCTCACAGATAGATCAGCACCTGCAGGGTCAGGAATCGGGATTATTTTTGATTACCTCTTCCAATGACAGAATTGAGAAATCAATCCGCTTGGATTTTGAGGCCTTAAATAATGTCATCGAGTATGAAGCTCTCATTCATGAATTCGACCTCACACTTGAGCTCGATGTCCCTGAACTCTCAGTTTACATAGATTCATTAGTCATCGTTCATCATTATTCTGAACTATACAAGAAGAACGAGAAGATGATCGAAAATGCAGCACTCATTGTAGATAGGATGAGTAAGTTTACGAAAGAATCTCGTGAATATCTTCCTCGAGGTGAAAATAGACACGCCGATTCCTTGGCATATCTAGCCGGGGTCTTGGGTACAGAAGCTCGATATCTCTAGATCAAAGTAATTTCAACCCCCAGCATTGATCGCATATCTATATGCATGATCAACACTAGGGGCGATAAAGGGGCAGACGATGATTGGCGATGGCCTTTCTTAGCCTACCTCAGCGTCGACAACAATCGCAATGGACTACTCCCAGCAGATCCAAAATAATGCCGACAGCCGATCAATAACTCGAAGCGCTACATTACTCAAAACGCTATGCTTTACTGCCTTTCCGTTACAGGGCCTTACCTTAAGTGCCTCTCGAAGTTAAAAGCAGACGAACTGCTCTGCGAATTACATGAAGGAACTTGTGGCTCCCACGCCGCAGGTAGATCATTGGTGAACTGAGCTATAACTCATTGAGTATTCTGGCCCGGCATGACCATGCAAGCAGAAGAGTATTCCCGCAGGTGCGACACCAGCCAAGAGACATAGAAATATTATGCGCGCCCCTGTGCTTGAACTCCATGCAAACAAGGTTTTCTGGCTATTTAAAAGATAAGTACTAGATCTCGTTGGCAAATTCCCTAACTCTCTAGGTAATCCCCGTTCCCTACTCGTAGCTACCGATTACTTTTCAAAATGAGTAGAAGCAATTCTGCTATGTCAAACCAGAGAAGAAGAGATCATCTATTTTATTCGGAACCACATAATCACTCGATTCAGGTACCCTCACCTAATTCGTATCGATAACGGACCCAAATTTGTACATCTTTAAAAGTTTGTAGCCTTCTTAAATCACCATAATATCATCTACTCACCATCATATCCATACTACCCTCAAGGCAATGGCCAAGCTGAAATTGCCAACAAAACCATCGTGGATGGACTTAAAAAATGGCTTCAGTCACAGAAAAAAAGGAAATTGAGTTTACGAACTGCCTCGCGTCCTATGGGCGTATCAAGCCACTCCCTGAAAATCCACTGGGTGCACCCCATTCCTCTTTTCTTATGGTACGGAGGTAGTGATTGCTTCTAAATATTATCATCCGGTTCGTGATCACGAGCTGACTGACGAGGAAAATGAGTTTGAATTGGCTTACAACCTCAATATGATAGATGAGACCAGGGAATGCACCATTGCTGACCTAGGTCGATATCATTATATGCTTGCCAGATCGTATAATAACTGAGTCCGGAGCCGTACTTTCCAAATAAAAGATCTCATCCTCAGATAAATTCCTCAACATCGCAAAGAGCTTCACGCTGAAAAATTAGCTGACAATTGGGAGGGTCCATTCATTATCACAGGTCTCTCAGACCTGGGATCATACTATCTCATGACAGAAAAGGGAATCCCCATTTTAAATCCTTGGAATACTAAACGACTAAAATGGTACTATCGTTAGGCGTTTTACTACTCCATTTCCTTTGTTCGCTGTTTGTTATTCATTTCCAAAAGTGAGATTCTTATCTCCATCCAATGTAAATTCTGAACTTATCAATGAAAGTTTTTTTTGAACAATGTCATTCTCTTCACGAACATTCGTCCACATTTTACAGATTCAAGCATAAATAATACTAGCTTACAATCAATCTTTTCCAAGTCCAATCATGATATCACTTGATTGGTTTATGTTACTGTGGGGGCTTATTCCTCAAACTCTCTCATAATCGAGCTCACTCAGTTCGATTTACTTTCATCTCAGGCTCACGCAATTTTAGCACACAACACTCCAGTCAAACATTCAACCTAGCCCCACGAACTACTCAAGGACGTGTGTCGAGCTAAACACAAAAAATGTTATTCAGTTAAAGACACCTATCTCCCACGAACTCGTCAGTTTTTTAGTCAACCGTCACTAACCACATTATTTGGAAAACGTGCCCTAGCACGATAGAGAGTTGTAGAGAAGCCTATAAAATGGAGAAGTTCTAGAAGAGATAGGGACCAGAAAAATTACTCAAACTTCTTATTTACAAGATCACAAGCATATCTATATTCTAGAGATCACTTGTAATAAAGATATTCACTTCAAGCAATAAAGATACTTTTACAAAAATCTTTCATACGAGGTTGTGGTCTTTTACCTATTCAGAGGATTTCCACGCTAAAAACACCTATTCTCATTTCTTACTGTCTAGTAGAGTATTATAACAGGCTTATTGGTGTCATTGTTAATTCCTAATCATATCAAGCTATAGAATTTGGCCATTACATTTGGCACCGTCTGTGGGAAAGATAACGTTTCTACGATACCCTAAGGCAGTCTTTCATTACAATTTTCAACTATGGTTTCTTCCAGACGACAGGCCGCAGGAACTCAGCTCGAAATTTTTGTAGATCCGGGACAACTTACCGAGTTTTGGGCAAATCTCAACGCAGAGGCAGCGAAACGCGCTGAGCTCGAACTTCAATTTATAAAAAATCTCGAGCTCTGCGAGAAAAAGCTCGATGCATAAGGACAAGCTTGTTTGACAGCGCTCAAACAAAATAAAGACCAGATAACAACGATACACACTGCACTCGAGGCTCTGCAAAATACTCAGCAGGCCCCTCCTGCCAGAGGTCACGATCAACTTCCAGAGACCTCCCGCATTTCGTTAAGGGAAAGGTTGGGACCTAGGGGGGTCTCCAGTAAAGAAATTTACAAAAATCTACCATATGGGTAGCAACCCTCCATCCATTTGGGAGGTGTAGTCCAATCAGAAATTTGTCGGGGTCACCAGATCCCCATTAATCAGGAGGAAGACCATCGACCTCTCAGTCAGATTCTAGTACAAGAACGTTTGAGTGAAGGTTCGGGGACTCATCATCCCTTGCCAGGACATCCAGTAATTCAACCAACACGTCATTATGTCACAAAAGAACATATGGATCAAAGAATTAAGGACCTGATCGAGGCGCAAGTTCTCGGTACTACCGGCGACACCACGATGTTATAAGGAAGTCTGATTGCCAAAGAACTACTCGATATGGAAATACCAAAAGGTTTCCATACTCCCTAAATTCACAAGTACAAAGGTACAGACCCGAAGGAGCATATCCTGCAATACCGTGATTTATTAGGGTTCTACTCCAATCTCAACCGCATTCTCTGCCGGTTATTCGCCCCAAGTTTACAGGAAGAGCCACTTCAATGGTTCTACTCTCTTCCTGAGGAATTTATCTACATATTTGATCGGCTGCAGAAGCAGCTCATCAAAACATATGTCCACAACAGAGACAAAGAGGAGAACTTGTATTCTCTGATCGGTCTTAGGCAGTCACATGGAGAAAAGCTTGAAGATTTTTTAAAGAAATTCCTAGAGCTCGCAAGAAAGGTGGATAACCTCGACCAAAAGACAGTTGTGACCGCATTCACCAATACTCTCTGGCTCGATTGCAAAGCCAAGGAATACCTCATCCTCAACAAGCCTACGACGTTAGTGGAAAGGATCACCAAGGTTAACTGTTTTGTTGACTTATAGAGGATGATGTCTGAGAGACAAAAGTCTACTAAGTTTGTCCTCTCCACCAAGTCCCGACCTGTAGAGCGGACCAGTGAGCCTAAAGAAGAACATGGAGATCATAAACGCAATAAGGGGAATACTAAGTACCCTCAGAGAAGCGGTCCATAAAACAAACCTGTCCTCCCAAAGCTGAACGTCCGAGTCTCCACACTTTTTCCACTACTGTTAAAATACCCGCTCTACCATACATCCCGACCCCTAGAGCCCATCGAGGGTAGACCATTTTGCCTACACCATAAGGTAAATCATCATTCTACTGACAATTGCTATGCTATACAACGGATACTCGAGTTCATTTTTAAGGAAGGACGAATGCTCAAATACATTGTTGACTTGAAGTCGTACCAAGATGGCAGCTATAAGAACCAACTCGAAGTCGTTCAGGTCAACGACAAGGCTGAGAAGCACCTCTATTACATGTACCTCAGCAATATGATCGAAATCAACCATATTAATGATTCAAACAAATCAAAGCGCAAAAGGCTCTCTGAATACTGTGATCTAACACCTCAAGACAAAGAAGCCAAACTTCTTCCCTAGCCAAAAAATTACGGACTAGGAATCTCTTTCGAGGATTATGATACCAGTCATGTTAAATTTTCACATCATGATATGTTAGTCATAATGCCCAAGATGAAGAAGTTTGTCATGCACACAATGATGGTCGATACTGGAAGCAGTATCGAAATTTTCTTCCAGAGTACAATCGACCAGATGGGTATAACGACCAAGTCATTCAGAGCGACACGGATATCAGTGGGTTTAATGTCTCCAGGGAAGAAAGAGTAGGCAAGATTATCTTACCTATTATCGTAGGACCAGCCACTATCGATGTCGTTTTTGACGTCATCAATGCCAAGTCTTGCTATCTAGGGATTATGGGCCACTGCTGGATACACAACATGGAAGCAATCACTTCCACCTATCATAAAATACTTCGCTTCAAGCATAAAAATGGTATTTACGAGATCAGAGGTAGTCAAAAACTCTCTCAAGCTTGTGAAAATACTGTATCTACCATCCTAGATACTTCATGCAGATGGGCTACATAGTAATTACAAAAAATTGATCACCTCGACGACCGATCGCCTGCAGAGGAGCCCCCAGAATATGTCAACATTGATGGACCTTGCAGAGGCACATTCATCAAAACTAAGCTGGTACAACACTAGAAAGACGTTCTCATCCTGTTCCTGTAACTTAATTGAGACGTCTTTGCATGGTCTTTCGAAGAAATGCCCAGAGTCGATCCATCTATGGCTTGCCATAAGTTAGCCATCAACATCAAAGCCCCAGTAGTCAAATAGAAATAGTTACGACTCTCACCTCGCCTTTAAGATAAAGTTAACACCGAGATTGAGAAATTGATCAAAGTGGGATTCATTCGAGAACCCAAATATCCAGACTGGATATCCAACATTGTCGTTGTCCCAAAGAAGATCGAAAAAGTTCGCGTTTGTGTAGATTTCACAGATCTAAAGAGGCACACCCCAAAGGATAGTTTCCCTCTTCCCAACATTCATCAGAACCTCGATTCTACTACAGGCCATGATCTCTTATCTATGATGGACACTGTTTCAGGATATAACCAAATACTACTCTTGGAAGAAGATCAAGGGAAGAAAACATTCATTACCGAGAGTGGCCTTTACTATTATAAAGTTATGCCCTTCGGGCTCAAGAACGCAGGGGCCACATACACGTAATTTATGATTTTTATATTCAAAGTACACCTGGAAAAGATCATTGAAGTCTACATCGATGATCCCTTGTGCAAAATCATATAGTCAGAAAATCACCTCTCATATCTCAACACAATATTTAACATCCTTCGATCTTACAGAATGCGTCTCAACCCAGATAAATGGCAATTCGGGGTACATTCTGGCCGCTTCCTATGCCACCTCATCAGCAAGAAAGAGATTGAGGCTGATCCAGATCAAATCCGCGCTCTCCTAAACATGCCCTCTCCAAAGACAATAAAAAACATTCAAAAACTCACCAGCAAGATAGCCGCAATCAACCGTTTCATCTCCAAATCCTCATACCGCTGCCGTTAGCTATTGCTGCTACTCTGAGGTTGTACCAAACGAGGATAGGTCTATCCAACCGCAGAAGTCACATGGACACCAGAATACAAAGTAGCTTTTCAGGATCTCAAAGTCTATTTGGGGAGGTCTCCCATAATAACCACCCCAATAGGTAATGAGGAACTAATAATCTACCTAGCAGTCACAGATACTTCTCTTAGCTCGGTTCTCATTTGTCTAGAAGGGAAAATCGAGAAACCAGTCTTCTTCATCAGCAATGCTTACACCAGCAAAAATAAGGTACTCTAAAATTGAGAAACTTCTTCTCACCCTTGTTTATACTTCGCAGAAGCTTAAGCACTACTTCTAAGCGCATTCATTCAAATTGATGAAGAACTACCCACTTTGGGAAGTCCTTTCCAAAAAAGAGAAGTCACGAAAAGTGTAATAATGGTCAGCCATTTTGGGGGAACATGATATAAAGTTCGAACAACGTCATTCCATGAAAGGTCAGGCCGTTACCAATTTCCTCGCGGATTTTCTAGTGGAAAATCCCGAGTGGGAGGAGCACGACCCGAACCTTATCGAAAGTACGCCAGAAAATCCAGCACCGAAGCCATTCGACGAACGAGCTGATTGGATCACTACGTCAGGATGGAGACATCTCGCTGATAGATTAGTAGGACCTCCAGGGTCAGGAATCGGGATCATTTTGCTTACCCCTTCAAAGGACATAATTGAGAAATCAATCCGCTTGGATTTTAAGGCCTCAAATAATGTCACCGAGTATGAAGCACTCATTCACAGACTCGACCTCGCACTTGAGCTCGATGTCCCTGAACTCTCAGTTTATACAGATTCATTACTCATCGTTCATTATTATTCCAAATAGTACAAGAAGAATGAGAAGATGATAGAATACACTGCCCTCATCACAGATAGGATAAGTAAGTTTGCGAAAGCAACCCTCGAATATCTTCCTCGAGGCAAAAATAGACACGTCAATTCCTTAGTATATCTAGCTGAGGTCTTTGGGTTCAGAAGCTCGTTATCTCCAAATCAAAATCAGTTCAACCCCAAGCATTGATCGCATAACTATATGCACGATCAACACTGGGGGAGATAAAGGGGAAAACGACGATTGACGAAAGCCTTTCTTAGATTACCTCGGCGTTGACAATGAATGTAACGCACCACTTCCAACAGACCCAAAGGAACCCAGACTGTTGATCAATAACTTAAAGTGTTACTGTAGGGACGTGATTTTATAAAGCTTGAACTAGCTTAAAATCAATCCTTACACCACGAACTACTATGCCAAGAATTAAATAAGAGATAACACTTGACACAGGGGTTTTAGCGTGGAAAACCTGTAAATAGGTAAAAACGACGACCTCGAGTGAAGGATTTTGTGAAAGTAGTATTATTGCTTGAGAAAGTGAGAGAATCTGATTACAAGAATTAATCTAAGATAAAATAGCTAGAGATCAGATAATTGTATGTATTAAATTCTCTGTCGACCTCCTCTTTTCCTGAGGAGCTCAGCCCTTTTATAGACCCCGTTCTCAGCTTGACATCGTGCTCGAACACGTTATCCTAAAAGTTGGAGTCATGGGAAGTTGAGTGTGTAACTACTACCTCGTGGGAGATAGGTGTATGTTAACTTATTTTGTTTACATCCGCTGTGGACAATCTACCTTTTGCTTGAGTTCGTGGTCGATGTGTAACTTTTAACGTGTTTGTTTATGCGTAAGTCTGGTACTGGATAAGATTGAGTCTTCTAGAGCTCGAGGAATAGATGAAATCGAGTGTCCATTGCTTGAGGGATGAGTCCCTACAATAGCCCCCTCACAACTGAAGTCACGTGTGGCTTTGTTGAGAAAAATCCTAAAACTCAGACTTTATGATGACGTAAGCGGCGCTTGAAAAATGGAATGTTGTATTGAAGAGTGTGTTGTCATTATGACGCGTGAGTATTATGGGCAGACTGTTAGTTTTCCTGAGCGGATGACTGTTTGGGGAAACAACTTGCATTAAATGCGGTATCGCTATAAATAGTGGTCAGAGTTGATCGCCGAATAACCTGTAATACATCTTCGCTTTAGAGAAAAACAAAAATGTCTATTTTGTAGGGTAAGAAAAAAAATATGAGTTTTTTGGAAGCGTACCTTTGCAAAATCATGGTGAAGATGAAGAATCAAGTGTATCATACCCAGTTTTCTTTCATCATGGAGGGATTCCAGATATGGTTTTGTGGTTATCAGAGTAGGGAAAGTTCCTTTGTTGTTTTGTTGAAGGAGTGTTGTTTGAAATATTATCGGGTATTATGTAGCGTCTGATTTAGTGGATGGGGTGTATGGGATGCAAAATCCCTGGTCTCTAGTGATGTTTTGATTTCTAAGGTAGGAGTCCTCTTCAATTTCCACAAACTCTGGGTTAGTGGGGATAAGGAAGAAGTGACGGTGGTGGTGGAGGTGGAAGATGGATCGCTTCATTCGGTGCCATCGCTTTTCTTTTAATTCTTCTTGTAGGGAAATGAAGGGGAAAGAGGTTTTTGACCTGTTGCAGTCTTATAATTTTTGAGTTGTGGCTGCGGTGTCTCTGGAAGATCAGCGTTATCTTGGCAATGAGAAAAGAACTAGAGACTTGTACTCGTATTTGGGAAATTATTTATAATATCGAGCTTCGAAATGCTTGATTCTGTAATTGTAAAGCAACGCTGCAGAAGTAGTCCTGTAACCAACTTGTTAGATAAAAATCAAGCGTAATAAAATAATATTTTGTTTATTTCTTATTAGCGAAAGGCAGAAATAGGCGACATGTTATCGAGTTGTACATAATATGGGAGTGAATAGTTGGTGGGATAACATACCTTATCCTACCTCATAAATGAATTGATCTTAATAGATGTAAACATAAAGCTCGAGATATAAACTTTAGAGAGCTCGATTAAGCACGAAAAAATAATAGTACGCAGCTCGAACCCGGGAAGAGTTGGTTATAGAAACTAAAATACATTGCGTATAGTCAATCGAAAAATTAGTCCTGTTAACTGAACAGTATAAAAGTGTGACTTGTTTTTAAGAAGGTTATTCATAAAAAAAATGGTGAAGACTCGTTCTCAGAGGGCTGCTGAAGCGCGTGTGTTGAACGACTTGCGTTTAGCATTCAAGATTGATGAAATAAGGGAAGCTATTTTCGGGCAGCAAGGTTATGATGCGGTTCTGTTCGATACCTGAGCAAACTACGAGGGTAAGACTAAAGTAGAAAGGTGCGAGGAAATGAACCGCATGTACTGGTCTGAGTCCATGCGTACCTGTTAGCGGTCTATTGAAGATTATAAAAATTTTGTCCTGATGATTGCTAGGGAGGAGATCATCAATGAGGATAGGGATATCGCCTCAGAGCTGCTGAAGGCTTGTGGTGTTGTTGGGCACACCGGTTGCTTCAAATGTAAGTATCTTAGGGATTGGAGTGATTGATTGTTGTATTTTTGAATTTTTGAAATATAATTGCCCAAATTTACTTGAAGAAAAATCTGTTCACTAAAATAGGCTATGACTAGGATTATTGTTGAAACTGAATTTTTGAATTTGCGTTGCTAACTGATATTGACGTTAAAGTCAAGGTGTATAAGTAGGGCAAACAAATGTACGTGAAATTTTAAAGTAGAAAATTTAGAATTATGAGTTTGGGGTATTGTGAAAAGAGTGGGACCAAGGGGCTGAAAGATACGCTAAAGTATAATATTTTGTGTAATGATGGGAAGGTATTTTCACCGAAGCGGTACGACACGTCTGACAGGTTTAGACGAAGAGATGGCTCGATTTATGAATCGAGGACTGCTTACTGGAAAACTCCAAACCACCAGCGGTTCGGGGAATGGTACATAAGTAACCCCTCTCCTCCCCCTCCGAATACAGAAAACAAGAAAAATATGAAAAGGGTTAGAGAGAGAGAGATCTTAACTGACGATTCCATTACTGCTGAAGGAGGAAATGATAAGAGGAAGGCAGTGACCAGGAGTCTCAATTGCAAACTATGAGAGGAAGCTGAGATCGAGGAGATTTTGTAAAAGTTGCAGAAATTAAGCAAACTGGTGCGGACCAATGCTGCAGACTCTCACTCGGGTGCTGAAGGTAAGTCTGTCTTTGAGTTTATAAGAGTTTGTGTAAAAATATTTATTGTGTCGGGATAAGGATGTAATCCCTACCCAAACACAAAAATGAAATAAAAATAACAATGAGAATAATGATTGTGGGGCGATGCAAATCGTTTTGGTAACAGTTTAGTGATTGTATAAGTGATCTAGAAGTGCGAGATAAAAATTGATATATATACCTCAACCCTCTGTAGGTTTTGTGGGATCAGCGTCTTGTAAAGTAGACATTTTACTGTAGATAAGTATGGTTTCGACTTCCGGTTGTGCAAAGCCTGATGAAGTAGACCTCGTAGGGCACTTATCTCCCATCATTGGAGTAGGGGATGAGGAGGATACTGTAGCCGAATTGGTAGAATTGCGTCATCTGAAGGGTTCTCGAGTTGAGTACCCGACTGGTTCTAGTCGGTTTAGGGAGTGATGTAAGGCCGAAAGTAGTATAGATGGGATTTGGGGGAACGCCTTCGGATATAGGGGTAATTTCTTTAAGACTTGCAGTATCAGTCATGGAGAGGATTACCTGTATTTGCTGCCTGATTTAGCTAAAGAACAGAAGTGCAGGCACTTGGGGGATGAAGTACCCTTGGAGTATGTTCAAGGCGCAGTAAAGGATAGTTTGAACTGATGGGTTTTGTTGCTATTTAGCCCAGTTCGACTATAGGTTGACGCTGCCTTTGAGCAATTTGGCTAAGAGTATTATAAATATGATTGGGGCTTACCCGGCGCAATTGAATTGTAATTTTTGAGAAGTTATCCTTGTATGCGAAACCCTTAATGAGATGTGCGCTACATCTGGTAGTGAGAGGAGGATTACTGCCATGGATTTTCTGGAGTATTATGCTGTGAAATATGTCACAGCAACTGATGGTGCATATCTTTCTTCTAGTTCTTAAAGACCATGCTTCTTCGACCTGTCTTCAGCAGGGTGAGTGTGGAACGACAACCTTTTATGGGTGTCTGGTGAATATCTTTAGCGCTCTGATGCCCTGGAACATAATAATAGAACTATAACAAAGGGTAAGTATACCATTGAAAATTGAACTATCATTTATATGTTGAACTATATTTTTATAGTTGATTTGTATCTTACGTTGCCGATATTTTATGCAGGAATTAATTGCAAATTTTTGAGGAAGGAATCTTTTATAGACGCCGTTGCCAGGGATGGCACTGAGCTCGAAGCTGTTCTAAAAGAGTTAGAGATAAGTAGGTTCAAAAGGGTAGCTAGTAAGGACGACAAGGTCAGGAGATCTCAAGCGAAGAGGAGAATGGCTGCGAAAACTTCAGGCTCAATGGAAGAAAAATTGCCAACTCCTGAACTTAATATACCTTTGAAGCTCGCGCGACTCAATGAAATGCCAGATGAGCCAGTGGACATGGCCACTGTCTCTAGGACTGTTGTACAAAACCTGGCGAAGAGGAAGGCTGCAAAAAGGGGGGATACTTCTCGTTCTGTTACGTCGGACAGTGTGGACGATAGTAGTAAGAGGAGGAAGGTAACTTCTCCCACAAAGTCGCAGGTGGTGCTAGAGGAAAGTGATAAGATCGCTAAGGGGGCGGACTTGAGGCCACGTTTTGAGGTTGAAGCCGGTCTCTTGGAGGAACAATGTCGAGCTAACGCTCGAGAGAAGATGGTTGTTGTTATGGATGATGAGTTTAAGAAGGTTAGTAAATAGTTGATTTTGTCGAGCTATTTTGTAGTTCGAGCTGACTTATTTCTTTTTGCAGTTTGCTCGTGCTCTGAGGGGGGGATTCAGCTTGGTTTCCAGGATAGGTCGATTGAGCAGGAAAAGAGGATCTCCTAGCTAGAGGGGGAGAAAAACCAGTTGGAAGAGGGCCTGACTCAGGAGAGGGAAGCTTTCCAGTTGGAGCTGGAGAAAGAAAGGGAAGCAGCTACCCTAAAGCTGAAGGAAGTTAGGGCTAAAAGTGTAGCCGAAGCGGAGCGATTAGTTACCGCGTTCTCTACTTCTCGGAACAACCATGCAGGGAAGCTCTACCAGCTGAGGTATACAAAGGCGGAGATTATGGCATTCATCGAAGGGAATTATGAGGAGAGGGAAATTATGGATGAAGAGGAGGTTGAGGAAATGGAGGTTGGTCTGAATGTTACTGAAAAGACCGCTGTCGATAATTAGAAAACTATTAATCAGGTAGGATGATCGTGTAACGTAACATTGGTTGTGAAACATGAGATCGAGCTTTGTAATATTTTATTGTTGTTTGATGCCAACAATATTTTGCTTACGAAACTCCGTATTGGAGGAGATAGAAAGCTCGTTCCTCAGAGTTGTGAACTTAGAGGGCCTACTTGAAGTGGAGAAAAAAATCCTCTGCTGAATTGCAGGTTAGATAATTCAGATAAATTAATAACTAGATGAACAAGAATTTAATAGAAGAAAGGATATGTACCTTGTTTATTATAGTTCAGGATGTTTGTGTTTGTACACTCTGCCTTGCGACCAAAACTTGTTATGGTCTGTAGGCCAAGGAGGAATTTGTTGTCTCGAGCTTGCAGGTGTCTGTACTGTAAATTTGTCAGTATGCTTCTGTCGATCTATTTCCCCATCAGGTACTGATGTTGTGAGTCCTTGCTAACTGTTATGCAGAAGGAGCTAGGCGTTGCTTGAGAGAGAAGAGCAGACTCTTTTGCATAATACAGAGTATGTAGAAGAATATGAGGCTTTGATTTCCAAATATGAAGATCGATTGGATGATAATGTGAAGCTTTATTTGAAGCTCGAAGAAACTAAGAGACAATTCGTGGATTAGACTGCAACAATTTTGAGCAGGGATTAGGCTTTGAACCCACTTACCAGTAAACTTGTCGAGTTGAAGGAAAAGGTTGCATCAGGTTCTCAGCACAAGGCTGAGTTAGCCGAATACCGTATTAGAGCATTAAATGAAGATATATCTGATATGAAAGCTAACATTCGTGCTCTGAACGAGCAGTTGTTGAAGAGAGAGATCGACTTAGATACTGCGCGAACTAACTAGGCTGTATCTGAGGCCGATTTTGAAAAATTGAGCAGTAGTATTGTAGGAAATGATTGAGAATTGCGTAACTCTGCACAAATACGTGATAGTTTGATTACCAGGTTAGATCATTTGAAGGCTGATTTACGTCATTTAAAAGGGAGAGAGGCTCAGAGCAGGGCTGATTTAGCAGAGATTCAAGCCAAGAATAAAAGTTTGGTGGACGATTTGGCCCATGCTCGCGGAAATGTGAGGAGGGCTGTGCAACGTGAGAAGGAGACGAATGAAGGAATTAATCAACTTTGTGCGCGAATTTCCGAATCGGAGCGGGAATTACGTGTACGTGAAATGAAGTATCAGAAAGATCTTAAATTTGAATTGGATAAAAGGGATGGTGAAATTACTTTTGGTTAGGGGAGTCGAGAGATGAAGGAATTTCTTCATCGAAAAGAAGAGTTAGTGGAGAATATGCGTATTGATCTCACAAACTCTCGGCAGAAGTCGATAGATCTTACAAGGCAGATGAGTGAACGTATTAATCAATTAACAGCTGAACTGGCTTAATCGAAAGCTCGTCGTTTGAAGGAAAAAAAACGCGCTGCTGTTACTCACCAAGCCTTTAAGGAACTAGTAGTTCACGAACAAGAAAAGTGTGATAGTAAAGCTTTGCATCAATGGCAATTAAGCGCATTGGTTGCATTTTTTGTCGAGAAAATAAAATTCTTGCAAGTTGAGAGAGATTTGATCCAAGATTGTTTCTCTGGATGGACTTGTGTATGTAAACTCGATATCTTGAGCATAGATCCAATTGGGGTTATGGATCGTGGTATTGGGACCACCATGGCTGAACAGATAGCTCGAGGGAGAGAAATTGTTGCTGAACGAGTTCCAGAATATATGGCATCCAGAACTGAAATAGGGGGAAGCTCGAGTGTAGTCTCACCTACTCCTGTTGTGGGAGGAAGGTTGATTGCTCTCCCATCAAGAAAATCCAGCAGAGTTAAAAAGAAATATGCTTGAACTCTGATAACGAGGACCTTTTGTATGTAGCAGATGTTGATGCTTCAGTGTTAATGTAAGACTTTGAGAGGAGCGTTGTAATTTAAAATGCTGATATGAGAAAATAATATTTCCACACCTGCAGTAGATGTTATTCTCTGGTTTGACCCATTGAATTAGAAGAAGTCTGTGGGTGTAGAAGTAAGTATTATCTGTGCTTTAACCCTTGGACTTCAGGGAGGCTTAGCGGTAACGAGCTAGTATTATCTTTGCTCGTACTTTTGGCGGTCACCGCAGGCTAAGAGGTTCTTTATGGCCTCTGCCTCAGATCTGTGTTTCCTCAGGGGTTCAGCTAGTATTATCTATGCCTTGATACCATATTGGAGAGCTAGGCTTATCGGCAGCGAGCAACATCTCCCTCGTGCTTTAAACCTGATCCCGCAGGTTGAGGCTCATTATGGCCTCTGCCCCGGAGGTTTCTGAGTCCTCAGGGGTTCGGCTAGTATTATCTATGCCTTGATACCATATTGGATATTGGAGCTTTGCGGCAACGAGCAAGTTTTTTCCTCACTCGTGTTTTAGGCTTGTTATCTTCATGTTAAGGGGTTCGTTATGGCCCCCACTTTCGGGTGTATGAGTATCCTCAGGAGTTAGGCTAGTATTATCTATGCCATTACCAATGTTGGATGTTGGAGCTTAGCGGCAGCGAGTAAATTTTTTCCTCACTCGTGTTTTAGGCTTGTTATCTTCAGGCTAAGAGGTTCGTTATGGCCCACGCCTTCGGATGTATGAGTATCCTCAGGAGTTAGGCTAGTATTATCTATGCCATTACCAATGTTGGATGTTGGAACTTAGCGGCAACGAGCAAGTTTTTTCCTCACTCGTACTTTAGGCTTGTTATCTTCAGGCTAAGAGGTTTGTTATGGCCCCCGGCTTCGGATGTATGAGTATACCCTCATGAGTTAGGCTAGTATTATCTATGTCATTACCAATGTTAGATGTTGGAGCTTAGCGGCAGCGAGCAAGTTTTTTCCTCACTCATGCTTTAGGCTTGTTATCTTCAGGCTAAGAGGTTCGTTATGGCCCCCGCCTTCAAATGTATGAGTATCCTCAGGAGTTAGGCATAGTATTATCTATGCCATTGCCAATGTTGGATGTTGTTTACCTTTAGGGATCGAGCTAGGATAAACTGTGCTTTTAGCCTTGGAGATGATGGGGATGAAGGAGAACTGTATAGCAGGGATTCTTATGATAAAAAAGAGATTTCATTGATTGAAAAGAGCTTGTACATACATTGGGGGTGAAATCTCGATGTGGATTGAATGTTGTTGAGCGACGGAGGAGCTGTTTAGCATCTAACTTCAATCTTCTTGTATTCCATGGATTTGGAATTTTGTCACCAGCTTCCGTTATGAGATAGTATGAACCCAGACCAGTTCGAGTTATGACCATGAAAGGACCTTCCCAATTATCTCCTAGCTTCCCAACATGTAGATCTTTTCTGTTATTTGAGATTTCTCGAAGGACCCAGTCGTTGATAGCGAACTCCCAACTGCGAACTCGTTTGTTGTATGAATTTGCCAGTGTTTGATGATATTGACCAAGATTTACGATAGCTCGATCTCGTGTCTCATCGATCCAATTGAGGTTGCAAGCCAATTCGAACTCATTTTCTTCATCTGTGAGCTCGTGGTCTCTCACAGGATGGTGGTACATCGTTGCGATGACTGCTTCAGTTCCATAGGCAAGCAGAAAAGGAGAGCACTGTGTTGACTTCCAGAGCGTAGTTCGATAAGCCCATAAGGCGCGAGGTAATTCACGTATCCAGTTGCCCTTCTTCTGTAACATAAGGCACTTTTTGAGACCATCCACGCTGATCTTGTTTGTGATCTTCGCCTGTCCGTTTCCCTTGAGGTAGTATGGGTTTGATGGAGAATGGATTATGTTGTGTTTGTTGAGAAATACTACGTCCTTTGCTCCAACGAACTGAGGACCGTTATCGATACGGATCAAATGTGGACAACCAAATCTTGTGATGATATGCTGCCAAATGAAAGAAATGACCTCTTCTTCTTGAGTTCTGCATAGAGGAACTGCTTCGACCCATTTAGTGAAGTAATCCGTGGCAACAAGGAGAAATTTCCTATTACCTAGAGTATTGGGGAATTCACCAACTAGATCGAGTGCCCATCGCTTGAACGGCCAGTACACCTTACTGGTATGGAGTTCGAGGGCAGGGGCCTAAATTTGATTTCCATGACGCTGACATGCATCGCATTTCCTTGAGTATTCTGCAGCTTGCTTCCGCATCCCTGGCGAGAACACTCCTTGGGTAATAGCTCTGTTAGCAAGAGTTTGTCCTGCGGTATGGGATCCGTAGATTCCTTCATGTAGATCTCGAAGCATGTTGTCGGCAAGTTCCTTAGAGAGGCACTCGAGGTATGGACCAGTGACCGAGCGTTTGTAGAGATTGCCGTTTGGTTGGACTGTGTAGCGTTTTGAATTCTCGATGATGTGCCTGCACTGTTGTGGATCATCTGGTAGTGGCCCGCTGCATGAGTTATCCTGACCGAAATAAGTAACAAAAGGTTTCCTCCAATCAACTTCCGCCATCTCATCGCCCCCAGTACTAATCGCGTATATTGTAGTACGATTA
Organism: Kingdonia uniflora; assembly: GCA_014058105.1. NCBI lineage: Eukaryota > Viridiplantae > Streptophyta > Magnoliopsida > Ranunculales > Circaeasteraceae > Kingdonia > Kingdonia uniflora. The sequence continues at coordinate 86,572 of JACGCM010001686.1, read as the reverse complement.
ATACTAGGGCCAGAAATAACCTCGATTTGAAGGTGTTGTGATTCTGTACCCAATACTCCGGCTGAGTAAGCCAAGGAGTCAGCGTGGCGATTCTCTCCTCAAGGGAGGTATACGAGCGTAGCTTTGTGAAATTTGTTTAGTTTTTCTATAACCAGAGCTGCATAATCGACCATGATGTTGTTCTTCTTGTAATGTTCTGAGTAGTGATGAACGATTAGAAGAGAGTCTGTGTAGGCTGAGATTTCAGTAATTCCGATTTAGAGAGCCATGTCCAGACCGTGAATGAGTGCCTCATGCTCTGTAGCATTGTTCGAGGCTTCGAAGTCGAGACGGATGGATTTTTCAATTCTGTTGTTGGAAGGTGTAATGAGAACGATCCCAATTCTCGACCCTGCGGGTCCTGCTGAACCATCGGTGAGGAGCCTCCACCCTTTATGAGGTATTCATGATGCTCGATCATCAAAATATTTGGAGAGTGGAATCTCATCTACTGCATCCTCGGCGAGATCTGGATCATTTACTTCCCGGTCAGGATCTGAAACTGGAAAGTCTGCTAGAAAATCAGTGACTGTTTGACCTTTTTCAGAAATTTGCTGCTCGAATTTGATTTCGTGTTCCCCCAAACTGACGGACCACTACTGTACTCTTCTGAATATCTTATTTTTAGGCAATACTTCCCGAAGTGGGTAGTTCATCATGACTTTCTCAGGATGTGCTTGAAAATAGTGTTTGAGTTTTTGTACGGTGTAAACGAGAGTTAAAAGTAATCTTTTAATTTTAGAGTACTTCGTCTCCGCGAGAGTAAGTGTCTTGTTGATGAAGAAGATTGGTTTCTCAATTTTTCCTTCGAGCCAAATGAGAACTGAGCTGAGAGATGTATCTGTAACTCTGATTGTTATCTCTTTCTCGTTCTGTCTTTGCTCATTTAGGATCGCCTGGATCGCTCGAGCTGCGGTTGTTGTTGAAATCTATAGAAGGAACCTTGGTGTTGTGGACTGCCTTTATAGGTTTATTCGGTTTGGGCGTTATCCGCTCCAGATCGATGTAATTGTTGACATTCTCGATCATATCTTCGAGAGTCTTGGGCTTCTTCAGGAAGAGATACTCTTTAGCTTTGTAATTGAACTGCAAAGCATTTGTAAATGCGGACACGGCTATCTTCTGATCTAGATTGTCAACCTTCTGAGCCAGTTCGAGAAACTTCTTGGAGAACTCCTCGAGCTTCTCCCCATGTGCTTATTTGAGACTTATAAGAGAATATAAGTTCTCTTCTTTTCCTTTGTTGTGGGCATAAGCCTTGATAAAAAAAAATTGTAACTGCTCAAAGGTATGAATCGAACCTTCCGGTAAAGAGTGGAACCAACGAAGAGGTTCGTCCTGAAGACTGGCAGCGAAGAGCCGGCAAAGGATGTGATTCAGATTAGAATACAAACCCAATGAGTCACAGAATTGTTGAACGTGCTGGCCAGGATCGGTTCCTTTGTATTTGATGATCTTGGGTGCATGAAAACCTGTTAGGGCATTCATATCAAATAATTCCTTAGCAATTGGACTACCTTATAATTTGTGCGGGTCATCCTTCACGTCTAAAGCCGTTGCTTCGATGATCTCCCTGATACGCTGGTCCATGAGTTCCTGAGAAATATAATACTGAGGGATAGGAGCTGCAGGAACTGCTGGAACTGTCAGAATTATATGACGTATGAGTCCGGGAACGTGGGCACTTGTTTCCTCGCTCACATGTTCAGGAAAGGGGGCTCGGCAAGGAGGTCGCAAGACTTCCTCGGGCTGCTTGGAAGGTCTGCGATCTCTGCTGATATCTGTCTGCGTCTCCTGACCCAAATGAATTGAGACTATCGGTACTTGTGGATCCTCACAATGAATTCTAGAAATGTCTATACTATGTACCTCATGTGCCCCTAACCTCTCATGAATGGAAACCCTTGAGATTGTTGGTAATGTTTTGCACTCTCTCAGGGATGGTGGTGGTTGGCTGCTTTATAATGCTTTCAGAGCTGTTTGAAAAGCTAACATCTGAGCTTCTTGCTTCTTTATCTCCAGAACTCGAGCTTGACGCTCTCATTCTGATTCTTTCTCGTAGAGTTCTCAATCTTCCAATAGCTGGTGCTCGAGCTGACTCCGTTTCTCGGCTTCGGCAATTAAGCTCGCCCGAAGCTCGGCAACCCAATCAGGTTCCCTCAAACTTTCAGGCTGAGATCCCAAAGATTGACATGCTTGAACCATAATTGAATACTACTCGACTGATGAGTATCAATCGTGGCTCTTAAGTACGTGGAAAAATCGTGCGTTCCCACAGACGGTGCCAAATGTAGGGACCAGATTTTATAAGGCTCGAACTAGCGTGAAATCAATCCTTACACCAAAAACTACTATGCCAAGAATTAAATAAGAGATAACACTTGACACAGGGGTTTTAGCGTGGAAAACCTGTGAATAGGTAAAAACTACGACCTCGACTGGAGGATTTTGTAAAAGTAGTATTATTGCTTAAGAAAGTGAGAGAATCTGATTACGAGAATTAATCTAAGATAAAATAGCTAGAGATCAGATAATTGTATGTATCGAATTCTCTGTTGACTTCCTCTTTTCCTTAGGAGCTCTGCCCTTTTATAGACTCTGTTCTCAGCTTGACATCGTGCTCGAACACGTTCTCCTAAAAATGGGAGTCATGGGCAGTTGAGTGTGTAACTGCTAGCTCATGGGAGACAGGTGCAGGTTGACTTGTTCTATTTACATCTGTTGTTGACGATCCACGTTCTGCTTGAGTTCGTGGTTGATGTGTAACTGTTAACGTGTTTGTTTATGCGTGAGTCTGGTACTGGATATGATCGAGTCTTCTAGAGCTCGAGGTATAGATGAGATCGAGTGTCCATAACTCGAGGGATAAGTTCCTACAGTTACATTACTCAAAACGACATGCTTTACCGCCTATCCGTTACAGGGCCTTAGCTCATGTGCCTCTCAAAGTCAAAAGCAGACGAGCTACTCTGCGAACTACACGAAGGAACTTGTGGCTCCCATGGAGCAAGTAGATTATTTGCAAACTGAGCAATAACTCAAGGAATATTCTGGCCCAGCATGCGCAAGCAAGTAGAAGAGTATTCCCACAGATGCGACACTTGCCAGGGACATATAAACATGATACGCGCCCCTGGGCTCGAGCTCCATGTAAGCAAGGTTTTCTGGCCATTCAAAAGATGGGCACTTGACATCGTCGGTGAATTCCCTAACTCTCCAGGTAATCACCACCACCTACTCGTAGCTACCGATTACTTTACAAATTGGGTAGAAACAATTCTACTATGTCAAACCAAAGAAGAAGAGGTCATCTCTTTTATCTGGAACCACATAATCACTCGATTCCGGTACCCCCACTTAATTTGTATCGATAACGGGTCCCAATTCGTGGGAGAGAAGGTCGTCACCTTCCTAAATCACCACAATATCATTCATTCACCATTAAATCCATACTATCCCCAAGGCAATGGCCAAGCCGAAATCACCCCAAAACCATCGTGGATGGACTCTAAAAATAGCTTCACTCATAGAGAAAAGGAAATTGGGTCCGCAAACTACCTCACGTCTTGTGGGCGTATCAAACTACTTCCCGACAGTCCACGGGGTGTACCCAATTCCTCCTTGCTTATGGCACTGAGGTAGTCATTCCTTCTGAATACCACCATCAAGTTCGGGATTATGAGCTAACTGATGAGGAAAATGTGTTCGAATTGGCTTGCAACCTCAATATGATAGATGAAACCAGGGAACGCACCATCCCTAACCTAGGTCGATACCATCATATGCTTGCCGGGTCTTATAATAACTGAGTCAGGAACCGCACCTTCCAAATCAAAGATCTTGTCCTATGAGAGATTCTTTAACTTTGCAAAAAGCCTCACGCTGGAAAATTAGCCGACAAATGGGAGGGTCCATTCATTATCACAGGTCTTTCAAGCCTGGGATCATACTATCTCATGACTGAAGAGGGGTCCCCATTTCAAATCCTTGGAACACTAGACGACTGAAGCGATATTATCGTTAGCTGTCTTACTACTCCATTTTCATGTTTTATTGTTTGTTATTAGTTCCAAAAGTGAGATTCTTATCTCCATCCAATGTAAATTCTGAACTAATCAATGGATGTTTCCTTTTGCATAATATCTACCTCTTCACGAAACAGTCGTTCGCATTCTACAGATTCAAGCATAGATAATACTAGCTTACAATCCATATTCCAAAAGTTCGATCAAGGAACTTTGTTGGCTTCTGCCACTACATATCTGTGAGGGTGGAAAGTGTGAAAACTTGTTCCACATCAAAGAGCCAAGCAAGAGATAAGACAGAGGTAATACTAGTCTTCATCTTTACAACTTATTTGGTCCACATCAGTAGGTTGGATCGAGGATACTACTTGGTTCAGCTAAATCTTTACATATCTGCGAGGGTGGCAAGTGCAAAAACTTGTTCCATTTCAAAGAGCCAAGCAAGGGATAAGACATAGGTAATACTAGTCTTCATCTTTATAACTTGTTTGGTCCACATCAGTAGGCTGGATCGAGGATACCACTTGGTTCAGCTGAATCTTTACATATCTGCGAGGGTGAAAAGTGTGAAAACTTGTTCTACTTCAAAGAGCCAAGCAAGAGATAAGACATAGGTAATACTAGTCTTCATCTTTACAACTTATTTGATCCACATCAGTAGGTTGGATCGAGGATACTACTTGGTTCAGCTAAATCTTTACATATCTACGAGGGTGGCAAGTGCAAAAACTTGTTCCACTTCAAAGAGCGAAGAAAGAGATAAGACATAGGTAATACTAGCCTTCATCTTTACAACTTGTTTGGTCCACATCAGTAGGCTGGATCGAGGATACCACTTGGTTTAGCTGAATCTTTACATATCTGCGAGGGTGAAAAGTGTGAAAACTTGTTCCACTTCAAAGAGCCAAACAAGAGATAAGACATAGGTAATACTATGTCTTCATCTTTACAACTGTTTTAGTCCACATCAGTTGGCTGGATCGAGGATACCACTTGGTTCAGCTGAATCTTTACATATCTGCGAGGGTGGCAAGTGTAAAAACTTGTTCAACTTCAAAGTGCCAAACAAGACATAAGACATATGTAATACTAGTCTTCATCTTTAAAACTTGCTTGGTCCACATCAGTAAGATGGATCGAGGATACCACTTGGTTCAGCTGAATCTTTACATATCTGCGAGGGTGGCAAGTGTGAAAACTTCTTCAACTTCAAAGAGCCAAACAAGAGATAAGATATAGGTAATACTAGTCTTCATCTTTACAACTTGTTTGGTCTATATCAGTAGGCTAGATCGAGGATATCACTTGGTTCAGCTGAATCTCTACAACTCTGCGATTGTGATAAGTATAAAAACTTGTCTCACATCAAAGACATAACCAGGCATAAGATAAGGCAAAGGTCATACTAGCTCTCATCTCTTTCAATATGTCTGCATCATTTCTATAAGCCTAGATCAAGGATTACACTTGGTCTAGCTACCCCGCTACTTTTCTGCGATTAGAACGAATGTAAAAATTTGTTTATATCAAGGATCCTACCAGACACAAGATATGGCAATAGTCATACTAGCTTTCATCTATAACAATGTGTCTGCAACAATTCTATTTATTTTCAGGTCAAAATCATATTACAGAAGATTCTTTTCTACTGATGGAGTGTCAGTAATGCTTTCCCCCAAATCATTAACAGGTCTATCTTTCAGTTTGCGGGCCACAGCAGCCCTACCTCTATCTACTAAGTCAACAGCTCAAAGGCCCAGTTGGGTCTCCATGGCACCCAGACAGTTACCTCGATCTATCTTAGCCCCACAGGTGCATCCCTTATCTGACAGAGTTTTGAGTAAGGTATCTCGTTCTGACTCAAGTCTTTTAACTTCCTTTACAAAATATATAATGATCACACTTAACAGGGCAGATCGAAATACATCAGGTGCTACCACTTTTGCAAATCTAGCCTTTAACCTCTCGTGATGTACCTTTAAACTAGCACAAGTATCCTTCCATGCGTTCATATCCGCATCAACCCTATCATGCTATATGACATCTTCTTTTAATTTGGCAATAAACTGCGCTAACTCAGCTAGGTTCATGGCTTGTAATTTAACTACCCAAGCACGAAGCACCCCAAGCTCAATATTCACCTCCTCTCTCGTAGGCAGGTCCTTTAATAATTTATCTTTTCTCTTCACTAGCAATTCCTTTGCTCTGACCTTCCCTTCCAAAACTTTTTCCTTGATAAGAGCAGTATCCAGCTTATGCTGGATTTCCCTCAAATTCGCATTTCCTATCTGAACATGCCCTTGAATTCAAGATACATCACTCTCTATCTCTCTAATGCGATCTGAGAGACTAACAACATCCCCTTGAACTAGAAGAGCCTTAGTCACAGTTCTACTTCCCCCCGAACGCTCTCTAGCCTCAGCTTTCATGGCTCGAGCAATGGTTTGATCCCTTTCAGCTTTAAGTCAAGCAATTCTCTCGTTTAAGTCATCGCACCTGCACTGCATTTCTGGGAATTCCATGTCCTTGACGGGGAGGGTTGTTTGCAAATGTTCAGCCACGGCCTCCCACGCCGATAGATTTTCTCGAGCTACCCTCAACTCGTCATCTTCTCCAATAAATTCCTGTCTCATTCGCTTCAGATCAATCCTGCATCTATTGAGATCAGATCGACATAGTTTCTTAGTTCGTTTCAGCATCTGGATACGGTATTGAGCCATGTCGGTCTACTTACCCTTCACAGCCAATGCATCAACCTAATTTTGAAGATTCTCGGCATGCTTTTTTACCTTGGATAAATCTTCTAATCCCTTCTTAATCCCAAAATCTTTCACCTCAGCCTGACGAGTAAGGTCGGAGATGACCTGATTCAACTTCTCAAGTCTGAAGTACGCTTTTATGTATTAATCCTCCCTATTCCCGTGCGCCTCCTTCATCTGATCGAACTGCTCCACAAATTCTCGATTGCACATGAGTGCGTGGCCCTCACGGGCGCGAGGTGCACCTAATTCGGCCTGGGATATATAACATGATTTAGTGCAATTCGATTTAGAAAATATAGTTCCTGCATATACGTACTAATTTCAAAGAGATTGTGATTTTTAAAACATCTACTTTTAAGTATTTTCTAACTAAATGTTTGGACCCTTTCTCGGGCGAACCCTACATGAATCTTCTTTCGGGGTACAAGGTACACATTTTCAATGTCTTATTCTTTACTAATAGTGTTGGATTTTTGCTATACATTTCTATTTACTTAAGTTAACGATGGCATGACATGAAGATTGAACAGCATATTCCAACCTAACCTGTAACTCCGCTTGTGCAAACAGCAAGGCTTTTGAGGTCTCTCTTTCCCTATCAAGCCCAAATTCTAGGTCATTTATCCTAAGACTCATCTCTCTAACTACCTACAAAAGATTTATAAACAAAATCAACATGCAGAAGTTTTTTTCCCATCCCGAAGTTATACAACTTACAAATTTTCAGACAAAACACATGTCTACCCTACCTTCTCATTCCCACCTTCTGGGAGTTCAACATCTTCCCCTTGGTTATCAAGCACCATTTGGGGGGAGATACCATCCAAATCGACAATAACCCCTAGTACTTCTGCTTCCTCCTCTTCTTCCTCAGCATAGGTGCCAGCCTTAATGGCATCCACTTCCTCCTGAGAGTAGCCCATCAGTATCAAGTGACGACCTAGTCTGTCGTGCTCCTCAGCCGTCTCATCTAAATTAGCCTTTGCCTCAAACCTGTAACAGGCCGATCGCCACCGCATGAGCGGCCTTTAGTTGCTTAACTTTTTTCAGGGCATTAGTCTTGGCTCGAGTCAGATTTTTATCCAGCTCGTTCTTCACCTTCTTCAGCCCGGATTCCTGTTCTTCTATACCAAGCCAAATCCCCTTGACAAGATGAGCAATCTGCAAAAATTATATCGACCTCAGTTACTAGCTCGAAGTATATTAAACATTTATACCTGATAATATAAACTTTGCATCTAGCTCGTATCTTCCTTTCCATGTAGAATCGCTAACCTAGCCTCTTCCTCGACCTCTTTGAGGTCATCCACTAAAGCAGGCCGCCCCTCAGCAACTTTCTCTCCATAGCCCCCCAAAGGCTCAACCATCCTTCTCTTCCCTTGCGCGACCTCACCACTTACAGTGGTACCAGAAGCCGGTAAAGCCTTTTTTATCTATCTCTTCGAAAACTTGTGGGCTATCTTGCTCATCGTAAAGTTTGGTTAAGCTGAACTGCCCGACCCAGGAGTCTTAGCTCGAACCTCTTCTCCACTTGTTTGCCTTGTTCTTCCGTCGACACCTGTCATCGACCTAGTAAACTGAGCCTTTAATACCTTTTTGGACTTACTTTCAACTCTCTTTATTTTACTCAGGCCGAGTTCCCCCAAGGCAAGTACGAGTTCAATCTCTTCCTCTGCAACCCGTCTAACAAAGACTCTTACCTTTCTACTGTAGACATCACACCGGCAATAACACATTTTAATATCAACTACACTTGTCAAAGAAATATAACAATAATTTTATCTATGTATATCTATACTTACTTTGTTTTATAGATCTAAATCGAAGATCCAAAAGTGTTTTGTCATCTCTTTGAAGGCAATTACCCTTCACCCATATGATGACATCATTCCATGTTCGACCTGCTGAATTCAGATCGATAAAACGACGCCGAGAAATGCTCGTACAGAAATACAACCCCCCCACTGGCCTTAAAATTCTGCACCCCATAAAACTGTAGAACGTCCTCAGGGGTTATCTCTCACTTTTTTTTTACTTTCCCCCCTATCATTCAGATGGTCACATACAGTTATGACCTCCCACATATTCCCGTTCATTTGAACAAGACATGCCCCAATTGCATTCATTACCCCCTTTACCAAATTGGTGAGAGGGAGTCTCAGCCTATACTCTAATTGAGATAGGTAACATAGAAAACCCTCTGAGAGGCCACTCTGGATATCCCCATCGAAATACTTTAACGAGATCGATTCATCTATACCACTATCTCATTTTTCTGCTTCCAAATCTGCCAAAAGATAAAAATACTCTTCCCCCTCTACTACCGTACAACCCCTAAATTGCCTACCGGCAAACTCTACACATTTACCCCATTTCCCTCCTATAGCCCCTTTGGCTTTACAAAATTCTTTGAAAGCATCCGAACCTGATGGATAAGACACCAACTGACCAGGGAAACCTGGGAATTATTCCAATCCTCCTTCCCCTCCACTATCTGACTCATTCATCCCACCAGAAGTCGAAACCTCATAAGCAGACGACCTACCCATTTTAATAACAGACCCTAGAGAACTATTTTGACCTACCAAGATGTCTCTCATGCTCGACCTACATATAGGTTAAAGTATTTATCATTCTTCCATCTATCTATATGTATATATATATATATATATTCAACGTATATCTCTGATCAGTCATCCACGAATAACACATATCTTTAAACTATAGAATACCACAATATATTACATATATCTCTACTAACCTTCAATATCAGAATGTGAATCGGCAGTAGAATCAAACTTTCCCCTCACAACACTGCTATATTCCCACCTGCGAGATCCCAAACCTCTTACCCTCTTTAACTGTTTATCGTCTTCAGATAACTCTTGATTGATTCCCCTGATTTTTTACCTTTCTTACTGAGTGCTCTCCAAGTTTTTTGTGATAAAACAATTGTTAGGAGATGAAGAAGAACTATTAATCCTTTCTCTCTCATATGGCTGGCATTTATTGCCCCCTGTACGAACCGTCCTTGATTCCAGAATCGAGGCATCCTTTCCACTCTCCATGTCTGACGCTTTGTACCTTTTGGTTAAAGCCACTTTTCCATCATTACAACTCCCCTCATTTTTTAACATATTTTTCCCCCTTTTTCCATATCTTTTCTTGACCTCCCCTAACTTATGATGACTCGCACTGTGAGATGTCAGAGCTCTAAATCCTTTTTTCCATAAAATGAAACTAGAAGTTTCTGAATTTACGTATTTTTGTTTCACAGTCCTTGTTTATCCTACTTATAGTAAATTGACGTCATTTACAAAATCATACAAATATTCAAATTTATTCAAAATATTTGTTGAACAATCTCAAAATAGATTCGCCCCTATTGAGGATCCAATTGACTAATATTATTTTTGTTACATTCCTACATTTATTCATAAAAGAGCACTCTACACCACAGCCTTAGAAGACTTAAAGCAACCAGCATCTGATCACATCATTCGTCGATCCTCATGTCTTCAAAATTGATCTCCACTTCAGCGATCAAACCCACCAACCATTCTCGTTCTGCCGAATCCTTCATGAATACATGAAAGAATGACTCATAAAACTAATGGGCATACTCAAGTTCTCTACTCCTGGTATCTAACCCTTCGAGCTGACATACCCTCATTGGTAACTCAGCATCATAACCAAGTGAGCCGAAAATTCTTTTCCGCACTTCCGCAGTTTTTATAGCCAATCGACTTTCTGCGGCACAGCGAATCCTCTGAGATCGAGTCCGCACCATCCTAACCTTCCCCCGAGTTCTTGTAGGTCATGCTACCAATACTTATAGATTTCTCAATCAACTCCTCCTTTCACTCAGTTTTTACCTAGTATCACGTAATAGAAATACAAAATCTTGGACTCACTCATCTAACTTATCCCCTCACTGTAGACACAACGATTGCTCTATCGACCTTAAAAAAACTTGATTTTACATATTTTCTACAATTTCTATCCCAAATCTTTTATATCAACACATAATCGTCACAGTTCGAACAATATTACAACGTTGTTTCATCACTTGTCAAACGGTTATTCGACTAAAATCCAACATATTTCAAGCTTTCCTATGCATAAATTTATGAAAAATTAACTTTTATTCATATTACACACAGTACATACGATTTACCGATAACAAGTTTTCACGCAAGAATATACCAGAATGCTATCCGTTCAGCACCGAACTTCAGGTACTTTACAAATAACAAGTTTTCCCTGTTTGTTCAAAGTTACAGGCCATTCAGGCACGGCGAGGCATCATTTTTTCCTGTTCTTCTTACTTCAGTGATTTTTTACTCTGACGTAAAGAAAGTAGTAGAACCAACAAAAAAATTTACTCCCATGGCTCGGTTGAAGCACAGTCGAACTCCAAGCAAGAACCATATAAGCAGTAGACTCAGTGTGGCACCCACAAAAGAAGATGGAAGGTCTTCAAAGCACAAAACCACGATGGAAATGCTTCAGCAGAATCTTCCTACCAATTCTCCTCCTCCACTGCTATCACCGCCTCATCCATAACCACCACCATTGCAGAGTTGGTAGAGATAAAGATGGCCCAACTTTAGAATCCCTGACACCATAGAGAATCATCGTATCTGCCCCACAGATTTACCTTTCCCTGTATATGAACCCCTAACCCTATGGCCCAATGTTCCTCGCCTGTCAAGACGAAGACATGAAATCTACACTTACAGTAGAATTCTTCCTCAGCTTCAGTCGCTTCCTCTCCCGAAAAGCCTCAATACGTCGGAGGAACAGGCGCTGGGATTGTCATTTCAAAAAATTGGCCACCAAAGTACTTCAACTTTAATTGCCGCACTTCAGACGCAATTCTCTATTCGAGAACCATATTCTGAGTTTTCACCATTTTCAGATAAAGTTACGCATGCAAGAATTGTTCCCAACAAGTTGCTCAAGGTACTCTTTATATATAACCCTAACTTTATTATGCAGGTACGATTTCCCAAGCGTCATCATTGATTACGGATGCGATTATTCAAACGCAAACCGTCACATAAATCCGCATCATCATTTAATACCCATCACTTCCCAATATCACGTAACTTCCACCCAGTCAAATGCCAACATTGCTCCATTTCAAAATTATGATTGTACACATACTCTTTCTCAACCAAAGCCACTCGTGACTTCAGCTGCGAGGTGAAGATTGTGGGGGCATACTTCTCGATCTCTCTCATAATCGAGCTCACTCAATTCGATTTACCTTCATCTCAGGCTCAAGCAATTTTAGTACACAACACTCCAGTTAAACATTTTACCTAGCCCCACAAACTACTCAGGAACGCGTGTCGAGCAAAACACGAAAAACATTATTCAGTCAAAGACATATGTCTCTTACGAACTCGTTAGTTATTCAGTCAACTGCCACTAACCACATTATTTGGAAAACATGTTCTAGCACATTGGAGAGCTGCAGAAAAACCTATAAAAAGGAGAAGTTCTAGAAGAGACAGGGACCAAAAAAATTACTCAAACTTCTTATTTACAAGATCACAAGCATTTCTATATTCTAGAGATCACTTGTAATAAAGATATCCACTTCAAGCAATAAAAATACTTTTACAAAAATCCTCCATACGAGGACGTGGTTTTTTACCTATTCAGAGGTTTTCACGCTAAAAACATCTATTATTATTTTTTACTGTCTAGTAGAGTATTTTAATAGGTTTATTGGTGCGATAACTAATTCCTGATCGCATCGAGCTACGGAATTTGGCCATTACAGTTACTACATCTCTACGATTGTAGCAAGTGTAAAAAATTATTTCATATTAAAAACTCAGCCAAACAAGAGATAAGATAAAGGTAATACTCGTCTTCATCTTTTACAATTTGTTTGGATCATTTCAGTAGGCTTGATCAAGGATAATACTTAGTTTAGCTGAACCTTACATCTCTATAATTGTAGCAAGTTTAAAAACTTGTTTCATATCAAAGACTCAGCCAAGCAAGAGATAAGACAAATATAATACTAGTCTTCATCTTTTATAACTTGTTTGGATCACTTCAGTTGGCTGGATTAAGGATAACACTTGGTTTAGCTAAATCTTTACATCTCTGGGATTGTAGCAAGTGTAAAAACTTATTTCATATCAAAGACCCAGCCAAACAAGGGATAAGATAAAGGTAATACTAGTCTTCATCTTTTACAACTTTTTTGAATCACTTCACTAGGCTGGATCAAGAATAACACTTGGTTTAGCTGAATCTTTACATCTTTACAATTGTAGCAAGTGTAAGAACTTGCTTCATATCAAAGACTCAGCCAGGCATAAGATAATGCAAAGGTCATACTAGCTTTCATCTCTTTCAATATGTCTGCGACATTTCTATAGTTCAAATCAAGTTTCAACTTGGATTAACTCAAACCATTTTTGCAATTAAAACGAATGTAAAATTATTTTTTTATGTCAAAGACCCTACCAGACACAAGAAAAGGTAATGGTCATACTGGCTTTCATCTATTTCAATGTGTCTGTGACAGATACTATTTATTTTTAAATCAAATTCATATTACAAAGGATTCTTTTCTGTCGAGGGAGTGTCAGTAGCCATTCCCCACACATTAAGAAGTCTCTTTTTCAGTTCGCGGGCCAAGCAGCTCTACCTTGTTATATTGATTCAGCAGTTCGAGGACCTAGTTGGGTCTCCATGGCTCCCAGACAGTCCCCTCGATCTATCTTAGCTCCACAGATGCATCCCTTATCCGACAGAGTTTTAAACAAGGTATCTCATTCTGACTTAAGTCTTTTTACTTCCTCTACAAAGTATTCAACGATTACCCTTAACAGGACAGATCAAGACGTATCAGGTACTACCATTGTTGCAAATCTCGCATGTAACCTCTCGAGGCATGACTTTAACCTAGCGTAATCATTCTTCCATTCAAGTAATTCCGCATCAACCTTATCATGGTAGATTACATCCTCTTCTAACTTGGCAATATACTTCGCTGACTCAGCTAGGTTAATGGCTTCTAAGTGTACTACACGAGCACTAAGTCTCCCAATTTCTGTGTTCAACTTCCTAGCCGGCAGATCTTTCAATAATTCCTCTTTCTTCTTTACCAGCAATTTCTTTGCTTTGATCTCCCCTTCCAGAATTTTCTCCTTGATAAGAGCAACATCCAACTTATGCTGGCATTCCCTTAAGTTTGCATTTCCCTTCTGGACATGCCCCTGAATATGAGATACGTCACTCTCTAGCTCTTTAATTTAACCTGAGAGACTAACTACATCCCCTCGAACTAAAGAAGCCTTAAGTTAGTTCTACTTCCCCCTGAATGTTCTCAAGCCTCAGATTTCTTGGCACAGGCAATTGTTTGTGCCAGTTTGACTTTAAGTCGAGCAACCTTCTCGTTTAAGTCGTCGCACCTTTGTTGCATTTCTCAGAATTCCATATCCTTGGCTGGAAAGGCTGTTTCCAAATGATCAGCTGCAGCTTCTGAAGCCGATAGATTTTCTTAAGCTAGCTTCAGCTCGTCGTCCTTTTCGACAATTTTTTGTCTCATTTACACTAGCTTGTTCCTACAGTTCTAAAGATCAGATCGAAATCATTCCACTATTTGTTCCGGCGCCTGAATATGGTATTGAGCCGTATCGGCCTGTTTACCCTTCACAACCAACTCGTCAACCTGACCCTGAAGCTTCTCGGCATGTTTTGTTGCCTCAGATAGCTCTTCTAATCCCTTCTTAATCTCAAAATATTTCCCTTTGACCTGAAGAGTCAGGTCGAAAATGGCCTGATTCAACTTTTCAAGTCTAAAATGTGTTTTTACGTATTGATCTTCTCTGTTCTCGTTCGCCTCATTAATCCTATCGAACTACTCTACAAATTCCTGATTACACATGAGTACGTTGTCCTCATGTGCACGAAATGAATCCAATTCGACCTGAGATATATAACAAGTTTTAGTGCAGTTCGATTCAGGAAAGCCTTTGAATATATACATACTACATTTCTAATGGGACTATGTGGTTTCTAAACATTTGCTTCTAATTACTTGTAAGCTAAAAGTTTGAAATCCATTCTTAGATGAACACTTCATGAATCTTCTTTTAACGTACAAGGTACATACTTTCGATATATCACTCTGCATTAATCGCATTAGATTTTTACCATGTTTTTCTATCCTATTTACTTGATAACTTAACGTTGGTGTAACATGCAAGTCGAAAAAACCTATTCTGATCTAACCTGCAGCTCCGCTTGCGCAGACAGCAAGGCTTTAGAGGTCTCTCTTTCCCTGGTAACTCCAGACCCAAGGTCATTTATTCTGAGACTCATCTCTCAAACTACCTATAAAAGGTTTGTAAAATAAAGTCAATCTACAAAAGTTTCTTCCCAACATCTAATTCATCAACTTACATAATATTTAACAAATACACGTTTCTACCCAACCTTCTCGCTACCACTCTCTGGGAGGTTAACTTCATCCCCTTGGTTGTCAAGTACTGTCTGTAGGGAGACAACATCCAGACCGTCCACAACCCCCACCGCTTCTGCTTCCTCATCATCTCCTTCCTCAGCATAGGTGTCCGCATTAATGGCGTCCACCTCCTCCTCATAATAGCCTTTCAGCATCAAATGATGCCCTAACCTGTCACGCTCCTCAACCATCTCGTCTAGATTGGCCTTTGCCTCGACCTGTAGCTAGCTGATTGCTACGACGTGAGAGGCCTTCAGCTGCCTGACTTCCATCATGGCTTCAGTCTTGGCTCGAGCTAGGTCTTTCTCCAGCTTGATCTTCGCCTTCTTCAATACCGAGCCAAATCCCCTTCACAAGACGAGTGACCTACATAAAACAAATCAATCTTTGTGATTAGCTCGAAACACATAAAACAACTCTTTCCTAATCAATAAAACTTACCATTTTGCTCGTATCTTCTTCTCCATGGAGAGCCGCCAACCTAGCCCTTTCCTCGACCTCCCTAAGGTCATCCACCGCAGTAGGTCATACCTCAGCAACCTTCTCCCCAGAGGATTTGACCTTCCTCTTCTTCTCTTTTGCAACCTCACTACTTTTTGTGGCGCCCAAGGCTGGCAAAGACTTTTACGTCCATTTTTTCAGATATTTTTGAGCTATCTTACTCGTCGTGAGATTTGGTTGAGCCGAACTGCCTGACCCAGGAATCTTAGTTTGAGCCTCCTCACCACTTATTTACTTTTTGCCTTCATCAACCCTCGTCATAGACCTGGTAGACTGAGCCTTCCTAACCTTGTCTGATACTGTCAACCCTCTTTTTTATACTCAGGCCGAATCCCTCCAATACAAATTTGAGTTCAGTCTCATCCTCGACAACTTCATCCAACAAGAATTCTTTCCTTTCCACTGTAGACTTTACACCTGCAATAGCACATTTTTACTATCAACTACAGTTGCCAACAAAACATAACAATAATTTTATCTATGCAAGTTTATACTTAATTTGTTTTACAGTTCTAAGCTGAAGATCCAGAGGTTATTCGTCATCTCTCTAAAGGAAATTACCCTTCACCCATATGACGTTATCATTCCAAGTTCGACCTGCCAAATTCAGATTAAAAAAATGAAGCTGAGTTGCACTCACACATAAGTTATCCTCCTCACTGGCTTTAAAATTTTTTGCCCCGTAAAACTGCAAAACGTCCTCAAGGGTTATCCTCCTCACTTTTTCCTCCCTTTCCCATCTTTCATTCAGATGGTCGTACACAGTTATTACCTCCCATATGTTCTCATTCAATTGAACAGGACATGCCTCAATTGCATTCATAATCCCCTTCGCCAAATTGGTGAGGGGAAGGCTCAGCCTATACTTTAATTGAGATAGGCAACGCAAAAAACCCTCTGAAAGGTCACTCCGGACATCCCCATCGAAATACTCTAACAAGATCGATTCATCTATACCCCTATCTCATTTTTCCACTTCCAAATCTGCCAGCAGATAATAATATTCTTCCCCCTCCACTACCGTACAACCCTTAAACTGCCTACCGGCAAACTCTACACAATTGTCCCACTTCCCTCCTACAACCACCTTGGCTTTACAAAACTCTCTAAAGGCATCAGAACTAGGAGGATAAGATACCAACTGACTAGGGAAACTTGGGAATTGTACCAATCCTCCTTCCCTTTCGTTATCAGACTCATTCGTCCGACCAGAGGTCGAAACCTCATTAACAGACGAACTACCCATCTTAAAAGTAGATTCTACAGGCACGTTTTCGACTTGCACAGGTGCCTCTCACGCTTAACCTACATACAGGTTAAGGTATTTATCATTCTTTCATCTATACATATGTATATATATATATATATTCAACATATATCTCTGATCAATCGTTTACATATAACATATATCTTTAACATATATATATACATACATCAACATATATCATATACATCTCTACTAACCTTCAGTATCCGAACGAGAATCGGCAGTAGAGTCAAGCTTTGCCCTCACAACGCTGCTGTATTACCACCTACGAGATCCAAAATCTTTTGCCCTCTTCAACCGTTTATCACCTTCGGATAACTCTTTATCGAATCCCTTAATCTTTCATCTCTCTCTCTAAATGCTCTCCAAATTTTGTGAAGTTGTAAAACGTTTGATTGGAGACGAAGAAACACTATTTATCCTTTCTCTCTCCAGGGGCTGGCATTTACTACTCCTCGCACAAACCGTCCTTGATTCCAGAACCGAAGCGTCCTTTCTATTTTCTATGTCAGACGCCTCGTGCCTTTTCGATAAAACTACCTTTCATCATTACAACTCCCCTCATTTTTTAACATATTTTTTCTCCCTATTTCCATATCTTTTCCTGACCTTCCCGCGTGCACTCATGATGACTCACACTGTGCGATGTCAGATTTCTATTACCATTTTCATACAAAACAAAGCTAGAAGCTTCTGTATTTTCATATTTTTGTTTATCTCTCCTTATTTATCATACTTATAGTGATTGACGTCACTTTCTAAACTGTATACGGGTTCAAAATTATTCAAAATGTTTGCTAAAATAGTCTCAAAATATATTTGCCCCTATAGAGGATCTGATTGACTTATATTATTTTTGTTACATTCAAAGAAAATATATTATTCATAAGACACACTTTACGGGACATCCATCTCAGCCTTGGTAACTTAAACAAACATCATCTAATCATATTATTCATCGATCTTCAGATCTTCAAATTCGATCTCAACTTCAGCAATCAAACCAGCCAGCTTCTCCTTATCTACTGAATCCCTTACCAATTTACTAAAGTACGCCTCATCAAAATAACGAACATACTCACGATGTCTCCTTGCATCTAACCTTCGAGCTCACATTCCCTCCCCAGTAGTTCGGCATTATAACCAAACGAGCTCATAGATCCACTCACGTAGTTAAGCAACCTCTATAGCCGATTGCCTTTCCACAGCAAGACGAATCCTCTGATTTATACGTTTCCCACTCACTTTCCCCCCAAAATATGTGATTTTTATCTTGTATCTCATAACTTAAACCCAAAATCTTGGAATAAATTATTTGAACTTATCCCCTCACTAGTACACACATTAGTTACTACGCTTGACCTTACGCTACCACGAGTAGTATCCCTATCGACCTGTAACAGCTCGAGTTTACATATTTCCTACAAATTATATTCCTCACCTATTACACATAAATCATTTATATCAGCACGACATTGTCAGTGCATATTTATCTTAGTTCGAGCAACATTACAACGTTATTTAATTACTTATCAGCAGTTATTCAACATACACCCAACACAATTCAGTTTAATTCAAAGAAATTTTTCTATACACAGTTTAATAAATCAACTTTTATTCATTTCAAAGATATTATATACAATTTACAGATAACATGTTTTTCAGAACATCGATCTCAGGAATACAATGAACTATTATTCGATTAGCACCAAACTCTAGGTACTTACAGATAGCAAGTTTCTTCCAATTTGTTAAAAGTCACAGGTCATTTAGGTGCACAGAGGAATCATGTCTTCCAGTTCTTCTTAATTCAGTGATTCTTCACCCTGAAGCAAAGAAGATATTGGAACCAACAAAGATCTTCCCTCACATGGCTCGGTTGAAGCCCAGTCGAACTCCAAGCACAAAATATTCAAGCAGTGGACTCAGTGTTGTCCCCCATAAAATAAGATAAAGGTCTTCTGAGCGCCAAAACACGATAGAAATCCATCAGCAGACACCCCCTTCTCGTTCTCCTCCTTCACTGCCATCACCGCCTCATCTATAATCACCACCACCGAAGAGTTGGTAGAGATGAAGAGGGCCCAACCTTAGAATCTATGGCGACACAAGAAATTAGTATATCTGCCCCGCAGATACACCTATCCTTGCATATGAATTCATAACCCTGTCTTCTGCAAGGGAGCAGAGACAGGCCCAACATTCCACACCTATCAAAATGTAGACCTAAAATCTATACTTATTATAAAAATCTTCCCCAGCTTCAACAACTTCCTTTCCCGACAAGCCTTGATACATAAGAAGAATAGAGGCAGAGATCGCCATTTCCAAGGAATGGTCACCAAAGTACTTCAACTTCAACCTTTGCGTTTTAGACGCAATCCTCTCTTCAAGAACCATACTCCGAGTTTTCACCATCTCAGAAAAAGTTATGCATGCAGGAATTATTCTAAAGATTTGATATAGGAACTCTTTATATAACCCCTAAATTTATCGTGCAAGTACATTTTCCCAAGCGTCATCATTCATTATGGACGTGACTATTCAAATACAACTGCCACATACATCCGCATCACCATTTAATACCCATCACTTCCCAATATCACGTAGCTTCCACCCAGTATAAATGCCATCATTACTCTAATTTGAATTTTAAAATTTTCACATAATTTTTCTTAGCCAAAGCCACTCGTGACTTCGGTTGCGAGGGGGCGATTGTAGGGACTTATACCTCGATCTTACTCATAATTGAGCTCATACAATTCCAGTTACTTCCATCTCAGGTTCACGCATTTTTTAAACACTTAACACTTCAATCAAACATTCCAACCAGCCCCACAAACTACTCAAGAACGTGGGTCAAGCTAAACTCGAAAAACGTTATCCAATCAAAGACACCTGTCTCACACGAACCTGTCAGTTATCCAGTCAACCGCCACTAACCACATTATTTAAAAAACGTGTTTTAGCACGATGAAGAGCTGTGAAGAAGCCTATATAAAAGAAATGTTTCATAAGAGACAGGGACCAGAAAAATTACTCAAACTTCTTATTTACGAGATCAAAAGCATTTCTATATTCTAGAGATCACTTGTAATAAAGATATCCATTCTAAGCAATAAAGATACTTTTACCTAAATCCTCCATACGAGGCCATGGTTTTTACTTGTTCAAAGGTTTTCCACGCTAAAAACACCTATCTCCAATTCTTGCATTATATTAGAGTAATGTTACAGGTTCATTAGTGTGATAGTTAATTCCTAATCATATCGAGCTACAGAATTTGGCCATTACACTAAGTTCCTATAATCTTCTCCATGACTGAAACCTGCAATAGAACCTTCTAGAACTCCATTACTGATAGAAATAAAAATTCCCTAAGCAGCTGTAGTACCTTCTTCGTGGCCTATTTCTCTCGGTAAATACCCTAGATCAAATGGGTTTGCCACTCCAATAAGTGTGACAATCAGTGGACTGATTTGGTGGAATTGTCGGATCGTTTGATGCATTGTTATTGGTGCTGGCACTGGCACCACTGTTGTTTTTACCATCGGTCGAGATTTCACGATTTACATTGCTAGTCTTGCTTTCGGTGGTGGTAGGTCATTGATTGGACCTTCCAAGATGGTCGGTGTCTCTTTGCTTTCCGTATCAAACATCGGGGTTTCTGATCTCACGTCGCTATCGTCGAGAAGACATATAAACGGGGTTTTTTATTTTACCGGTCGATGCGGCGGTGCTCCAATCTTCAGGATAATCATCTTAAATAGGTGGTAATATCGCCGTAATTGGGGGGGGAAAGTCTCCTCTACCGAAAGCCTCGTCAAGCTTATCAAGCTTATCCCCTATCGTTGTTATATCTTAATTTATAGTAGGCTTCTTCGTCGTGGCTCTTCCACGAGGCATCTTTACTCTTGAATCTAACTGCACTTAGATTTTACACAGCTCTGGTACCAATTAACGGGATTACTATGAACGTGGAAGCGAGATTCATATGAACATCACATTGTATTTGAGAGTTAGAGAAAACTAAGGTTTCAACTAAAAAAATCTACTTTCATTAATCAAAATCAAATGCGAAATAAATGACCAGGCCTCCCTTTTTATAGAACATAAGGGGGGCTAAAATTAGGAACCCTAATTCTAATTGATATAGACTTTTACTTAAATTGGGAAACTTCTAATAAACTATATTAGACCTCTCCAACAGAGCTTAAGCTAAAATATCAAATATAAAGCATTAAATAAACATAGGTCATACGGTGGGTAGACGATCCTATGAGGGATGTGTCACATCACCATCTCTCTAAGTGATTAAAAATCAAAACCTATCTCTCAATCTGCCTCCATTTGTAGATCAAATTAAAAGTAAATATACTTTGTTAGGTCATTGAATTGATCTGATCTCTGCAACCTGTAATCGATTCTCTCCTTTCTATTTGTAGATGCAGTAAAAGTTAAGTACTTGTCAATTTTCTTAGGTGCATTGCTTCATGGAATGCAATGCATTCATGAAAAAAAAATATTGTAAAAAAGGTTTCTCTCTCTCTCCCTAAAACTATAGTATGGTATTTCTCTCAATTTCAATTTTGCATTGATCTTTGTAATTTAATTCTTGGATTTTATTTGATTTCTATAACTTTCATGGTTTTACCTATTAATTCTGAAAAAGATAGAAACATTATATCTAAAGTGAGCACCATTACTTTAGAGTTTTTCACGTTTAGTTTGTCAATATCCTATCCTTTATTTATTGTCATTTGGGATTTTCATAAGTCCCTGATCATTTAATCATCTCTTTCAAAGTTCTTAACTTCAATTTCTGTTGTAGGTAGTGTAAAATAGAATTTGTTTATTTGTTCTCATATGATTTTCCACCAACTCGATTCAGTCAAAATTTTCTCCTACACCTCTATTACCGTTCTCATTATTTGCAAGAAAAGTATGTCAATGGTTGTTCTTTATGTGTATGGGTTAAGGCTCTTAGTTTTTCTCAAGCAACATTTGATAATGTGCATATCTTGAGGCTTTATTCCAACATATCCCAGATCTACCTCATATTATGACTTCTTTTAGGCTTTATAAATTCAACATACATTATATTGGACGCTGATACATTGGGTTAAGGCATAGTTAGTGTCAATATTTTTTTGTCTTGCTAATCTCTCCAAAGAATCCCCCAATAGTTTTGACCACTCTGACTTTGATTTGCGATAAATTTCTTACGACTTCTCTTTCTCGCATTTCTGAAACTTGTGACATATATGGGATTCTCTCTCTCTCTACCGGAGTCTTCAGAACTCTCCATACCCCTTCGGGATCAATTTGGTCATCTCACTGAATTCAACGTAAGAAATAAACTAAGCTTAGGCTCTCTTTTTTACAGGAGAATGACTTATCACAAATAGAAAGATTAAATACTACTCTAATTAGGAAACTAGTCCTATAATTCTAGCAATTAAAGTAAATATCAATATATAATAAGAAAAAATAGCCCATCTTTTTGCTTTGGTTTCATACCTCCATTCCACCGATACCTATGATGAGGCATGCTTTGGATGGCTTGGATTATTTTCATGGTACTTCTGCACCATGGAAATGATCTGGGCCATCCAACCCTAAATTTCCCAATTGCATAGCATTTATGGGTTTAAACTTTTTTCCCCTCTATAAATTAATTATTCTTCTCAATCTTACCTTAGAGATCAAACTTAAATCGTTTCATAAAAAATGTACATTTTTGTCAGGTACAGAATCTTGCCAATTTCATCATCAAATTTAAGTCTCTAACACCAAGAAACCTCTCTTCTTCTACGCCAATCTCACCAAGGTACACCCTAATCTCCCCAATTTTAGGTTTTTCTCTCGAATTTGTTGTTATTAGATATAAATCTAGGGTTTTGAATTAGAAGATTGGAGCTTGAATTGGTATTTAATTTAGTTAATGATGGATGTTTGTTGTTAATTTGTGTGTTGTAGAAGTATATAAAGCAAAATAGTATGTTTTTGTTGTGATTGTCACTGATACCAAACAAAGAAAGGGGAGAGTTTCTTCGGGCGCTCTTTCTTGGGTTAATAGTAAGGGGAAACACATAGTGAGGAGCCACATCATTATAATGGACTTGCTCTCAAGCGACGACTAAACATAGTATGTTTTTGTTATTTATCAAACCACACTTTCATTCGAACTTAAAATGTATATGTTATAATTATTAGTATTGGATGGATGGTTAAGGATATATTTGGTTTGATCAGAGATTTAAATTAGGGGGCCATTACCGTGAACCCAACTTTCTTGGGGTACCAACTCGCCTATCTTTAGCTTAAAACCCCTCTTAGGTGTGTCTGATAAAATTTAAAACTTGAGCATTCGTTAGAATTATCTAGGACTATTCTGAATCAACCGGGTAAACTTATGACGAGGTTATAATGTAGGCAAAAGCTAATGTGAGACTCAGTAAAAACCCAAGTAGGGAAGAAACTAAGTAATGGTCATAATGGTCAGTCATAATAGTCAGGCTTCGTTGGATAAAGTCTAAAACTCAAGTAGGGAAGAAGCTAAGTATTTATTTTGTATTGACACATGAAGAAGTCAGCAGATTTACAAAACCAACTCTTAATCGCAATTTAATGTGTAAGACAACGACTTAATGAAATAAGTTAGAGCCACTAAGCATAAATATTTTATGTAAATAAAGACCACCCAAGAATTTTCAGTGACATTATATCTTAACAGAAAGATAGATATAGAGGTAAAAGTTTTTTTTTAAGGAAGATAATCATGGGTTCCTTTAACTTACTCTTTCAAGCATTGCTTCTCTTCATATTGATCAACTCTGTATCCATTTTGGCTGAGAGGTCGACGTACATTGTCCACATGGAGAAATCTGTTATGCCAAAGGCCTTCTCTAGCCATTGCCATTGGTACTCGGCCATATTGGATTCACTGAAAACTGATTCCGACAAAGTTAGTACTTCAGTACCACCGAAGCTTTTATATACCTGCAACCACGCTATCCACAAATTTAGTGTGGTTCTTTCTCCGAAAGAGCTAGAGGCTTTAAAGAAGACACTAAGGTGTATCACCGCTTAACCTGAACATACGCTGCATGTCGATACAACCCGCACAACATACTTTTTCTCCTTAAACAAGGCTGGTGAACTTTGGCCAGCGTCAAATTATGGTATAGATGATATTATTGGTGTAATCGACTTCAGGGTGTGGCCAGAGAGTAATAGCTTCAGAGATGACGGAATGGGGGAGATCCCAAGAAGGTGGAAAGGGACGTGTAAACTTGACATCCAGTTTAAATCTTTAATGAGCAACCGAAAGCTCATTGGAGTGAGATACTTCAACAAGGGTGTTCTTGCCCAGGATCCTAATATTAGTTTTTTCTATAATTTGCCTAGGGATGAAACAGGGTATGGGACTCAGACCACGTCAATAGCTACTGGAAGTTATGTATGAGGTGTATCTTACTTTGGATATGCAAAGGGCACAGCAAGAGGTATTGTACCTTGTACGAGGCTTGCCGTATACAAAGTTACTTGGTCAAGAAAAGGATCTCTTACTTCTGACGTTATTGCCAGTATGGACCAAGCATTAGCTAACGGCGTTGACATTATTTCAATGTCGATGATTTTTTTAGGGGCTCTTATATATGAGAATCAGATATCTATAGTATCATTTGCGGCCATGGAGAAAGGTGTATTAGTTTCTTCCTCGGCAAGGAATAGAGGTTCAAATTTGATGACTGTAGCGGGAAATCCATGGTCATTAACAGTTGGAGTGAGCACCATTGAACGACAATTAGCAGGTACTTTGACTCTCGGCAATGGGAAAACTAATATCAGATGATCGTTATTCCTGGGAAGAGCATTGCTTAACGCGTCGCTTGTGTAAAATGAGACCCTTACAGGATGCAATTTGCCATCCCTATTATCAGAATCTACAAATAATGCAATTGTGGTATGTTCTGAAGGACCTAGGATCAATAATCAAATTAGTACAGTTATTGAGTCTACAGTCACTGGGCTATATCTATCACAACTGATGAAAGAGAAGAGTATCGTATTCCAGGAGTTACTACTAAACCAATGCATTTAGCCTTTTAGTTTTTCAGTACCTTTATTTTGTTATCAGTTTAAAATTCAGTACTTAAGTCTCCATGGGGAGCATTTCATTTATAGTATTTTGTTTCCGGACAACTTGTTTACGTAAATTACATCTACTTGATTACATAGCTTATAATTATCATCTATTGGCAATTAACACTTGAGTATGTAATGAATGCATCTATCTTTGTTATAGAGAAATTTTGTTTGGATCTGTCTGCTTACAGGGCATTGCTTGATGACTATAACAATAGGTCTACATGTCTAATAGACAGCGGGACTACGCACTCCATACTTAGAGAAAAAGTGTTTTTCTCAAGTCTGACTTCATGTGATGGTGAGGTCACAACCATATATGGGTCGGCCAATATAGTGGACGGTAGTGGGCAAGCCATAGTACTTCCCCCGATTGGTACGATTTTGAATATCGACCATGCCTTATATTCGAGCAAGTCGAATAGAAATCTACTTATTTTTAAAGATATTCATTCTAATGGATGTTAAGTAGAGACTGCGATGGGAAATGACAAGGCGGACTTGTGCATTACATCAACAATAAATGGTCAAAAAATTATCTTAGAACGATTCTAAGGATATCTATCTGGATTATTCTCACTTGAGATACGGGTTGCCAAGGTCTATATCTATTACTAATTTATCTCCAATTAAGGAGAAAATCTACCAGCTCTGGCATGATCATTTGGGATACTCAACAACATTCATGATGAGGAAAACCATCAAGAATATAATAGGCCATTTGATAGAATCTCAGAGAATAACTATTTTGCACAATAGACCATGCACAACTTGCTCGCAAGGGAAGCTAATTATTCGACCAAGTAATACCAAGATGGGACATGAGTCGCCAACCTTTCTTCAATGTATCCAAGGAGATATATATGGACCTATCAATCTACCCAGTGGGCTGTTTAGGTATTACATGGTGTTGATTGACGCATCACTGAGATGGTCACATATTTGCTTAATTTATAGTAGAAACTACACATTCCCATGGTTATTGGTACATATCATTTGGTTGCAGGTGCAGTTCCTGAACCACCCAATCAAGGTGATTCAACCTGATGGAGCTGGAAAGTTTAGCTCTAAAATATCTAGTGGATATTATACTGTAAATAGGATGGATCTAGAACATCCAGTCCCACATGCCCATATCCATAATAGAATGACGAAAAATCAAATCAAGCGATTGCAGTTAATCGCAAGGCCACTATTACTACGTACATAGCTTCTAGGAAGCATGTGGGGCCATGCAATCTTGCACGCCGCAACACTGATTAGGATTTCTCTAATGAAATTTTACCAGCATCCCCCAAAACAACTAGTAACTGGGCAGGAGCCTAGTATCCACCATCTACACACATTCGGATGTACCGTGTAGGTGCCCATAACACCTCCCCTAAACACGGAGATGGGACCCAATGCCGATAAGGCATATACATGGGTTATGATTCACCATCTATTATAAGATATTTGGAACCCGTAATAGGTAATTTATTCACCACTAAGTTTGATGATTGCCATTTTGATGAGACAATGTTTTTGACATTAGGGGGAGATAGGACACATGAATGTCATGAGATTTCATGGAGAATCATTATCTCATTCTAATCCTCTTTCATTGGTGGGTAAGAATTGAGTCCAGCAATTACTTCAGTTACAGTGAGTATCGATTTAGATGCCTGATGTATTTAATGACGATGCTCAGGTAGTGAAAGGACATGTACCTGTGGGTAATGTACTTGCACGGTTGGAGATCCCAATGGGAACTTTTGTGGCACTAGCAAATAAGTCAACGACACGAAAGACTCGTGGCCATCCACGTAGAGCTTCAGACTCAGCTGATTGCAATTAGCAAGTCAAGAGGACAAAAGGTATTACGGTCCAGAAGACTAAGGGAGTATCTAGGACCCGATGAGGGGTTCTTCAAACACCACCCAACACAGAAAATATGGCTAATAGATCCATGGTCGTATCAGAAGACATGCCTATTGAGTCCCATGTACATGATAATAAAGAAGTTTTTATCAATTATGTCCTTAATGGTTTGACATGGGATCAAACGCAATTAGTTATCGACAGTATATTCACGTTTGCAGCATTGCTTGTTGTGATTAATGTGGATCATGAACCACTTTCAGTAGATGAGTGTCATCGTCGTACTGATTGGCCAAAGTGGGAGGGTACAATTAAGGTAAAGCTCGGTTTGCTGGCAAAGCGTGAGGTTTTTGGGAAGATTGTTCGTAGGGACGACTCCAAATGACCAGTCAGATATAAATGGGTGTTTATAAGGAAACGTAATGAAGACAGGGAGATTGTGAGGTATATGGCTAGACTAGTTGCCCAGTGTTTCTCTCAGAGACCTAAAATTGATTACGATGATACATATTCTCCCATCATAGGCGCAATTACGCTTTAATATCTAATCAGTCTATCAATTGTGGAAGACAACATCAATATGCATCTAATAGATATAGTGACTATGTGTCTATATGGGAAATTAGATATGGACATCTACATGAAGCTACCTGAGGGGTATAAGTTTTTGAAAATGACAAAGCCCAATGTCAGAAACATGTACGCAATAACATTGGATAAGGAACTCTATGGATTGAAACAGTTAGAGCTCATGTGGCATAATATGTTGACTGAATACTTGAAGGTTGTGGGCTTTGCAAATAATTCTATATACCCATGTATTTTCATAAGGAAGATAAATATGGCGTATGTGAGCATAGCAGTGTATGAAGATGATTTGAAAATCATCAGAACTCATGAGTAGATTACAAGATCCATAGAATACATGAAGAAGGAATTCAAAATGAAAGACCTCAGAAAGACCAAGATTTATCTCGATTTGCAAATCGAACATCTTAGCAACGATATTGTTATAAATCAAGCGACATATACAGAATGGATCCTTCAGAGGTTCCGGCCTGAGAATATCCATCTTATGAGACACCCATGGTAGTCAAATTACTTAATGTAAAGGTTGATTAGTTTTGCCCACCTGATGAGGGGGAGGAACTCCTTGGTTCGGATTAGCCTTACCTTGGGGCGATTGGTGCACTATTATACCTTGCGGGGTGTACTAGACCGAATTTATCTTTTGTAATAGACTTGCTTGTGAGGCATTGTTCGACTCCTACTCTTAGGCAATGGAAAGGTATTGATCAAATTATGGGATATCTGCACAGCACTATAGACTTGGGGTTCTTCTATCCTAGGGATAAAAAGTCAAAATTAGTTGGATACATCGACGCATAATATTTATCAAACCCACATAGAGCGCATTCACAAATAGGTTATGTGCTCTTATATGAGAAGAAGATTATTTCATGGAGATCAATGAAACAGGCGATGGTTGCAATGTCATCATATCACTCAGAGATTTTGACATTACATGAAGCTGATAGAAAATGTTTCTGGTTATGATCTATGATTGGTCATATTAGCGGGAGTTGTGGTCTTATTGACATTTACTTGTATTCTACGGAGATCTTTGAAGATAATACAACATGTGTACAATAGGTCAAGGCTGGTTACATTAAAGGTGATAGGAAAAAGTGCATCTCGCCAAAGTTCTTCCATATCTATGAGTTGCAAGAGACTAAAGAAATCGAAGTGAACCAGGTTAATTCCCTAGAGAATCTTGTAGACTTTTTTACTAGGGCATTGTCGGGATAAACTTTTGAGAGGTTGGTCTATAGAATCAGAATGCGGAGCATGTACTTGCTCAAGCTTTGTTAAGCTTGTGCATATCATGGGGAGTCTGAGCCCAACTAACGACGTTAGGAAGTATTTTATCTTCACTTACAACATTAGGGGGAGTGGGATCCCCACTGATAAGATCTCAAGGTGTTTGATTCTTAGAGATATATCTCAAGGTGTGTGATCCTTAGAGATTCATCTAAAGGTGTTTGATCCTTGTAGATAAGAGCTGGAAGTGTTTGATATTCGCAGATAAATCTGGAAGTGCTTGATCTTCATAGATAAATCTAGAAGTGTTTGATCTTCGTAGATACATCTAGAGGTACATATTCCTTGTAAATAACATTATGAGGTTGTAATAGACTAATTCCAGAGGCTTGAGATAGCTTGGAATTAGCTCTTACACCAAAGTTTATGTGACCAAAACTAACATGAAATAAGAAATGACACAAGTGATTTAACATAAAAAAACCTCTGAATAGGTAAAAAACCCCGACCTCGAGTTAATAATTTTTGTAATTGTGACTTCTATTGCTTGAGGCTGATATCTTATTATAAGTGATCTCTTGAACTGGAAATACTTGATCTTATAAATAAGAAGTTTGATGTTTTAAGAATCTAGAAAATATAGTTTTTCTGGTGATTTCTTATATATTTTTCTTGTCCTTGTCTCTTCTAGAACTTTTTCTTTATATAAGTCTTCTCCACAGTTCTTCATCGTGCCGAAGTATGTTCTCCTAACAATAATTTGGTCAGTGGTGGTTGACTGAGTAACTATTAAGTTCGTGTGAGACGGGTGTCTTTGACTTGTTCACATTTTTATGTTTGAGCTCGACCCACGTTCTTCATCAGTTCGTGAAGTAGGTGTCAATGCTGACTGTTGATGTCACGTGTAAAATGTGTGAGTCTGACATGGAGGAAGTTTAAACTGGAATAGCTCGAATTAGGTTAGATCAAGGGATAGGCCCCTACAATTGCCCCCTCGCAACCGAAGTCACGAGTAGCTTTGGTTGAGAAGGAAATTATGGGAATATGGGTATAAGGGTTTTGGAACTTTTAAAAATGAAGGAAGTAATGATATGGATTTAACTGCATGGAAAATACACATTTATTATAAGGGGATGTTTGTACATTTCCCCAAGTTTCGTCTGCATTGAATAATGGCGCTTGGGGAAATGTACATGCACATTAAATATTGGGGTTATATAAATAGTACCTATACCAATGATTGTGGTAAAGTACGTTGTTTGTTTCAAATTCTCTGGAAGTCTTATTGATGATGGTGAAGACCTGGAGAATGGTTCACAAAGAAAATATTTCTGTTAAGATGCAGAAGTTGAAGTTGAGATATTTTGATGATCAGTCCTTGGAGATGCCTACCCCCGTTCTCGTTCCACCGACGTATCAAGGTATGACGGAAGAAGAAGCGGTTGAAGCTGAGGAAGACTTTTACTGTATATGGAGATTTCGTCACGTTATCTTAACAGGCGAGCAACGTTGGAGGTGTCTCCACATCCTTATGGAAGACAAGGTTGAAGAAACAGATGCGGGGGTTGGCGTAACTGAGGGGTAGTTGCGCCGATGTCTTCGTAGGATTGGATTTTAAGGTCGGACCCTCTTTATCTTTACCATCTCTGCGTAAGTGATGTTTATAGGGATGCGACGATGGTAGTGGAGAAAGGAGACAGAGAATGGAAGTCTACTTCGGTACTTCCATTGTTTCTTGGCTCTAAGAAGACCTTCTGTTTGAAAAGTTAGTTCGAGCACTGAGTCTTCTACTTTCATGTCCAGACTTTCTCTAAACCCAGTTTTTGGTCAGAGTAAGATGGTGTGAAGGAAGAAAGACGTATGGTGACTTCCAATGCTAACTTTGCATTAAAGGATTCTTAGAGTAAAACATCACTGAAGTCAGATGAACTGAAAGATTTAATGGTTCGGAGTTCTTGAAAGACTGATTATCTGTAAAGCACTTGAAAAACTTGTTATCTGTAAAGTACCTGATTTCAGAGTACTTGAAAGACTTGTTATTTGTAAAGTACCTTAAAGATTTGTTATCTGTAAAGTACCTATAATATATTCGAGCTTAATAAAATTTGTTATCCAAACTCTACGTTAATATAAGTATAGAATAACTCTTAAAATTAAGCTATTAGATGATTTATGAAATAGAGGATGAAATATTATGTATGAGATTAGAACTTTACAATCTGTTTAAAATAATCGAGCTGTAAAAATATGACTTGTAATTTGAAATATATGTAAGGAATGATCGAACTGAGTGACTAAGACTTATTGGGGGAGAGAGAAAACTATAGAAGGTTTAGGATGGGAAATTCAAGCTCATGGAGGTAGGTCGTTCTAAAAAATTAGATTTGGGAAGAATAAGCTCGGCATGGAATAGGCCAAAATGACAGAGGTCGATAGGGAGAGATATGCTCAAATAACTTTTCTCAAGATACTAGGGTTTTCTGTTATGAATGAACTAGATAATATTAAGAACTGTGAGGGATCTGCAGCAATCTAGAAAGCTGTATAAAATAAGGAGAAATGAGTTTAAACAGGTGGAAGAGAATAGAAATGGTGTGGACTCGATCAGAGAGAATTTGCTCTACTGATGAGGGGCTGTTGGCAATAAAGATAGCTGAAGTACAGGGTGGATTTTTGGCTTATTGGACTATGATACTGAACTACCAGTAAGGGAGTATCAATTTGAAGTTTTAGATTAGATCGATAGGGAACGTGAGTACAAACGTCGCTTCTATGAGGAGTTGTTTCGGTAAGTGATGGTGGAGCCTGGAGCTCAAAAATATGTTGTGAGGTTGATTGCTAAAGAAGAGATCAAATTAGAAGATTTGAGGATTGCTGGAGGTGAACTGGTCGGATGTGGTTCCCCAAGACATTAGGGATGTTTTAGGTATAATTATATGTGAAGGAGTGAATTGTGATGAGCGTGTGATGATAATAAAGTGAATGTAAATAGGGGTGGTATGATTATATGTAATTATATGAGTTTAAATAATTGCCAAAGAAATGAAATGAGAATGAAATCTGAATCTGTCCTCTATTATTGCGAATGTTGTCTGTGAATCTCGTGAAAAATGAATTTGAATATTTTTAAAATTTTGAGAGCTTTGGAAATAACGTCAGCACTTCTACAAGTAGAAGAAGAAAAATTAGAAAAAACAGGTAGCTTTTGATTTTGTCTATTGTGCAAAAAATAGGGAAAGTTTGATTACGTGTAAGTGTTGAATCATCATGAGTATTAGGAGGTTAGAGGGAGATTTGGAAAAGAGAGATGAAAATAGATTAAAATATAGGGCAAAGGGTAATGATGGGAAAGCGTTTTCACCGAAAAGGTGCAAGACGTCAGACTTTGATTATGGAGGGGATGCCTCAGTTCCAAAACCGAGGATGGCTCGTATGAGGCTCAATAACTGCCAGTAGTTAGAGAGAAAAAATATAAATATTGCTTCATCTTCTTCATTCAAACGTTTCTCAACTTCAGAAAACTTAAAGAGCAGTGAGAGAGGAAAGAGAGAAAGTAGCAAAAGAATCTCGTAAGAAATTAATCGAGAGTGATCATCAGTTAAAGCGAGAGAGAGTTACAGAGACTGAGTCACGAAGGTAGTTATACAGTAGTATTATAAGGGAAGGATTTAGCGTTGCGTCAGATTTACATTCCGACATAGAAGATTAATAGAGGATTTGTGATATTTTGAATGTATTGTTTTTTAAAATCATTTTTTGTGGTAGGCAAATCTAAAAATTACCATTTACAACAATTTATAAAAACCTGCTTGATATATGATATATGAAAGATATATGTATGTGGGTGATGTATTTGTAAGAGATAATGATGTATACCTGGACTTGCATGTAGGTCGATCGTGAGGAGTATTTGTGTAGGATCAAACCTTCATTTGTAGAGTTGTAGTTGATATGGAGACTTCACCTATTAATGAGGCATCGACCTGGTCGATTGGCACAGTCTGAGATTATAATGTCTGATCGGGAAGAAAAGTAGGGGTTGTTCAATTTTTAGATTTCCCTAGAAAATTGGTAACCTATCCTTCGAATTCAGATATATTCAAAGAGTTTTGTAAAGCCAAGGCTTCTGTAGGGGGAAGATGGGGTAATTGTGTAGAACATGCCAGTATGTATTTTAGGAGTTGTATTGCAGGCTCTAGAGAGGAACACTTTTTTCTGTTGGCTGATTTGGAGAAGGAGAAACGAGATAGGAGTTTAGACGAATCGATCTCCTTGGAGTACTATGATAGAAACGTCTAGGGCGACCTGGAAGAGTATTTTTTGTCTTACCAGACTTAGTTGGAGTACGGGTTAAGTCTTCCCCTTAGCAATCTGGCGAATGGGATTATGAACATCATCGGGGCATGTCATGCTCAGTTGAATGGGAACATATGGGAAGTGATAAACATTTTTGAATTTCTAAACAAGTTGTGGGAGGAGGATGAGATTGAGATGAGGATATCTCCTGAGGATATCTTGTAATTTTATGGGGTAAAAAAATGTTGGCAAGTAGAGGGGCATATTTTTTTGCGAGTTCGACTTGGCTTCGTTTCTTCTATCTGAAATTAGCAGGTCGACCGTAGAATAATAATATGATATGGGTGAAGAGTAATTGCCTTCAGAGAGATGATGAAGAGCCCATGGAACTTCTGTGTAGAACTGTAAAATAAAGTAAGTATAACAATGTATAATATATAAGATTGATGTGTTGAAATTGTATGTTGCTCTGCTAATGATAATGTGTTGTTGATTGATAGGTCCTCAATCCAAGATGACGAGAAAGGAGTCTCTGTTGGACACTGTTACTCAGGAAGGGACCAAGCTCGAGGTTGCCCTGAAAGAACTCGGCATTAGTAGAAAGAAATATTCTAACGACCAGTCCAAGAAAGTTCAAAAGTCTCAAACAACGAGGCTAATGATGGGCGTTGATGGCAACAAGAAGATGGGAACTGATGGGGAGGGGCGAGTAAATTACGCAAGGCCTCTAGAGTAGACTTAGCGGGTATGCTGGAGTCTACTACGTTAAGCAAGCTAGCTTGGGTATTTCCAAAGAAGAAGATGCCAAAGCGTAGTTCGACCTCTGGAACTACAGGAAGTAGTGAGGTAGAAGGAGGGGCGAAAAGGAGGAGGGTTGAACCTTCTGAACTGATAGGGGCGAGGGTCGTAGAGAATCGACCTGCTATAGATGATGAGCTGAAAGAGGTAGAGGAAAAGGCAGGGCTGCAACTCTTAATGGGGAGGAGGAGATGAGAAAAATGGTAAGTTCATTTGTTTGAATATGTGATAAATTTTGTATGGTGATTCGAGCTAACTGTGAGGTCGATATTGTTTGCCTTTTTGTAGGCTACTCGTTTGATGAAGGGGATATGCCTCAGAGTCGAGGTGGAGAAATCTGAGCTGAAGAAGGGGAAAGTCAAGTTCGAGAAGAAGGTAGCTCAACTGAAAGCTGACTTGGTTAAGGAGGGGAAGAGGCTGGAGACCCTGAAGGCTTCTCAAGAGGTGGAGATTAATGATCTGCCTGCAGAAGTGAGAAGGAATATGGAGGAGGTAGTAATTCAGCGTGATAGACTCGAGCACCACCTTATAACAAAGGGATATTCCAAAGAAGAGATGAATGCCATCATGGCGGATACCTATGTTGAGGAGGAGGAAGATGATGAGGTGGAAGATGTTGTTGTTGGAGTTGTGGACGGGTAGGATGGTGTCTCTCCCCAAACGGTGCGAGACAACCATGGGGATAACAATGAGTGTCCATAGGAAGGAAGCGAGAAGGTAGAATAAAATGTTGACTCTGTGATTATATGAATGGTTTGGAATGCTGTAATCTGATGGAATACTATTTGTTGGATAAAATTTTGTAGGCTAAGATGTTCTTGTAAACCTTGTTGTAGGAACTTAAGGAAATACGCCTCAGAATAAAAAATTTAGAGACTGGGCTCGTTGAGGAGAGAGACGCCTCAGCGCCCCTGCTGTCTTCACAAGCGGAGCTACAGGTTAGAAAAGAGCAAAATATATTTGACTTGTATGCCTTATTAGTCTAGAGCTACAAAGTAAAAAGTAGAGTGTAGAGACAAACCATAAACCTGTTATCAGTTTATAGGCAATGGCAATCAACGGTGTATAAAAAATATCAAAATATTGATAAATTTAAATATAGAGAATGTGTACCTTAGAATTGGAAGTATGTGTTATTGTTCATCCAACTGAGATTGTACTTCGACCATAAGTTTAGAAGTAGTTTCACACATTAAATACCATAAAATAGAAATTTCATTAGAAATGAGATGTATGTATTGAGTAAGTGTCCTGAATCGAACTTAATATATTATATCTGCGATGTGTAGTTCAAATTGGAATCAGCTCACTTGAACAAAGATGAGATACGCTAATGTAACCAATAATTTACGGCGGAGCTTGGTAGAATGAGAGAGGCAAATGAAGATAGAAAATATCAACATGTAAAGGTACACTTCAAGTTTGTTGTGGCAACCCAAACAGCTGACGACCTCGCTCAGAAGATCGAGGAGAAGGATGCCAAAATTAGTAAAGGGCAAAAAGAGCTCGTAAAGATAAAAGAACAGGCAGGGAAGCTCAAAAGCCAAAATGATGTGTTGATGGAAATGAGTAGGGATGCTGTCATGGCTCGATACCGTATACAGGCTTTAAAAAAGTTAGAGGAAGGGTTATGCCATTCTGTGGCCAGTTTGAATGAATAAATGATCAGCAAAACGAATGAATAGGAGCAAATTCGAGCTTATCTAGCGGGTACCAAAAACGAGCTGGCACGACTAAAGAAGAAAATGGTTGAGAAAGATAGTGAGCTGAAGAAAACTTGAGATGACCTATCTACCTCTGAAGTTGTTGTTGAGCAGCTGACTACAGCCTTACCTCCTAAAGATATGGAGTTTTGGATAGTTCAAGGGAAGTGTGATGAGTTGAATGAAAGGGTGACATAATTAAAGAGCGACTTGGTGCAAGCCAATTTGCGTGCCAAAAACGCCGGGGGTGAAGAGAGCTCGAGGAAGGATAAAAGTGATGTCAAGATCTTCCTTGTTTAAGAGGATACATTTAGCATATCAGCTTGAATAAGAGAGTTGAAGGGAATTGCAGCTCGAACTCAAGGTTATGTACAAAAAGGAAATAAGCGGTTAAGGGAGTGCCAAAGTAAGTTGGACGCTGCTCTTGCTAGGGAACAAGGGTTGGAGTAGATTATCAGGGGTAAGGAAATTTTGATAAAGAAGCAAGATGAGTTGTTAAAGAAATCTCTGGCTATGGAGGATTTAAACAGGGAGCTTAAGGAACTTTGTGCTCAGGTGGCGGATTTGAGTGCAATTAATCAGACTGAATTAGCTAAAGCTGACAAGAAGGCAGAAATGAACATCGAATTCACAGCTCGAATAAATTGTGAAATGGAATGGCAAAAATAATGGTATAATAGGTCGAAAAATCACCTTCAGATGGTGAAAGCAAATTTTTCTAAGGCGGTTATGCCCGAGGCATCGGGCTCAGAGTTTATAATAGCGGTGATCGCCTATTTTGTAGAGGAGGTAAAAAGGCCTGATTTAGAGAGAGATACCTTGCACGACTATTTTTCTGAAAGGGGATGTATTTACAGAGCTAATATAGATTGAGGAAATTGAATTAACTCCATGGAAACAGAGTTAGGTTCTCGACCTGCTAAATTGATATAACAGAGTAGGATTGTTGTAACTGTTCGAGCTCAAGAATTTATGGCTGGTCATCCTCCTATTATAGGGGAAAGCGTAGCTGACCTCCCAAGAGTAGAAAAGAATCCATTGTAACGGTTGTATATGTAACTTGAAAAAGTATCTGTCGCAGACATATTGAGATATGAAAGCTAGTTTTACCTTTTCTTTATCTTATGTCTTGTAGAGTTTTTTGATTGAAAACTAGTATTACCTTCGTTTTAATCGTAGAGTATGAATATTGCAGCCGTATTGAATAAGATAAAAACTAGTTTGACCTTTGTTTTATCTTATGTTTGGTAGAGTTCCTCAATTGAAAACTAGTATTACCTTTGTTTTAATCTCGGAGTATAATGTCACAGCCATATTAAGTGAGAGGAAAGCTAGTTTGACCTTTGCTTTATCTTATGTCTGGTAGAGTTCCTCGATTGAAAACTAGAATTACCTTTGTTTTAATCTCGGAGTATAATGTCGCAGCCATATTGAGTGAGATGAAAACTAGTTTTACCTTTGCTTTATCTTATATCTGGTAGAATTCCTCGATTGGAAACTAGTATTACCTTTATTTAAATCTCAGAGTATAATGTCGCAGCCATATTGAGTGAGATGAAAGATAGTCTTACATTTGCTTTATCTTATGTCTAGTAGAGTTCCAAGATTGAAAAATAGTATTACCTTTTTTTTAATCTCAGAGTATAATGTCGCAGCCATATTGAGTGAGATAAAAGCTTGTTTTACCTTTACTTTATCTTATGTCTGATAATGTTCCTCGATTGAAAACTAGTATTACCTTTGTTTTAATCTCAGAGTATGTATAGAGTCGATCAAAGCGAGTGTTATCCTTACTTTAATCGGAATATAGATCAATTGAAATCTAGTATTACCTTTGCTTTAATTTATGTATTGTCTACGTAAGTTGAGAGTTGTGTGAGAAAAAACTTGGAAGTTTCCATTGAATAGAAAAGTATGTACATTGGATGAAGATATAAATCTTACTTTTGGAATGGAAAAAATGAGAATTCAAAATGGAGTAGTGAGGGACTTAATGATAATACTATTTCAGTCACCTAGTATTCTAAGGATTTGAGATGTGAACTTCCTCTTCTATCATGAGGTAATACGATCCCAGGCCCGTGAGACTAGTGATAAGGAATGGACCCTTCCAATTTTTTGCTAGTTTCCTGATATGTGGCTTATTTCTGTGTTGAGGGATTTCTCTAAGGATGAGATCGCCGATTTGGAAAGTACGGCTTTTGACTCATCTATTATACGAACTGACCAGCATATGGTGATACTAACCTCGGTAAGCAATGGCGCATTCCCTGGTCTCATCGATCCAATTGAGGTTGCAAGCCAATTTGAACTCGTTTTCTTTGTCTGCTAGCTCAAGATCTTTGACTGGATGATGGTATTCTGAGGGAATGACGGCTTCAGTCCCATAGGCAAGGAGGAATGAGGTACAGCCGGTTGATTGATGTAGAGTAGTACGATATGCCCATAAGGCATCAGAAAGTTCTCGAACCCAGTTCCCTTTTTTCTGTGAGTGAAGCCTTTTTTTGAGTCTATCCACGATGGTTTTATTGGTGATTTCAGCTTGGCCATTACCTTGAGGGCAGTTGAGGTTGGATGGTGAGTTTTGTTTGTTGTAGAAAGCTATAACTTTTTCCCCAACGAATTGTGGCCCATTATCGATACGAATTAGGTAGGGGCATCCAAACTGAGTAATGATGTGTTCCCTGATAAAAGAGATGACTTCTTATTCTCTGGTTTGACAAAGTAGAACTACCTCTACCCATTTTGAAAAATAATCTGTAGCTGAAGAATTAGGAAATTTACCGACAAGTTCGAGTGCCCATCTTTTGAATAGCCAAAACACCTTGCTTGCATGTAGCTCGAGCGCAGGGGTGCGTATCATTTGTCCTTGTTGTTAACATGTATCACATTTGAGTGAGTACTCTTTTGCTTGCTTGCGCATGCCCGGCCAGAATACTCCTTGTGTAATGGCTTTGTTTGCGAGTGATCGACCTGCAGCGCGGGAGCTACAAGTCCCTTCATATAAATCGCAGAGCATCTCGTCCGCTTTCGTTTTGGAGAGACACTTTAGGTAAGGTCCCGTGACTGAACAGCGATATAAAGAATCGTTTTGATTTGTGTAGCACTTTAAGTTGTCAATCATCTGTCGGCGCTCCTTAGGATCTGCTGGAAGGGGTCCTTTAAATTTATTGTCGATACCAAGGTAGGCTAGGAAGGACTTTTGCCAATCGTTGTCTTACCCTTTATCGCCCCCAGTATTGATCGGGCATACAGAAATGTGATCAAGCAAGGCTGAGTCCAAGAATGAGAGCTTCGTATTCAGTGCCATTGCTAGAGGCTTCAAAATCCAAGCGGATTGATTTCTCAATTCTATCATTGGAAGGGGAAATCAATACGATTCTAATTTTTGACCCTGCGGGCCCTGCTGAAATATCGGTAAGAAGTCTCCACCCTTTCCTTATAATCCATTCAGCTCACTCATCAAATGTTTTGGTGGGTGGATCTGCAGTAATTTCTTCTGTAAGGTCGGGATCATACTCCTCCCACTCAGGATTTTCCAATGGAAAATCCACGAGAAAATCAATAACGGCCTGACCCTTTTTGGAATGACGTTGTTCAAACTTGATATCATGTTCTCCCAAACTGACTGAGCATTGTTGCACTCTCCTTAATTATTCTTTTTTGGACAGAACCTCCCAAAGTAGGTAGTTCATCATGACTTTGACTGAATGAGCTTGGAAGTAGTGGTTAAGTTTCTGTAAAGTATAAACAAGAGTTAGAAGAAGTCTCTCGATTTAAGAATACCACGTTTCTACCGGAGTGAGAGTTTTGCTAAAGAAGTAGACTGGCTTCTTAATTTTCCCTTCAAGTTAAAAGAGAACCGAGTTGATTGAAGTATCTGTAATTGCTAGGTAGATGATCAGTTCCTCATTATCTATTGGGGTGCTCATTATGGGAAACTTCCCCAAATAGGTTTTGAAATCTTAAAAAGCTTATTCGCATTCTGATTTCCATTGGACCTCAGCATTTGGCTAAACTTTTTCTCGTTTGGTACAACCGCGGAGTAGTAGGAACTGCCAACGACAGCGGTCTAAAGATTTTGAAGCCAATCGGTTGATAACAATAATCATGCCGGCAAGTTTCTTTACGTCTTTCGTCGTCTTAAGAGACGGCATGCTGAGGAAAGCCTGAATCTGATCTGGATCGGCCTCAATCACTTTATTGTTGATGAGATGGCCGAGAAATTGACCTGAATATACTCTGAATTGGCATTTATCAGGTTTGAGACATACCCTGTAAGATCAAAGAATATTGAATATTGTACTGAGATTTGTAATGTGGTTGGCTGACTGTATGTTATTGTACAAGAGATCGTCAATGTAGACTTCCACAACTTTCCCAAGATGTGCTTTGAACATAGTAGTCATCAACCATTAATAAGTCGCGCCTACATTTTTGAGTCTGAAGGGCATGACTTTGTAGCAATAAAGTCATCTTTCAGTGATAAAAATGGCATTTTCATGATCTTCTTCCAAGAGTAGAATTTGATTGTATCCAGAAGTAGCGTCCATCATAGATAGAAGTTCGTGACCTGCAGTAGAATCAAGGATTTAATGGATGTTGGAGAGAGGGAAACTGTCCTTTGGAGTGTATTTGTTTAGATCTGTGAAATTTACACAAACTCAGACTTTTCTATTCTTCTTTAGGATAGCGACGATGTTGGATATCCAATCTGGATATTTGGCTTCTCGAATGAATCACACTTTAATCAATTTCTCAATCTCCATGTTAACTTCATCGCGAAGTCTAGGTGATAGTCACCCTTATTTCTGTTTGACCGTCGTGACGTTGATGTTGATGGCCAATTTGTGACATGTCTTGGCCAGATCGACCCCAAGTATCTCTTTGAAAGTCTACACAAAAACGTCTCAATTTAGTCGTAAGAACTGAATGAGAGTACCCTTATCATGCTGGATTAGCTTCGTACCGATAAAAGTACCTCTGCTGGATCCATCAATGTTAACGTATTCTATAGGATCTTCTATTGAAGGTTGATCATCAAGGTGATCAACTTTTGGTAATTGTCATGCAGCATATCTATCTGAGGTATTTAGAATTGCTGAGCCGGTATTTTTATAAGCTCAAGAAAGCTTTTGACTACCCTTGATTTCATAGATACCATCATTATATTTAAAGCGGAGTACTTGATGATAGGTGGAAGCGATTACTTCCATGTTGTGAATCCAGCAGCGGCCCATAATTCTAAGATAACGAGATTTAGCGTTAATTATGTATAAGATGACGTTGATGGTGGTTGGTCCTGCAGTAATAGGTAAGATGATCTTGCCTACTTTCTCTTCTTTAGAACCATTAAATCTACTGATATCAGTGTCACTTGGAATAACTTGATCGGCCAATCCTATTTGGTCGAGAGTACTTTTAAAGAGAATCTCAATACCGCTTCCAGTATCAATCATC
Source organism: Kingdonia uniflora (assembly GCA_014058105.1). Lineage (NCBI taxonomy): Eukaryota > Viridiplantae > Streptophyta > Magnoliopsida > Ranunculales > Circaeasteraceae > Kingdonia > Kingdonia uniflora. The sequence goes on along the minus strand of JACGCM010001686.1, from coordinate 45,392 downwards.
ATTGTATGCATGACAAACTTCTTCATCTTGAGCGTTATGACTAATGCATCATGATGTGGAAATTTGACATGACTAATGTCATAATTTTTGAATAAGATCTTAAGTCGGTGATTGCTCGACTCATGCAAAAGCTTGGCTTCTTTGTCTTGAGGTGTGAGATCGTAATATTCTGACAGTCTCATGCGCTTGAATCAGCAAGAGTTGGTGATTTTATGAATTTCGATCATGTTGTTGTGGTACATATGGTAGGGATACTTCTCCTCAGCTTGATCTTCGACCTGGACGAGTTCAAGCTGCTTCTTATAGTTACTATTCTTGTATGATTCCAAGTCGATAATGTATTCGAACATACATCCCTCCTTGAAAATGAATTCCAACAATCTCTGCAAAGCATAGCAGTTATTAGTAGAATGATGGTTTACCTTGTGAAGCATGTAGTACGGGCGGTTTTCGATTGGTTCCAATGGTTGAGAGAGACGGTATAGCTTATCTTTGGAGATTCAAACATTCATCCTTGGGAGGACTGGTTTGGGTAGTGAGCCGCCTTTTGAGGGTTGCCAATGTTTCCCTTAGAGCGCTTTTGATCACCCTGATCCTCCTTTGGTTCAGTGCATTGATCTATGGATGGACCTTTTGTGGTTAGGACAGATTTAGTAGATTTATGCCTTTCGGATATCATCCTTTTCAGGTCAACATAACTATTGACCTTGGTGATCATATTTTCCAAGGTCACAAGTTTGTTGAGGAAGAGGTGTTCTTTGGCCTTGCAGTTGAGCTGAAGCACGTTGGTGGAAGCAGCAACAGCTATTTTCTGATTGAGATTGTCTACTTTACGCGCGAGCTTTAAAAACATCTTCACAAAATCCTCGAGTTTTTCTCCGTTTAACTGTTCAAGACTGATAAGAGAATATAAATTCTCCTTTTTGTCTCTGTTGTGAGCATACGTATTGATGAATTGTTTCTGTAGCTGGTCGAATGTGTGTAAGGAGTCTTCAGGTAAAGAGTGGAACCACCAGAGTGGTTTTTCCTGTAGACTTATTACGAAGAAACGGCAGAGGATGTGGTTGAGGATGGAATGCAACCCCAATGAATCGCGGTATTGCTGAATGTGCTCCTTTGTACCGGTGCCCTTATATTTCTGAATTTTCTAAGTATAGAAACCTTTTGGTATTTCCATATCGAATAGTTCTATGGCAATTGGACTCCCTTGTAACTTGGTAAGGTCATCCGTCGTACCCAGAACTTGTGCTTCGATTAACTCATTGATACGCTGATCCATATGCTCTTGTGTAACGTATTGGCGTATCAGTTAAATGGCCTGACGAGGAGGTTAAGGATTGTGAGTACCGGTACCTTCACTCAAATGATAATGTGTCGGAACTCAAGGTTGAGGTCGCTGTTCTTCCTCTTGACGTTTGGAAAATCGGTGACCTCTACTGATTTTGGACTAAACTTCACCACCCAAATAAATACGGCTGAGGTTCGTACTGATTATTTCTGGAAATAGCTTTATTGATGGCTCCACGGGGTTCCAACCTTTCCCGCAGAGAAACCCGAGAGGTTTCTGGTAATTGATCGCGATACCTTGTTGGAGGAGCCTGTTGAGTGTTTTACAGAGCTTGTAGGGCAGTCTGCATGGTTCTCATATGGTCTTCATGTCATTTGAACGCTGTCAAATGAGCTTGTCACTCGGCTTTGAGGTCCTTCTCGCGGAGCTCCCGGTCAAGAGTTAATTGAAGTTAGGGCTCATTGTGCTTCTCTATTTTGGTGTTGAGATTCGCCGAAACATTTCTACAATATGCTTCTTGTCTAGTTGTTCCGGCTCAATTGAAAGATCGAGCTGGATTTCGGTTATTGGTCATCTGGAAGTGACCATGATTGAAATTTGTAGTATAATTAATATATGCCTTTGGATATCGTGGAAATGTTTTCTTTCCCACAGACGGCGCCAAATGTAATGGCCTAATTCTGTAAGCTCGGGATGGCTTGGAATTAACTCGTACACTAATGTTCCTATGATAAAAATTAATATGAAATAAGAAATAACATAAGTAATTTAGTATGGAAAACCTCTGAATAGGTAAAAAAAACCATGACCTCGAGTTGAGGGTTTTTGTAATAGTGATTTTTATTACTTGAGGCTGATATCTTATTACAAGTGATCTCTCGAACTAGAAATACTTGATCTTGTAAATAAGAAGTTTGATGTTTTGAGAATCTAGAAAATATAGTTTTCTTGGTGATTTCTTGTATATTTTTCTGGTCCTTGTCTCTTCTAAAACTTTTTCTTTATATAGGCATTCTCCGCAGTTCTTCATCATACTGAAGCATGTTCTCCGAACAATGTGGTTAGTAGCGGTTGACTGAGTAACTGTCGAATTCGTGAGAGACAGATGTCTTTGACTTGTTCATGTTTTTCTTTTTGATCTCGACCTACATTCTTCATCTGTTCGTGAAGTAGGTGTTAATACTGACTGTTGATGTCACGTGTAGAATGCGTGAGTCTAACATGGAGGTAGCTCAAACTAGAATAGCTCGAATTGGGTTAGATCAAGCGATAGGCCCCTACAGAGAAGTTTAATCTTCGCTAACTAGACAAGAAGCATGTTGTGCTCTTTTCCCCTTCACGTAGCTTTTTCCCACTGGGTTTTACTAGTAAGGTTTTTACCGAGGCAATTGATACACGTCCAACACCAAAACGGCGAACATAAAGTTGTAATATATCCTTGTATACTTTTTCCCAATGGGATTTTATCTGTAGAGGTCTTAATGAGGCAATCGTTCATGTTTTGGGTGGTACCCAAAAGGGGGAGTTTTATGAGTTATTGGGTCCCTAGGGGATTGATATGCTCAGGTCCACCTAGGGACCTATGTGGGTTTGGAAACCCACCCAAGACTCCATTATACTCCAAGGGATAATCACAGATAACTTACTTCTAGAGTAAGAAAACTATCCTATTAGGGTTTCCAAAGAGTTATATATATGTTGTTGGGTCTTCATTGTAAACATACCAAAAATTAATAAGATCTCTCTTTTCCCTACATGTGTTTATCTCTCTCTTTAAGTGCTTGGTAGATGCTTGCTAGGGATTTGCTTATAACATAGTTTTGTTTGATTTTTGCTGATTTTGACGATCATAACATAATGTAAATGCAATATTTCTAGTTAAATCCACAATGTAGAACTGGAATTGGTCACTTTATGTGAGCATTCATAAATGTCAAGCATTCTAGTCTCAGGGTGCCCAAACGCCAATGCAAGGAGATTATAACATCAAAGGATATTGTCTGGACATTAGAGTAGTTGTAGGCAAAGAAATACTGGCATTTAAAACTAACCTTTGTTGTTTACTAGTACTACCCATGACCAAGTCATGGTGAATATGCCAACGCGCCTTTGGCGTTGCATTTGGAATATCGAGCGCTTTAAGCTTATTAATTGATGCATACACGGAGCTTGCCTTAATTTTTTACTGTAAAACATTTATTGTTTGTCTTGTAGTTCACACTTTTCTACAGATGTAGCATCGTTTTAAACCAATAGTTTCATCCCCTTATGGTAGCCTTCAGAAAGAGTACTCCTATGAACAATTCTACCTCAAAAGGTTCACATGCAAGAATTTTAAAGGACCACGACAAAAAAACTGATGAATTCCACAAACTCGATTTACAAAATTGTCCATATCACTGAGAAAATCTTAACAAATTAACCAAATAAATCAAATTTAAAAACGAACGCCTAAGAATAAACCAAATAAATCAAATTTAAAAACAAATGCCTAAGAATTTTTTTGAAATGAAATGATATTATAATTAATTATCTATTATACATTAGAGAACAGCGTTTTTCATATAGACAAATTTGTCATTGTCTCAAAGATAATGAGGGGCTGTGATTTGTAGGAAAGAGAGAGATGGACGACCTAGATTACTTTTACTCTCATACTTAGGGGTACTTTGGACAAAACACAAAAAGGGGTAGTTTAGTTTTACTGCTTCTCTTTATCTCTCCCATCTTAAGCCAACTCTTTATCTCTCCCAACTCGTCATCTCTCTTAAAGCCATCTCTATATCTCTCCTAAAGACGTCTCTTCCATCAGCACCTCCCTCTATCTCTCTCTTCAAAGACCTCCCTCTCTTTCTCTCTCTTTTCATGGTGCCTGTGATGAGTTCACCACAGTTGAAGGAGTTGAAGCTTTTCATCGAATAATATAAATCAAACCCATCACTGCTCGATGACCCTTCTCTCTCCTTCTATCCTATTTACCTCCTCATGTATTACTACTTCTCCAACTATGCCCTAAACCCAATTTCTCTCTCTCTTTCTACGGTTTAACTTTCTCATTTGATTTGATATTTTGTTTCAGTCTCGGCGCAAAGGTTCCCCAACCGGTACCTCTCTCTAATCTAATCTCCTTGTATTGTTTCATACGTAAACCTTAGAAATTGGTTATAGTTTTGTGTTTGGGATTGAACTACAGGGAGTCGAAGCACTGATCCCAGGAAAATCAACCATTGTAAGATTAGGAACACCGTTCTTTTTAACAAGAGTAAGAGGTGTGAGTAAAATGCACTTACCAGTCCTAGTTATCTCCTCTGTAGCTGAACCAATATCTTTAGAAATATAGGCTTCAACACTGTGGATGATCTTGCCGTGATACTCTAAGTAAAGTTTAGGCTCTACCGACGAATGATTATGAAGGTGCATAATTAAAGGTACTTGAGTGCAGATACCCTGACCGCGAGGAAGCCCGATCCCTGCCAAGGATTCAAGAATACTTGACTTTCCAGATGATTGATCACCAATAATAACAATGTTAAGCAGTTGTATGCCTTCATCAATGACTTCCAAGTGTTGGAGGTTATCGACCGCATCGAGAAGAGGTCGAATACGGCCGTTATAGCTAGAAATTAGAGGTGCTTCTAAATCATATACTACTACAACCATTCCAGGTCCTATTTGGGTAGACAGAGTTACTTTATATGAAAGTTGTTTCCCAGTTGATTAAACTTTTTGTTTAAAGGAAAAGAAAAATAAGTAAACTATATGTTTGATTTCATCCATCATCCAATATCACACATATTTCTAATAATTGAGAAGTGTGCATATTAAGAATGGATTATGTTTATAATGTGATAATTGTGTGTTAATTTTTTGTTGAACTTGATTGTGTACATATTGTTTAGGTTAACTTGAGAAAGCGATTGAGCATCTTATAGAGGTGATTTTACTTAATCCGACATCGGCTATTATGTATGCGACCAGAGGTAATGTTTTATGTTGGTAGCATATGTTGGGGGTTTGATTATATATGGGATTTGGGTTTGTTGATTTTCTTTCTTTTGGTGCGTCATATGTGTAGCTATCGTATACATTAAAATGAAGAAACTGAATGCTGCTATTCGGGATGCCAATGCAGCTTTAGAGGTTTTTTCTACATATTGTTTAGGTGAACTTGAGAAAGCGATTGAGCATCTTTCAGAGGCAATTTTACTTGATCCGACATCAGCTATTATGTATGGGACCAGAGATAATGTTTTTTGTTGACAACGTATGTTGGGGGTTTGATTATGTATGAGATTTGGGTTTGTTGATTTTCTTTCTTTTGGTGTGTCATATGTGCAGCTAACGCATACATTAAAATGAAGAAACCGAATGTTGCTATTCGGGATGCCAATGCACCTTTAGAGGTTTTTTCTATACTTGATTTTAGCCTTCACTTAAAAGTATAATGTTGTAGATGAATCATTTTTTGTGGTGATAATTTTGGGGCTTACTGGGAATGTGGTGGTATTAATATTTGGGTGTGTTAGTACATTACTATTAAGCGCAACAATTTCCCTCGCACGAACACCATCTTCGGTCATATGTGCAAACAAAACATACCCTATAACGCCAATAAACAGCTAATTGCAGTTAAATGTTTTTCAAAAACATTTAACATACCCTATTAACATCAACATTGGTTTTCGACTCACATTTATCCCACGATATCCTGTTGATATGATTTATAATTTATCTTGGAATATTTAGACTATGCTTGGTTCTTAATAAAAAATAAAAAATAAATAAAGGAAAGAATGGTATAAAATTTGGTCTAAATTGTACTAACGTTCATTACATTTTGGTCTAAATTGTATTTAGGTTCTAATTACACCCATGATGAATTTGCTGCCGAAGCGCAAAAATGACGAGAAATGTAATAGAAAGGGTCTTAAAGCTCGCGTTCAACCTAATCATCTAAAGGATGAAGGTTATTCAAGTATTGAAGCTATTATGTATCTTCATAGTTACATATTAGAGTAGATTTTTTCTTAGCTTAGTTGGAAGTAACGTCTTTATTTGTAGACATCTTATTATATTTATCGATTTGTATGGTGAAGAAAAATGATGACCAAGTTTTATTATTTTGTTGTAATGTTGAATGTTTGCCTTCCTAGGATTTTGATTTCTACTGAAGCACACCTAGGGTTCCGATTTCTACTGATTTCATCTTGATTTGTTATGATCTGGGCAATTCTAATTTGTAATATAAGTTTTCATTTATTTCTGCATTAATAAGGTTTTGATTTATTAACAATTCCTTCTTTGTATATGGACACAAGCTAAATAGGGTACTCAGAGGTTGCTTGGTTCTTAGATTTTATTTAGTTTGAGTAACTGTTATTGTGGGTTACTTTGCACCTTAGAGAGTAACCAATCAAATGATTAGGAGCAATCCATCTAATATTTGTAAATATTTAATTGTTGTAAAGCTTTAGAATTTTGAAAAATACGAGACTTGAAGATTGGCTCAGAAAGAATATGATTGTAAACTCTTTGGAAAATCCCAATAACAATATGAGCATCTTCAGTATTTATTCTTCAAAATATTTACTGCAAGAACACATTATCTTTACATCGTAGCAGTACCGCAGGTTTTTAACTGGGAAGTTTTTGGATTATTTACATCTATGGGTTTTTTAGCACCGAAGGCACGTTAATGGATAATTTTGTAGTGCGGAAGGCGCGTCAACATAATTGTCATGGCGAGCCACGAGTAGTACTAGTATTTAAATATCCACCAATTATATTTTACATAATTTCTATCAAATGATTCAAATCTATACACAGTCCTTCAAACTTATTGATGGGTAGCATTAGCTAGTGGCATCTTGATATTATCCTATCGTTCTCGTATATAAGAGTCTTTTCCTTTATGACAAAGTTTTCCTCGAGCCCTTTCTTGCATTGTTTTGATGGAGTTAAGATCGCCCATGGTACGCATGTCATCCTAGTGAACCTGAAATAAAGCAACTCATTTAAGAACAAATAATTCATACACCAGCAAGAAACATATTTAGAAAGACAAGAGAACGACATAGTTAAGGATGATATATGATAGATGGAAAGGCATCAGTTGGAGGTACACATCTCTTGGAGGCATCAGACATTTAAGTAAATTCAGATGGTGAGAGTTCCCCTATCCAGAGCTTCATCGAGCTTCCACCATCTTGATACCCTACCTTCCCTAGCCCAAGTTCATCATCCCATGACTCGAGCTTCTTTATGCACCATACATCGTTGTTATAATTTGAAGCAGCCCAAATACTTACCAGAGCCTGCTGCCATATCGATTACAGGATTCATTTCCATTATCCATGATTCTAAAATATGGTTATAGTTAATCTGAAAAATCAAAGAACAAGCACCCATATTATAATCTTGAACCAATACATCAAGAATCTTCAAAGATAAAGTAATGCTAAGATAACTTGAAAATTAGAATACTCGTCTAAATTGTCACAGTTTAATCATTACATGCATGGAGAAACCTTGACATGAGCAAAAATAGAAATACACATTAGAATAAGGGCATTATGATCACCCGCATATTTTAGACGAGTCTTCTAAAACGGTCATGTAGTACCTCTATGCATGTCATCGTGCTCCAATCGCCCATTATACTACTACATCGCTCAAAAGGGGGAAGGTTTCATCTTCTGGTCTAGCTTTCTTCATCACAGATAATATGTAATTTGAGAAAAAGAAAATCTGGTCAAGAATTAGCTAAGGATAAAAAAAAACTTGAGTCAAGTGCCCCCATAATGATTGGAATTTCAAATTTAGTGTTGTATGGAGTCTATGCACCATTTTTCATGTTCAAACCTTTTGTACCTATGGCCAAATCCACTTTTGATAAGGATCATAAGATGCCTGAATATCGAAAAGCCATGGCATCCCAGGCTAAGGCCGAAGCCGCATTCTACACACTTATACCTTGTATAGTTACCAAATATTGTATAGTTACAACAGTGACACTTGGATGAAACACATCGAAAGAACTAATAGTAAAACAAGGTCAACATGTTATGTCAAAGATGAAAGGGTATAAAACTACTAATCTCAAGCAGTACATACATAAGGCTATCAAAAGTTAGCAAAACAATATATCCATGTGTTAAGTTTGATTAAGACTAATTGAAGGCATCCAAATCAGAGTACCCAAATAAATAGAAAGTGAAAAATATACCTTGATCAGACAAAGTCATATTTAAGGCATGCAACTTCGTAAGTCCTCATCCTTTTAATTACTTGTGCTAGCATCACTGCTGCAAGTCTCGACAAAGCAATAGTGTAACAAGACAATACTAAAGATTAAAACTAACATTTTCAAGCCAAGTTCAAAGTTATAGGTATTTAAACATGGATTAAATTAATAGTTCCCCCAGTTGTAGGTTACAAATAGATAGAGAGGGAGATAACATATCACAATGTCAAAAGATGATAGTTATTAAAAAAATTGTATCATCTGGAGCACCACTTGATCCATAAGACAACCCTCCTGCATTCTGCCTCAAAAACAAAACACTGCTCAAAATCATCCACCGTCGTTTACGGGGGTGCATACAAATTTAGAAGTAAAAAATTAATACCCTAAGAAAAATAATCTTTTGATAGAGAAAGAGGGAGGCGACTAAAGAAACCAATCCAGTTGATCTCATAAGGAAATCAGAGATGAGACTTCTCAGTCAATTTTATATTTTTTTAGCATAAAGTTTAGTCGATTATAAGTAGAAAAATTTACAAGCTGATGAGGGGACTTCTTACTATTCACTAGTACATGTCACAAGTGAATTTGCAGGATAGCCTTGAATAGTTACATCATGAGAGTTCGAGAATGCAAAAGCCTGAAGTACCAAGCACACGGCAAGATATTTTTAGCGTCATCTGATTCTAAAGTACTATGTGGTGTGCTCTTCAATGTCTTGTAGATAGTCAGGTTTTGCGTTAGTCCATTCTTCCAGGGGTAGGTCGGGGTCTGAGCCTCTCCGTGCAAGGTGATCGGCAGAGAAGTTGCATTCTCTCGACACATGAGTGAACCGAATATTCTGAAGGAGGGGGGTGAGAAGGTTCCACACAGATTTGAGGGTCATGGGAGTTTGGCCTTGAGAAATGCTTTTATCACAGCAACTGAATCGGATAATACCCAAACTCGTCGCCAGCCTTGTGTTACAGATCCTCGAATGCCCTCAATGATTGTAGTGATCTCTGCTATATAGTTTGTAGCTTGACCAATGGATTTGTTGTATGTACCCAAGACTTCACCGATGTTGTTTCTGTATATTACTCCTATACCCGCCGGTCCTGGATTGCCCCTAGCCGAACCATTGCAGCAGATTTTTATCTCGTTGGCTTCTAGGAGTATCCATCTGCTGCTCTATATGTTTCTACTTTTACGTGGTTTGCATTACACATTTAACGCTTTAATAATCTTCAGGTCATGAACTGTATTGTTCATCGTATGCTTAGAGAGATAAGGCGCATCTGTAATGTCTATTAGGACATTCAGCATGGCTTTTTGGATAGTAATCTTGATTCCATCTAATCTTCATGTATTTCTTGCGTTCCAGATGTTGTTGCAGATGGATAAAACCATGTCTACCCAGAGGTCCTTAATATATGTACTAGAATATTTACCTCATTCCAGAATGGATCTCCAGGTATCCGAAGGTATAATAGGAGCATAAGAGAAGCAGTTTGTAGCCATGTGCAAGAGAGGGACAGTAGTAGGGCAATACAGCAGAGTATGCATTTCCGTTTCCGAGTTGTTGTGGCATTGATGAAAAACTGAGACCAAGACAATACCTTTCTTCATGATGGTGTCGTCCAAAGGAAGGAGATGGTTCAACAGGCACCATGCAAACGCGTTATTTTTGAGAATAAGATGGGGTTTTGTATTATCTTTTAAATTATAAATGTAATCAATTTAACGTTGGGTAAACTTTAGAATGTTGAAGGTGATATGAGTTGCGTATCCTCCTTAAGACCAAATATATATTGGGTAAATAAGGGGAGACATGAGGAATCTGATGTCCTCTAGTTCCACTAGCTACTTGTGTTACGAAATGGCACCAATGTATTAGAGAGCTGAGTGTAATTAGAATTTCAACATGAGTTGCCATGAGGAATTTTGAAGGGTGTCACTTATTCTGAATGCTAACATGTATGCTCAAAATATCTACACATTTTGTCAATTTCAAGAATATTCATTATAGAACTCTTTGTGAAGAGTTGTATTGTGCTACCTATATGATCTTTGTTTACCTTCTAGTCTTTGGATGTCACCTGATTGATCAGGTGAAGGTCTTAGGTGTAATTCCTAATTTGAGGTGAAGGTCTCAGGTGATATAACTATTGATAAGGGTTTAGTAGAACTGTTAAAGATTACTATAAAACATGAAAGGCAGTTCTGACTCTCTCTACCGTTAGGTTAGTACTTTAAGAGAGATGTTGCTAATGTGTTATCTCTATGTATTTTATCGTACATACTTATTTTCAAGCAAGAGCCATGAACTTGCACTCATGTCATTAGTTTATTTTTAATTTTACATTCACGTGTAAATGAAGCCTTAGCTGACAAAGGCTATGTTCGAGTGCAGAGGCGAGCAAAGCTAAAGGTGGCAGCCCCAGATATCACCATGGAGCTTAGAGCATAGAAAGTTCTCGAAGCTATCTACATCTGTTGCTTTGGTAAACACCCCATAGAAGAAGATGATGAGAGAGTACTTCGTGTCATGCTTCATGCAGTATTCCCAACTGTTGGATAATCTGAGATAGATAGAATTGATAGTGAGAAGGCAAAGAAAGTAGTTGAAGGTGGCAAGGAAGACAGATATCTAGAGATCTTCAATTCAACAACTGTGTCACGCCCTGGCTCGAGTCTGTCACTATAGTGCCTGGAGCACAGCAGAATATGAGTCCGTACGGTGTACATGCACGTGCGGCCGACATGCACAAGCCATCTTCACCAGTGTAGCGGCGCCAGTGGAATTGACTCACAGTTTCTAGAGCGACATCCGGATAATCCTGGATACTCGTGATGGGTCGTCGAATATGTATTCGGTATAGGTGGCAACGCTGAAGGTTCCCTTAATAATTCCTACAACGTAATCTCTCATGACGGGGCACGAGGTACGGATAACACACCTGTCATGTAGAGGATCAGGATAGCTCAATATGCTGGGTTCCAGATCTATGATGTATATATCAAGGGGCGACGAGCCTGGACTGGTTATATAGTTCATCTATAAAGAGTGGTGCATCTCGGTTGGCTTGTGGGGCATAGTGGTGGCATAACGGCGCCCTATTAAGCCCTATCTGGAAAAGCGGCCCACATTGCGAGGCAATGTCACCTGGCCTTCCCTAGGACAAGAAAAACTCATGACCATCCCTTGTAGATAGCCCATGAGACGGGGTCCAAGATGACCAAGTTATAAAGCTCATTTAGTCATGGGAGTTTGGACCAAGGTTTCTCCTTAATATAGCTACTAAGGAAATAGCTAGTTTCCAAAAGAAAACGTTAAACCTGAAGACGAAGCGTACTGGCACTTCTCGCCCCCTTAACCAATTCCGTTTTCAACGAAACTTGGCGTGCAACTATATTAGGATATGGAGAACATATATCCAAGGTTAGAACTTAAAATGTTCAGGTAAATTTTCCTGGCATTCGCTATGGCATCACATCAACAGTGAAAACTAATAAACAGACAACCCTCTTTATTATAAATTGTAAGTTTATGCTTGTGGCTAGACCAGTGGGAGTCATGGGTTTTTGACTAATCACATTAGAGCCGCCCAGTAATTCCTTGAAGGATCTTGGTCTGCCTTACCTAAAATGGAGTACGTCACACCCGAGTAAATATTCAAGTTTTTTACCATGAATGGCTCAACATAGTGCCCGTCAGCCTCCACGACTGTCATGTTATGGCTGCTAAAGATTATGAAATTTCATCAGTGGGACTTCATGATTGAAGGTTCAGGTAGTGCGAGTAATTCATTGGGAGATCTGGAGATGGGTTACGGGATTCAATTTCAAGTGAGAGATTGTTATGATATGAACTCGAATCGTGTTAGAGGAAGTTCATCGGAGCTCGTAAGATGAGCGAGGATTGAAGATGGTTTGAAAAAGGGTTTTTTGAAAGTCCTGTTCAAATAGTCTTTTGTCTGTTCGAACAGAAGGAGACAGTTAAAAGTGCATTCGAATAGAAGTCATGTCTGTTCGAATAGACTTTTGTCTATTCGAATAGAAACATTTAGAAACCATCTTATTCAAATAAATCCAGAGTTTATTCAAATAGACTTCGTAAGTCAGTTTTAGAAGGTGTTTTTGGGGGACGTTGTAATGACTTTCCATGTTTATAAGGAAGTCTAGGGTTAGTTGTTAGCCCATCTTGTGTGAGTTTAATTCTAGAAAGACCTAGAATTTGAGAGACTCCATTAAAGCTTGAGAAGCTTGGAGAGATCGTTGTAACCTTTGATCTTCGATTAGCGAATTATTCTCGGGGAGTGGTTTTTTATCCGCAAGGGTTTTCCACTTCCATCCTCCAGGTAAATTATTGTGTTCTTACTTTCGTATAATTTCTTATTTGCGTTTCTGATTACCGTTCTTGGGGCGAGGGATTGGTATTAGCTACCCGAATTCCTAACAATTGGTATCAGAGCGCAAGGTTAGGTCTTGTGGGGAAGAGCGATGGCCGATATGGAGAAATTTGAAACCGATGAATTCAATGGATTGAACTTTGGGATTTGGAAGATGCAAGTAGAGAATTTTCTATATATGCGGAGGATTGTGATTTTCTTCTAGGAGGGATTTCGACGAAGCTGACCGATATGGATTGTTTAGAGTGGGAGCTTTTAGATCAAGATGTTCTTGGTAAAGTTTGTTCAACACTTTCAAGTTATATTTCTTCTAAATTGCCTAAAGTGAGTACCGTGTTAGAGATGATGGACAAACTATCAAAGATGTTTGAACCAAATTCGAGTGATTTAAATTCTTAGAAGTGCGTTACGAGTATTTCAAATTCTCGTAAGCGGGTTACTTTCAGCAATGTGGTTGATGTCTTTGGTGATGATTCTCGCGTAATACCTCTTGGAGCTTCGTTGTTAACATCAGGTAATTACTCGGATGTTGAAGTTAGAAGAAAGAGAGTTTCATATATTGAGAATGGAAGCAAAAGGCTCATAAAGGCATGGAATTGCAATCAACAAGATATTTGTTAGAATTGCAGTCAAGTTGGTCATAAGAAGGAAGATTGTAGATAAAAAAAAATTGTAAAGAGACATTCGGTGACTTTCTTCGGGGAAGGTAAAAATTCCGATAGTGCCTAAAATCTTATTTCTAATGATTTGGTTGATATGACTTGTGATATTCGGGATAAACTATGTAATGTGATTCATGGTACTCGGGATAAGTCGTGGTGGTCGCCTTATGGTGTTTGTAAAAGATCAAGGTCAGACTTGGTTGCTCAATTGGAAATTACGTCGGGTAAAAGCAAATTATCTAGCTATAATGAGTGTTATCACATAGTAGATAATGAAGATGTTCGGATTTCATTAACGAATGATAATTCGTTAAGTTCGGACATGATGCAATATGTGTCTAGTATGGCTAGAAATATGTTTTCAAGCAAACTATTCGACTTGGGTCTTTTGGCTACCTTCGGCGATGATGCTTTTGAGATCATGGAGGCTATTGCTTTAGCTTGGGACAAAAGACAAGATGCGTACTTAGGGACATGTAATGCTAATGATGAGATTATTGGTGTTGTTACTTCGATGGTGGACTCTAGAGCATGGCACGAGAAACTTGGTCACGTGAGCATTTAGATGAATGCATTGTTCTCGAGGAGAATACTTGACAAGTTAAAATCGATAGATTTTCTTTTGTGAAGATGTTGTCTTGGTAAAGCAAAAGAAAGTTGGGTTTCCTAGAATGAGAAAAAAAATGAATATGGGATCGAACCACTTATACGATGATGTATGGGAACCGACTAGAATTAGTTCCAACGGGGGATTTCATAGTTTTGTTATTTTCATTGGTGATTCCACATGAGAGCTTGGTGTACATTTCTTGAAGAATGAAACATATTGGTTTGATGTCTTCGCTAGATGGAAAGCTTGGGTTGAGATTGAGACGGGTTCAATATTGAAGCGTTTTGGGTCTAACAGTGATGGTGATCAATTTTGTTGTGATGAGTTTGTTATACATAAAGCATCTATTGGGATTGAAAGGCTTGAGAAGATCCCAATAATACTACAAGGTATGGCTAAAAGTGTGGTCCGTGAGATTACTGAAAGGGCGCAAAGTATGAAATGTTTCATCAAGTTGTCAAAACAGTTTTGAGCGGATTCGGCAGTTTCAGCGATTAATATAGAGCCTTGGTATGCATTGGATATTGGACTATTAGAAAAGATCGCTTGGACAAAAAAGGAGATAATAATTTATACATCTTTTGTCTATTCTAGTAGTAGATCATTACTAGATTATATGCCTAGTTTGTGCATGTTCATTAGATATGTTTGTGATGATTTTGGTGACCGATCTTATGACGTGAAGAATCGGAAAATTATCCAACTTATTGATGTGATATCTAATGATGATATTTTTTGTGAAGACATGGATAAGTGGACCAGAAAAGTGGATTTATCTGGGTCATGTGAGTATGTAAAAATCTCTGCAGAGATAGTGCTGAAACCATTGGTTGAAAAGGTCCAACGAGAACCGTATACTCCTCCGATTCTAATGAAAAGAAGAACTAAGGTTTCGAGACCTGCGGCCCGTTATAATTTCTCTCGACATTATTTGTGGTTAGCCGGTATTGGTGATGACTACAAGGTGGCTTTACAAGGTAAGGTCATGGGCAAGTAGGAGCTTGTCATGGATGATGATGAGATTGGATCTCAATCGTCAAATCATGTATAAGATGTAATGTTATTACCGATGGTAAAAGCTTTTTACTTCACAAGTTGGCTTACAAGTTAAACGAGAACAAGTTTGTTCAAGCGGTTCAAGGTGAAACTTGTAGTAAAGTATTTTCAAGAAGAAATAGGTGTTTATGTCAAGATATTTTTTGGTTCACCGGTTGTGAAGCTAGTTATTTTGTGGTGGTTTTGTTTTTTGGATTAAGTGATTCTTGATATGGAATAAAAATTCTTCATGATTAATCTTATTGAAGATGGGTATGTAAGTCGGCTACATGGATACATAGTTACTAGGTAAATTTGCATTATAGAGGCTCATACATGAGAGCTCATATGCTTGTTCGAGATATACACTGAAACGATGCGGCTCGATGTTGGATATGTTTATATCATTGGTGGATTTATTTTTAAATACCAAAGAGACCATTGTTAATGCTTGGAGTTTTGAGAACTCATGGATCATCCGTTCTTAGAGTATGGATGATGTGCTAGTTGCGTTTGCAAGTTCTAGCATGGATGAGATTGAAGAGTCATGGGAATGATTATCTCAATAAAGGGTTTGGGCCGATGGATTGGTTAATTCTTGTGCATATGATATAGTTCAACAGGAAGAACGTGAAGCAGAAGTTGTTATTGACATAGTACATTGAGACTGGTTGGAGTGTTATTTGGTAGCGTACCTTTGTCGTTACTTCGGGCTTGAGACAAGTGTTTATTTGGCTATGGAATGCGATATGAGTTTAGATCGAGGTATGTCTAACTCATTGATGATATGTTTGCTAATGTAAGTCATTGTTTACATGAGACCAGAGTTTTCTCATGAAGTGGGAACTGTGATACGTTGATAATGAATATTATATATTCAAAGAAAACTCGGTTGTAACTCATAGCTATAGAGTGTTTCTTGTTCAGCTTACAGGATTGTGTTTACTTGTGATGGCGAAGTACGTTAATGACATGGAAATGACTACAGTTTCGTGGTGTTATACTGAAGCTACTTGGGTATAGAGATGACAATAGTTAATTGCATCATTGATTGCAAAGGCATGAATACGGTGCAGCTTTGGAAGTTTGCAAGGGGATGTTCTTGAAATTTTTGTTGAAAAATGTTCAAAACATTACCACATGGTTTTGTGTGGTACGATAGCTTTTGGCGTGAAGAGTTCGGTTTGACACAGTTACAGATGTGGTTGCTTTGAAGATAGGTGAATTTACGGGAACATCACATTTCAAATTTTAAGTGGGCGATTTGTTGAAGATTGTGAAATTTTGTAAGTGGGACTTCATGATTGAAAATCCGAGTAGTGCGAGCAATTCATTGGGAGATCTGGAGATGGCTTACGGGATTCGATTTCAAGTGGGAGAATGTTATGATATGAACTCGAATCGTGTTAGAGGAAGTTCATCGGAGCTCATGGGACGAGCGAGGATTGAAGACGGCTTGAAAAAGGGTTTTTTCAAAGTCCTCTTCGAATAGACTTTTGTCTGTTCGAACAGAAGGAGACAGTTAAAAGTGTATTCGAATAGAAGTCATGTCTATTCGAATAGAAGTCATGTCAGTTTTAGAAGGTATTTTTGGGGGACGTTGGTCTGTCACGTGATCCGTACTTCGGGCCTATTCTTATGTAATGACTTCTCATGTTTATAAGGGAGTCTAGGGTTAGTTGTTAGCCCATCTTGTGTGAGTTTAATTCTAGAGAGACCTAGAATTTGAGAGACTCCATTAAAGCTTGAGAAGCTTGGAGAGATCGTTGTAACCTTTGATCTCTGATTAGTGAATTGTTCTCGGGGAGTGGTTTTTTATCCGCAAAGGTTTTACACTTCCCTCCTCCAGGTAAATTATTATGTTCTTGCTTTTGTATAATTTCTTATTGGCATTTCCGTTTATCGTTCTTGGGGCGAGGGATTGGAATTAGCTACCCGAATTCCTAACAATGGCCCTGTATAATACGACCAATTTATGTACTTAGAACCACTACTAATTTCCTACATAATCAATTTTTACTTAAAGTGATCCAGGGGGCTATGAAAGTTACCCCTATTTCAAAGTTAAACGCGGATAAAGAAATCAAACTGGCAATCCTTAACCGATACGTCTTCCGGGGAATGACTATCAACAAATAAGGAGAGCATTCGGGTAATGTTGCATTACAAACACCGGGTTCTTAGCTTGGATAAGTCAGACCAGAGCAGTTGAATCTTCCTCTGCCTTGTATCAAAGACATAAGTCAATACTTAAGCCAAAATTATGTAAGGGGTAAGCATAAGCTATTTCCAACTGTTTAAGGCTCTCCATCCCATTGAAAGGGTATTGAAGAAAGTCCTGTTGCTTGTTCAAGGGGGTTTTATGGTACCAATCGTTAACAATGATACTTCGGTCGTAGTCATAGAAGAATGGCTCTGTAACTCCATCAGGAACTGAGACTCGTATAGAACCGTATAATCCAGCTTCTCTTTGCATTCCATAATGCGAATGGTATAAGTATGTCCCGGACTGTGCAATATTTCCCTCAAATATTAAAATCTAGCATCTTTTGAATGCACGAAAAAAATTAAAACCACTAGGAAAAAATTATAGTTAATCAAATCAAAAGATTTTCTGAGCTAAACACAATTGGTCATGCTTTTTATCGGGTTCTCCTATGATGAATTATGAATATGCTATTGCAAATGTATTATCTAAATAATTACATCACTCCGTAGTGTTACTTTGATGGGCTATGACAAGTGAGAACATATTATCATTGTGTGAGTTATAGAACTAGTACGAAATAAGCCTGCAGTTTCAGTTATAATTGTGTCTCAAACTTTAATCCCAAAAACAAACTAACTAGGAGTGGCGAGAAGAAGAAAAAACATTATAGCCTTGCCTTCACCTAACAAAGAGTTGATGATAGAATTCGAGATCATCTTGCCCATTCAATCTTTAAGATGCCCAAACTTTACATCTCAAGTGATTTTTTAGATCAACTTTTTTTATATATATATCAGCGATTTTGAATTAATTAGAGAAAGAGCAAAATGAAATGCGGATATTGGTCACTAATGTGACTTAAATCTCTTTAGGTTTGCTATCCAAACATCTAAAATATAGGGGTCCTTGCACCACCATGCATTTGGATAGCCTTTTTTAATCTAATATAGTAAAGTCACCCTTATATAAACTTCCAAGGTTATCCAAGATTGAACACAAATTTTCAAGTAGTTAACCGTTTGCCACCTTCAGCAATAGACAGCAGTTAGTGGGCAACGAACAGCTTGAGTTATCTGGTCAGTCTTTTTGATTCATTTGAACCGTTTGATATCAATCATTTTTTTTCCTACTGAGTCAATTGATTGGGAGGAAAATGATTAATGAGGAGGAAGTGCATTGCAGGGTGGAATGGAGGGTGAGAGTGGACAATGGGTTATCGGAGATCTTAGTGCCAGAAATAGAACAGCTCCCCAAGATTTGGTTGTGGATAATAAGTGCAATACTAGAGCTAAAACAGAAGATTTTGAAGTTTCTAAACAGACCATAGGGACTAGATAACCCAGAAAGTTTTTCCATTGTATAAAGGTAGGGACGGCTCTTACTTTTGTATCACTCTTTTATTATATGAGGCCTCTGTACCAAGGTGTGGGAGGGAATGCTATGTGGGCAGTTCTCACTGTAGTCGTAGTCTTCGAGTTCAGTGTGGGTAAGTACTCTCAATACTCCACTTACAATTTTATGCATTTACATTTAACGTCCGTACATTTAATAGGATAGTCTCCAGTTTAAGTAAAATCAGTAATCACTTGTAATTATTTTATAGCAAGTATATAAGCATAATCAAAATATAAGAGTGGTTAATGAAAATGTTAACAAGTAGCAAACAAATAACTTAAGTTCTTAAGCTGAATAAATAGTCCTTTAAATATTTGGCAGGTGCAACACTTTATAAAAGCTTTAACCAAACTTTTCTTGCTGGAGCTGCTGCTCTTGGTGGCAGCGAGTGAGTAACTCTTCTTCCTGATGATTTCGTGTTCTTAGTTCTTGGTCTTGCTGGCTTCAAGCATTGAGCTATGTTGCAAAATTGTAACTATTAGTTTAGGTCAGAATTCTCAAGTTTCCATTGTCCTTTTGTCTGATCCTGATACATAAATAACACATAAATAACAGTAAGTATATCATAACTCTCTTTAGAATTAATTAGATAAATGGATATAGAGAAGAATAATAGGACTGAACAAACCATGTAAGATAATTATTCGTAAAAACAATTATCATGATATCTTCGCAAGGGTAGCCCTGGTGAAAGACTAGTTCTGGAGGACCTGTAAAAATAAGGATAATTAATTGTTATTAACATAAAAACCCAGTAATTTATTAGCCCACTCTTGTCATCTCTTACCATAAAAATAAATGGATGGTCTACCACAAAGTCCACTTTCGATGGTGGAGCTGGACACATTTCAATACCACCAGAAACAGTAACAGCAGCTGCCTTTGCTCCTTGCTCATTGACCTCGATAAATGATCGGCGATGAACTTATGATACTTTGACTTTACCCACTGCCATTCCATCAAGTTCAGCATCATAAAAAAAATGCAAATCTAGTTCACCTTCTTTAAGGGCTTCATAAGTTTCAAACCCAAATGATATCTTGAATTTGGGGATCCTAAACTTCCCCACATCATAGTAGTCACTATTTTTAGAGAGTTCATATGCATACTTTTTCCAGAATTCTGAATCAAAGCGAATCTTCTTCAGAAGATCCCATAGCCCATCTCTATTGTTCGGAAGCAAAATATACATTGCCAAGTTGCTGCTATCCTCACATTGCTTATAAGGCAGTCGAAGCCCTTTGAAATCTTCGAAACAATGGCAAGATGGATCATCTACTGTAGTAGTCATGAAGGGAACTTTGACATAGCTTTCATCGAGGAGATCGAATGTAGAGTCCTTTGTTAATGTCTTCTCAAATTTTGTTTCCCAAACTCCTTTGAAGTAGAGTGTATTTGCGAGTAGAAATCTTGTCGCCACATTTACCGACCCCGGGGGAAGAATGGGATCTATGAGTATTGTATAATTAGAAAAGTTTGCAGTAAAACGTAATTTAACATGATACGTGAAACTGGAGATCTGATCTGCAATAGGCAGTAATCAAACTCGTCTTTTGACAGGTACAACTTCTTACCAACTGTTAATGGAAAATTTGGAACGATCAAAATAGATACTCAAAGACCCGAGGGTGCAACACCAGGGGAAAACCCTTTTATGAAGTTTCCTGAGGATGATAGCTATAACTAACTCCGTTAACATAAAGATTATCTGCCAAGATGAAGAAAAAGGTAAGTCAGATGAATTTTATCTGCCATAACATTCAGAAACAACAGTTGCACAGTTTTTGTGGATGGAACAAACACAATCATGGAAATTCTACTGATTAAATTTCCTAGATTAATTTACTTTAAAGATACTCCCTCTCAAGGTTTTTATTCTTGAAAATGCGGAATTTGAGCATTGAAATGGAGTAGAGCCCCCCAAAAAATATCATGGATCCGCCTGTCTCTTGATTAGTTCCCTCCAAAAATATTCTTGATTTTCTCTTTCTAAATATTTATGTTCTAGATTTCTTGCTCCCATGATTTTACGCTAGCTAGATTCTATCACTCTCAAAATATTTTATCATTTTCTCTGGATTTTGTGTCTCCATTTTCACTCCAATACTTTTCTCATTAAATTTTTTTCTCTCCAGATATACTAATGGGGAAGTGTTTCTAGTGAGAGTTGAGTCGAAGGTTTAAGAAAGAGCTAAAGAAATATCAAGTTGGTTTTATTTCTGTTTTCAGCCGATTGTGGAAAATGAATTTAATTTTCTTGTTTTTCTGAATAAACTAAACAAGAGAAAATTGGTTCTTGAAACATCATTTCTCTTTTGCTTGATTATATACATGCGAACATGCCCTAAAACTAAGTAGAACTGCTTCCAACAAAGTATAGCCACGACATTACCTTATCAATATATTATAAACATGGTAGAGTACAAGGAATTAGTACCTGCACGGTTGCTACAGCTTCGACAGCACCAGGTGCTCCTAACAAGTGACCAATCACGGATTTTGTAGAATTCACCCTTAGCTGTAGAATTTACAAAATCTCATCACTAAGGTGAATCTCGAGACAAAGGCAGAAAAAATCACAAATCTTCAAGTGCATTCATATTACCTCAGGATTCTTGCCAAAACAACGAATGAGAGCTTCGTACTCCTTCATGCCACCGGCCTGTGTCGAAGTAGCATGTGCATTTTTGTAATTGACATCTTCTCTGGCTACCCCGGATTGGGCTAAAGCTTTCTTTATGGAAAGAATAACCCCCGCCCCTGGTTTTGAAAAGGAAAAACCCACATAAGATATCTTTTTGATTTTGGTTTCGTTCTTGATACTAAAGTGTTAACTATTTTAAGAGAGAGAAAAAATGACATAGTACTTGTATATAAGATCTATATACCATCTGGATGAGGTTCAGTCATGTGGTAAGCATCACATGTGAAGCTTTCATCAAGAAATTCAGCATAGATATTTGCACCTCTTCTCTATAGGATCGAGAAAAAAAGTAAATAGAAATCTAAGAATTGTTACACCTTTAAGATAATTAATTTAGAGGATCTTTCTTCATATAGTTATTAACGAAAATGTATGTGGTGTTGTTACCTTAGCATGTTCTAGTTCTTCTAAAAGCAGAACCCCAGCTGCTTCTCCCATAACAAAACCATCACGATTCTGATAATCACGGTAATAAATGCCAACTTAGAAATTTCACGTACACATAGACCAAACAATAAAAAGTAAAAACCTTTGCTAAAAACCATAAAGGGTAAACTGCAGTGTGAAAATTGGGGTCTTTCGTGCATCATTCTAAGTTGTACAGAATGCTCTGTGGTCTGTTGAGTTGGGGACTTAGGGCTGTAATCAGTAATAAAGGGATAAAGGGGAAGAAGCCCCCGAGGGGATACGAGTACCACTCCCGTCACCCAAAAGCAACCAGATTTTTTTGTTCTGGAACGTTTCAATACTTTTGCTTTAGTAGATTGATCCTGAATTAGGACTCTAGGGGTTTTTTCCTTCATGCATAATAAAGTACATACTTCCATTTATCCTTGGTGTCCTTTCCAGTAGTCTCCCCTCTCTATTAGGGGTTTAGTCATAAACTCATTATGCTGTTATAGGTGATTGTTCATGTTATAAAATTATTACTGCTTGAGTCTCATGTTGTGGTTGTTTTGATTGTTCGATTAGATCGATCCTTTTTAGTCAATATAATGTGGTGAATCTAGCTGAATAAAGTGATCAACTTGAGTGGATTACCAAACTTTCGAATATCAGAACCATAAGTTCACAAAAAGTGCACATCCTAATCTGTCATTTTAAAACAATTAGTTTGAGTTGACTATCACGTTTTGAAACAGAATTCCTAAAATTTGTTGCTACAGTTAGAGGGCAAAAAAAGGCGAGTTGATGGTTACAGTATCCCAAGGGCGTGAAGCTTTGGTTGGATCCCCTTTTCTTTGTGAAAATGCTTTGCATGCCACAAAACCTCCCAAGCCTGCAGCAAGCATAACAAATTCAATTCTTCTCCAAGTTCTAATGGATAACCAATTAAAAGTAGAAAGAAAGAAATATATACCAATATGTATAATTGCTGCATCAGAACCACCACAGAGCATCATGTTCTGAATTATTTTACCCGAAAAATTAGAAGAAAATATGTACAATAAAGATAACAGAATTCGATCTTATTATTTTTTTTATTAATAAAAAAAAGTTGAAGAAGTAAAAAAGAATTGAGCAGAAGATATTCGAAACACTTACAGCTTCACCTCTAATTATATGGTTTGCCGCATTTAATATACAGAAATTGCTAGTTGCACAAGCAGTTGAGATTGAATAATTGGGGCCCATCCATCCCTACGATTCAGTGATGACAAGGTTTCTTTCATATTCTATTAGACAGTTGAGAAATGCACCTTTTTAGACCTTAAGAACAAGCTTACCAGATCCATTGCAAGCATGGCTGAACCCATATTTGTAGTAGCAAAAGGAACACAAAAGGGATTCATCTTCCTGTACGATATCCTTAAAGCTTCTATTGCATCATTAAAAACCTGTTCATGGTAAAAGCAATGCAGATAAGTAAAATGAAAACTCTAGACCATCCATTTCTCACCCATCTAGGAGTTCCATTTTTGATAATTCAAGAGCGTTCATTAGTATAAAAGAAGAAGAAATATATGCACGCAAGGCAATAAAGAAAGAAAGCAAATACATGATTACAGAAACTATAGCCACATGTGCCCTCAAATAAAGAGAAGAGAAAAAACAACATGGCTCGTAAACAATCAACCACAAAACATGGGTAAAACCATGAGTGGGGATCTAATGTCAATTATGTCATTCAAACTGGCTCCTCGTTGGAACACGAGACTCTTCACCGCCAAAATAATCTGGCAAAATCACTATCAAGACCGGTGGAGGCTTTTTTCTCTAGAAAAATAGACCAAACAATTGTGTATTGATAGGTTTCACGAGTACCTATCATCTTGAGTTAAACATATCGCGTACGTATTCGATAAGCACTCATCATTTAGGAATATTGGACCTAATATATCAGGCAGCCTGAATTTGTTACAGCTAACAAACTCCTAAAAAGACCAAATTTTGGCTAGGAGTTCTCCAAAGTGCTCCAGTGCAAGTTAACACTAAATTTATACAAACTCAAATTGCGTAGCAGTTAGAGTGTAAGAGGAGAACAAAATGAGCAAGAACTTCTGTCAGAGTATAGAAAACATAGATGATTAACGAAAAATGGGTTGAACCCACAATTTCGAAGTACGAAAAGTTTAAACTTACCTTCATGCCACCCATTGCAGAGCCAATCAGAACCCCACATCTAGTTTTATCTATCTCGCTCATAATTTTTTCTGAAATTCCTGCATCTGCTAAGGCTTTCTTACCAGCGGTTAGCTTGTACAGCATAAACTTGTCCATCCTTCCAGAGAATTTTGGGGCAACCCATCCGTCTGTTGAGAATGACTTGATTTCTCCAGCAATTCCCTGATGGTAAGGGAAGTAGATGAAAATCAAGAACAAAACACTTACTTGACAATAACAGTAAAGAAGTAAGAGTGAAGGTTATTTACAGTAGGAAAGAGGGAGCAATCAAAGGCCTCAATCTCACTTATGCCACTAACACCCTCGAGCAGATTTTCATAGAAAACTTCTGGGTCGTGACCAACCCCTGTGACAACACTCATTCCTGTCACGACAACTCGCCTTTTTTCTGTAAGATTTTTTTTTCTTTGATGCCACTTCCTTAGAAGGTTCAACAGCTACAGCCATCGCTTTTCCTGTAAATATAGTAATTCATTAACATCCATGTCTTACTAATAGGTAGATAAACGAAAACAACAGTCACATTGTATTACATCCACAAAATCCATCTATGTTAGAGCAAAACAACTACTCATATCATATGATTGACAACAATTCCCCATATAATGTTCAAAATCTTAAATATAATTTATACATCTTGAGACATAACAGTTATATTGTTTACCAACATTGCAAGAAGAATCTTGTAATACCATTTCTCTCTTACAAAGCAGAAATATAGGATTGTCTAAGGATGAAACAATCCAAGAAAATTTACCTAAACCACTTAAATGAAATATAATTACCAATCAAACCTATCATATGACAGATTACATAAATAGGATAATGTACATTATGCTGGTATCATTGTTTCTACCATTAAGGACTGCAATATTATGTTTATTGGTCCACACACTCGAAACTACTCTTGGTTGCTGCACATATTAGCACAGGTAAACCGTAAACCACTAGACACAAAAACCCAACGAATTCGCCAAAGAAAACAGATACGTTATTACTAGCGCCTCTTTGGATCTGAATATTCCCTTCAAATAATAACTTTATAATAAACCTTCTCTGAGCAAAACTTGATTTTATGGAACCACAGGATAATCCAAAAACAACATCCAATTATTTCATATCTCAAACTAAATCACTAAAATATCAGAATTCAACTCAATTCGCAATCAAAAACTCTTTAGAAAGATCCAATCTGGTAGTTATAGTAATAAGCACATACATAAAGCACCCAAAGCTGAAGCATGTATAAAAGCATAACCAACATGAGCAGCAGTTTTAGTCATCCTCCTTTGTTTTCTAAAGCCAGTTCCAGTTTTAGAGCCAAACAAGGAGAAACCATAATATCCATTAAAGTCCTCACAAGGCTCAAAAGCCAAACAAGAGCTCATCAAACCTTGAAAACTTATTCACAAATAGATGAAATCAAACCCCTTTCACCAGTAACACCACCAGTAGTACCAGTTGTAATGCTTTGTAGAAGAAAACTCTTCTTGCTTCTAGCCCATCTACTCAACCTTCTTGAAGATTAAAACAGATAATGATCCTTCTCATAATCAACGGACATGCAAGCAGCAACAAGCCATGTACATAGTGGTGAAGTAACAGAGAAGGGCGCCATTAATGAAACCCAAAAATAGCTAGAAATGGAGAGATTTCAAGATTCCAAAAGAGGGGTTGCTTTATATTCCAAAACATCAAATAACTCAGAGTTAAACGCGATCATAATCCTAAACCTCATAGCTACACCCTCCAATCCAATCTTCCCCTCTCATAACTTGTGATATAAGAGACCAATACAACAAGGATTTTAAATTTCAGGACATTAGTGATTAGTGAGGTTTAAGATATTTATATGATTAGTGAGCCTCAATTAGTAGCTCTTAATTAACCACTTAATCAACAAATTACATATACTGTACAAAACATAATTATTCAAGACGACTTGCCTTTGTATCGAATTTTAACTCTCCGACAGGTCTATTGAAACATTAGCATCAGAACGAAGTGAGCCTTCCTGCATATTGCCATTACTCACACCCAAATAGCGCACAAGTCTTTGTATCTCAGCTGCATACTCAGCAGCCTCAATGCCAGTTCTCATATCCGGCTCAGAAACAATCTCAAACAAAGGTATCCCATCCCTATTCAAGTCAACCTGAACAAAACAACTAATTACAATTTCTTAACAAAGAAGCAACAAATAAACAATTCAGAGTTATAAATGTGAAAGAGGAATATTATAAATTTCAATAGGATTAGTTAGGTAAGAAATATTACCGTATTTGAATCATGTTAATCGAAACACTTATCAAGAACGCTTCGTAAGTATGACTTGGTGCTATAAAGACGTGTGTTCATTGGTATTGCTGCTTGAACTGAGATTAGAACAGCTCCATGAAAGCTTGATCTTTTGATTCTTTAGAATGAGGCTGGCTATTTCCTGCCAATATAATTTTTAGGCGCTAAACCTATATGGTATCATCTCTAGATATATCAAGCAAAAAATGTAAAATAATTCGGTGGGAGTTCAATACCTATTAAATATCCTTGAGTTTGATGAATTTGATTAGCATTCCCAATCTTTGCATAGGGTATACCAGCACTTAGGCACGTGCTAACGCGCATGCTAGACCGTTATGCTCAGTAATTAATTATGCATTAATTGTGTATAGAATCAGTAATTGACACCATCTAGTTATCATAAAGTTATCCTTAGGACTGATTTTGTATCTACTCTGATATGAATGAGGAGAGAAAGTACGTAGAAAAAGAAGAGACGTGTCTAAGAGACGAATGAAATTTGATAGTAATGCGGATTGTTAAGATACTAACGCGAATTGTTAATGTTAACGGAGTAGAAAAGCTCAAAAAATGTTGTAGATGATGAACAATATATAATACATATCAAACCTTAGAACAAATATGCCAATACACATGACGTACATTAACTTGTACTAGTATTTGCACACATTGTAGTTTGATACTTGATTGCTCTAATATATTTGAGAGGCATTATTGATGGAAACCCCAACAGATCAATCACTCAAAGAAAAGAGGTCAAAAGGAGGCACCAGATTTTCAACATTATTGGAAAATATAATCAATAACTAACTCAATGCAATTCTCTTTTGTAAAGGCAGCTCTAAGACTAATTTTGATAAGATATAATAGGGTTACATGCTTTCTTCTAGTGTTTTGCATGTATATTCATATTTGGGATTAGTAGGTTCGGCGTAGGGGGACTAAGTTGGATTTTGTAAAGAGAGATAATGGAGTTACGGTTTGAATATTTTGATCAATTTGTAAAGAGAGATATTGGAGTAGGGTTTGAATACTTGAGTGGTCTATGAACTTGTCTCAATGGGTTGAGACTTTTCAATTTTGAGTGGCCTAAGTTGCTTCATAGTAGTACAACAACAACATAAAAGGAAAATAAGGTAGATTGAGAAACAGGGTAAGTATGGAACAAAAAAAAAACGTACATAATATGAAACAAATGCATTAACACAGTCGAACTTAAATGTATTGTGACGTAAAAAAAAATACAAAATATTACACATCCCTTTTGAAATATAAAGAGATGCGAATTCCCAAAAAGTAGTTCCTTGAGCATTGTGGGCTCAATGAACTATAAGAGTATCTCATGATCAAACTTGAGGTATCTCAAGAGCCCAATGGTCTGCAAAGAAAGAACTATAATTGCCAAATGTGAATTCATAACATTTATAGCCAATAACGCAACCATGTAATTATAAATAAGATAAGGCGATTGAATATAGCTTTCTGAAGTAAAAATAAAGTTATCAAAGGTCAAAATCTCTAAAGAATGTAAGGTAGTTCTAAGATAGTAGATATTAACAGTAGATTGTGGATTGATTTTGAAAGCGTTTAGAAAATGAAGCTTGGGAACTCAAACTTTTCTTGCCGAAGATATATCATCCAGAGGCCATATGAGGAGCTCTAATATTTTGAATCAATTCGAAAAGCATTTTGAAAGTACTTTTACTATGCAAATAAGTCAATTTTACGACAGTCCAAAACCGTCGTTTATAGCCATTTATGATGATTTTTGACCGTCCCAATGTCATTAAAAAGCAAGTGGTCGTTTATTTGTTTAGACATAAAAAAATCCGCCGCAATGCTTAAACATAAAAAAATTGTCGCAATGCACCAAATTTGCGATGGTCTATGTTGGTCATTAATGTGCATCAGTTTATAACCGTCATAATTCAATTTAAATAAAATTTTATTATAAAACAGAATACAACAGTAATGGTCTGTTGTTAATTTATGTTATTTATTTTGCGATAATGAATAGATGCCGTATACACAAGAATCAGTTCGTCATATTCAATTTTTTTCCTTAATTTGCGACAATCGCAAATGTAATTTTTGTCGCAAATCCGAAAAAAAGAAAGTACAACTCAATACATTAAAATAAAGACTTCATACACATTAAAATTGAACTTTATTTTATTATCAATCCGATCAAAATCCATACAAGATAATCTACAAGTTTCTATCTCAAACAATAATTCCTCCAAGTTTAATTAGAAAAAACCTTTTGAAGCCATTATTTTGCTGTAGTTGGCTTGCTCCATTTGCCAATTCCTCCAGTGTAGTCTCAACTCTATAATGTGGCAAATCTCAGCATATACAACGAGTGACCTGAACTCCCAAAAATATTGTCTGAACTTGCACAATCGTCATATGAACTTGAAGAAATACAATCGGAATTTGCAAAAATTCTCCAAATCTGTTGTGGCAGTTTACAAAACATAAGTATTCACGGAGAAAAGTTCATTGTATATGAGTTAACTTCATTACTGTCTTAATGATAAGTTGAAAATAAAAAAGTACATAAGTTCGAAATTTACTTACTAAAAAATTTACCTTAGTCAGGAATATGCGGTGTTTCTGAATGACGCATTAACAATTACAACAAGATGCATAAAGTTCTTCTTGGTACCTGGAAAAATTCAAATACCACTTAAGCTTCATAGTTGCTAGGATTCTAAAATTAAATACATACAAATCTTGGTAGACTGTCACATATGGTCTGTCAATAAAATGGAAAACATCAGTTCAAGTTTGATGGTTTAAGAAATTTAACTAACATACCTGCATCATCATTTTAGACAAAAGATGCCTCAACCATGGTGGTGCAAATGGGTTTGGGCATCCACTCAACCCACTACTTTC
The DNA here is from genome assembly GCA_014058105.1 of Kingdonia uniflora. Lineage (NCBI taxonomy): Eukaryota > Viridiplantae > Streptophyta > Magnoliopsida > Ranunculales > Circaeasteraceae > Kingdonia > Kingdonia uniflora. The sequence continues at coordinate 16,028 of JACGCM010001686.1, read as the reverse complement.
TGACATAATTGTTTAAGCATACATGAAATAATTAGCCTTAAGGGCAAAGAGATCTTAAATAAGGGGAAAAACTGAAAGAAATGAAAGATGAACACTCTTAATGGCAAATAATTTTACTTGGCAGGCAATCCAATAACAACATATACGACTTTTTTAGGATCTGCAGACATCATCATAAATAAACCATAAACAAAATTAATACTAATTAACTAAAAAAATCAAATCTGTTTGATACTATGTGCTGCCTTTTAGTACTTTCTAAGATAAAAGAAGATGGTTTGAACTTGAGTACTTGATAGGCAGTTAGCTAGCTAAGGTCGAAGCATCAATGATGTTGTGATCTCTTTCTTATTAGTGGTGCTGCATATCATGGCAATAAAACTTCGGCCTTTAGAAATGAAATAAATAAATATATATATATATAAATATTACAAGTGAAAGATATAAAATATAACCATTGCATTTAGAAGTTCTTCTAGTTGTGCATCTTCATATTTGTCCTTTTAAGGCGAGATGAAAGTCCAAGGCAAACCTGTACCATTGAGAAGTCAAGAGAAGGAAAAAATACAAATTAATGGATCTAGAGAAGACATTATCAAGAAAGCCTACTTTCTCACATGCTTAATTACACAAGTGAGACGAAGGCATTATTATGATCGCCATTCTTTGTTCGGATTAGTCGAAGACATTATTATCACAAACTTTCAACCAATCTACAATTCACAAATAATGATTTCAAGGGTGAAGTACATAGGCGGAAAAAAAAAACTTAAAAAAAAAGATCTCTAATTGTAACTTCTTATGAGGTCAAAATCAACAAAACAAATAAAGAGAAAACCTATTTAAAACTAGAGTTAGAAAGGTGATCAGGAAAAAAAATCATTTAAATAGATCAAACCAATCAATTTGATTTGTGGTGTAAAGACAGTAACCTACGAAGAAGAAACATTAGTTTGTTAATTTTTTTATATACTCAATCATTTTACATTCTCCATTAGTTCTTGCATCAATACAGTGGGGTGTTTATCATGGGCCTGTTATTATGTTGATTGTTTGCAAGGATGCCTATATGAAAGTACAAAAGTTTTACATGTACTTCTTACCGAAAAGCTTTCAAAGGAGCCAACAACCAATAGATTCCCATCTTTTCCGTACAGTTGTGATTAGATGCCTACAAAAATAATATACATAGACCTCGTAACTTCCCCTAATATAAATATAAAAATAGAAGGATAGGCAGTCAAGACTTAAAAATCTGTATGGCAGCCATATATACCGCTGGCTAAAGATTTAAGATACAGTAGCATACGAGTCTATGACAAATATTATGGGGGACTATAACATTAATTTGTTATTGAATCAAGACATTTAAGTGATACTTGGCGATCAAGGTAATTGATATTCTAGATATTTTTTATGTATAAGACTGAAAATTCAAAAACGAATCGACTAATTACTATATATCAGGCTGGATTTTTTGTAAAGAAAACCAAAGTTTGGGATATCATTGTTAAAAATAATGACCTAATCGATAGTGGATAATCACCTTATTATTTACATAACACCATCTTATACCAAAGTTCAAAAAGATTATGATATCAAACCGATGTATTAGATACATATAGTGACACTTACTAGCCAATACCTTTGACATTTCCAGCGGACATACTGACTGATAATCTAGCATATGAAGGATATATTGAGAAATTGACTCACCATAAAATTGATTTGTTTGATTAATTATGGAGATATATACTCCTTCGATATAAAATCTCACAATATTGGCAGCTATATCGGCCGACGATTTATATTACAAGAGAATGCATTCGATTAAGCCACCTGTATAATATATCAGCTAGGTTACATTTTTTAAATAAGTATAGGCTAAGGTAAATATCATAATACATCTTACTTTTAAGAAATACATTGTGATTTATTGAGGATATATAACTACTTTTTAAACCATGACATTGACAATATGTTCTAATACTTACAGGCATTGCTCCATATATGGAAGGTGGCACTCTGTCATATTCATGGACAGAGTCCATGATGTCCTTCAATTCTATGTCCTGTCTTTTGAGCCAGTCCCCCCATATGGCCTTGCTAGAGAATATTGCTTCTTTAGTACCTTGTCGTCTACAATAATATGCTTATCAAAATCAACTAAGGGCATCATTCCAGGATTAAGTCTTCATTTCCTGAAAACGTCTTCAAGAGGAATATCTACAACACCAACTTCACTTGCCATGATTACTCGTCCACTATATGTAACGTAAAACTGGCCAGGGCAAAATCCATTTCGGTCTAATGTAGCTCCAAGGTAGCAACCATCAGTAACTGCATTTTTTTTTACAATAAGTAACTATTAAAATAAATTAATAACAATAAGTAACTAGAGCGATTGTTAAAATTTTGACGCAATGATATAATTTGTTGTAGCAACATAAAGATCGGCCAAAATACCGACATCGATGAACTTTGATAGTTTGATCCTTGAATGTAAGTAAGAACCAAGGTAATAAATTAGGATTTTCAATGAAGCCAATTCAGTAGAGAAAATTTTACATGATATAAGAGCCGGTCCATCCCATGGCTCCATAAGCGTCGAGAAATATTCGCACAAAGCCTTTCTATCAGGATCCATATTCTTGTCACTCTTCAGGGATCATTATCATCATAGCTTCAGGAAGATTTCTACCAGCTCGAACCAGAAGATCAAGGACGCTGTCAAAAGATCCTAAATAACATGAAAAAAACTATGAATTAGTAAATTGTAATCTTCTTACAAAGATTAATTCATCATGTTCCCTTCACGGACTTTGGTTGTGGTGGAGGTCTGTAGTAAAAGGTGCGTATCTTTGACATATGTGACAATCTTGTATTGGTCCCCTTCGTCCATAGTTATGAGAGGTTTAGATTTGAAGATTATGTGAAATGGTGGATAGATTTAGTTTTAGCGAATCCGGCGGATGTGGAATATTTTATATTATTTTTGTTTTTTTCCTTTGCCTTCGGGTTACAATCTATCCATGATCAATAAATTATTTGTACATTCTCAAAAGAAAAAGAAAAAGAAAAAGAAAAATATGTATAGGTCTGGTAGTGTGAGGATAAGAGAACGTCCGTGATTCGTTTACCACATAAATTGGCAAAACCGGCGCAATTTTAAAGTTTATAGCAGTTAGGTACCTGGGTCGTCTTTCCACAACCTGTTTCCCACAAACAACGAGAACATCATTTTCCTTTAGCAGTTGCAGTATATCGTCCTTCAACGCTGCTATAGGAAGTGCAGCTCGAGATTCCAACATTTTCTGAAAATGAAAAGGTTAAATGTGACTCAAAATCAGAAAGGCTAATTTGAACAAGTAATGAAAAGAAAAACAAGTAATGAAAAGGAAAACAACGGCTTCATGACTATTTACCGGCCTTGTATTTCTCCTTTTTCATATTATTCTCTTGTTCCTGTCTCAGAGTGGCACTCTCTACTTCTTTATAATGATTAACTCCTGCAAGTATAGTGTATGATTACGAGAAGATTGTGGAAAAGTCTAATTCGTAGCCGAAAGAACATGAGAAATGCAGACAGACTTAAACAGATGACGATATCCAGCAAAAAAAAGGACAAAAACTGAAGAAGAACTTTTTATTGGAAACTGGGTATGTCATCAATTTATTTGGGTTGTCACAATGATATTTTGATTTGTGGTTAATAATCATAAGTAACTTCATAACATCCACGAATGATATGACCATTTTTAACACCCCAAATCGTTAAGAGCATATTACATGAAAGCAGCGGAAAAGGATAAAAATTAAATGCTCCATAATTTCAAGAATATTATCAATATAAATTATACGTAAGGTACCGCAAGATGATAAATTTACTTGGGCATTGGAATACATACACAGATATAGTATAATAGACCATGTAAGCTATGCCCTTCCCAGGGGCGTTTGGCATAGCTTAAAACAAGCTACTAGCTTATAGCGATGTTTAAGAACTTATTAGCAGCTTTGAGAGGTTGGCAAACTAGTAGTAGCGCATTTTAATAGTCAGTTCATCCGAAATTCACTAAGAGCAGAAGCTATTTTTTCAAAGGCTTTTCGAAATTGCTTTATACAGATTTCAAAAGTAAAACCAGATGCTAATGGAACAGAACCATTAACAAATGATTTCTATACAAGTAAAAGAAAAGTATGAGCAAAAATCGAAGGTAAAAAAAATTAGAATTGAAAAATGTTTTACTTATGTAGTTACCATACAACCAAAACAATATATTTTAAGAGCATTCTGTGAAAGCACTATCAGGAATGAGCTTGTAATCGTGTATTAGCACTTACGCTTTGCTCTTGCAGCAGTGACACGCGAATCAACATTTTCACAAACTTGAAGGATTGCAAGCTTTTCATGAGGGGTTTTGACTGGATTAGATGATCTCAAACTTTCAGCACTCAATAACGAGTCAACGAAAGAGGCTCTCCGAGTTTCCACATTATCTTCAACTTTAGTTAAGGATTTTTCTGTAAGCTTGCATGGTAAAAAACGTTGCCGCAAATCCAAAGCCGTAAACCATTAGAAAAATACTAAAAAGATAATTTATACATGATTCATCAAAACAGTATTTGAAAGCAAAAGAAGAGAAATCCGGAATGCTTCTTCTCTATTTTTCTTAATTAAGTAAGGGAGTTAAAAAGGTCACCTTCCTGCCATTTTATGAAAAATGAAGAGTATAGTTCTGTAACTAGAAGATCAATATGAAGCTCCGGAAATAAGTGAGAAAGAGTGAAAGCTGCAACCATATTTTGTGCGTCCTGCAAAAAAAGTAGTTGCATTAGTCGCAATCTGTAGAGATCCCGTTAAATTGACGATCAAAGGTCCTTAAATTCTAAATTATAAACTGGTTTCTTTGTAAATTTAGGATTCATGAAGCAAAGATGCCAATTTATGTGTGTGTTCCTCTATGTAAGTGGGTTTAAATATATATAATCTTGGAAAGATAAAACGTATAGAACCTCGACAAGGCCATCTACATGTACAGAGTCACCAAACTCTTTCATGCTCGTAGTAAACCCTACAACCCCCCTTCTCGTGAGAGAGTTTAATCACATTGAATTCACATACTCCGCCCAAAGGCAGCACTGTGGATTACCCCAAAGCCATTCAGCACTGTAAGATTATGTTAACATATCTTACCTCCACTCTGCTCAATAGGCCCATACCCTTTGTCCCAACCCCCATACATGATCACTACAACTTTCACGTCAGAATCTCCAACCACGTACTCTAGATTGCCTCATTTTGATTAAATTCATTCAAGAGCAATTTGCTTATATTATAAACTAGTGCGTGCCCATGGCTCACCATTGATGAACGTTGATTTTTACTATACTTTGTGTGCCTTCGGCACTACAATGCTTCAAAGGTGTGCAATGCAACAATAGATAATTATTTTAATGTAATGTAAATGAACGAAAATTGATTGGAATGGAAAGATAGAGAATCGTGAAAGAAAGGGAGAGGAGGGGCGGGGCGGGGCGGGGCGGTTATGTTATTAGGGCAGAAGCAAATGTGAGTGTTAATTGTTTTGTTTTATATCGCAGAAAATCATTCTCGTGCGTTCAAAAGAAAATAAAATTGAACAACGTCGTTTTCCCCGTGATGTGCTAGGTAGGATATATATATCTTTCTGGCATATGGAATAGATTCTCTTTGTTATTTTGTTTCATGTGACTATAATGTGATATTTTTAGAAGACTAGAAAGTGGTCTTTTAATTTTTTATGGATTATTACATTATTATTGACGGGACTGATCCTCTAATTTTGCAACATAAGCATAATTGAATACTAAGCTATCACTGCAAGAAATGCTCAGGCAAGAATAACACCATGCCATGGTGTGAATATGCACAAAACTTAAGTTTTATATTTTCTTTATTATTGACAAAATATATATACAAATACATAGTGGTGTGTGTGTGTTCTTTGGAGACGCAAACAAAAATACAGCCTTGTTTACTGTTGTTCAATGTCCTCCATTTGGGGTTTATAGTGTATTTTGGTGACACCCTACGACCAACACAACAAGAAGTTGGTGTTTTCCCGACCCTAAAAAGATGCAAATATCTCTCATAATTGACCATGTATTTGCTTTATATTTAGAGGACAAGTCACTACCTCGGCAAATTCAAAGGACTGGTCCTGGTCAGGGAGTTGAAGCGTAATAAGACCTCCATCTTTTCTGCTCTTACCACGCCCACTAGATGTACGAAATATACTTATAGTATAATTAAATCTATCTTTTGTGCCTGGAACTCTATTGAACTTTGGTGCTTCCCATCCTAAACTTTGGCAAAGCTGGTGAAGAACAGCCTTTGGTATCTTTCTCGAGTCCCCCTGCCATTTAGAAAAAAACATATAGCAAAAAGAAAGACATTAATGGAGTGTAAAATCTATTATAGACAAACAAAGCTCAAAGAGGAAAAGTAGTAGATGGGCAATCAAAATGTCACAAGATCAAGTCCCAGGGATTCAATGGTACATCTGAACTGTTATAAGGAATTTAGATCTTTCTACTGTATAGAATACATCATTGGCATCCAAATATTGCCAAGGAAATCTGTAACAAGGAGATCTCAGTGTTGTCCCCTATTCTTTAAGTTGATATTGGCCAGTGATGTACCAGTTTTTGTGATCTAGATCAAACTGAAAGTCTGAAATATATCTCAATCAACCTGATCTTTTCGAGGACAGTTCCAACAAGATACCCGACACATGTCCATACAGACGGTGGGGGTATTAATGCTACATGTGAAAGCTATTATGAACTCTTCATGAAATGCATTTTAAACATAGAATAAAATTAAAATTGAGATTACTACAAACATGATTTGCCCATAAATAACAATTTCATTCAGGTTAGTCTTTTTGGATGGTCCACTAAGGGGATGCTCACATAGTTATATGACCAATGTGTTAGCATAATAATATCATACATCATCAAACCTAATTTGTGATGTTCCAGGCCCATTTGATTTGAGCATTTTTAAGATATGTTGATCCAACAACGTCCAATGTCTACAAGAGATGCAACATGTATCCATAGGTGTTTCATGTCCATGTGAGAGTAACACCACAACATAAACGCATACATTTCATTACCATTCATAGGTACAAAATGTACTCAAATACTAGCAAAGACCACCTAATTCTCTATGAAAATATAAAAATAAAGGTGATCTTTGAATCTTCACCTTTTTCAAGATTCTAGCCGTTTTCTTCTTCACATTCCCACCAGAGTATTGTGCTCTCTTTTCTTTCTTTTGCATCTTCGACAATTCTGGAGGCAATGGTACACTGGCCGAAGCATCTTCAGAGAATAATCTACTAAGCTCTACATCTGGCTCCTCGGTTTCAACAGTGTTACTTTCTGTAAGGGTTCTAGTTGATAGATGGTCAACATTATCAAAAACTTCAAAGCTGAAATTTTCTATTAAACTTTCTTCATTCAGGGATTCAATCTTCATTCCAGTAAAATTTACACTTGGTATAGGCATCGAATCACTCATTACATCTTGAGACGCACCCTCATCCTCTAACCCTATTGCCAAGATATCATCTGATAATCCTTCACAGACACATCAGCATAACACGTTAATAATAGCAAGAGTCCAACTTGCATTAGCATATTGTTTGATGGTACCTCAACGGCCATCTGTACCAGTTTATGGTATACATATTTGGATTTTCTGACCACAAATCTAAGGCAAAATCTTCCGAAGTTCACAGGGTAAAAAAAATGGAAAGATTTTTGGTGATCCATTAATGCTGATATTTGGTTGTTAGATTTTTATTGTGTATCATATTTCAGAACTAATAGCTATAACGCCCAAAAAAATGGTATTACAAACATGTGCCTAATAACATATAATCATTAGGCGTTAAGGGTACCCTCAACACAAAGAGTGACGCATATATTCTTGCGAGTTGTGATGCTAAAAAAGTCAAAAAAAGGCTTAGCATAATATAGTGAGTTCTGGAACTTGAACCTAAATCAGACATTTCTTGCTTAAGTTTGCGTATTTTATTTCCCGCTTGTTCCTGACTCTTCTTGTCTTTTCTCACTTTGGCATCTGCAGCTTCCAACCTTGCAATGTGGTACTCTTTGGCAATAGAAATGGCACGAGAACATGGTTCAGAATCCTATCAAGTTAAAAAGGAGCATGATCAGAACCAATGAGCAGCAGAAATTATTGCAAAGAGATATAACAAGTTACAAATAAATAGGAGTACCTTCACCATAGGACCTTTTCCACTGACTTCGTTTGCCAGAGTTTCCCACTCATCCTGTAAACAAGGTAAAATTGAATAAATTTTAGCTAAAACATCTCTTATGATATCTATAATTTTCAAATGTTACACCTTGATGAAACCTCAGACAAGAAAATTGTGGAAGTACATTTCCTGTTAAAAAGACAAGGGGCCACCCTATTTTCTTCTTGAGAGTCCTGATTAGGAGTAATTTTCCAACAAAGGGATAATATAATTAATTTTTCTGAGATATATCCTCAACCAAGAGTTTCAATGTGACTTTTGACTTTGCTGGTAGAATTGGAGTATTACGTAGTAAATAATAACCTTGAGTGTTTGTTTCAAGTAGGCATATATTTCATTTGTACCTCATCCTGTTGTTCCATGTATCGTCTAATCCAATCTGCTTGGGATGGTTGCCGCAAATCCAAAGTGGCATCATCCTTCCGTTCTTTGATTTTGACAGAAACACTATGTTCTTGCTCCTCACTTTCTTTAGATGCAGTTGTTGAAGGCGCCCAATCTTCCCGAGCAGTAGATATGATACTAATAGATCCTCCGAAACAAGTGCATCAGTAATTAAGGACTTACACTTTAAGGGTCGATTTTATGAAACTACATGACACTGCTTATACAAAATAAATGATTGAAGTGAAATACCAATCTTAACATAGCCAAATTGATTCACTATGATGTTGATACCTTCGCCGATGGTAGAAGTCGCACTCGCAAACTTCAAGGGTAACTCATTCCCAGGCAGATTAAAGCACAACCAGTCCAGCATTGCCTCAAGGGTATCAGCTCCATCCTACTCACCACCCAAAAAAAAAAAAACACTTGAGCACATAAAGCACCCAAAAGAGGAAATTTGAAGGTATCATTCGTCATAATTAAAAGTTATTAAAGTTGGCATGCAAATATATCATTTTAAAAACACCTTAAGCATAATCAAGACCTGGGCCTTTACAAACATTTCGCAAACCTTAGTGCATGCATGCTCGTTTTTCAAACCTCAAAACAAAATACATGAAATCCGAGATACAAAATTCTCACTTCCCTACAAGTGTTGCATGCATTTGACAATGAATTTGACAATGAACACTAAATAATATATACACGTGTTTGCATGCATTTAAGCATACTTTTGTAGCTTCTCCTCCTCCTCGTCTATTAGAAACTCTTATAATAATTGCGCACACATGGTTACACTGAAGTACTACATAAGAAACTTAGGCTCCGCTTGGTACACCGTAAATGTTTTTGATTGGAATCATTTCCTATGATTTAGACAATTGTTGACCATTCACTCAGCTAAATTAAGCTTTGTTTGGCACACCATATTTTCTTTGTAAATCACAAATATTTTCTTTCATTCTTCGGTGATTCGGCAATTGTTACATTTCCTGTGTACCAAACGGGGCCTTCATCACTAGTGCAATCCAAATTGTCACAACTAAACTCGATTCATAACTAATTATGCGAGTAAATTAAACACAACACACCTAAAATACAACAGTAAACATTTGCAGAAACAGAAACAATTGGAGGTAAAGTTGTTGTAAACTTACATTAAGAGAAGAGAGAGCGAGTTTGATTTGATCAGAAGTGAAACCTTCACAAGAGAGCTTCTCGTAAATTGTTCGCAGTTTCTTCGCCTTTAAGGTTTTGAGATGGTTTCAACATTGGGTGAAGCTTGAGCTTGAGCTTTGTTGTTGTTGTTGAGTAAGAGACGTCGTAGTCTTTGCACGAATTGAAATCAAAAGTAAAACAAAAATAATGAAAACAGGTTGAAGGACAAAAGAGAACCTGTTGGTAACGTTCTCTCTTGCAGGATTTGTTTGAAGCTTAAGAGAAGAGAAGGTTTGGAGGCTGATATAGAGAAAGGGAGAGAGGAGTGAAAGAAAGGGAATTTTTGGCTTTAAAGCTTTAAACAAATGTTGGTTGACTGAAAATATAGTCTAATTCGGCAGATAATTTGGCAGTTTTGAAGTTTAAAAAAAATCTGAAATTTCTTGTGAGATCCGACGGCTGGGACTTAATTTTAAAGAATATAATAGATCCGAGCGGCCTAAATAATCCTCGACTCACGAGAGATGGGTAACGAACAGCTGAGATCAAAAAATGGCTGATGAGTTATTCTCTTAGGTGTATAGAAGATTTCTTTCATCCTCCATCTCACTTCATTGTACCCATTGGTGTCGACATTTTTTTGCTTTCAGCCACTGAGATAAAAAGGAGATAGAAGAAGGCTTTATAAAAGGTACATAGTACACTTTGATAGGAAATAATTTATAATTTGTAATTAAGAGTAACTTACCAGGTGATATAGAATTGTAGAGCTATTAGAGGCAAATACTTTCTTCTTTATTGTAGAGAGTTTTTGTCTTTTTATAGAAGTTCATGGCTGTCGCTGTGACTATTTTATTATTATTATCTCTTTTCTTCGAAACATCGTTATGTAAAATGAGACTTTTCCTCAGAATATCGTTACTTCAAGCAACCAATCGTAGAAGTTCATCATAAGACATCAATTTCAGAATATTCTGGGAAGGATACTATGTATATAACTTGGAAAATTGTGAATGGGGCCTGAACATGAGTTTCATGAAGTATAAAACAATTGGAAGCAAATGAATATACGGTAGAGTTGTAAAATCATATTACGAAGAGCAAAAAATTGTGCAACAAATAAATATGTCTAGTAGGGTACTGAATAGGTTATTGATAAAATTGATAAGAACAAACATATAATTATGGATACTTCATTGATTAAATAAAAGTCAACTTATTTGCCGCTGCATGATTAAAACGATAAATGTAATTCACAACGACATGTTGTAGACATTATTAATAACAAAATATATTGCAGGTCTCAAAAAAGATATAGTTTATATATTTTGGTGAAGTACCTTTTGAGTTGTCTTTTATTGGTTGAGCAACCTGGAAGTATATTTAATTCAGGGGAATTTTGTGCTGCTTGCAGATTACATCCTTGTAAACAAAATTTATTGCATTTGTCCCCAGTAAATCGTCGGCTTCGTTATTCCATATTAGAATTCTTGTTTGTTTTTTTGAAATACCCCTAGATAAGGCCACACATAGCTTATCATGGCTGAATACAGGGTCTCGTAAATAGATTTCAGCCCAGGGAATTGTTTGTCCCTGGGACTTGTTTATTGTTAAGGCGAAGCATAAACGGATGGGAAATTGTCTACGGATTAATTCAAAGAGTAATTTGATATTTTCGGACGATTTTAATGATATAAGTGGTAAGAACTCGAGATTTCCTTTATTATGTTCAGTCATTACTTCTACGGTAATCATATACTTATCAAAACTACGACAAATCAATCTAGTACCATTGTACAAGCCATGTTTTACACTAAGATTCCTTAACAACATGATAGGTGCACCAATTTTCAAACTAAGTTTATGTAGTGGTAATCCTCCTGCAGTAGTTGAATTTAGAAATTCTTGAGGGTATAAATTATTTACGTCGTTCTCAACTGAGTCATATGAATAATAAGTAACTGATTCTCCATGAAATGAATCAATGATTAAGTTGTTAATGGCATCAACTTGTTCATTTAAAGGTGTTATAATAGCTCGTTCTGCCATCTGATCTGCAACTTTTCATTTTTCACGAATCTCAAGGAATACAAACTTAATTAAATCGTGGATGGAGTCTTCATTAATCCAAGGTATGAAAATTTCATCTGGGATGTGTATTATACCTTCTTTAACTTCTATTTTAGAGTCACCATTGCCAACGCAAAGTAGAAATTCTAAGTGTTCAGGATCATCGCGGGCGCGCATATTATCTTTAAATGGAATTGTTTCTACAGAGTTCCAGAGATATGAGTTAACAACAATACATGCATCAACTATTTGCCCTCGAGTTGAGCGCAGAATTACAAGTAGTGTTGACGAAATCATCACCCAAAATAAAGATTTTATCACCGAAGGGTAATGAGCAATTTAGAACACCCCTAAGAGATTCATCAAGTACTTCAAAGTAATACCGGTATATCATAGGTTGCCTTATCCCAAATTAGGACCTTTGATTGTCTAATTAGTTCTACCAATGGAGTTCCTTTGCCAATTTTACAACTTGAATTGTTCTCAGGTGTTAATGGTAGTTTAAATCTATTATGCATTGTGCAACCTCCGGGTAATACAGTAGCTGTTATGCCAGAAGATGCTGTTACATGGGCTATATTACCATTCTGTCTTAATTCTGCTAGAAGGGCACGATATAAAAAAAAAATTCCCCATTCCCCCGGGACCATCTATGAAATATACTTTATTTTCATTTTCATTAACTGATTGTAAAATCCTATTGTATGTATATTGTTGTTCTTTGTTTAAAAGAAATTTGGACGATAAATCAAATTCTGGTGTACGGATTTCATGTTCATCTCTAAATAAACTGCACATGCCTTTAGTGTTGTAATTCTTATTGAGTTATGGTAAACCATAGTCAGATATTTTCTTATGATGTTCACCAAGTAGATCATTTAGTTCTCTTAATAGTTCATTCTCAATTCTTGGATCAATAAAAATGGGGAATAACTTACGATAATCTTCTGCCATAGGAATTTTAAATTCTTGCCATAAATCATCAATGTTTGAAGGATGACAAAATGCCAGTAGGGAAACAAATAACTTCCTCAATGCAGTAGCCATCTTTATCAACGTTGCTTCCTCTAAACATTTTTTTAATGCTTTTATCGTTCTCTAAGTAACCTAAAGCCTCTGCTGTTCGTTTAAAAGATCTATATTGTATACCCTCAGCATTCATTAGGTCATCAAATGATCTTGGCCCCCTTACATGTAGTAATAGAAGTCTCAAATAAAAACGTTCTCCATCTCTCGGTGAAGCAGTGTAGACTCTGCATATGCATTTCCTATTATTACCGTGCCGTTTCCAATAGCGTTGTTTTTAAATCTAGGAATAATGTTGGGGTATTTCTCGATATAAGAATTACCTAGCATAAGTGTCTTCAAAATTCAATGTAAAAATTCAGTTAGCATTGTTATAGTATTTCTATTGTCTTCAATAATGTCATTAATAATTGAAAGTCAAGGTAAGTGATTTGTTGTTGGCCTGGTAGATGTAACTGTAAGCGTTCTACATTGAGATACATTTTGCTCATTAGAAAAGAAAATAGTCTCCAAGCAGCTTCGGGTGGCGATACCCATCTAGCATCTATAAATTGTTTGACTTCATCTACTTCAACTTGTTTATTAACCTCAATACAGATGCAGTCTAATCCCTTATAAATGTATTTTTATAGATACTTTATGTATTTAATACTGCTACATACTTTGACATTGATATGGCAATCATACTTCTTAAGCAGCATCCCATTATATGGAACTACCCAGCTGTTATCAACCATTTTATTGCCAAATAGATCTACTTGTACCTTAACACCATTATTTTGCCTTTTATAAATAGGGTAGCAATCCTTTCCTTGAATAGTTTCATCGGCAAAGTCTTTTGGCAATCCCTTTTGGCATTTACCATCTTTTATACATGGACGTGATGAATTGTATTTGCCACAGGGTCCATGAATCATAAGCTTTTTACCAATTCATATAGTTCAGGTTCTTTTAATTTGTAGGGAAATTCTGCACGAACCAATTTATCATATTCGTCCAAGTTTCTAAAGCGGTCATTTGGATGCAAAATTATAAGCATATGGACATGTGGCAATCCACGTTTTTGAAATTCAACTACATAAACATATGCTAAACCTCTCCTAATACATTTTTTTTATAACGTCTTTTTTCAGTCGTCCAAATTTAGTATTAAAAACCCGCGCAACTAAATCGGGTCGATCTTGAGCTTCTTGTCCTACTTCTAAATTATTAATATCAGGCCAAAGTGGGTTATAGGTCATTGTTATGAATAAATCGGGTCTTCCATATTTTTGGACTAATGCCATTGCATCTTGTTATCTCATATGCATTTTGCGAGGGCTACCATTAAAAGAAGCATGAAGGATAATTTTGTTGCCCAAGTTTTTTCCTTTTTCCTTTCCAGTAATAAGGGCATCATGTAGACCCTGATATAGATCAGTACGTATTTTATCTTGATTTTTTTTATGTACCTTAGATTGTTACTTTGCACTTTAACAAACTGGTCTACAATGTATTGTTGAAACAATTGCCCGCCTTTATGAATTAATGATTCATATACAGGGCGAACATGTAACATATAACAATAATAAGCACGAGATGAGATTCTTTTCCAACTTAAGAAATTATTTCTTGGATCCTACCCGTATGTTCCATGAGGGAGTAAGATAGGATATTATAGGGGATCATAGAATCCAGATGTTTCTTTGATATAATTTTTTTTTCCTAGGATAAATTAAGATATTATTTCCTACTATCAAATCATCTCCACCCATAACAATAGCTGCGACATCAACAAATATCGGAAGAACATATTGGGGTGCATTATCTAGTCTTTGTTTAATTACAATTTTGTAATCACTTAGGTTTTTTTTTGCCAATTTTAAAATTGTTTAATGAATGCATTAGTGCGCTGAGATTTTTGTTAATTTAAGGACAGTTTTGACATGCAATTAAATTTTCTAGAAGCCTATTTTTAAGTACTGTTGCAGGGTCGTAGAAATATAGTTATAAGAATCGGACTTACTTTTTATTCTGGTAGAAAGCTTCTAATACGATGATATATAGTCCCATGGGCTCGAAATGTGTAGACTCCCTTTTTAGAATTAGCCATTCCCTTGTCGAGAGTGACACCAATTGAGGTGCATTGAAATGCATGGTTATAATTACGTATGTTTAGCCTAATTTTTTCCAATTGCTGTTCGATCTTTGAATTTCTAAGAGATCATTTGGTATAGGTGGAGATTTAATTTTACTTTACCATTTTTGCAGCATAAATTTCTTGTTTTTCTTTCGTGAATAAGTAGGATTTGCAATGTTGGCATTGTCCTTTCGGAGGGAGCTTATCTTGTTTAAATTTTGTGCTATCATATAATTTGGTGCAATGTTATATGAAGGGTTTTTTAGCTACCATTTTGTGTAGCTTGATGTAAATCGACGGAATCGTAATTTCGTTAGAAAGCAATTGATTTATATTTAGGGGCAAAACTTGTTGCATGCATTTATTTGATAATGTTGGATTAACAATTGTTTTCAATTGTACTCTTTAATCTTTTTTTGGGAGATTAAATTATGATTGAAGTTATCATTTGGGTGTGCACGTTT
Organism: Kingdonia uniflora; assembly: GCA_014058105.1. Lineage (NCBI taxonomy): Eukaryota > Viridiplantae > Streptophyta > Magnoliopsida > Ranunculales > Circaeasteraceae > Kingdonia > Kingdonia uniflora. Next base: position 468 of record JACGCM010001686.1, on the reverse strand, counting down.
GATGCTTGGGTATTAACCGCATTAAAATGTTCATTTATATGTTCAGAATTTAATTAGATATTATTTGGACCTATCAAGAGTATTGTTATCAATATACCATGAAGTGAAGTGAATGACGTACCCGAATGACTTCAGGAGCAGCAATAGAAGATTGAAATGTACTTACATTGTTTGAAGCAATAGGACGAATGTTCGTGGTATGAATCCATCTATATCCCGCATTCTAGCATCTTTCTTGACATTGTTTATTGAATTTTTTGCACCAATTGCTTGACCTGTCTCAATATGATTAATAGCTCTAGCCATATCATTCCCATTTTGTAGTTGTTTCTTATTTGCTTGAATAAGACCTCTGTGATAACCAATTTCTTGTGTTATAATCGAGTTCATAAATAAAAAAATACATTTATTTGATATTTAAAAAGACCGATATTGTAAGCAAATTAAATGTATTACCTAGGATTGGAA